>JAVGWX010000016.1:44490639-45098139 GCA_036924085.1 Ariolimax columbianus
CTTTTTGCATTTGGTTTCTAGCTACAGGTGTAGATTCTTCGGATGTCCACAGTGCCAAGTCATCTGCATATAGTGCATTGTGTACTCTTTTAGGGATTTCTGTGAGTATATCATTGAGGAACAGCATGGGTGTGAGTATTCCACCTTGTGGAACTCCTTGTTCCATTTTCATCTTTTTGCTGAGGTGTCCTTGGAGTTGCACTCTTGCTGTCCTGTTATCTAGGTACTCACTGATCCACTTGTACATGTTGTTGGTTACACCCATTTGCAGTAATTTGAAATGCATCTTCTATCTCCTGCGAGATATATGTCACCCGATCATCGGTCGATCTGTTTCTACGAAAACCTGCTTGCTGGAGGATGAGTAATTTTTTAAAATTCCATATGCCATGTTATTCTAGTGTTAACTATTCGTTCCATTAGTTTCCCCACACAGCCGAGTAGACTAATAGGTCTGTAACTGCCTGGCTTCATGTTGTCCTTCCCATGTGTAAGGATGTGGATAGTCCTTGCCACTTCCACACTGTGGGGACAGTTCCTTGTTTCCAGCTTGTGTTAAAGACGTGTAGCAGTTTGTTCTTTGCTACTTCTCCCATGTTAGAGAGCATTTCATGAGTGATGCCATCCTTTTCTGGGGCCTTTCTCTTCTTGAGTTTACTAATGGCTGACTCCAGTTCTGTCTGGGTGATATTTACTATCAGATGTTCCTTAGGTACTCAATTTGAGTGCTCCATGTGGTTTATTTCTTTCTTAATATACCTTTTCATGTCTGTTGGGATTTTATTTCTACTGTCTTTCTTGTCTAAGGACAGTGTACATAATTGGGAGACCGGTGCGAAAGTTCACCTCTGCATTTGCCATTCTGTCCGTCCATGTAATTCCAAGAATGGATGGCAGGCGCCGAAGACTGAAGGTGTATGCCTGTACTCTTATTTGGCATAGGTTGTCCAAATCTCGCTACCATATAGGAACGTGCTGCCGACACATGCATTGTACACCATAATCTTGGTTTTAATGTTCAATTACTTGTTTTTGTTTTTTTCCTAAGCGAGTTATGAAGTGAACAAATGTAGTAGCAGTGTTTGCCAATGTGAATGTCTATTTATGGGTCTAGTGAGGGCGTGTCGTTGATAATAGATCCGATGTATGTAAATTGGTGCCCAGCTGCCAGTCCATAAATATGAATGCTGACGTCTGTATAAATGCACCTAACAAATATGTGATATTTTATCATGAAAGGAAATTATAATCGTATGCAGCAATATTTGCTTTACAAAGAAAATATATGACCGTTCACATGCGAACATTTCATGACTGTAACAGTATGTGCGTATGTGTATGCAAGTATATATTTACATACACACACGAGGCGTGTTCTTCTTCTTCTTCTTCGTTCTCAATCTCCCACTACCAAACCCTGAAAAGGCTTAAGTAGCAGAATGTAGTCCAGAGAACGGAATGCGTTGTGTCATAGTTTACAGCTTGACTGCGAAATTTGCACCTTTCGGTCCAATACATCCGACTTCAGCAAGCATTTTTTGAGTACCGGGTTAGCATTCCCTCTTCAATCCTTTCTCCTTAGCCAGTCTGCCCTGCTGCAGCCTGTTATCCAGGATCATCGCGTGGAGGTGTAGAAGGGTCTTGGCAGCTTTGGTTCGCTGGCCCTGACGCTAGCAGTCAGCTATGAGTCACTGACCAATGCAGCTCATGCGCTGCTCAGCATCTTGATCCCGAGGCGTGTTCAAATGAAACCGAACTTAACTGCACCAACTGAACATACGTACGATGCACATTATGACGTCACTTCTGATGTAAACAGCACATACCAATCGTCCAGTTTGCAAAAAGTCATTATCCTTAGACTCATAGTTTCCTCAGAAGACCGTTGAAAACATGGCAGGTGTGATATAGAATCTGTGCAGAGTTGATCAGCGATCGGTGATTCAGTTTCTAACAGCTGAAGGATGTCGACCAGTTGAAATTCATCGCAGAATACAGATAGTGTTTGGGGATAAAAGTGTGTTGAAAACAACAGTGAAGTACTGGGCAACGATGTGTAAAGAAGGACGTGAGTTAACGAAAGATCTTCCAAGACCAGGTCAGCGCATTTTCTTGTGTTAACTCACGTCTTTCTTTAAACATCGTTGCTCAGTACTTCACTGTTGTTTTCAATACACTTTTATCCCCATACACTGCCTGCATTCTGCGATGAATGTCAACTGGTCGACGTCCTTCAGCTGTTAGAAACTGAATCACTGCTTGCTGACCAACTCTGGACGGATTCAGTATCACATCCGCCATGTTTTCCACGCTCTGCTTAGGAAACTATGAGTCGGAGGATAATGACATTTTGCAAACTTGACGTTTGGTATGTGCTGTTACATCAGAAGTTACGTCATCATGCGTATGTACACTTGGTGTAGTTAGGTTCAGTTTCATTTGAACACGCCTCGCATATATATATATATATATATATGTTCATATATCATCATCATGTAGCATGTCGTTTACAGAACGGGTCGCCCATCACAGCCCGTCTGAAAGGCAAATCTTCAGCCAACTCCTGTCACGTCCAAGCATTCCTTGACATCTTGGAACCATCGCCTTCTTGGTCTGATACTGACTCTCTTGCACGGGACCTCACCTTCCATTAACGTTCTCTCATACCGTTGTGTCTTTTGATGTGGCCAAAGTATTTCAATGTTATGTTCGTGATGGAATTTATGAACCAGATCTTATTTATACCCAACTCTTGCCGAATGTCTGTTTTCTGTTTGTTCCTCGGTCCCAGGTATTCTGAGGACCTTACTATAACATTTCCACTCGATTCACTTAATTGAGAAATGAGGACCTTACTATAACATTTCCACTCGATTCACTTAATTACGTCATTGACTACACCTTGACTGCAGCTTCTTTAAAATTGCCTCCATTTTCACTTGTTTTCCTTCTATTTCCATCTGCCTTTCTATCTCCTCCAATCTCTTCTCATTTTCCATTATACTGCACTCCATCTGTGCCTGCCTCTCTTCAACTCTATATATGCTACATAAAACGGTTCCTTCATCTTCCAACGTTGTAGTAATACTAACATTTTCGCCACACAAATCACATAATCTGACTTGGCCTTTCTTCGCAGCATTTCGTCTCGTCTTAGTGGCCATACTAATTTTGCTATTTATTTCCGTTAGCCAATAAGTTATATTAATACCAAATAAAATGTATACTTCTTAAAGCAACGCCAAAAAAACAAAAACAAATGTCGCTGGTATTTACCTTTCTACAACGTATCGCTAACGACTAGGCCTAGTGTTACTTGAGTGTTACTACCGCTCACTGTTCCACGCTATTTAATTCTGTCAAGTCACTAACTATCTGTTATAACAAGGCCACTATATTTGAAAATACGTATGCTACAATAAACTACAATCACAACTATGTTATTATTACACAAATTAATTTTCAACACTAATACTTGTCTGAAACGTTATAAATCTCTGTTCTGTCAATTCAAACCAACCACCATCTTGAACAACCGGAAGTTAACTCCTACTATAACATTTCCACTCGATTCTCTTAATTGAGAAATGAGGACCTTACTATAACATTTCCACTCCATTATCTTAATTGAGAATTGAGGACCTTACTATAACATTTCCACTCGATTCTCTTAATTGAGAAATGAGGACCTTACTATAACATTTCCCACTCGATTCTCTTAATTGAGAAATGCGTAACTGTCCATGATTTTCAGCCGAAAGCTGTCGAAGGAAAAAAAAACACAGGTTTTCAAAATATTCACTTATGCTGTAGTGCTGGTATTCTGGCAAAGTTTCCTCGGGTTGTGCAGCATCTGCATTGCCAATCTCCTTCTCATTTGATATTTATTCAACCTACCGTACTTCACAGTTGGCAAGAAACTAAACTTATAACAGCCAAATAGGCGGTTGTAAGAAGCTAGGTTCTGTAAAGGACATAATACTTACTTATATATATATGCCAATACTTGAACGCATATCGATCTTGGACATTTCCCATGAAATCCACATCCGCTGACTACTCCCCACTTCATAATGTGACACTGTCAATTATCTTCTGTGTCTCCTGGCCTCTCCCGCCATCGATTGTTCGTTCTGTCTCCTCCACAATTGGAAGGAAAGTGCATCTTTTCTCATTACGAGCGTATAAGAAAGGTCAAAGGTCTTTCCTTCACCATCATCACACACCAGTTCCCCTTATCTGATCTCAGGCACTGTCTGTTCAATAGTCGTCTCAGATGCCAAATATTCATGTCGAAGGTAGAAGGCGATCCAAGTCATGGTATTTCACACACCGTTATTAGTTATGATCTTCATGTGGCCCATGGCGAAGCATGGGAGCACCACTGGAGTTGGTGCAATACTGAAAACTACGATCCGTTGTTTCTTCGTGCTGTCATTGCTTTTATAGCTATTTACTTCACATGATCAGGTTGACGCGCGCGCGCACGCACGCACGCACACACACACACACACACACACAACACCCATCTGTTGTGGATTTCGACGGTATGTTTGGAAGGTTGCAGTAATACTATTCTTAGCTCTCCTGGATCAATTTGGACAACCTCGCCATTTGGGAATACCAAAACCATATTTTGTATTAATCAGAGTTAGAAACAAACTCATGCACCAACAACTTCAGAAAGTAAAGCTTATGTAACAACCACTCTAGAGAGAATATCCCATGTACTACCAACTCTAGAGAGAATACCCAATGTACTAAGAGCTCCAGAGAGAATACCCCATGTACCACAAACTTTAGAGAGAATACCCCATGTACTAACAGCTCTAGAGAGAATACCCCATGTACCACCAACTTTAGAGAGAATACCCAATGTACTAACAGCTCTAGAGAGAATACCCCATGTATCACCAACTCTAGAGAGAATACCCCATGTACTAATAACTAGAAAGGATATACTATATATGACTGGTAAAAGTAAAACGGACTCCCACTACAGCCACTGCCGTCAGGGATGAAACGTTAGAGACTTCATTCTTATAACTCAGCCAATTTGTTTATCTGGTGTCACCAGTTTCCATTCCCCTAGAGTGACGAACACGTTCTCCCCCAGAACCTGAAGAACTAGCTCAAGATTGAGAAACTATCCAGTAGCGGTATGTTCTTCACAAAGTCTCATCAGCCATCCTTCTTCAGACCCCACTAACAGTACTGCTACAGTACACATTAGACTACCTGTCAACACGGCACTTGGAGGAATGGACACTTGACCTATTAGCAGTGTCTAGTTTTAATCTCCTTTGGTGCTGCTGCGTATTCACATACACACTTTTGTGTTCACTTGCAAGGGTGAACTTCCTAGCATAGTATACTATATTATTGGTGAGGTTTGAGATGGATTTTAGTGAGGTTTGAGATAGATTTTGGTGAGGTTTGAAATAGATTTTGGTGAGGTTTGAGATGGATTTTGGTGAGGTTTGAGATAGATTTTGGTGAGGTTTGAAATAGATTTTGGTGAGGTTTGAAATAGATTTTGGTGGGATTTGAGATAGATTTTGGTGAGGTTTGAAACAGATTTTGGTAAGGTTTGAGATAAATGTTGGTGAACTAAGAGATACATTTTACTATTGTTTGGCATATTGTATGCTTAATCTTACCATAGCCTATTCTACAAATAAACTATCTGTCACATTCTACGTTTAATCTCTCCTTGTCACATTCTACGTTTAATCTCTCCTTGTCACATTCTACATTTAATCTCTCCGTGTCACATTCTACGATCAGCATCTCCTTGGCACATTCTACAATCAGCCTCTCCTTGGCACATTCTACAATCAACCTCTCCTTGGCACATTCTACGATCAACCTCTCCTTGGTACATTGTACGATCAGCCTCTCCTTGTCATATTCTACGATTAACCTCTCCTTGGCACATTCTACGATCAACCTCTCCTTGGCACATTCTACGTTTAATCTCTCCTTGGCACATTCTACGATCAGCCTCTCCTTGTCACATTTAACGATCAATCTCTCCTTGGCACATTCTACAATCAACCTTTCCTTGGCACATTCTACGATCAACCTTTCCTTGGCACATTCTACGTTCAACCTCTCCTTGGCACATTTCTGTCTGTCTCTCACTCCTAACATATTGTATCTTAATGACGTTCTACTTGTGGTGCCCAGAAAATGAGTTTTTCAACCTTGTATCTTAGTGGGGGAGTGGGCGCTATTGTTTCTAGGGCTTCTCCTCAAACTCAGAAGGCTACTCCTCATCCAGGAGACGTCTGACCAGTGTGAAGGATGGGTATGCAATCATGTTAGTTCTAGCCCGTTACCGTAAGTAGGTTAAAGTAATCTCCACTTGACACTTTCTACGCGTAATATTCTCTTACACAAAATTGGTACATGACCAGAGGTGACAAGAATTGGGCCACTGCAACTTTTCAAGCAAGTCGTAAAAGGTGACAGAAGAGGGGTGTGAGTGGTATTGCACTGTAATCATGTAAAAAATATTGCTTTCGTAATTAGCCACTACCATAACTCCAATACAGGCTTCCTGCAACGAGACGAGATGCAGATGGAACCTACAAACTACCCTGAAGCAAAGAGGTAAATGATAATGTACACACTCAAGTGGTGACCCATTTCCATCTGGAGGACAATACTGTCAGGGTTTACTGGTGTTCCTATGAATGCCCTATATACAGTACCCTATATTCTGGTCTAGTCTATTATTTCTTATCCCGAATTGGTAGATCAATTCTGCTATGGACAGCAAGGTACGCCGACTTGCCCATGTGTTCTTCTTCTGCGTTCGTTCTCAATCTCCCGCTACCAAGTCCTGAACAGGGTTATGCAAGTAGTAGGAAGTAGTCTAGAGAAGCGATTGAGTTGTGTCGCTAGTTTACTGTTTGTCTGCGATATTAGCACTTTTCAGTCAGACACATCCGTCTTCGGCAGATACCCAGGAGTATGGATGAAATCCCTTGGTCGAGCATCTCGTGCGAATTATTTGATTGACGTCAATGAACAGTAAATGTTGCGATCGTGGGAAACGTTGGCTTTGTTTTCTCAGGACCCGTGTTCGAAGCTTGCCTACTGATGACCACACGATGGTAGGGAAGACACTATATAACACGGCCGTCTTGAGATCTTGGATTCTGTTTCATCAATTGAGAAGGCTCGTTTAAATGTTTGTTACCGACTGTCAATACCTATTCTTGATTATAATGATTAACGGCTCTTCAACTCATGGTCTATGTCGCAGATTGGTTAGAGCTTGGAATCATATAGCGTTCAATCTGCTATACCAACACGCTTCCGTCTACCCAGTTGTAAATGGATACATAATAGACACTTAGGGAATGGCAAGGCAGAGAGGAATGGAACTGGTCATCATTTTTTTTAAATTAAAGAAGCAAAGACCCAGACAAGAAGTATCTAACACATTATCCCTGACGGCAGCCTCTAAGACTGTCTGTTCCTTATTAATGATAGTGCACGCCTCGTCGCTGGTTTTAAAATTAACGCTCCAAGCAACTCGTCAAATATGATACAGGGAATTTCAAGAATGAATCAGATATTCCCCGTATGGCTCTTACAACATAGGTCTTGTAAAAAAAACATAAACTGAAGAAACAAATTATAAGTCGGTCTGATCAGATACCACACCGTGACGAACACATGAACAAAACCTACGTTACGACCAATAGGCCTTCGTCGGGAACAACGGAATAACAGCAATAGTTAACTAAATACATAATAGTGATGTCAGAGGAGAGTCTTATACTGGTGGTCGTGTTCACTGTTCGGCAACCTTTGCTGTCTTTTTGTTTGGCAGAAATAAGACACACACAGGACGCCTCACTGTTTGTGCTGATGTATGTAGCTGTTTTGTTCATATGGACTATTCTGTATTGCGTATTCACCATCACTGCAACGTCTTCTCTGTTTGAATACAACTGGATCTTCTTTGTTTGAATAAAACTGGGTCTTCTCTGTTTGAATAAAACTGGGTCTTCTTTGTTTGAATAAAACTGGGTCTTCTTTGTTTGAATAAAACTGGGTCTTCTCTGTTTGAATAGAACTGGGTCTTCTCTGTTTGAATAGAACTGGGTCTTCTCTGTTTGAATAGAACTGGGTCTTCTCTGTTTGAATAGAACTGGGTCTTCTCTGTTTGAATAGAACTGGGTCTTCTCTGTTTGAATAGAACTGGATCTTCTCTGTTTGAATAGAACTGGGTCTTCTCTGTTTGAATAGAACTGGGTCTTCTCTGTTTGAATACAACTGGGTCTTCTCTGTTTGAATACAACTGGGTCTTCTTTGTTTTAATAGAACTGGGTCTTCTCTGTTCGCTTTCAAATAACCACATCTGCTCAACTTATAAAGTTGGTGGTCTGTCCCATGATTCTCCCGTCGCCATGACCTTTCTGTCAAATAACCACATCTGCTCAACTTATAAAGTTGGTGGTCTGTGTATAGCTTCTCTCGTGGTCATGCAGTGTCTCTCTAATATTGGTTGAAGAATGTCATACTGCCAGTCTGCTCTTCTCGCTGAGCCGACATGCTTGAAGAACATGTTCCTCTTTGTTATTCGGTCACATGAGATGATCTTCTGGTACCGGGTCGCAGTCTCGGTGCTGCCATTTGATTAGCTGCTGCCTTAAGATAATACTACAGCCATTTAGTCTAAGCCATAGCTGAGGTCCGACAAGATGAGGTTGTGGTGGTGAGGGGGGGGTTACAAGACTATGACTACAGCCATTTAGTCTAAGCCATAGCTGAGGTCCGACAAGATGAGGTTGTGGTGGTGAGGAGGGGGTTACAAGACTATGACTACAGCCATTTAGTCTAAGCCATAGCTGAGGTCCGACAAGATGAGGTTGTGGTGGTCAGGAGGGGGTTACAAGACTATGACTACAGCCATTTAGTCTAAGCCATAGCTGAGGTCCGACAAGATGAGGTTGTGGTGGTGAAGGGGGGGGGGGGGGGGGGGGGGTTTACAAGACTATGACTACAGCCATGTAGTCTAAGTCATAGCTGAGGTCCGACAAGATGAGGTTGTGGTGGTGAAGGGGGGGGGGGGGGGATTACAAGACTATGACTACAGCCATTTAGTCTAAGCCATAGCTGAGGTCCGACAAGATGAGGTTGTGGTGGTGAAGGGGGGGGGGGGGGGGTTACAAGACTATGACTACAGCCATTTAGTCTAAGCCATAGCTGAGGTCCGACAAGATGAGGTTGCGGTGGTGAGGGGGGGGGGGGTACAAGACTATGACTACAGCCATGTAGTCTAAGCCATTGCTGAGGTCCGACAAGATGAGGTTGTGGTGGTGAGGAGGGGGTTACAAGACTATGACTACAGCCATGTAGTCTAAGCCATTGCTGAGGTCCGACAAGATGAGGTTGTGGTGGTGAGGAGGGAGTTACAAGACTATGTAATACAGAGTGCCTATTCCTGCAGTCACCGTTAAGTGTGCAGGCCCAGGTGTGTATTCTACCCCAGTATAAATGTTTGTCTATAACTTGGTGCTAGCCAGCGTCCAGTCTAGGATGTAGATAAACTAACCACCCACTACCCGTTCATAGCAGTATGCTACAGAATATGATTTGTACAATCAGTCCCGGTCTTGTCTTTAAGCATCATTTGTTTACATGCATCATTAGGCGATACACGACGTCTGGTCGATCAACATTAAGTGATTCACGAATTATGGTCGTACAACATTAAGTGATATATGAAGTCTGGTCGATCAACATTAAGTGATTCACGACTTCTGTTCGTACAAAATTAAGTGATACATGACGTCTGGTCGATCAACATTAAGTGATACATGACGTCTGGCCGATCAACATTAAGTGATACATGACGTCTGGTCGATCAACTTTAAGTGATTCACGACTTCTGGTCGTACAACATTAAGTGATACCGACCTCTGTTCGTACAACATTAAGTGATACCCGACCTCTGTTCGTACAGCATTAAATGATACACGACTTCTGTTCTTACAACATTAAGTGATACCGACCTCTGTTCGTACAACATTAAGTGATACCGACCTCTGTTCGTACAACATTAAGTGATACCGACCTCTGTTCGTACAACATTAAGTGATACCCGACCTCTGTTAGAACAACATTAAGTGATACCACACCTGGTGATAGATATTAAGTGATACCACACCTGGTGATTCGATATTAAGTGATACCACACCTGGTGATACGATATTAAGTGATACAACACACCTGGTGATACGATATTAAGTGATACCACACCTGGTGATACGATATTAAGTGATACCACACCTGGTGATACATCATTGTACGATACCACGGCCGCTCCGTGTGCTTGTCACAAGTGTCGGGATGTGCTTATTTAACTCGCCCAAGAATAAGGTTCACAGAGTACAGTTAATCAATTCAAACATGTCCGACTCCGTATGGAGCATATCTTGTCAACAAATACATGCCAAGTCTTGAAATGTTGACATCTGTTAGACCTCAGATGCGGTAGTCAACGCCATGACCAACTCTACATAGTCGCCTCTTACGACATGGCAGGTAGATTACAGTGGTATTATTCTGTGCTCCCCTTCTGGACAGCCCCGAACAGTGACAACAGAGCACAATACTAACTATTCATGATATTACAAATGTAAGAATATACTGCCAACAATTTCTAATCAGTCAAATGAGGACACAGATTCTACCTGTGTTGTCCAATGACCAAATTATCCGTGTCCCGCTCGCTAGAGGTAACTGATCTGGCTCCGCTGAGGATTAAGTCAAACACGCGGTGCACCTAGCTTACCCTGGACTGGCAGGTCCGTACACATTATGCATTGCTTATATTCATAACATCTATACAAAGTCGACAGACAGAACTCGCACACAATAACAACCATGTGTCAATGCCCCGCGAAATTACGACCCGTAAATTGAATATAATTCTGCAGCTGATGAGGACGATGCACCACTACCAGTGTTGATGGAGATCATGTCTCTGCTGTGGGTTCAGGCTGACCTGTCGATCACTTCCCTCTACAACCAGCGACGAGTACAAAACACATTGATTAGTAGATTCCTCGGTCAATGACAGTTTATTGGTCGTAAAGTCACCGTAATGTGTTCCACAACCATCAATCAAGCGTGACTGTACGACGACCATTGTGTCTTTGGCAGTCAAAGGTTAGAGAGGTCGGGATGTTCGTGTGTTTATGTATGTTTACATAGTACCAGGTTGTTGATTGTTGGTGTCCCATGTGTACAAGACCTTGTCCCCTTTAGGTATTCCAAAATAATATGAGATTAGGTTGTAAATGTGTCATTTTTTGTTCAACTGATTTGGCTTGTACACTTGTTCTCTTACATTTATTTGTTGTAAATAATAAATTTTTCTAAATGTTTTTACAAAAACATATTGACATGTACAATATAGTACACAATATGTCATTCACACAAGTCAGCCAGATGTATTTTATTGAGTTATCAGGACACCGTACATCATCATCTTCTCCTTCTTCTCTTTCTTCTTCTTCTTCTTCTTCGTCTTATTCTGCGTTCGTTTTCAAACTTCCGCTACCAAGTCCCGAAACGGGTTTGCAAATAGCAGGATGTAGTGCGGAGAACGGAATGCATTGTGTCGTTAGTTTACAGCTTGACAGCGATATTTGCACTTTTCGGTCACACACATCCGTCTTCAGCAGAGGACACCCTCCAAAAAATTAATGCAATTAAAGGTATGGCAGCTTGAAGGTATAACTGCGTAAAGGTATAACTTAAAGGTATAACCGCTTGGAGGTATAACCGCTGAAGGTATAACAATTTGAAGGTATACCAGCTTGAAGGTACTCCATTTGACATGCACTGCGATCGGTAATGAAGTATTGAGGGCTTCATTTACGCGGTCTAAACTTGTTTGTAGGTCGGATTGTTGCAACGTAATGCCCACAATGAGTTAGTTTACTATTTTGTGGGCCCTAACAAGGGTCTTAAGTGCTGGGCTGTAGCAGCTTTCATCACATTCCGAGCGTGCTGATGAAGGTGGACCGTCGTAATCCGGGCGGTTGTGCTATATTTAGATTCATCTGTGTGACTACTACGGAGATCGCGTCGATTCATATCGCGTCAGCCAGACTGCCATGAAAACAGCTCAAGGGAACGCTCAATAGAAGAGAGATAGTGGTCCTGGTCAGTATGTTGTTCCTGACCCTGACGCGACGTCCTGGTCTGTATGTTGTGCCTGACCCTGACACGACGTCCTGCTCAGTATGTTGTGCCTACCCTGACGCGACGTCCTGCTCAGTACATTGTGCTTGACCGGACTAGCGTCTCAGCTCCCCTCAGGTCGGATTACCTTTTCCATTCAGGTCGGATTACCTGTTCCACTCAGGTCGGATTACCTGTTCCACTCAGGTCGGATTACCTGTTCCCCTCTGGTCGGATTATCTGCTCCCCTCATGTCGGATTACAGGTCCCCCTATGGTCGACTTACCTGTTCCCCTATGGTAGACTTACCTGTTCCCCTCTGGTCGGATTACCTGATCCGCTCAGGTTGGATTACCAACTCCGCTCAGGTCTGATTACCTGCTCCGCTCAGGTCGGATTGCCTGTTCCCCTCTGGTCGGATTACCTACTCCCCTCAGGTCGGATTACCTGCTCCCCTCAGGTCGGATTACCTGTTTCCCTCTGGTCGGATTACCTGCTCCCCTCAGGTCGAATTACCTGCTCCTATTCTAACTGGCTTGCCTTTCCTCAATTTAATTAATTTACCAAATTATATCTGGTTAAAACCTAGCATGTTGCTGTCGGGTAGCGAGCTCTGTCTTTGCACTGAGTAGCAAGAGTTCTAACCACCAACATTTAATTAATAGCTGTCCATCGTTGTCGATGAGGACCGCCGACATCATCCTTGTCACAGATTTCCCTGTTGGGTGTGGGTGCGCATGTGGCTGAACAGGTCAATGCGGGCACGAAAACATCTGCTACATATCGGGCACACGAGGTTTGTAGAAGGTGATGGTGTTCCCGATGTTCGGGATTTCCCGGTCTCGCGTCTGCTCTGGGCTTTCACAACACGGTCGTCTTCACCGGTAGCTACAGCCGATTTGACTGCGCTTCTCCAGTCAGATCTGTTTTGCGCAAGACATTCCCAGGTATCGATGTCTATCTGGCAACTTTTCAGTGAGTCCTTCAGACCGTCTTTAAAACGTTTCTTTGGGCGCCTTCTCTCGCGCCATCCCTCTCTCAGCTCGCCGTAGAGAAGCTTCTTTGGGAGCCGCTCGTCTGACATACGGACGAGGTGTCCGGCCCATCCTAGTCGTGCTTTTTCTAGCAGTGCATGGATGCTGGGCATGTTAGCTCTCTAGAGAACCGCGATGTCAGTGACACGATCTTGCCATCGGATGTGGAATAATCGCCTCAGGCAACCTGTGTGGAAGTGGTTTGACCTCGTTGCATGTCCAGAGTATACAGTCCAGCTTTCGCAAGCGTATAGTAGGGTTGGAATGATGGTTGCACGGTTGACTTTGAGTTTGGTCCTGACGCTGATGCCACGACGTGCCCAGACCATCGAGCGCATTCTACCTAAGAATATATGTATCGATATTTCATATTGATTATCCAGCAACATCCTCAGTTCAGCTACGGGTTGTAAGCAAAGAGGTAACTGTGTACATCTTGAGAGTGTATTCACAAACGACAACAGAATGGGCAGTGAGACGAAGGAGGCGAGCACATGCAGTACCATACCAGCGTACGCATAAGCGCACAAAGACGAGCCCTGACGTGTACACAAAGTGTCAATGTCACACCTAGACAAATGACGTTCTTGTGACACGTGCTCAGTGTCACAACAGGAAGCAAGAAATGGGCAACAATACGACAGAAAGTCAGAATATTATGGCAGAAAGATAATTAAATGATTTAGACTTTACAAATATGTCTCAATAATTATCCACTACACGAGCCTTTAACACTAGACACCAGAATTTAAGAGCTAAAGAACACCAAGGAACATATAGACTGATCGTGTTAAGACACTTCACACTGAAAATACCAGGCACGGTATATTAGAAGATTGCTGCGTCACGTGGATCTAGCGACATAATTGGGTAGATGAGAGACGACACTGACAAGGTGAGTTTGTCATGATTTGACAAGAGTTTGCCAGTTATCCAATGTCACAGCACAGTTGTTATTGACCGTTCGCGTCACAAGTCACAACATACGTTTTCTGTTGGCTGATTCAGCTTTGAGAAAGCTAAGTGTTATTAAGGTTAGAGGTACTGACGAGTTGTCGCTCGTGTTCTGCGGCGGCTGAGGTGTTAGGGGTCCTCTTTATTGTGTCTTTTCATTTGTAACTGTTACAATAGCCGATCCCACAGGCAAACGCCTGTAGGAGCCTCTTATGAAGACACTGACGATAACAAAGCCCAGAGAGAATGTCATCGGTATAAAGTAGATGAAACACGACAGGCGGCAGCGACAAAAGTGACATTGGTGGTCTGTGTGTGGTGGTTGATGTGGTAGTGGCCGCCTTATCTACTTCTGAGATTCATTGACAAAACGACCACTGACCATCACGCTTGGCGGTAGGGTAGCAACCAACTGCCTCCACTTCCTAGATCCTTGGCCCAAAACCAACAAAACGACCACTGACCACCACGCTTGGCGGTACCCTTAGGGCAGCAACCAACTGCCACCACTTCCTAGATCCTTGGCCCAAAACCAACAAAACGACCAGTGACCACTACGCTTGGCGGTACCCTTAGGGCAGCAACCAACTGCCACCACTTCCTAGATCCTTGGCCCAAAACCAACAAAACGACCAGTGACAGTCTAGTCGCGCTTCTTGGCATTTTAAAAGGTTAATATTGAGATAAAGAGAATTATATGGAGAAAGACAGAGATAGAGAGAGAGAGATAGAGAGAGAGAGAGCGCGGGAGAGGATGGGAGAGAGACGCACATCCACAATTCCGATTTACAGAGAAATCCAGTCTTTGTCACACGTTACACTACACATGTCTTGACTAACACTTACATACACACACATACACGCGTGTACACCCTCACTCACACACACATGCGTGCGCGTGATCAGATGCAATTAGTGAGAGAGAGATGGAGCGATGAAGTTAGATTGAAAACAAATTCCAAACGAATATTTTCAAATCAAATAATTAAGACGAGGGTCTGGGAGGGAGTTGGGCGACACAAACTGCGAGAGATTTATTTTGTCACGTAAACACTTCAAGTTTAGGCCTTCACATTTTCTTACATCCTGGGCGAGGGGGTGGGTGTGGTGGGAATGTCGGCCGTGGTGGAAAGACCTTTCGATGTTATTCTGTAGAGGCAGTGTACTCAGAGTAAATAGTTGGGAAGGGTAGTGTAAGAGACATAGAGGAGACAGAGGGAGAAAAAGAGATTAACAGAGAGAGACAGAGAGATAGAAAGAGAAAAAGAGAGAGGGAGACAGAAAGTGTGGATGGCGGACACAGATTGAGATACTGGCAAAAACGAGATGTTAGGTAAAGTATTTAGGAGAGTGAGAGACGGACAGAGAGAGAGAGAGAGACTGAGAGAGAGAGAGAGAGTAAGACAGAAGAAATGCGTGTGTGAGCAATAGTATGTGTGAGTGTGAGAGAGATTATGTGTGAGTGTGAGAGAGATTGTGTGTGAGTGTGAGAAAGATTGTATGTGAGTGTGAGAGAGATTGTGTGTGAATGTGAGAGAGATTGTGTGTTATTGTGAGAGTGATTGTGTGTGTGAGTGTGTGAGAGATTGCGTGTGTGAGTGTGTGAGAGATTGTGTGTGAGTGTGAGAGAGATTGTGTGTGAGTGTGTGAGAGATTGTGTGTGAGTGTGAGAGACATTGTGTGTGAGTGTGAGAGAGATTGTGTGTGTGAGTGTGTAAGAGATTGTGTGTGTGAGTGTGTGAGAGATTGTGTGTGAATGTGAGAGAGATTGTGTGTGTGAGTATGAGAGAGATTGTGTGAGAGTGATTGTGTGTGAGTGTGAGAGAGATTGTGTGTGAGAGTGAGAGAGATTGTGTGTGTGTGAGAGAGAGATTGTGTGTAAATGTGAGAGAGATTGTGTGTGAGTGTGAGATTGTGTGTGAGAGAGATTGTGTGTGAGTGTGAGAGAGATTGTGTGTATGAGAGAGATTGTGTGTGAGTGTGAGAGAGATTGTGTGTGAGAGAGATTGTGCGTGATTGTGAGAGAGATTGTGTGTGAGAGAGATTGTGTGTGAGTGTGAGAGAGATTGTGTGTATGAGAGAGATTGGGTGTGCGTGTGAGAGAGATTGTGTGTGAGTGTGAGAGAGATTGTGTGTGAGAGAGATTGTGTGTGAGTGTGAGAGAGATTGTGTGTATGAGAGAGATTGTGTGTGAGTGTGAGAGAGATTGTGTGTGAGAGAGATTGTGCGTGATTGTGAGAGAGATTGTGTGTGAGAGAGATTGTGTGTGAGTGTGAGAGAGATTGTGTGTATGAGAGAGATTGGGTGTGAGTGTGAGAGAGATTGTGTGTGAGTGTGAGAGAGATTGTGTGTATGAGAGAGATTGTGTGTGAGTGTGAGAGAGATTGTGTGTGAGAGAGATTGTGCGTGATTGTGAGAGAGATTGTGTGTGAGAGAGATTGTGCGTGATTGTGAGAGAGATTGTGTGTGAGAGAGATTGTGTGTGAGTGTGAGAGAGATTGTGTGTATGAGAGAGATTGGGTGTGAGTGTGAGAGAGATTGTGTGTGAGTGTGAGAGAGATTGTGTGTATGAGAGAGATTGTGTGTGAGTGTGAGAGAGATTGTGTGTGAGAGAGATTGTGAGAGAGATTGTGTGTGAGAGAGATTGTGTGTGAGAGAGATTGTGTGTGAGTGTGAGAGAGATTGTGTGTATGAGAGAGATTGGGTGTGAGTGTGAGAGAGATTGTGTGTGAGTGTGAGAGAGATTGTGTGTATGAGAGAGATTGTGTGTGATTGTGAGAGAGATTGTGTGTATGAGAGAGATTGTGTGTGAGTGTGAGAGAGATTGTATGTGAGTGTGAGAGAGATTGTGTGTATGAGAGAGATTGTGTGTGAGTGTGAGAGAGATTGTGTGTATGAGAGAGATTGTGTGCGAGTGTGAGAGAGATTGTGTGTGAGTGTGAGAGAGATTGTATGTATGAGAGAGATTGTGTGCGAGTGTGAGAGAGATTGTGTGTGAGTGTGAGAGAGATTGTGTGTATGAGAGAGATTGTGTGTGAGAGAGATTGTGTGTATGAGAGATATTGTGTGTGAGTGTGAGAGAGATTGTGTGTGAGTGTGAGAGAGATTGTGTGTGTGAGAGATTGTTTGTATGAGAGAGATTGTGTGTGAGTGAGATTTTGTGTGAGTGTGAGAGATATTGTATGTGAGTGTGAGAGAGATCAGGGGTGAGCATAGTAAATAGAGACAGGAATTTTGAGATAGTGAGTGACAGGCATAGAGTTAACACGAGCAACTGAGAGAAAGATAGATAGAGAGAGAGAGAGAGAGAGAGAGAGAGAGAGAGAGAGAGAGAGAGCGGGTAGGAGAATGTGATAGAGAAAGCCAGACAATAGAGTGGCCCAGGCATCTGGTTACTAGTGACCAATCAATATGGCGTATGCCTCAAAAATACCTGTTAGTGGAGGTATGCAGCGTGGATGTGATACTTTTAGTTACATGAGATAGACACCTGTTAGTGAAGGTATGTAGTCTGGATGTGATACTTTTAGTTACATGAGATAGACACCTGTTAGTGAAGGTATGTAGTCTGGATGTGATACTCTTAGTTACATGAGACAAAAACACCTGTTGGTTAAGGTATGTAGTCTGGATGTGATACTCTTAGTTATGTGAGACAAAGTCACCTGTTGGTTAAGGTATGTAGTCTGGATGTGATACTCTTAGTTATGTGAGACAAAGTCACCTGTTGGTTAAGGTATGTAGTCTGGATGTGATACTCTTAGTTATGTGAGACAAAGTCACCTGTTGGTTAAGGTATGTAGTCTGGATGTGATACTCTTAGTTATGTGAGACAAAGTCACCTGTTGGTTAAGGTATGTAGTCTGGATGTGATACTCTTAGTTATGTGAGACAAAGTCACCTGTTGGTTAAGGTATGTAGTCCGGATGTGATACTCTTAGTTATGTGAGACAAAGTCACCTGTTGGTTAAGGTATGAAGCGTGGATGTGGCACTGCATTACGTGTCATGTTTGTTAGCATCTCTTACACGTGTTGGACAGCCTAATCTGACTGTCTTGAACAGGGTTATCCTCGCAAGAGCGGTTCTCAACCTTGTCCAACGAAGCCAATGCTAACTGTACCCAGCACGCAAAATGACGATTTGTTTTAAAGCACGGAACATATTTGTACTATTGTGTAAGTCAAGTTATTTGTCTCGGCAACCATTACCCATCGCTATGACCGCACATGACCACGGTTGATTGCAGAGTCTCGGGCAGCTGGCAGGGCAGACGAAGTGGAGGCGATGTCTCAGCCACGTGTTGCACTGGCGGTGTCTAGGATAATTCCATGACGGCTGCGGGCCTTTTCTGCACTTCACGGGACAGGTATAGAAGCTGTCGAACCTGGAGGTTCTGAGAGAGATAGACAACATGACCGAAGAAAGAGAGGCGACGCCGAATCTATGTTGAGGGAATGCCCTTGAGCTGCATCCGTCAGAAGACCTCGATGTCAGTGACTAGGTCTGGCCAGCAGACTCCAAGGACACGTGTCGGTTGCGCATGTGGAAGACCTCGAGTTGCTTCCAATCTCCCTGTAAGACCGTCCAGGTCTCCAAGTTGTAGGTAACCCATTTCATAATAATGGAAGACATCAAAATCATACGCCGCTTCATGATTATCAAAAATAGTTTTCAGGAGTCTGTACAATGCCATCTGATTCACACTCAGCTAATGTGATGGTTGGTGGCGGCTTTCTGTCGTCAGCTTTGGATATCAAGAACAAGGGAAGATAAGTTCAATTGTAGTTATGAGTCTCCATCATGCTCTAACTCTTCAATATCTGACTCCACCATGGACTGACTCTCCACCAAGGTTTGACTCTCCACCAAGGTCTGACTCTCCAACAAGGTTTGACTCTCCACCAAGGTCTGACTATCCACCAAGGTCTGACTATCCACCAAAGTCTGACTCTCCACCAAGGTTTGACTCTCCACCAAGGTCTGACTCTCCACCAAGATTTGACTCTCCACCAAGGTTTGACTCTCCCCCAAGGTTTGACTCTCCAACAAGGTTTGACTCTCCGCCAAAGCCTGACTTTCCACCAAGATTTGACTATCCACCAAGGTTTGACTCTCCACCAAGGTCTGACTATCCACCAAGGTCTGACTCTCCACCAAGGTCTGACTCTCCATCAAGGTTTGACTCTCCACCAAGGTCTGTCTCTCCAACAAGGTTTGACTCTCCACCAAGGTCTGACTATCCACCAAGGTCTGACTATCCACCAAAGTCTGACTCTCCAACAAGGTCTGACTGTCCACCAAAGCCTGAATTTCCACCAAGATTTGACTATCCATCAAGGCCTGACTCTCAACCAATGACTGACTCCACCAAGGTTTGACTCTCGCACCAAGTCTGTATCTATACACAAGAGATGAATAGCGGAAAGGCGACCTGATACAATTAAACACTAGCCTGTGCACTGCGAAGCGGCTGGAAAGACAAGTGGCCTTTATTCCCCACCCATATAAATCCTCCCAGTGGAACACGCCAATAGGAATACAGACGCGAGGATCATGAAAAAGTTGTTGCACGAGCGAACTATTGGGCGATATACAACCAACGTGGTGAAGCGAGAATACGCCGAGGGAACATGGAACACAATCCAACAACGGTATTGAAAGAAATTGATTTAGTTGAGGAAACCTTATATGACTGTTGGATCAGTCACGGTTTTAAAATCCCTGCCGTTACTACAATCATGACGGGCGACTTGTGTACAATATGCTAACGAAGCAGAAATATACAGGTAAATTAAAACAGGAATCCGGGAAAGACAATAATTGTAAGTTAATCAGCTAGAACAATATAGCTCCAGGTGAGGATAGAACATGGGGAAGACAGGTGGTGTGGCGGGAGGGGCATCTTGATCAAGAGAGATCAATTAATGATCACTTCACGAGGATCGATAACAAATCAGCCAGCAGAACATTGATTGAGATCCGTCACATGCTCACGAGTTTAGCTAACGGAAAACCTAGTTGATCAGGGATAACCAAGACAGAAGTTACCAGGGCGGGAGATAACCAAGATAAGAGATAACCAGGGCGGGAGATAACCAAGATAGGAGATAACCAGGGCGGGAGATAACCAAGGCGGGAGATAACCAAGACAGGAGATAACCAGGGCGGGAGATAACCAAGATAGGAGATAACCAGGGCGGGAGATAACCAAGATAGGAGATAACCAGGACGGGAGATAACCAAGATAGGAGATAACCAGGACGGGAGATAACCAAGGCGGGAGATAACCAGGGTGGGAGATAACCAGGGTGGGAGATAACCAAGACAGAAGATAACCAAAATTGGAGATAACCAAGATAGGAGATAACCAGGGCGGGAGATAACCAAGATAGGAGATAACCAAGATAGGAAATAACCAAGATATAATATAACCAGGACGGGAGATAACCAAGATAAGAGATAACCAAGATAGAAGATAACCAGGGCGGTAGATAACCAAGATCAAGGATAACCAAGATATGAGATAACCAAGACAGGAGATAACCAAGATCAGGGATAACCAGAATAGGAGATAACCAAGACAGAAGATAACCAGGGCGGTAGATAGCCAAGACAGGAGATAACCAGGTCGGGAGATAACCAAAATAGAAGATAACCAGGGCGGGAGATAACCAAGATCAAGGATAACCAAGACAGGAGATAACCAAGACAGGAGATAACCAAGATCAGGGTAACCATAATAGGAGATAACCAAGACAGGAGATAACTAGGGCGGGAGATAACCAAGATAGGAGATAACCAGGGCGGGAGATAACCAAGACAGGAGATTACCAAGGTGGGAGATAACCAAGACAGGAGCTAACCAAAACAGGAGATAATCAAAAGAGATACCTAAGACAGAAGATAACCAAAACAGGAGATACCCAAGACAGGAGATAATCAATGCGAGAGAAAACCAAGACAGGAGATAACCAAGGCGTGAGAAAACCAAGACAGGAGATAACCAAAACAGGAGATAATCAATGCGAGAGAAAACCAAGACAGGAGATAACCAAGGCGGGAGAGACAGCTACCATTGTTTACATATATTATTTCAAACCTCATCTTGGTTTCTTTACGAACAACTACCGATTCTGACATTTCAAATGAACTAATCACGAAATCTTGATGCACACTTCCAATTTCGCGGCACCCTTTTCAACTTTTGCGGCACACTAAAGCGGCTCTGCATACCAAACGGTGCGGATGGAGCACCCGTCGTTAACCCTGTACTAAACAAATCATGCAATCCGATACAATGAATGCATCTAAATACATTGAGTGTGTGTGTATATGTATGTATGTGTGTGTGTATATATATATATATATATATATATATATATACACACGCACGCACGCACGCGCGCGCCCGCACACACAAACACGCACACAGAGACACAGAAAAATGCACATATATACACAAACACGCACATAGAAACAAACACGCTCATATAAACACGGACACACAAACAAACAGGCTCACCCAAACACGCACACACAAACAAATACGCTCACCCGAACACGCTCACACAAACAAACACACTCATTCAAACACGGACACACAAACACGGTGATAATTGTTATTACATTCCGAACGAAAATTGACAGCGCGAGAGGCAGTGCCAAATATAGAACCAAGAACGTGACTTCATTTAGGATAAGAATGTCAATGATTGACAAAGTGATCAGTGACAATCATGCCTTGTTGCGTCTTTAAGGGCAAACCTCCTTCTCAGATCGTTATTCCACCACTGGCACTCTCGCGGGCATATAAGAATAGTCACTAGGTCAGACCAACACCCGCCAACGCAAACTGAATTCCTCAGAGAGTGCAGATCACTACAATGCAAAACACAAGAGGTGAACAAATGCTGCAGAAAATCAGATCTGAGATCAACAAAATCAAAAAAACCTCAACAGTTGCTCTTCAGTGACTACTCTCCCATCGTGGAATCACAGGGAAAAAAAGAGCTGATGCCCTGTCAAAAACAGGTGGCGAGATAGAGCAACCTATCCCCACAGTGTCTTACCGAGAGGCAAAAACTGTCATCCAGAATCAGTACATCATCCACAATCAGTACATCATCCTCAATCAGTACATCATCCACAATCAGTACATCATCCACAATCAGTACATCATCCACAATCAGAGCATAATCCACAATCAGTACATCATCTAAAATCAGTACCTAATAAACAATCAGTACAGCTCTAAGTGGAAGAAAGATATGGACGTAATCAGTGGACCTGACCCAATCCACCAGCTCAACAGACACCAACAATCCAGCAGCTCCACAGACACCAACAATCCACCAGCTCCCCAGACACCAACAAACCACCAGCGCCACAGACACCAACAATCCACCAGCTGCAGACACCAACAATCGACCAGCTCCAGACACCAACAAACCACCAGCTAGCTCCACAGACACCAACAAACCACCAGCTCCACAGACACCAACAATCCACCAGCTCAAGGCACCAACAATCCACCAGCTCAAGGCACCAACAATCCACCAGCTCCACAGATACCAACAATCCACCAGCTCCAGACACCAACAATCCACCAGCTCCAGACACCAACAATCCACCAGCTCCACAGACACCAACAATCCACCAGCTCCAGACACCAACAATCCACCAGCTCCACAGACACCAACAATCCACCAGCTCCAGACACCAACAATCCACCAGCTCCAGACACTAACAATCCACCAGCTCCACAGACACCAACAATCCACCAGCTCCACAGACACCAACAATCCACCAGCTCCACAGACACCAACAATCCACCAGCTCCAGACACCAACAATCCACCAGCTCCAGACACAAACAATCCACAAGCTCCAGACACCAACAATCCACTAGCTCCAGACACGAACAATCCACCAGCTCCAGACACCAACAATCCACCAGCTCCAGACACCAACAATCCACCAGCTCCAGACACCAACAATCCACCAGCTGCAGACACCAACAAACCACCAGCTCCACAGACACTAACAATCCACAAGCTCCACAGACACCAACAATCCACCAGCTCCACAGACACCAACAATCCACCAGCTCCAGACACCAATAATCCACCAGCTCCAGGCACCAACAATCCACCAGATCCACAGACACCAACAAACCACCAGCTCCACAGACACCAACAATCCACCAGCTCCAGACACCAACAATCCACCAGCTCCACAGACACCAACAATCCACCAGATCCACAGACACCAACAAACCACCAGCTCCACAGACACCAACAATCCACCAGCTCCACAGACACCAACAATCCACCAGATCCACATACACCAACAAACCACCAGCTCCACAGACACCAACAATCCACCAGCTCCAGACACCAACAATCCACCAGCTCCAGACACCAACAATCCACCAGCTCCACAGACACCAACAATCCACCAGATCTACAGACACCAACAATCCACCAGCTCCACAGACACCAACAATCCACCAGATCCACAGACACCAACAAACCACCAGCTCCACAGACACCAACAATCCACCAGCTCCAGACACCAACAATCCACCAGCTCCACAGACACCAACAATCCACCAGCTCCAGACACCAACAATCCACCAGCTCCACAGACACCAACAATCCACCAGATCTACAGACACCAACAAACCACCAGCTCCACAGACACCAACAATCCACCAGCTCCACAGACACCAACAAACCACCAGCTCCAGACACCAACAATCCACCAGCTCCAGACACCAACAATCCACCAGCTCCACAGACACCAACAATCCACCAGCTTCAGACACCAACAATCCACCAGCTCCAGGCACCAACAATCCACCAGCTTCACAGACACCAACAATCCACCAGCTCCAGACACCAACAATCCACCAGCTCCAGACACCAACAATCCACCAGCTCCAGACACCAACAATCCACCAGCTCCAGACACTAACAATCCACCAGATCCACAGACACCAACAATCCACCAGCTCCAGACACCAACAATCCACCAGCTCCACAGACACCAACAATCCACCAGCTCCAGACACTAACAATCCACCAGCTCCAGACACCAACAATCCACCAGCTCCAGACACTAACAATCCACCAGATCCACAGACACCAACAATCCACCAGCTCCAGACACCAACAATCCACCAGCTCCAGACACCAACAATCCACCCTACTCTCTCAGTTAAATGCATTCCTGCCTCGTTATTTACTGTTTGTCCTCTATGAATTATCCTCCTAGGATGACGATGAGATGCTCTCCAGAGAACACTGAACGTCTGGCCCCTTGTGACTATGTCCCAGATGGCGAGGAATGCAAGACGTGCCGTCACTACGAATGATATGGCATGACTCACTGAAGGATGATTAGGTGACCGATTCAGATGGGTGTGTGCTATGCCCAAGGCAGGGCGTGAGAATTCTGGACACACCGACTTGTTTTCCTCCTTAGGAGATAAACGAAAGGTGTCTCCATCCTGTGTCCTTCCATATCACGATGCCTCTGACCTTATACAAACTCCAACTGAGAAAGTCGCGAACTTGTGTCCGGAAAGAATAAGGCTGTTAGGAGCTACAACCTCACAGCTATATGGATTATACCACCACCATCATCGTGTGCATCGCCATTTGTAACCGACTGTTGTAAGTTAAATTTGTGAAACTAAGATTCATTTCATTTCACCTGATTCATGGGGAAAAAGACTTACTTTATATAACGAATCGCCAGACCCGGTGAATCGCGCAGGTACAATACTCATTCAGGTCAGCTGGTATTATCAATGATAGGACATTCACACATTATATAACAGAAAGAACACAATGATGTGACGTCATTCTACACTTGTCATCTGACACCGCCCCCTCCCCCTACCACTATGGACCGGACCAACGTACCGACACTCCAGTCATCTGAGCCACTCACTCGTGACACCTGGCCTGGAGGACATGCCATATAATCCACATGGAACTCAAGATCAAACTGTCACTATACCTATCAATGTCATCATTCTCGGTCAGTACACGAGAGGAGACTAGAGCTTTCCCTTGGACCCAGTCGTGTGTGTGTACACGAGAGGACACTAGAGCTTTCCTTTGGACCCAGTCGTGTGGGTGTGCGCGCGTGTGTGTGTGAAAGAGAGAAAGAGATAGTGTTAGTGTGTGTGTGTGTGTGTGTGTGCATGCGCGTATGCGTGCATGTGTTGATGAGTGTTTGAAAGAGACAAGAGATAGTGGGTGTATGTTCGCGCGTATGCGTGCATGTGTGTATGACTGTGAGAGAGAGAACGTGTGTGTGTGTGCGCGCGTATGCGTGCATGTGTGTATGACTGTGAGAGAGAGAACATGTGTGTGTGTGCGCGCGCGTATGCGGGCATGGGTGTATGAATACGTGAGAGAGAGAGAGAGAGAGAGAGCGTATGTGTATACGTATACGTATGTATGTCTGTGAGTGCGCGTGTGTGTGTGAGAGTATCAGCCTGTGTCTGTGTCTCATATACCTTTATACACCGGCCAGCAGGCCGCATAACACCAAGTGGTTGGTGGCAATGAGTGTCTACACGACATGCACGCCAGAGCGCTTCCTGGACACATGTGCTCAATGTATGGAACATGACATGACCAGACAGATCAGAACCAAGCAAGTTTATGTATTTGGGGCGCTCTGACGTCAAGTCAAAACTGTTAGAAAAAAGGCGGAGGACTAATGAGAGAAGGTGTTGGGCGGTTAGCATATTGTTACTGGGTGGGGGGTGCTTAAAGTGAGGGAGGAAAGAACGAAGGCACGATTTATATGAGGAGTTTGAAGAGCAACATGATGACATGCACCAATTGACATGACAAATGATGATGATGGAGGCCAGAAGACAGCCTTCTCCCAGACTTGAGTGAGCAACCTTCTCCCAGACTTGAGTGAGCAACCTTCTCCCAGACTTAAGTGAGCAACCTTCTCCCAGACTTGAGTGAGCAACCTTCTCCCAGACTTGAGTGAGCAACCTTCTCCCAGACTTGAGTGAGCAACCTTCTGCCAGACTTGAGTGAGCAACCTTCTCCCGAACAAGACCGACAACTTTCACCAAGTCTGGAGTCGGCAACGATCTTTATTCCAGGAAGTATATCCCCATGTGAACAATTGTCTGCGTAGATATTTTTCAAAAATATTTATGCGAGAGAGACTTTTTCAGTGCTGTATTTCTGTGCTATTTTTATGTTGACCCTTTCCTGTGTGCTTTTATCTGGTCGCCGTTTCTCTCTTTTTTTCCCCCATGGAGTACCATAAAACATCATGCATACAGAACGGTGACTGACAGGACAAGCGGCCAGAATTCCTCAGTCTTGAACAAATACGATCGTACTGCAGCACAGAATCTTCTCAGTAGTGGTAGTGTATGTCTTAAGAGTCACATTCCTTATCGTTATGGACTGTAGTTACATTCATTTTTGGCAATAGCACAATTATTATTGTCTGACAAGACGGATGGAGCCAATGATGCTGGCAGATACAACATTACACATACAAGGCATCTTGGAATACTGGCAGTTACAACATGACACATACAAGGCATCCTGGAATACTGGCAGTTACAACATGGCACATACACGGCATTTTGGAATACTGGCAGTTACAACATGACACATACAAGGCATCTTGGAATACTGGCAGTTACAACATGACACATACAAGGCATCTTGGAATACTGAGAATCCTGGTATTCAAACAAGCATGGTAATGACTGTTGCCAGGTAGCCGAATGTGTCGGCTATACGTAGTAGATATTTGACAACTCCCTGCGGCTTACTAGGCCTGGGGGAAGACACCAATAATGTGGGTTGATTTTTAACTAGAATGTGTGTCCGGGCAGTGGCCGTTTAGCCTACTCTTTTCGATTTCCAACTGCCAAGGAATTTGTAAAGCGCTGGACACTGAACTCGGGAGTCCTATCTCACTGCTTAGAGATCATGGACATTTTGACCAGAAAATTCACGTGAAAAAATCACGGGTCTCCTGGGTGATTCGAACCTGCGACATCCGGCACTCGAGGCGGACACCTTACCTCGTGACCGCTGAGGGCGCCCCCCCCCCTTTACATGAATCATCATTTGTCTCCATTCCCACTATCTTCCAATTTATACTATCGTTTTCCTTTCTATAGAAGGAGCAAAAAGGGTTGTCAATACCCTCTCAGCTATTCCTATCTTGCACCACGTCTACTAGTTCTAGTGGTGTATATTTTGCCTGGTCAAGTAGTCACCTGGTGTGCGGAACAGTGTCAGAAGGTGTATGTCGCCTCAAAACTGACCGAGTGTGTCATCTAGTATCGTCACGCTACAGATTACGCAGCTGTAAATAGGTACCTGACTATGTTTAAGTTAGAGAAGGTTAAGCAGAGAACAAGGGAACAGCGCAGCTAACAGACGTTGAGACTTCTTACCATGGAAGTCTATCTCTGCATCCCTGATTTTATAGACCACGCTGGCATGTTCAATAATGACATTCAAAACAGGACAGATAATATACAATTATTAGCACACATATACAATTATTAGCACACATATACAATTACGAAAAACGCCCAAGATTACCCTGGCATTCAATCACCCATGTTGAATCCAGTACAGGAGCAGATTGACAGATTCTCCCCAAAACCAAATGAGGGACACAAAGTATGGCAACGAGAGAAGCTGGAGGCAGACCCTCACTTTTACTGAGTCAAATATCAGAGATTTTTGGGAGGGCAACGAGGACATAGAAACAATTAGAAAATAGAAAAATGAAGAAGAGACAGTCCGGATGATAGATTATATTTGTCCAAGCAAATAAACTTTTATGACGGTTCACCAATCAGAATACGACAATGATATGCACGAGGAATCTGTTGATGACGCAAGATACCTTTCAGTGATTGGTTAATTTCTTGTCCTGCCTCAATCTGGGTCTAACTGAACCTTAGAGGTGAGGACTGTGATTGGAGGTTTGCACCAGATACTAACATGAGCTGCTTTCTTTACCATTTCGCTTCATACGATGATGAGGATGCTAACCTCCAGCGCCTATAGAAACAAAAAACTACTATCAGTACAGTGTTTGATTCCATTACTGCGGTTCAGCGGACGGATCTATAGGACTACGGAATAAAGGTCGTTTGTAACTGCAGTCGCCAAGTACTCTACACATTAGGTTTCATTTGTCCTTCGCAGAAAATAAACATATACTGTAGCGAGGGTGTCAACATAAACCTATACTGTAGCGAGGGTGTCAACATAAACCTATACTGTAGCGAGGGTGTCAACATAAAGCTATCCTGTAGCGAGGGTGTCAATATAAACATATCATGTAGCGAGGGTGTCAACATAAACTTATACTGTAGCGAGGGTGTCAACATAAACCTATACTGTAGCGAGGATTTAAACGCGTCATGTCTTGGTCAGTGGACATGCATCCAAACTGCTCGGCCAACAGCCCCTTCCTCTTACACCACTGCTCATAGTCGTGCTCCTATGATCGGCAGGTTACAGTGTTGTTATGTCGCGTGACAGTCACACTGGAAGGAGTGCTTGGTGTAGGGGTGTCAATCGAGTGCATGCTGGTTTACAATACCAACATACCGGGTTAGACGTCACTTTGGAGATTTTACTCGGTACGACCGCTTCTCCACGTACAGAAAGGATTGGCAAAACTACTTTATTGCAAATTGTCATAGTGGAACACACATAACACATTATAAACAGATACACAAGCGCATACATATACTGGTCAATACGTACACACTACAGATACACACACGCATACATACTCTGGCCAATATGTACACATTACAAATAGATACACAGGCGCATACATATACTGGTCAATACGTACACAATACAAACAGATACATACACGCATACATACACTGGCCAATACGTCCACATTACAAATAGATACACACGCGCATACATATACTGGTCAATACGTACACATTACAAACAGATACACACACGCATACATACATTGGCCAATACGTCCACACTAAAGATACACACATACGCATACATATACTGGTCAATACGTCCACACTACAGATACACACACGCATACATACTCTGGCCAATACGTCCACATTACAAACAGATACACATACGCATTCATACGTTGGCCAATACGTACACAATACAAACAGATACATACACGCATACATACACTGGCCAATACGTCCACATTACAAATAGATACACACGCGCATACATATACTGGTCAATACGTACACATTACAAACAGATACACACACGCATACATACATTGGCCAATACGTCCACACTAAAGATACACACACGCATACATACTCTGGCTAATACGTACACATTACAGATACACACACGCATACATACACTGGCCAATACGTCCACATTACAAACACTTACACGCACGCACTGGCAAAAACGTTCTGATATAACCTAACATACTACGGTCTGGAGTTGAAAGAAGCGTGCGTCGTCAGTAGAATCCAGAAAGCAAACTTTCGAGAAGAAAAGTTATTTTTGTTAACCGTGTAGACTAAAGTATACATGATTATTAATGTTCCGCTCTTGATTGTTATTTCAGTTAGAATGTGAACAGTGTCCTTCATGTTGACACGGAGCAGTGAAATGTCAGACCGGTATCCCATCTGGCGCATGAATGTGATGTACAACTGCTTAAGTAGGAGTCAAAGTAATACAATACGCTGATGTACGGGATATTGGGCCAGACTAGCGTAACCTCTCATCAGGTAACCAACTGGCTTCCTCGCTACCTTCATGTCACTGGCAGTAAGCCAGACACTCATTTACAGGTAGGTTGTCTAGAGCGAGTCGATATCTCTCTCTCTCTCTCTCTCTCTCTCTCTTTCTCTCTCTCTCTCTCTCTTAGACACACACACACACATACATTCATACATATACATACGTACATACATACATATATGCATACACAAGCGCGCACACACACACCCATAAACACATATGCGCATGCACACATACACATATATACATACAAACACAAGTACGTACGCACGCACACACACAGTAAATATCTACTTACAATTCTAATTACGACGTGTTCATAGAAAATAGATTTAAAAATGTGTCCGCGCCAAGTGATTGAAGACTGGACAACATGTGTCAGACGTTAGCGGGCTAACGTGAGTTAGTAACAGTGATAGTTGATGTAGTAGGCCGGATCCATGACTATTGAATGACACGGGTCAGCTATTGACTTGATCAAACAATGTCTGAGAAAACTCGTGACTGGCCAAGGCCACATCAGCCGGTGGTGACTTAATGTTGGTATAACTGTCGCCACTTACTTGTTCCAGTATTATGTGGCAGGCCGGATAGAGATGCGTCATCTTCAAGGCATGTTGTAAAAGAAGAACGTTTGCTGCGCGTGGAGCTAGCATTATCATCATGTATAAACATGACTACAGGAACAACCACGGCAAGACCATATTAGACGCTTGATACAAGCTTCCTGTAATGGTACAGCTGCCGTGGTCGGCTGAAATGTTTAATATGGCACGAAAAGAAGCACGCGCACGCACACACACACACACACACACTAAAGTATCGCCCGCTAACACTTCACCAAGACGATCCCTATTCCACTAAAGTATCGCCCGCTAACACTTCACCAAGACGATCCCTATTCCACTAAAGTATCGCCCGCTAACACTTCACCAAGACGATCCCTATTCCACTAAAGTATCGCCCGCTAACACTTCACCAAGACGATCCCTATTCCACTAAAGTATCGCCCGCTAACCCTTCACCAAGACGATCCTTATTCCACTAAAGTATCGCCCGCTAACACTTCACCAAGACGATCCCTATTCCACTAAAGTATCGCCCGCTAACACTTCACCAAGACGATCCCTATTCCACCTCCAAATAGTCAAACTTCACCAATATTTCAGGACTGCCCAAAACAAGATCAGGGCCATGTCTGACTCAAATACAAGGCTGAAGAAATCAATCGATGCACAGACAAAAATGACTTGAGGCAGTTTCGCGATGCCCTGGGTGCATTCTACTGTACCAAATATACTCATAGCATGTCCTTAATCCTGATGGGATGGCACGGCTGGCAGATAAAGTCCATATTCTAACAGCGCTGGTCAGAGCACTTCACTGTCCTTCCACCGTCAGCGACCTAGTACTAACATGCGTGCTTCCAATTGTTATAAACGACAGACGTGATATCACGCCCCGTACAGATAAGGTAGAGAAAGCAATGAGGTCCAGCGGCAAGGTCCCTGTGTAACATGCCCAGTACAGATAAGGTAGAGAAAGCAATGAGGTCCAGAGGCAAGGTCCCTGTGTAACATGCCCAGTACAGATAAGGTAGAGAAAGCAATGAGGTCCAGCGGCAAGGTCCCTGTGTAACATGCCCAGTACAGATAAGGTAGAGAAAGCAATGAGGTCCTGTGGCAAGGTCCCTGTGTAACATGCCCAGTACAGATAAGGTAGAGAAAGCAATGAGGTCCAGCGGCAAGGTCCCTGTGTAACATGCCCAGTACAGATAAGGTAGAGAAAGCAATGAGGTCCAGCGGCAAGGTCCCTGTGTAACATGCCCAGTACAGATAAGGTAGAGAAAGCAATGAGGTCCTGTGGCAAGGTCCCTGTGTAACATGCCCAGTACAGATAAGGTAGAGAAAGCAATGAGGTCCAGCGGCAAGGTCCCTGTGTAACATGCCCAGTACAGATAAGGTAGAGAAAGCAATGAGGTCCAGCGGCAAGGTCCCTGTGTAACATGCCCAGTACAGATAAGGTAGAGAAAGCAATGAGGTCCTGTGGCAAGGTCCCTGTGTAACATGCCCAGTACAGATAAGGTAGAGAAAGCAATGAGGTCCAGCGGCAAGGTCCCTGTGTAACATGCCCAGTACAGATAAGGTAGAGAAAGCAATGAGGTCCTGTGGCAAGGTCCCTGTGTAACATGCCCAGTACAGATAAGGTAGAGAAAGCAATGAGGTCCTGTGGCAAGGTCCCTGTGTAACATGCCCAGTACAGATAAGGTAGAGAAAGCAATGAGGTCCAGGGGCAAGGTCCCTGTGTAACATGCCCAGTAGAGATAAGGTAGAGAAAGCAATGACGTCCTGTGGCAAGGTCCCTGTGTAACATGCTGTTTGTGTTACGGTCTACGGAACTAGAGGCTACTACAAAAGGTAACTCAATCTTGGATGCAGGCAACATACCGCAGGAACTGACAAATGCCCCCATTGCCCACACGTACAAGCGCAAGAGCAATCATAAACCGTGTTATAACACAGGGAAACTTCTTCCTGTTGATTGGGGGAAACCAAATCTGTCTCGTCTTGCTCAACAGCTTACCATCTCGAGCATGAGCTACTCCCAGTGAGTCAGTTTGGTTCTCGAGCTGGTCACGTGACGGTCGACATGATATCCTGCAGCTCGTCAAATCAACGACATAAGCCAGCAACAGCAACATGATTTGTGCACGGCCTTTGTTGACCTGAGCAAGGTCTCTGACACTGTCAACTGAGACGGACTTTCAAAAGTCATCGCTAAATTCCGTTTCCGCGGAAAACTCATTACAGTTGTCCGACATTTGATAATGCATATGGCCAAGTGCACTGAATGAAGGTGAACTGTCCACAGCCTTCAAGTAATACATGGTGATACTGATGGATGTGTGCTGGCTATGGTATTTGCTACCAGGCTGTCTGATGATGTACGTGTATGTAACACTACTTAACATATCACATACAGAGCGTTCAACCTATTTTTCTTAGTGTATGTTCAGGTTTCTATTACTTCCTACAAACACAGGTGGAAGCGAAGGTCAATCTGGGTCAGGTGAAACATAGTGATCAGCACTCCACCTCACATCGTAGTTCGTGCTTCTAGAAACAGGCTGTGTTACAGCAGTCTCACCAACGAGGTGGGAATCGATAGCTGTAATTGTCATAGTGGTGAGTATACTGAGAAACCTCATGTTGCACTACAGACAGGAAGGCCCCGTTCCATCTATAGAAGAAATGTCACCGGAAGAATGAAGAGTCACTGTAACCTGCTACAAAAGTAACGTGGTCAAGATTAAATATAAACTCCGCACGAGAAGATTCGAACAACTGAAACGCCAAGACTTAACTCAGGATGAGAAGATTCGAACAACTGAAACGCCAAGCGTTAACTCTGGATGAGAAGATTCGAACAACTGAAACGCCAAGATTTAACTCATGACAAGAAGATTCGAACAAGTAATAAAAACAGAGATGTAGAGAAAACACAAGCAATACTAACATGTAAACAAACACAATGCGCTCTGTTCGCAACATTCGTAAAATGACATTTCACAGCAAACATTAAGCTCGAGATCGGCTTCCGCCGGATATGTGGTTGTAGTGGCGGGGAACGGGAGTCAACAGTCAGTGGCATGATATATTGTTACCTTGACAACCAGACGGGAGTAGCTCCCTGTGTGGACGATACTGGGTAATATGTTATGTTTGGTTGGAGAACAGTCTAGGGATATGAAACTATATGGACAGCAATGTATGAGAGATGTCGGAAACACCCCCCCCCCCCCCTTTTCTCGTCGTAAAATGTTTCGATACAATAAGTAGCGTATCATTTGGTTCAGGTCTCTGATGCTGGTATTTAAACCTGAAGACTTGGGATTGAACCCGCATCCTTTTCGCCGCCAGAGTCATGACCTAACAATTAAGTCAGTTTGAGACGATAGTAACACTTGGCCACTTACTTATATTCTACTGTCCATCATGCTGTTCACAGACATATTCAACTGGGTCCTACAGAACTGATAACGAAAAGACACTTAACATTACACATATTCTAGTAATAACAGAGAAACACATGTGTATTCTGGACACATTGTCCAACCAGAACACCGACAGAGACACACTCCTACACCCCGTATTCTAGATCCATCATGTAGCCCCAACTACGACAGAGACACACTCCTACACCCCGTATTCTAGATCCGACATGTAGCCACAACTACGACAGAGACACACTCCTACACCCCGTATTCTAGATCCATCATGTAGCCACAACTACGACAGAGACACACTCCTTCCTACACCCCGTATTCTAGATCCATCATGTAGCCACAACTACGACAGAGACACACTCCTACACCCCGTATTCTAGAGCCGACATGTAGCCACAACTCCGACAGAGACACACCCGTACACCCCGTATTATAGATCCTCTCGTGTAGCCACAACACCGAAACATCGTTACAATCTTCAAGGTATCTCCGTTAATTACAAAAATAAAGTATAATTCTGATTTGGACCTTTAGTTAGAAAAATAAGAGATCATCGCGAGAACAAGAACGATTAAGCAAATACGATATTCCGAACTCGTTGACGATGCCTGGCGGATCCCCGAAGCTCAACCCAACAGAAAACTCACAAATAAACAACAAACAATGATATCCACACAGTGCGAGGAAGACCCAAAGAACTTACCTATTATTCTCCTCCGATCAAGCAGGTGTTTATCCACGAATAGAACATTGCTTTCACAAAATATCGTCTTTGTTCAGTCTCAGTCACCTGAGAAAGATAAAGCCACGAGGCAGAGAATATTACTACCAAGCGTTTAGTAATGCACCAACGGTACACACAACACTATATACTTATCGATTCAATAGAGACGGATCTACCAATAGTTACAGACTACCCTCCACCATCTTCACAAAAAGGGAGCTGGGCGGGGTCTACTAATAGCTATACAAAGCAATAAGAGCTGAGGTTACGCCAGATATAGACAATCAAGACGTCTCGTATACTGTCACTGAAAATGCGAGGGATAGTCATTAAGTAAGAGCAATTTTATTATAGAATGTACGGAAGAAATACTTGCAACGGAAAATCTTATTTCAGGACAAAAAAATGGCTCTTTAGCTATACTTCATGTTGGGTTTGTGACGATCCAGCACCATGCAAGCTAGCAACGCACTCACACACACACATACAGAGAGAGAGAGAGAGAGACAGAGAGAGACAGAGAGATAGGTAAGCTCAGTATTATGCTGGCAATCCCCACAAAATTGTTGACAATACAATGCCAATGCACGCATGTAATCTCGGCTCCTTATTTGTTGTATGGGGTCTCACTTCATCAGCTACTGCATCCCGCCACTTAATGGTCTTAGCAGGCGCACAAAAGGGTGAACCTACTCATTATTGGCATAACTGGCTACCAGCTGGAGTTCACATGAAGAAGATCAGAATCAGAACTGGCTACCAGCTGGGGTTCACATGAAGAAGATCAGAACTGGTTACCAGCTGGGGTTCACGTGAAGAAGATCAGAATCCGAACTGGCTCTCAGCTGGGGTTCACATGAAGACGATCAGAATCAGAACTGGCCCTCAGCTGGGTTTCACATGAAGAAGATCAGAATCAGAACTGGCTACAAGCTGGGGTTCACATGAAGAAGATCAGAACTGGTTACCAGCTGGGGTTCGCGTGAAGAAAATCAGAATCCGAACTGGCTCTCAGCTGGGGTTCACATGAAGAAGATCAGAATCAGAACTGGCTCTCAGCTGGGTTTCACATGAAAAATATCAGAATCCGAACTGACTCTCAGCTGTGGTTCACGTGAAGAAGATAGGAATCAGAGCTGACTACCAGCTGGGGTTCACATGAAGAAGATCAGAATCAGAACTGGCTCTCAGCTGGGGTCCACGTGAAGAAGATTAGAATCCGAACTGGCTACCAGCTGTGGTTCACGTAAAGAAGATCATAATCAGAGCTGACTACCAGCTGGGGCTCACTTGAAGAAGATCAGAATCAGAACTGGCTCTCAGCTGGGGTTCACATGAAGAAGATCATAATCGGAGCTGGTTACCAGCTGGGGTTCACATGAAGAAGATCAGAATCGGAACTGGCTCTCAGCTGGGGTTCAGATGAAGAAGATCAGAACTAGAACTGGCTACCAGCTGGCGTTCACATGAAGAAGATCAGAACTAGAACTGGCTACCAGCTGGCGTTCACATGAAGAAGATGAGAATCGGAGCAGGCTACCAGCTGGGGTTCACATGAAGAAGATCATAATCAGAACTGGCTACCAGCTGGGGTTCACGTGAAGAAGATCAGAATCAGAACTGGCTATCAGCTGGGGTTCACATGAAGAAGATCAGAATCCGAACTGGTTACCAGTTGGGGTTCACGTGAAGAAGATCAGAATCAGAGCTGGCTACCAGCTGGGGTTCACATGAAGAAGATCAGAACCAGAATCATTTGTAGACGCACATTTCAGATGGATGAAGCAGACAGGAAGAAATTCGATGTATGTGTACACTGACGAGCGTCTAAATAACAGTGGTTGAGCACTTGGTTCGTGTGGAATAGGTTCCGGGTTCGATTACTGTTATCTACACGCTTCGGTCTACCCAGCTGTGAATGACAGTTTGGTAGGACTGGCTTATTGTTAAAGAAGAAAAGGGATAGAGGAAGGGATCTGGCCATCACAAATGAGAGGTACAATACAATCTCTCTAACACTTCATCGCTGTCAGCAGTGTCTGCTATAGAACTACATACACGTGTACACCTTTACTGTCAAACTGTCAGACTTGTTCCCATTGCTGGGGTAGTCCAAAGGTTATTAGGCTGAGGACTACATGCCGCTTCGCCACTGCTGTCGCCACGTCGTGTGCTGGCAATGTTTGTTTATTTCACCCCAACAGAAAAACAATATATGCCATACCGGGGATTCAAACCCATGCCCCCCTTGTCGACAGGCAAGCATCGAAACCATTCGGGCACGCACTCCTCACATCGTCACTATAGAAAGCAGGTTTACAAATGATCATTGCTGGGGTCCACCGAGAGAATTGATAAGGCTGGTGAATGGAGGTCGGCGGTCCCTGCATTTATTGTACAGTTTACAGGTTAATTTATATTTTACCCTCGACAAAAACAAACCTATACCTAACCCAGGTTTTGAACCATGCCCCCTTGTTCCAAATATCTTCATCCGAACCGTTAAACCAACCAGTCATACCTCCAGTGAAATCAAAAGGAAAAGATTGCATCCAGTAAACAGGTGCGCCAGGTATCACAATAAACATGCTTAACCTGTACTGATCGGATCCCTAGACACACCGACACATCCCTGAGATAATAGTAGCCGTGTCAGTTGAACAAGACAGACAGGTCGTGCTGTCAATCAACGGCACGATTTCGCTCCAAGACATCCCGGAGATGCCTGATTTATTGACTAGCTAGGATTATTGGCAACAAGTCCGCCTAGAGCTGGTTCGGAAGATCGTGTCTGAGAATACTAATATGCTGTACTTTGACATGAATGATATAATCAGTGGAATCGGCATTTGTGCACTACAGCTACATACTAATTGGCGTGCCATCTGTGACCTGATTAGAGTGTCAAGTTCAGGTGGCCAATAGAAGGAACAGCCGTTGAGGATTAAGTATTACTGTTCGAGGCTACTCCTAACTCTTGACACATTTCGTTGATCGTCGGTTACAATGACTTCTTAAATCACTTGAGAAGTGGGGGTGGAAGGGGGGGGGGGTGTGTGCTTTATCGCTGTAGTGCAATGTGAGGTTCCTCAGTAAACTAACCTCTTTGGTGTCGATCCCTACCTCGATAGCCAGACGACTGTGGCACAGCCTGTTTCCTTAAGCAAACAAGGGAAGTGGGTTAGGGGCCTTGATTAGTTAAGTTTCACCTTACCCTGGTTACTCTACCCTCCCACCTTGATCAACATGTCTCACCTTACCCTGGTTACTCTACCCTCCCACCTTGATCAACATGTCTCACCTTACCCTGGTTACTCTACACTCCCACCTTGACCAACATGTCTCACCTTACCCTGGTTACTCTACACTCCCACCTTGACCAACATGTCTCACCTTACCCTGGTTACTCTACACTCCCACCTTGATCAACATGTCTCACCTTACCTTGTCAAACCAATGCACCCAGTATATTGCTCGCTTATCTATACTTGGATCATTTATTGATAGAGCATCAATTGCTGGATCATCAATTGTTGTTTATCGATTACTGTGTCCTTTATTGTTGGCTCGATTGCTGGTTTCGAGACTGAAGAGTCATCAATTGGTGTTTCATCAATTGGTATTTCATCTCAAATGGTGTTTCATCAATTGGTATTTCATCTCAATTGGTGTTTCATCTCAATTGGTGTTTATCAATGGGTATTTCATGAATTGGTGTTTCATCAACTATTTATCGCTTACTGTGTCACGGATTGCTGGTTTACAGATTGCTATTATATAGGTCCTTGTTTCATTGATTGCTGGTTTACAGATTGCTATTATAAAGGTCCCTGTTTCATTGATTGCTGGTTTACAGATTGCTATTATATAGGTCCCTGTTTCATTGATTGCTGGTTTACAGATTGCTATTATATAGGTCCCTGTTTCATTGATTGCTGGTTTACAGATTGCTATTATAAAGGTCCCTGTTTCATTGATTGCTGGTTTACAGATTGCTATTATAAAGGTCCCTGTTTCATTGATTGCTGGTTTACAGATTGCTATTATATAGGTCCCTGTTTCATTGATTGCTGGTTAATCTTTCACTTGTGTGTTCTGGTCTCTACATTATCTATAGTATTGCAATTATTCTTGCACCCGATAGGTACCACTGTTTACAAGAATAGAACCACTTCAACATTTCAAGCCGAATAAAGAAGGTTTTACATGGGACTAGTGTCTTCATTATGTAAATCAATTTTACTGAAACTTCTATTGTGAAGTCGGATGTGTCGGGCCAAAAAGTGCAAATATTGCAATCAAGCTGTAAACTACAACACAACGTATTCCGTTCTCTGGACAACATCCTGCTACTTGCAAAGCTCTTTTCTGGGCTTGGTAGTGAAGTATTGAGAACGAACGAAGAAGTAAACTGCTATTGCACATGCCTTACACGGGCTTCCTGTAAACAGGCCAGTTGTTGTGTGGTCGTATGCTCGATTTAGTGCAAAACGGTGAAATATCAGATTACCTTCCCCATTGTTGCCGTTACTTTGCAGAGATGAGATTGACACAATAAGTGAAACTTCTATGTCGGCCAAGGTCAACTTTTGCCTTCTTGAACAGCGCCGCTCAATGATATTTAAGTGTTTACATTCTACGACCGAGCAGAATAGAATGACAGGAATCAATACCACTACATCTGTCGGTCTGACAGACACCAGCCGTCTCAACATTTCATGTTGGCTTCGATTCTTGGAAATATTACGTTTTAATAATATTATTATTACTAGTATTAATCCTATTTTTATTTTTAATCGCCATAGGCGCCTCAGTCTCTATTGACCATGCGCGTGGCGCTCTGTGAGTTTTGTCCATACTGTGTCCTGTATTTCGATACTGTAAAGGCCGATCCGCGAGTGACATTCCCTGCCACAGATTGTACAACCATACTAAGGAGGCTGGCTTGCCTGGCTGTTCCTTGATCTCTTCAGTCCTTCTCTTTTCTCTGCAGCCATAAGACCTCTACGAGCGTCAGCAGCCACTATCTCCCCTCCAACTGAATGTCCCCATACAGCTCGATCTTAAGCCTTTTCTTCCCAGCCCTCGGATGGGACGTCCCATGACTCCATGTCCCTCTTGCATAAATCCTTGAATCGGACTGCGGGACGGCCGATTCTTCTAACTCCAATGGCCAGCTGCCAGTAGAGGATATTTTCAATACTATTATTATTATTACAATAGTTATTACTCCTTTTGTCATTATTATCAGTATTTGTTTTACTATTATTAATATTACTATTAATACTATTATTGTTTTTACTATTTTTACTATTATTACTGTTACAGAAACGAATTAGAAAGTGAGGTGCAAAGTAGGTGTTTTCTGGTTGACGGTGAGTTTTGTTGGTTTGAAACATCACTGATGTCCATTAAATGAGCGTCGTGGCACAAAGTAGAACAGGTCATGAGAGATTCCAAGCGCCAGGTCGACAAGAAATATTGCTGTGGCCCCTAACACCTCCTGACTAATATCGTATTTACTAGCATCATTTCCCGAATCACGTAAATTCCCCCCTCCCCTCTCTTTTTTCCCCTCACTTTTAAGGGACGGATATAATCAGGTTATTTGTTTCTTTCCGCCGATTTTTCAAGATCAGACTGCCCGCGTCATGTTACGCAGTAGCAAAGACATAACACTACTAGTCTACTGTATGCCGGGAAAAGGTCAGCATTACTATGAGAATAAACCGACATTTGCACCGTGAGACTTTCAACTTTAAAGAACAATTGACACATACTTTCCGGCACGTAGCACAACCCTATGAGGAATTGTTTGCATCCAGCACGCAGTCTGGCTGGTCCTAAAACTGGAGCCTAGATCCTAAACCTGGAGCCTAGACACTAAACCTGGAGCCAAAATCCTAAGCCCGGAGCCTAGATCCTAAACCTGGAGCCTAGATCCTAAACCTGGAGCCTAGATCCTAAATCTGGAGCCTAGATCCTAAACCTGGAGCCTAGATCCTAAACCTGGAGCCTAGATCATAAACCTGGAGCCTAGATCTTAGACCTGGAACCTAAATCCTAAACATGGAGCCTAGATCCTAAACCTGGAGCCCATATACTAAACCTGGAACCTAAATCCTAAACATATCTGCCACCCCCCTGAAGTAGACTACAGCTGTTCTGAGTGTGGGAGTAACAGAGTGACAGCGCGTGAAATACAGTAGAACTAGCAGACCCGAGCAGACCATCTGGCACCGAACCGAGCAGACCATCTGCCACATACCCGAGCAGACAATCTGCCACAGACCCGAGCAGACAATCTGCCACAGACCCGAGCAGACCATCTGCCACAGACCCGAGCAGACCATCTGCCACATACCCGAGCAGACCATCTGCCACAGACCCGAGCAGACCATCCGCCACAGAACCGAGCAGACCATCTGCCACAGAACCGAGCAGACCATCTGCCACAGAACCAAGCAGACCATGACAGGCGAGCATGAGTTCTATAATAAACTGTTCGTGACTTGGTCAGGCACCGAGGCTGGTGACACCATCGCTACCTTCTTGAGTCGATTGCAGCAGTTAAGCCCACACTGATGAAACATGGCCGAATAATTGCAGCAGTTAAACGCAGACTGATGAAACATGTCCGAATGATTGCAGCAGTTAAACCCACACTGATGAAACATGGCCGAATGATTGCAGCAGTTAAACCCACACTGATGAAACATGGCCGAATGATTGCAGCAGTTAAACCCACACTGATGAAACATGGCCGAATGATTGCAGCAGTTAAACCCACACTGATGAAACATGGCCGAATGATTGCAGCAGTTAAACCCACACTGATGAAACATGGCCGAATGATTGCAGCAGTTAAACCCACACTGATGAAACATGGCCGAATGATTGCAGCAGTTAAACCCACACTGATGAAACATGGCCGAATGATTGCAGCAGTTAAACCCACACTGATGAAACATGGCCGAATGATTGCAGCAGTTAAACCCACACTGATGAAACATGGCCGAATGATTGCAGCAGTTAAACCCACACTGATGAAACATGGCCGAATGATTGCAGCAGTTAAACCCACACTGATGAAACATGGCCGAATGATTGCAGCAGTTAAACCCACACTGATGAAACATGGCCGAATGATTGCAGCAGTTAAACCCACACTGATGAAACATGGCCGAATGATCGTAGATGCAATAGGTACACTTGTGGACATGGTTCACGTTTGAGTACACCCCACCATCCATGTCGCTCACCAGTTCCACAAATTCTTTGGCGTGTCACTGCAACTGACTCCATAATTGAAACCAAATTGACTTCTCTCAAGAGCTTTTCGGAACTTTGAGCCAGAGAGTGAAGGTTTTCTACGGTAAATCGCTACAGGAAATGAAACCAAAGTTCACTTCCACCAACGGAACACAAGATGGCGGGCAAGGAATAACGCCATTCCTTCTCACCTAAACCCAAAATGATAATCACTCAGCCATCAGCAGGGAAGGTAAGGGTCACTCCCTTCTGAACTGATCAAGGCGTTATTTTAGAGCACCCTGATGTCCAGGGCGACCACACTTACCAGGGTCACGTACACAGATCTTCCTAAGAATCGTCATCGACGTGAACTCACATCCAAACGACTTGATTTCCTAGTACAGGTAGGTGCCTTTTCTCCAGGTGACAATACTCGGCCCGATACTGCCCGTTGAACGGTTGCAACCACCGAAGACCTGCACTTGTGAGTGCCTTCTATATACGCTTCGCTCGCCGGACGGGCACAAAGTGATGAACCCGTCTTTGTAACACATAAGTAGGCGAGGGAAGACAGGTCTGGCAGATCAGACGGTGATGGGGGGGACGGCGTGGCCTAGTGGTTAAGTGACACGGCTCACAACCCAAAGGTGCTGAGTTCGATCCCCATCACAGCACCGGCCGTTACCCCGGGGAAGCAAACCCTTAGAAAACGCAGGAGGAAGCAGACCCTTACATAAAATGCATGCTGTAGTCGGATGCATTGGGCCGACAGGCGCAAAATAAAACCACAGTGCAACGCACACCGCCTTGGGGAATAGATAAATAAGGCGAACGCAAAACAAAAAAACCAAAAAAAAAAGACGGTGATGGGTGGCAGATGCTGAATGAGGATAACAGATGCCACCAAAATACTTTGTTTCTAGAGGATTCTCTGCACTTTCTAGGCGATGGAGAACTTCATTCTAAAGGAATCTCTGCACTTTCTAGGCGATGGAGAACTTCTTTCTAAAGGAATTTCTGCACATTCTAGGCGATGGAGAACTTCATTCTAAAGGAATCTCTGCACTTTCTAGGCGATGGAGAACTTCTTTCTAGAGGAATCTCTGCACTTTCTAGGCGATGGAGAACTTCTTTCTAAAGGAATCCTTGCACTTTCTAGGCGATGGAGAACTTCTTTCTAGAGGAATTCGTGCACTTTCTAGGCGATGGAGAACTTCTTTCTAAAGCAATGGAGACTTCTTCCAAAAACTGAAAGTATTTTGTGTCTCAACTAATTAACAGTCATGTTTTCATTATGTGTGTGTTTTAGAGAAAGTGTATGTGTGAGTGTATCTGCAAGAAAGAGAGAGAGAGAGAGTATGTGTTTGTGTGAGAAGAAATGAGTGTGTGAGAGAAGAAATGAGTGTGTTAGAGAAGAAATGAGTGTGTGAGTCAAGAAATGAGTGTGTGAGAGAAGAAATGAGTGTGTAAGACAAGAAATGAGTGTGTGAGACAAGAAATGAGCGTGTGAGACAAGAAATGAGCGTGTGAGACAAGAAATGAGCGTGTGAGACAAGAAATGAGTGTGTGAGTCAAGAAATGAGCGTGTGAGACAAGAAATGAGTGTGTGAGACAAGAAATGAGCGTGTGAGACAAGAAATGAGTGTGAGAGACAAGAAATGAGTGTGTGAGACGATAAATGAGTGTGTGAGACGAGAAATGAGTGTGTGAGACGAGAAATGAGTGTGTGAGACGAGAAATGAGTGTGTGAGACGAGAAATGAGTGTGTGAGACGAGAAATGAGTGTGTGAGACGAGAAATGAGTGTGTGAGACGAGAAATGAGTGTGTGAGACAAGAAATGAGTGTGTGAGACGAGAAATGAGTGTGTGAGACAAGAAATGAGCGTGTGAGACAAGAAATGAGCGTGTGAGACAAGAAATGAGCGTGTGAGACAAGAAATGAGTGTGTGAGTCAAGAAATGAGCGTGTGAGACAAGAAATGAGTGTGTGAGACAAGAAATGAGCGTGTGAGACAAGAAATGAGTGTGAGAGACAAGAAATGAGTGTGTGAGACGATAAATGAGTGTGTGAGACGAGAAATGAGTGTGTGAGACGAGAAATGAGTGTGTGAGACGAGAAATGAGTGTGTGAGACGAGAAATGAGTGTGTGAGACGAGAAATGAGTGTGTGAGACGAGAAATGAGTGTGTGAGACGAGAAATGAGTGTGTGAGACAAGAAATGAGTGTGTGAGACGAGAAATGAGTGTGTGAGACGAGAAATGAGTGTGTGAGACGAGAAATGAGTGTGTGAGACAAGAAATGAGTGTGTGAGACGAGAAATGAGTGTGTGAGACGAGAAATGAGTGTGTGAGACAAGAAATGAGTGTGTGAGACAAGAAATGAGTGTGTGAGACAAGAAATGAGTGTGTGAGTCAAGAAATGAGCGTGTAAGACAAGAAATGAGCGTGTGAGACAAGAACTGAGTGTGAGAGACAAGAAATGAGTGTGTAAGACAAGAAATGAGTGTGTAAGACAAGAAATGAGTGTGTGAGACAAGACATGAGTGTGAGAGTGCAAAAAAAGAGCTATGATGAAGCTATGTTAGTCGTAATGTAGGTTTCGTTCCTGCTCGACCGCCCCATCTGGACCACACTTAACCATGCTATATATGCAAACTTCTCTCTGAGGAATCTCTCTATCCCTCACTACCCACCAGAGACGGAATTTCTTAACCCCCACACACACACGGGTATATATAAATATATATATGAGAGAGAGAGAGAGAGAGAGATAAGAGAGAAAGGAGAGAGGAAGAGCCACAGGATATCAGCGGCTCGCGCATTTATCTTTGAGCAGTCTCTCTACTCATCACCCCCAACCATACCAATAACATTGCTTGGCCCCAGACGCACGCACGCGCACGCACACACACACACGCACGCACGCACACACTCAAACACACATTCTCAAATAACTGCTTTCACACACACTCAAACACACCCTCAAACACACACACTCACTCACACACTCTCAAATACACACACACTCACTCACACACTCTCAAATACACGCACACACACACTCACTCACGCACTCTCAAATACGCACACACAGAAGCATTCAGCATATGATTATCTTGGAGCACGTATCTCTATCTCACTTACAACCAAAAATGAAAGCATTGCTTATCTACAGAGAGAGAGAGTGAGAGAGATAGAGAGGGAAAGAGAGAGATAGAGAGAGAGAAAGAGAGATAGATAGAGATAGATAGATAGAGAGAGAGATAGAGACAGATAGAGAGAGATAGAGAGAGATAGAGAGGGAAAGAGAGAGAGAAAGAGAGATAGATAGAGATAGATAGAGAGAGAGAGATAGAGAGAGATAGAGAGAGAGAGAGAGAAAGAGAGAGATAAATAGATGGAGAGAGATAAATAGAGAAAAAAGTGAGCGAAACAGGATTATGTGGATGATTCGTGATGTGATTATCTGTAAGCAGTCTCTCTATCCCTCAAGAACAATCAAATCCCCCCCCCCCCCCCCCCCACACAAAACCAACGAACCCGAATATGTATTGACCAGCTCCAGGTGTACACACGACGACTGAACACGCTACCACATGGTTGACACACTCTCAACTTCACATCAACAACTGTTTTCTCTCTGATGGTCTCTTCAACCTCTCTAATAAACACTCTGTATCCCATTTCTACCTTATATCTCTCTCCTGTTTCTATTTCTCTAATGTTTCTATCTCTCTCTCATGTTTCCATCTTTCCTGTTTCTATATATCTCCTGTTTCTATATATCTCCTGTTTCTATATCTCTCCTGTTTCTATATATCTCCTGTTTCTATATATCTCCTGTTTCTATATCTCTCCTGTTTCTATATATCTCCTGTTTCTATATATCTCCTGTTTCTATATCTCTCCTGTTTCTATATATCTCCTGTTTCTATATCTCTCCTGTTTCTATATCTCTCCTGTTTCCATCTTTCCTGTTTCTATATCTCTCCCGTTTCTATCTCTCTCATGTTTCTATCTTTCTTCCGTTTCTATCTCTCTCCTGTTCCTATCTCTCTCCTGTTCCTATCTCTCTCCTGTTCCTATCTCTCTCCTGCTCCTATCTCTCTCCTGTTCCTATCTCTCTCCTGTTCCTATCTCTCTCCTGTTCCTATCTCTCTAATGTTCCTATCTCTCTCCTGCTCCTATCTCTCTCCTGTTCCTATCTCTCTCCTGTTCCTATCTCTCTCCTGTTCCTATCTCTCTCCTGCTCCTATCTCTCTCCTGTTCCTATCTCTCTCCTGTTCCTATCTCTCTCCTGTTTCTATCTCTCTCCTGTTTCTATCTCTCTCCTGTTCCTATCTCTCTCCTGTTCCTATCTCTCTCCTGTTCCTATCTCTTTCCTGTTCCTATCTCTCTCCTGTTCCTATCTCTCTCCTGTTCCTATCTCTCTCCTGTTCCTATCTCTCTCCTGTTTCTATCTCTCTCCTGTTCCTATCTCTCTCCTGTTCCTATCTCTCTCCTGTTCCTATCTCTCTCCTGTTCCTATCTCTCTCCTGTTCCTATCTCTCTCCTGTTCCTATCTCTCTCCTGTTTCTATCTCTCTCCTGTTCCTATCTCTCTCCTGCTCCTATCTCTCTCCTGTTTCTATCTCTCTCCTGTTCCTATCTCTCTCCTGTTCCTATCTCTCTCCTGTTCCTATCTCTCTCCTGTTCCTATCTCTCTCCTGTTCCTATCTCTCTCCTGTTCCTATCTCTCTCCTGTTCCTATCTCTCTCCTGTTTCTATCTCTCTCCTGTTCCTATCTCTCTCCTGTTCCTATCTCTCTCCTGTTCCTATCTCTCTCCTGTTCCTATCTCTCTCCTGTTTCTATCTCTCTCCTGTTTCTATCTCTCTCCTGTTCCTATCTCTCTCCTGTTCCTATCTCTCTCCTGTTCCTATCTCTCTCCTGTTCCTATCTCTCTCCTGTTTCTATCTCTCTCCTGTTTCTATCTCTCTCCTGTTCCTATCTCTCTCCTGTTCCTATCTCTCTCCTGTTCCTATCTCTCTCCTGTTCCTATCTCTCTCCTGTTCCTATCTCTCTCCTGTTTCTATCTCTCTCCTGTTCCTATCTCTCTCCTGTTCCTATCTCTCTCCTGTTTCTATCTCTCTCCTGTTCCTATCTCTCTCCTGTTCCTATCTCTCTCCTGTTTCTATCTCTCTCACTCTCTAACGATTGTATATTTTCCGCCATTCTCCTTTGCTCTTGCTTCTTCACTACTCTACATCTCACACACATACAAATTATTATATCTATCCATCTCTCTCTCCGTCTCGCTCTCTCTCTCTCTCTCTCACGGTAATATATTTCTAGATAACTCTGGGCTGTTTCCAGCCAAATGTCGATCCACACATGAAAGGAATTCCCATCCGAGAAATCATGTTCCCCACGCTAACATTAACGCTAACTTTAACAATTTTGTGGTGGAGTCCTCCCAGAAAATCTGGCTGACTAATTTGCTCATATTTATTAGCCACGTGACGAACATCTTATCGTGGCTGAACAGGCTTCCAGGAAGTCGATGAAGGAGGCACAACATCAGCTGTTATTAACAGGCATGATAACGTTGCTTGTAAATTACAAACTGGCATATGTGCTACTGGGCTGTAAGAGCGCATGGTCAGGTCACATGTAATGACACAACATCACGTCAGCTGAAACATACTGACTGACATTTCACACCACGTTAGATAAGAGATTTCACATGCCATGCAAAATATTCCACATGACATCAGGTGAAAAGTTCCACATGTCAGGTGAAATATACCACATGACATCGAGTGAAACATTCCATCTGTTTGGTGAAACATTCCACATGTCAGGTGAAACATATCATATGACATCAGATGAACCCTTCCACTTCACGTCAGAGACAGGTGAAACAAACTGACAAGACCTCACTTCCTGGCACGGTCAGTTGAAACGGAATGTCCAAGACCCCATCTCACGTTAGGGCCAGGTGAAACATACGGGTCATGACCCAATCTCACGTCAGGGCCAGGTAAAACAATACGGCTCAAGACCCAATCTCACGTCAGGGCCAGGTGAAACATACGGCTCAAGACCCAATCTCACGTCAGAGCCAGGTGAAACATACGGCTCAAGACCCCTTCTCCCGTCCACACCATGGATCTAGAAACAGGATGGTTTACAGCAGGCTGGTCAACGAGGTAGGGATAGTTATCTTGAGCCGCGCAGAGCTGAGCATCCTGAGAAGCTTAGCAAGGATCAGGACAACAGTTCTTGCTGACAGAGCTAAGAGTGGAGAACTCAGCACGTGTAACTACGGTCACAAGTTCTCGCTGACAGAGCTAAGAGTGAAGAACTCAGCCCGTGTAACTACGGTCACAAGTTCTCGCTGACAGAGCTAAGAGTGAAGAACTCAGCACGTGTAACTACGGTCACAAGTTCTCGCTGACAGAGCTAAGAGTGAAGAACTCAACACGTGTAACTACGAACAACAACAGCAGCAGCAGGATGTGTTATGGCTACGATTACATTGAGATTGACAGGTATATAACACACACACGCAGAGAGAGACAGAGAGAGCGAGAGAGAGAGAGAGAGGACTGATGGGCTAAACTGTGTGCAATGACGTTGATTCTTCGACTAAACGTGTATGAGGTAGAGTGTCCTGTTCCTTTATATAACGTCCATATCTGAGTTTCTTGTTGGGGGTTCCTCTCTCGGCCCTTGCTGGTTAGGGAAGAATTGTCCTACTAGTACTAATGAGAGCTGTGAATGGGGTTAGGAACTAATACATATGGTTGCATAGATCAGCAATTAAATGTACACAAAGTACTATTGTGAGGGCTTCCTGCAAGCAGCAATCTATGGTGCTAGCTACCATGATATGTAAGAGTGAATTAAAGAAGAAGCGGGAGAAGAAGAAGTAGGAGAAGAAAAAGTAGGAGAAGAAGTAGGAGAAGAGGTAGGAGAAGTAGGAGAAGTAGGAGAAGTAGGGGGAGAAGAAGTAGGAGAAGAAGGGGGAGAAGAGGTAGGAGAAGTAGGAGAAGGAGGGGGAGAAGAAGTAGGAGAAGTAGGAAAAGGAGGGGGAGAAGAAGAAGTAGGAGAAGTAGGAGAAGGAGGGGGAGAAGAAGTAGGAGAAGTAGGAGAAGAAGAAGTAGGAGAAGGAGGGGGAGAAGAAGTAGGAGAAGGAGAAGTAGGAGAAGAAGAAGTAGGAGAAGAAGAAGTAGGAGAAGAAGAAGTAGGAGAAGTAGGAGAAGGAGGGGGAGAAGAAGTAGGAGAAGAAGAAGTAGGAGAAGAAGTAGGATAAGTAGGAGGAGAAGTAGGAGAAGTAGGAGAAGGAGAAGTAGGAGAAGGAGAAGTAGGAGAAGAAGACGTAGGAGAAGTAGGAGAAGGAGGGGGAGAGGAGAAGTAGGAGAAGAAGAAGTAGGAGAAGAAGAAGTAGGAGAAGTAGGAGAAGAAGAAGTAGGAGAAGGAGGGGGAGAAGAAGTAGGAGAAGGAGAAGTAGGAGAAGAAGAAGTAGGAGAAGAAGAAGTAGGAGAAGAAGAAGTAGGAGAAGTAGGAGAAGGAGGGGGAGAAGAAGTAGGAGAAGAAGAAGTAGGAGAAGAAGTAGGAGAAGTAGGAGGAGGGGGAGAAGAAGTAGGAGAAGAAGAAGTAGGAGAAGAAGAAGTATGAGAAGGAGGAGAAGGAGGGCGAGACGAAGTAGGAGAAGTAGGAGAAGTAAGAGAAGAAGAAGTAGGAGAAGTAGGAGGAGGGGGAGAAGAAGTAGGAGAAGTAGGAGAAGAAGAAGTAGGAGAAGGAGAAGTAGGAGAAGAAGAAGTAGGAGAAGGAGAAGTAGGAGAAGGAGAAGTAGGAGAAGAAGAAGTAGGAGAAGGAGAAGTAGGAGAAGGAGGAGAAGGAGAAGTAGAAGGAGAAGTAGGAGAAGGAGGGGGAGAAGAAGAAGTAGGAGAAGGAGGGGGAGAAGAAGTAGGAGAAGTAGGAGAAGGAGAAGTAGGAGAAGAAGAAGTAGGAGAAGTAGGAGAAGGAGGGGGAGAAGAAGTAGGAGAAAGAAAAGTAGGAGAAGAAGAAGTAGGAGAAGAAGAAGTAGGAGAAGGAGAAGTAGGAGAAGAAGAAGTAGGAGAAGGAGAAGTAGGAGAAGAAGAAGTAGGAGAAGGAGAAGTAGGAGAAGAAGAAGTAGGAGAAGAAGAAGTAGGAGAAGTAGGAGAAGAAGAAGTAGGAGAAGAAGAAGTAGGAAAAGTAGGAGAAGGAGGGGGAGAAGAAGTAGGAGAAGTAGGAGAAGAAGAAGTAGGAGAAGGAGAAATAGGACAAGAAGAAGTAGGAGAAGTACGAGAAGTAGGAGAAGTAGGAGAAGAAGAAGTAGGAGAAGTAGGAGAAGAAGAAGTAGGAGAAGTAGGAGAAGGAGGGGGAGAAGAAGTAGGAGAAGAAGAAGTAGGAGAAGGAGAAGTAGGAGAAGGAGAAGTAGGAGAAGAAGAAGTAGGAGAAGGAGAAGAAGGAGAAGTAGGAGAAGAAGAAGTAGGAGAAGGAGAAGTAGGAGAAGTAGGAGAAGGAGGGGGAGAAGAAGTAGGAGAAGTAGGAGAAGAAGAAGTAGGAGAAGAAGAAGTAGGGGAAGTAGGAGAAGGAGGGGGAGAAGAAGTAGGAGAAGAAGAAGTAGGAGAAGGAGGGGGAGAAGAAGTAGGAGAAGAAGAAGTAGGAGAAGGAGGGGGAGAAGAAGTAGGAGAAGAAGAAGTAGGAGAAGGAGGGGGAGAAGAAGTAGGAGAAGGAGGGGGAGAAGAAGTAGGAGAAGAAGAAGTAGGAGAAGGAGGGGGAGAAGAAGTAGGAGAAGGAGGGGGAGAAGAAGTAGGAGAAGAAGAAGTAGGAGAAGGAGGGGGAGAAGAAGTAGGAGAAGGAGGGGGAGAAGAAGTAGGAGAAGAAGAAGTAGGAGAAGGAGGGGGAGAAGAAGTAGGAGAAGAAGAAGTAGGAGAAGGAGGGGGAGAAGAAGTAGGAGAAGGAGAAGTAGGAGAAGAAGAAGTAGGAGAAGAAGAAGTAGGAGAAGAAGAAGTAGGAGAAGAAGAAGTAGGAGAAGTAGGAGAAGGAGGGGGAGAAGAAGTAGGAGAAGGAGGGGGAGAAGAAGTAGGAGAAGTAGGAGAAGAAGAAGTAGGAGAAGAAGAAGAAGGAGAAGTAGGAGAAGGAGGGGGAGAAGAAGTAGGAGAAGTAGGAGAAGTAAGAGAAGAAGAAGTAGGAGAAGTAGGAAAAGGAGGGGGAGAAGAAGTAGGAGAAGTAGGAGAAGAAGAAGAACGAGAAGAAGAAGTAGGAGAAGGAGAAGAAGGAGGGGGAGAAGAAGTAGGAGAAGGAGAAGTAGGAGAAGAAGAAGTAGGAGAAGGAGGTAGGAGAAGGAGGGGGAGAAGAAGAAGTAGAAGTAGGAGAAGGAGGGGAAGAAGAAGTAGGAGAAGGAGAAGTAGGAGAAGAAGACGTAGGAGAAGGAGAAGTAGGAGAAGAAGTAGGAGAAGAAGAAGTAGGAGAAGGAGAAGTAGGAGAAGAAGACGTAGGAGAAGGAGAAGTAGGAGAAGGAGGGGGAGAAGAAGAAGTAGGAGAAGGAGGGGGAGAAGAAGTAGGAGAAGTAGGAGAAGGAAGGGGAGAAGAAGTAGGAGAAGTAGGAGAAGAAGAAGTAGGAGAAGGAGAAGTAGGAGAAGAAGAAGTAGGATAAGTACGAGAAGTACGAGAAGTAGGAGAAGAAGAAGTAGGAGAAGTAGGAGAAGGAGGGGGAGAAGAAGTAGGAGAAGTAGTAGAAGAAGAAGTAGGAGAAGGAGAAGTAGGAGAAGAAGAAGTAGGAGAAGTACGAGAAGTAGGAGAAGAAGAAGTAGGAGAAGGAGGGGGAGGAGAAGTAGGAGAAGAAGAAGTAGGAGAAGTAGGAGAAGGAGAAGTAGGAGAAGTAGGAGAAGGAGAAGTAGGAGAAGGAGAAGTAGGAGAAGAAGAAGTAGGAGAAGGAGAAGTAGGAGAAGGAGAAGTAGGAGAAGAAGAAGTAGGAGAAGAAGAAGTAGGAGAAGAAGAAGTAGGAGAAGAAGGAGAAGGAGCGGGGGGGAAGAAGTAGGAGAAGTAGGAGAAGAAGAAGAAGTAGGAGAAGAAGAAGTAGGAGAAGGAGAAGTAGGAGAAGGAGAAGTAGGAGAAGAAGAAGTAGGAAAAAAAGAAGTAGGAGAAGAAGAAGTAGGAGAAGTAGGAGAAGGAGAAGAAGTAAGAGAAGTAGGAGAAGAAGAAGTAGGAAAAGAAGAAGTAGGAGAAGGAGGAGAAGAAGAAGTAGGAGAAGGAGGGGGAGAAGAAGAAGTAGGAGAAGAAGAACTAGGAGAAGAAGAAGTAGGAGAAGAAGAAGTAGGAGAAGAAGAAGTAGGAGAAGAATAAGGAGAAGAAGTAGGAGAAGAAGAAGTAGGAGAAGAAGAACTAGGAGAAGAAGAAGTAGGAGAAGAAGAAGTAGGAGAAGGAGAAGTAGGAGAAGGAGAAGTAGGAGAAGAAGAAGTAGGAGAAGAAGAAGTAGGAGAAGAAGAAGTAGGAGAAGAAGGAGAAGGAGCGGGGGGGAAGAAGTAGGAGAAGTAGGAGAAGAAGAAGAAGTAGGAGAAGAAGAAGTAGGAGAAGGAGAAGTAGGAGAAGGAGAAGTAGGAGAAGAAGAAGTAGGAAAAAAGAAGTAGGAGAAGAAGAAGTAGGAAAAGAAGAAGTAGGAGAAGGAGGAGAAGAAGAAGTAGGAAAAGAAGAAGTAGGAGAAGGAGGAGAAGAAGAAGTAGGAGAAGGAGGGGGAGAAGAAGAAGTAGGAGAAGAAGAACTAGGAGAAGAAGAAGTAGGAGAAGAAGAAGTAGGAGAAGAAGAAGTAGGAGAAGAATAAGGAGAAGAAGTAGGAGAAGAAGAAGTAGGAGAAGAAGAACTAGGAGAAGAAGAAGTAGGAGAAGAAGAAGTAGGAGAAGAAGAAGTAGGAGAAGAAGAACTAGGAGAAGAAGAAGTAGGAGAAGAAGAAGTAGGAGAAGAAGAAGTAGGAGAAGAAGAAGGAGAAGAAGAAGTAGGAGAAGAAGAAGTAGGAGAAGAAGAAGTAGGAGAAGAAGAAGTAGGAGAAGAAGAAGAAGGAGAAGAAGAAGTAGGAGAAGAAGAAGTAGGAGAAGAAGAACTAGGAGAAGAAGAAGTAGGAGAAGAAGAAGTAGGAGAAGAAGAAGTAGGAGAAGAAGAAGAAGGAGAAGAAGAAGTAGGAGAAGAAGAAGTAGGAGAAGAAGAAGTAGGAGAAGAAGGGGGAGAAGAGGTAGGAGAAGTAGGAGAAGGAGGGGGAGAAGAAGTAGGAGAAGTAGGAGAAAGAGGGGGAGAAGAAGTAGGAGAATTAGTAGAAGATGGGGGAGAAGAAGTAGGAGAAGAAGAAGTAGGAGAAGAAGAAGTAGGAGAAGTAGGAGAAGAAGAAGTAGGAGAAGGAGAAGTAGGAGAAGAAGAAGTAGGAGAAGAAGAAGTAGGAGAAGAAGGGGGAGAAGAGGTAGGAGAAGTAGGAGAAGGAGGGGGAGAAGAAGTAGGAGAAGTAGGAGAAGGAGGGGGAGAAGAAGTAGGAGAAGTAGGAGAAGGAGGGGGAGAAGAAGTAGGAGAAGTAGGAGAAGGAGGGGGAGAAGAAGTAGGAGAAGTAGGAGAAGGAGAAGTAGGAGAAGAAGAAGTAGGAGAAGGAGAAGTAGGAGAAGGAGAAGTAGGAGAAGGAGAAGTAGGAGAAGGAGAAGTAGGAGAAGAAGAAGTAGGATAAGTACGAGAAGTACGAGAAGTAGGAGAAGAAGAAGTAGGAGAAGTAGGAGAAGGAGGGGGAGAAGAAGTAGGAGAAGTAGGAGAAGAAGAAGTAGGAGAAGGAGAAGTAGGAGAAGAAGAAGTAGGAGAAGTACGAGAAGTAGGAGAAGAAGAAGTAGGAGAAGGAGGGGGAGGAGAAGTAGGAGAAGAAGAAGTAGGAGAAGTAGGAGAAGGAGAAGTAGGAGAAGTAGGAGAAGGAGAAGTAGGAGAAGGAGAAGTAGGAGAAGAAGAAGTAGGAGAAGGAGAAGTAGGAGAAGGAGAAGTAGGAGAAGAAGAAGTAGGAGAAGAAGAAGTAGGAGAAGAAGAAGTAGGAGAAGAAGGAGAAGGAGCGGGGGGGAAGAAGTAGGAGAAGTAGGAGAAGAAGAAGAAGTAGGAGAAGAAGAAGTAGGAGAAGGAGAAGTAGGAGAAGGAGAAGTAGGAGAAGAAGAAGTAGGAAAAAAAGAAGTAGGAGAAGAAGAAGTAGGAGAAGTAGGAGAAGGAGAAGAAGTAAGAGAAGTAGGAGAAGAAGAAGTAGGAAAAGAAGAAGTAGGAGAAGGAGGAGAAGAAGAAGTAGGAGAAGGAGGGGGAGAAGAAGAAGTAGGAGAAGAAGAACTAGGAGAAGAAGAAGTAGGAGAAGAAGAAGTAGGAGAAGAAGAAGTAGGAGAAGAATAAGGAGAAGAAGTAGGAGAAGAAGAAGTAGGAGAAGAAGAACTAGGAGAAGAAGAAGTAGGAGAAGAAGAAGTAGGAGAAGAAGAAGTAGGAGAAGAAGAACTAGGAGAAGAAGAAGTAGGAGAAGAAGAAGTAGGAGAAGAAGAAGTAGGAGAAGAAGAAGGAGAAGAAGAAGTAGGAGAAGAAGAAGTAGGAGAAGAAGAAGTAGGAGAAGAAGAAGTAGGAGAAGAAGAAGAAGGAGAAGAAGAAGTAGGAGAAGAAGAAGTAGGAGAAGAAGAACTAGGAGAAGAAGAAGTAGGAGAAGAAGAAGTAGGAGAAGAAGAAGTAGGAGAAGAAGAAGAAGGAGAAGAAGAAGTAGGAGAAGAAGAAGTAGGAGAAGAAGAAGTAGGAGAAGAAGGGGGAGAAGAGGTAGGAGAAGTAGGAGAAGGAGGGGGAGAAGAAGTAGGAGAAGTAGGAGAAAGAGGGGGAGAAGAAGTAGGAGAATTAGGAGAAGGAGGGGGAGAAGAAGTAGGAGAAGAAGAAGTAGGAGAAGAAGAAGTAGGAGAAGTAGGAGAAGAAGAAGTAGGAGAAGGAGAAGTAGGAGAAGTAGGAGAAGAAGAAGTAGGAGAAGAAGAAGTAGGAGAAGAAGGGGGAGAAGAGGTAGGAGAAGTAGGAGAAGGAGGGGGAGAAGAAGTAGGAGAAGTAGGAGAAGGAGGGGGAGAAGAAGTAGGAGAAGTAGGAGAAGGAGGGGGAGAAGAAGTAGGAGAAGTAGGAGAAGGAGGGGGAGAAGAAGTAGGAGAAGTAGGAGAAGGAGAAGTAGGAGAAGAAGAAGTAGGAGAAGGAGAAGTAGGAGAAGGAGAAGTAGGAGAAGGAGAAGTAGGAGGAGAAGTAGGAGAAGAAGCAGTAGGAGAAGAAGAAGTAGGAGAAGGAGAAGTAGGAGAAGGAGAAGTAGGAGAAGGAGAAGTAGGAGGAGAAGTAGGAGAAGAAGAAGTAGGAGAAGAAGACGTAGGAGAAGTAGGTGAAGGAGGGGGAGAAGAAGTAGGAGAAGTAGGAGAAGAAGAAGTAGGAGAAGAAGAAGTAGGAGAAGTAGGAGAAGGAGGGGGAGAAGAAGTAGGAGAAGTAGGAGAAGAAGAAGTAGGAGAAGGAGAAGTAGGAGAAGAAGAAGTAGGAGAAGTAGGAGAAAGAGGGGGAGAAGAAGTAGGAGAAGAAGAAGTAGGAGAAGTAGAAGTAGGAGAAGAAGAAGTAGGAGAAGAAGAAGTAGGAGAAGTAAGAGAAGGAGGGGGAGACGAAGTAGGAGAAGTAGGAGAAGTAAGAGAAGAAGAAGTAGGAGAAGTAGGAGAAGGAGGGGGAGAAGAAGTAGGAGAAGTAGGAGAAGAAGAAGTAGGAGAAGAAGAAGTAGGAGAAGGAGAAGAAGGAGGGAGAGAAGAAGTAGGAGAAGGAGAAGTAGGAGAAGAAGAAGTAGGAGAAGGAGAAGTAGGAGAAGAAGAAGTAGGAGAAGAAGAAGTAGGAGAAGTAGGAAAAGGAGGGAGAGAAGAAGTAGGAGAAGGAGAAGTAGGAGAAGAAGAAGTAGGAGAAGTAGGAGAAGTAGGAGAAGAAGTAGGAGAAGTAGGAGAAGGAGGGGGAGGAGAAGTAGGAGAAGAAGAAGTAGGAGAAGGAGAAGTAGGAGAAGGAGAAGTAGGAGAAGGAGAAGTAGGAGAAGGAGAAGTAGGAGAAGGAGAAGTAGGAGAAGGAGAAGTAGGAGAAGAAGAAGTAGGAGGAGAAGTAGGAGAAGGAGAAGTAGGAGAAGAAGAAGTAGGAGAAGAAGAAGTAGGAGAAGGAGAAGTAGGAGGAGAAGGAGGGGGAGAAAAAGTAGGAGAAGTAGGAGAAGAAGAAGTAGGAGAAGAAGAAGTAGGAGAAGAAGAAGTAGGAGAAGGAGAAGTAGGAGAAGGAGAAGTAGGAAAAGAAGAAGTAGGAGAAGAAGAAGTAGGAGAAGAAGAAGTAGGAGAAGTAGGAGAAGGGGGGGGGAGAAGAAGTAGGAGAAGTAGGAGAAGGAGAAGAAGAAGTAGGAGAAGGAGGGGGAGAAGAAGAAGTAGGAGAAGGAGAAGTAGGAGAAGAAGAAGTAGGAGAAGAAGAAGTAGGAGAAGAAGAAGTAGGAGAAGTAGGGTGAGAAGAAGAAATAGGAGAAGGATTGGGAGAAGAAGAAGTAGGAGAAGGAGAGGGAGAAGAAGAAGTAAGAGAAGGAGGGGGAGGAGAAGGAGGGGGAGAAGAAGAAGTAGGAGAAGGAGGGGGAGAAGAAGAAGTAATAGAAGAAGAAGTAGGAGAAGGAGGGGGAGAAGAAGAAGTAGGAGAAGAAGTAGGAGAAGTAGGAGAAGAAAAAGTAGGAGAAGAAGAAGTAGGAGAAGAAGGGGGAGAAGAAGAAGTAGGAGAAGCAGTAGGAGAAGAAGAGGTAGGAGAATGAGGGGGAGAAGAAGAAGTAGGAGAAGAAGTAGGAGAAGAAGAAGTAGGAGAATGAGGGGGAGAAGAAGAAGTAGGAGAAGAAGAAGTAGGAGAAGGAGGGGGAGAAGAAGAAATAGGAGAAGAAGAAGTAGGAGAAGGAGGGGGAGAAGAAGAAGTAGGAGAAGAAGAAGTAGGAGGAGGGGGAGAAGAAGAAATAGGAGAAGAAGAAGTAGGAGAAGGAGGGGGAGAAGAAGAAGTAGGAGAAGGAGGGGGAGAAGAAGTAGGAGAAGAAGAAGTAGGAGAACGAGGGGGAGAAGAAGAAGTAGGAGAAGAAGAAGTAGGAGAAGGAGGGGGAGATAAAGAAGTAGGAGAAGAAGTAGGAGAAGAAGAAGTAGGAGAAGGAGGGGAAGATGAAGAAGTAGGAGAAGGAGGGGGAGAAGAAGAAATAGGAGAAGAAGAAGTAGGAGAAGGAGGGGAAGATGAAGAAGTAGGAGAAGAAGAAGTAGGAGAAGCAGGGGGAGAAGAAGAAGTAGGAGAAGGAGGGGGAGAAGAAGAAGTAGAAGAAGAAGAAGTAGGAGAAGAAGAAGTAGGAGAAGAAGTAGGAAAAGAAGAAGTAGGAGAAGGAGGGGGAGAAGAAGAAGAAAACGAAGAAGAAAAAGATGATGATAAACAAGAAGGATGAGGAGAAGGAGATGATGATATTGATTATGATGAGAAAGAAGAGAATGGGCGATTTGAAGACGAGGGACGAGAATGAGGAGTACAAGAAGAAACTGCACGTGACTTCATTGACGCTGCTCGTGTGCACTCGTGTGTTTGTGTGCAGGTACTGTATCCCCGCGTCTATGCTCCCCCATTACTGAGAGGGAGATGACCTATTGATTCGCTCCGTGTCACAGCTCCACTAGGGCCCCTTTACATGGAGTCTACATCATTCTGAGCTTCCAAGAAAGCAGAGTTCGCTAATTAATAAAAACCCAGTGACACCAGCTGAGCCAAGGCCTCCTCTACAATAACTTAAGTAGGCCATGGCTGAGCCGACTGTAAGTGACGTCGCAAATGTCGCATTGAGATTTTCCGTTCCTATGTGACGTCAGTACTAGTCAATGTTGACAATTAGTGATAGTTAGTTGTGAGAGTAATCCACAATAATTGATAACATTTAGCACTGGTCTGTCACAACAAATACATAGGGAGGCAAACTTTGATAATCTAACAAGAGAACATAATATTATTCACAATGGATTAATAATAAGCTCTTTTACAATATGTTGAATGTGGGAATAATCAAGAGTAAAAACAGGTTTACATGACATAATTGAATTTGATTTCTTAAATTGAAACCTGTTTCTATAATGACAGGTTCTAGATGATAAAAGATTCTACCACTGCACCTTCGTGCATGTTGCAAAAGGTAAATAAAGAGAGTTGTGCATTGGGCTTGTAATCTCATTGTGTGAAACAAATTGGTTCAGGAATAACAACTGCAAATGCATGCAATACGGTGCTTTGGCGCAGGATTACTTAAGAAGGCCAACTGCAGAGGTGGTCCTATAATGCGGCTGGAGTTAGAACAATGTACGCGTATCAGAAAATGTCTAGGTGAGCTTAGAATATTACGCGACACACCTGAGGGATACGCGACACACCTGAGAGATACGCGACACACCTGAGGGATACGCGACACACCTGAAGGACGACTATGTTATTGTGTGCCACGTCTTGAGTTATGTGAGGTAAGTGGGTCGGCAGGTCCGTAACACGGTACTAGAATGTTGGGTCAATGCTCCTATTGACATCTAGAACACCGGAGAGGGCACGAAACCAGTTCATTTGATATTAAGTGCAAGCGTTCCAATAGCAATGCGACTCGTTTGTAGTCTAAGCTATTCCCGCTTGAAAACTCGATCTATCGCCCCCTATTACCCTGCCCCCTTTAGTTCGCCATCTGCGTCCTGGGTTACGAAACGTGCACTCAAGACGAATTACAGCTCTCCTTAAACGTTTGACTGCCATAACCTACTCGCACTTGGTACCAGGTAGATGCGACAGGTTTAGGACTGGAAATTAAGTGTAAATTACAACTTTACTCTCGCCGTAAATCCAACAGGAGTCGATTGAACGCAGATTAGTTTGACGGGTATTGGGCGCATTTTAAACCCTTTCCATAGAAGCGCTGAGTAGGTACAGAGATAAAAGAGAGAGCTTAAGCAGACAGTAGATTATGGTACATGTAACACACCTGAAGAAAGGTCCAGGAAGCTCAAGAAATAAAGGAGACGTTTTTACCTATCAGTAACCATACCCCGTGAGTGGTATCCGAGTGAATGCGGCCACTGTAACGTTGCTGTAATGTTGTTACGGCAAACTGAAGATAGTTGGGCATGGGCCATGTCAATGCTTGGATTTAGGAAGATAGTAAAGGGGTTAGTTGTTATGGTGGTTCTATACTTCCCTAGGAGTGAAATAGGTCAATCAATCAATCAAGTAAATCACGAATCAAGTAATGACGGATCAATCAATCAAATAATCACGACTGAATCAACCAGGTAATGAATAATCAAATACATTGTTGGTACCGAAGCAATCAATCCTGTAACAACAACGCAATCAAGTAATGGTCAATCAATCATTCAAGTAACGACGAATCGATCACTGAAGTAACGACGAACCAATCACTGAAGTAACGACGAATCGATCACTGAAGTAACAACGAACCAATCACTGAAGTAACGACGAACCGATCACTGAAGTAACGACGAATCGATCACTGAAGTAACGACGAACCGATCACTGCAGTAACGACGAATCAATCACTGAAGTAACGACGAATCGATCACTGAAGTAACGACGAACCAACCACTGAAGTAACAACGAACCGATCACTGAAGTAACGACAAACCGATCACTGAAGTAACGACGAACCGATCACTGAAGTAACGACGAATCGATCACTGAATTAACGACGAACCGATCACTGCAGTAACGACGAATCAATCACTGAAGTAACGACGAATCGATCACTGAAGTAACGACGAACCAACCACTGAAGTAACAACGAACCGATCACTGAAGTAACGACAAACCGATCACTGAAGTAACGACGAACCAATCACTGAAGTAATGACGAACCGATCACTGAAGTAACGACGAATCGATCACCGAAGAAACGACGAACCGACTTCAAGTACAGCCTGCCAGGAGAACACTACATCACCTCAGATCGGTTTCTATATCCGCATGGCGAGGACGGATGTAGTTAATATCCGGTGCCCTATGTATGTTGCGTTAATGGTCTAATCTAACACAAGTACAATTACATAACTAAGAATGACATCATTAAGGAGATTGATGGTCAAATGACATCACTAAGGAAATTGATGGTCCAATGACATCATTAAGGAGATTGATGGTCCAATGACATCACTAAGGACATTGATGGTTCAATGACATCACTAAGGACATTGATGGTCCAATGACATCATTAAGGAGATTGATGGTCCAATGACATCATTAAGGAGATTGATGGTCCAATGACATCATTAAGGAGATTGATGGTCCAATGACATCATTAAGGAGATTAATGGTCCAATGACATCACTAAGGAGATTGATGGTTCAGAAAAGTCAACTAATGATAGAACTTGCTGGAGGAGGGTTACAAATGGCCTATACCCGGAAAGGAGATGAGGACATTGACTGATTGAAGCAGGATCTCTCAGATGGAAAGCCTGCTGACAATGAGAACGATCGAGGGTAAAACCGGCGAGAATGACAGGTAATGGTCTGAGGTGGCATGAAAAGCTGGGTGTAAAAACACAGATCATACCAAGTGATCAAAGGACAAGGGATTAAGGAGTCGTTTGGTCGTCATCAACATCCAGTCAACATTAACTCTCGTAGAGTTGACGATCAATCCCTTTCTCAACCATCTGTCACTAGAGTTCTGAACATCTCAGATGATACTTGCTTTCTCATTCAGCTTGTCATGTCATCCCAGGACACGTTCCTCTGTCTTTCTCAACCATCTGTCACTAGAGTTCTGAACACCTCAGATGATACTTGCTTTCTCATTCAGCTTGTCATGTCATCCCAGTACTTGTTCCTCTGTCTTCCTCAACTTCTCTAGCCACCGATCTTTCCCGCTGTCACAAGTTTTTTCTGGCCCTTCCTTTCTGTGTATGCTTCCAATGAGCCTACGTGTCTCCTTATGTCCATTTTAGTTAGTTGTCCCAATATAATACTGTTTGGCTATAATAAATCTAGATTGGTCATCTTTGATGTCCAAGGTATAGGGAACATTCTTATCAGGAAGCAGTGTTATGATATTGCAAGTGATTTCTCAGTTTCTTTAGTCATTCTCTTCGTCACTAAGATGGCATTTGTTGAACATTACACTACAAGCTTCGGGCAGCTTACCACTCCGCTGCGTTGGGATAAGTGCTGCGGAGGGTGGTTAATAGATGTGTGAATCCATCTTAATAGACAAACACTTGAGCAAAGTAGACCGGCAGCCTGTTAGACGTTATATATGCTGCTCTAAAACAGGCCACCCAACCACGCTGGTGTTATGCCATGTCACATAGTTGCCTCTTACGACATGCTCTCTGTGGGGCAGTGGTGCTCTTCTTAGCCTTGTCATTAGCTCCCCGAGCCTAGCCCGCTAAGCAAGAGTTCCTCCTCTCTGCTACATCCAGATGCTGAGCAGCACATGAGCTGCAGTAGTCAGCGACCCATAACTGACTGCTAGCGTCAAGGCCAGCGAACCATAGCTGCCAAGACCCTTCTACACCTTCACGCGGTGATGCTGGATAACAGGCTGCAGCAGGGCAGACTGGCTAAGGAGAAGGGATCGAAGAGGGAATGCTACCCCTGTGCTCAAAAAATGCTTGCTGAGGTCGGATGTGTTGGACCGAAAGGTGCAAATATCGCAGTCGAGCTGTAAACTACGACACAACGCATTCCGTTCTCTGGACTACATTCTGCTACTTAAGCCCTTTCAGGGTTTGGTAGCGGGAGATTGAGAACGAACGAAGAAGAAGAAGATATCAGATCTGGGACCCGCACATGAGCATCTACCCACGTAGAAGTACATGACGACTAAGAAGAACACTACAATGCTTCTCTCCCTTTCCTAGCCAATAATATATTTTTTCCGCATGTTCCAGAAACCTTCTTTATCTGTTGTTATTCTGTTCCATTTGTTCTGTCGTTTGTATGAACTGAATTTTGCGGTTTGTTGTCGTATTTCACTCAGCGCCAACAACCACAAGGCGACACACGACCATGATATCGAACATTCATGGTTGATTGCCCATATGCTCCAACCTATAAACATAAACCTCACTATGTCAGATCCCAGAGCCAATTAACCCACGTTTTAATGAAAAAATTCAGGCATCAAATCCCTAGCCTGAGGCAAAACCTTCCTCCGACCCACTCGAAACCTAAGACACGATACGCCCTTGTTTGACTTCCGTTTGTGACGCAAGGGGACTGATTCAATGAGAAACGCCGGTAACATCTAAATCATTATTCAAAGCCGAGGGGGGAGTGTCTTATTGACATAGACCTTCAGAACATATATCTCGTCTTTAAAACGTTTCTTTCCCCAGCAGAACGCAAATAGTAAGGAGATCCCCTTAAACAAACAACTCCAGGTTCTCGCCAGTGCGGTCACGTCAGCTAAAGCATGCTCCACCATTAGAAAACACAGGATTAAATTTATAGAGATACAAGTACAGAAGATAAAAGTTTGGTTCTCTTATTTGAGCAGGACTAAGGCACCTTACAGGGGAGCAAAGAATTGGGCCACTGTAACATGTGTCGTAAGAAGCGACTAACGAGGATTGGGAATGAAGCCGGCTAGCTATCCTGTATACACTATAAGTCCCAAACAAGAAATGCGTAAGAAGACATCCACACCCCATGGTAGAAGAGAAGTGACAAGATCAAGTGAATGCACCCTAATAAACATGACGCAACAAGACAACTTAGTAGGGTTATGCACGAGTCTGGCAACCGTATCGTGTAACATAAGTACAAAGGACACTACATCAACAATATCGTAATTGCTTTCACGTAGATATGGCTTGGCTTGGCTACGTTCGTTCTCAAATCTCCCGCTACCAAACCCTGACGCCGGCCTAAGTAGCAGAATGTAGTCCAGAGAACGGAATCCGTTGTGTCGTAGTTTACAGCTTGACTGCGATATTTGCACCTTTCGGTCTAACACATCCGACATCAGCAAGAATTTTTTGAGTACTGAGTTAGCACTCCCTCTTCGATCCATTCTCCTTAGCCAGTCTGCTCTGTTGCAGTCTGTTATCCAGGATCACCGCGTGGAGGTGTAGAAGGGTCTTGGCAGTTCTGGTTCGCTGGCCCTGACGCTAGCAGTCAGCTTTGTGTCGCTGACCACTGCATCTCGGGCTCTGCTCAGCTGATCCCTCACGTAGATAGCATGCAAGAATACCACCTGTAGCGGGTACCATGCTTCTGCTGGATGGAAGCTAGCAGATACGACAGCTGATTTAGTGCCAGACCTGAGGCTGGAATAAACCAACTAACTTACCGATTGTGTTCAAAACTTAATCTTGTTTAAATGGCAATGCCGTTGTGGATCCTCCGACTCACACATCCAGGATATGTTACTGAAACACGGCATGGGACAGGTTCGGCACTCCCCGACCCTCCAGACATGACACCCTGCCACGTTAGGCCTTTCCAAAGGCGCAAGGCGCCACTCAGAAGGACGAGATTTCAGGAGATCTGAGACATCAAAGGGAATGCGACGTAGCGCCTGATGGCCATTCTCTCCCCCCCCCCCCCCCCCCCCATCCTCCAGATAATTTTTGAATTTTTGCTCGGTCATCGTAATACTATGATAGGGATAAGGCAATGTATTCATTTTGTCTTGTATGAGTGAATCATGGACAACCAATACTCAAAACAATCGAGAAGGTCATGGGAAGCCACACATATCGGGTTTTACCGGATGAATATTAATATTCCACGAGACAGCTGGATTTCAGGGAGGATGTATTGAGGGAGATCAATACAACTGACACTGACGCTAGTCGTCACCCCCAATATGATAACATAGAATGATATAACAGCATAACATGATAACACAACATGAAAACAACGTAATCTACCATCCCCATCTTGTCACGTGTATCCATCTTGAGAAATGCTCAGCCCACATACAGTGGTAAAAGACAGTTTAGCAAAGGCCAAGAGCGGTCTCGTATAAGATCTGTTCTCGCTCCCTCTATCTCTTTCTCTCGCTCTGTCTCTCCTTCGTTATCTCTCTCGCTCTCTCTTTCTCTTGATCTCTTTCTTTCGCTCTCTCTATATCTCTTTCTCTCTCTATCTCTCTACATCTCTATCTTTCTCTCTCTCTCTCTATATATATATATATATATATCTGTCTCACTCTATCTCTCTCGCAAATTGGAGACTAGTATATTGTAGAAAAAGACATGGCAAATAGCATGTCCATTGGAGAACGTAGCTTTCTGACAACCGTCATCCTGTTCGGCTGTGAAGAAACCTGTGTCTGCTAAACTGGATACGGTGGGGTTCAAACCTGGTACGCTTGGATGGTGAAACGGACGTTTCGTCTCTAGGTCACGCTGCCACAGCTTTAAATGCGGTGCATGCCTAACTGCAAAGCTGAAATATAGAGACATTGAGGGATACTGGATTCATGCGTGACCACGTACAGTGAAGGGAAGGCATTGTAAGTTCCGCCACTAGAGAGCCTCAGAAACGTTACCTTGACCTTGCGCAACGCCACATGTGATTTGGGAGGTGGGGGGAGGGGGGCGGCGAAGAGGGTCAGAACCTGTTTGCTTTCTTGCCTGGGGTGGGAAGAAATGCTAGTCCCCTCTGAATTCTTAAGTAGACCCAGAAGAGCATATACTGAGGTTAGCTAATTAACAACAACAAGTACACGGCTGGCATCCATGGATTCTCATCGGAATCCCACTCAGTGTCCCTCCCCTCCTGTTATATTCTCGCTGTATCTCTATACCTTCAATTTGCTCTCTCTCTCTCTCTCCATCACCCGCGCCTCTTGGCCTTCCCCTCACTTCCTCTCTTTCCGCACTTCCAAACATCAAAGCCCCGCCCGGTACCTTAGCGTACGCCCCGGCCAAACAAGGAGATTAATATGGACAGCCTTTGAGAAGTGTGGAGGACGGCTAATAGTGAAGCCGGTCGTGAAAGATTTCCCCTTATAACGCCGCAGGTTTTGATTAAATCTTGGTTTTATTATTCCCCAGACTCGGTTCAATAATAGGCGCTCTACACATTTATATAACCTGACAGGGCTAGTATCACCTGGCTCTGACGTGGGTACATCTACTGCTGACTGATCACCAGTTGGTGTAGTAACACGCTAACAGTGCCAGACCTTTGTCTTTCAACATCAATGGGCGCATGTGGTCAAAGCGTTGTGAGTTTGGACTATAATCCGAACGTATTATTCAAATCACGTCGCGTTTGGTTTGACAACCCAGGTATGATCGTGAGTTTTTCCGCATGGTGTGACAGTGTCTCTCAGTCGATCCTGCTGTAAATAGGTACCTGACGAGAACCGAGGAATAATTTGAGGCCGTAGCGGTAGCAAGTATTCGTGCTCTGTTGTCTGCACGTGCAGCAATGACAGACACTGAGCACGTATAACGGCGTCCAGGTGCAGTCAATAGGGTCTAATAGCCATTTTCCAATCTTGTCACCATGGCCGAACGCTCTAGATTAGTGTCACGTCTTTTGGAACATACAGAATCATTACACCTACAGCTGGCACTAAGTTAGCGTGATCAATATGTTTCAATTACAATAATCCTAAAATAATTGCCAATTCTCTTCTGATCGATTTTACATGTGTATGTATACATATATGGAGAAGTGTAGTAAACATGGCTGTTGCTCGACAAGAGAGTAACTGTGTGCAGACAGCGTATACCAAACCATTGATCCAGAAGGATGGAGCAGCGAAACTACTCACACCGGCAGCAGAAGACATAGTGTGCAAACCATGTAATAGAACAACCCGTGATCCAGTGGACTGATTAGTCACATGGAGTCCATGAAACATGACAGGCAGTGCAAAGCCACATGGAGTCCATGAAACATGACAGGTAGTGCAAAGCCACATGGAGTCCAGGAAACATGACCGGTAGTGCAAAGCCACATGGAGTCCAGGAAACATGACCGGTAGTGCAAAGCCACATGGAGTCCAGGAAACATGACCGGTAGTGCAAAGCCACATGGAGTCCAGGAAACATGACCGGTAGTGCAAAGCCACATGGAGTCCAGGAAACATGACCGGTAGTGCAAAGCCACATGGAGTCCAGGAAACATGACCGGTAGTGCAAAGCCACATGGAGTCCAGGAAACATGACCGGTAGTGCAAAGCCACATGGAGTCCAGGAAACATGACCGGCAGTGCAAAGCCACATGGAGTCCAGGAAACATGACCGGTAGTGCAAAGCCACATGGAGTCCAGGAAACATGACCGGTAGTGCAAAGACAAAACAGAACAGAACACATACAACAAGGATAATGTCGACGGCCGTCATCGAGACGATAGACATGTATCATTTATATATTTACGAGGTAGCTTCAAAAAGTTTCCGGAATAGTCGACTCGTGTTTGAATGAAAGACGATGTTATGGAGAATATCTATTTATAAGTTGGTAGTGACCTTGACGAAATGACATGGCAGGTGTGACCTTCACATATACTCTCGAACAGAAGTTACGGAAGTTTGTTTGTGTGGTGTGTCGTTGAATTGTCGGAACTGAAAATGTCCTTGATTGAACAACGTACAAATGTCAGATTCTGCGTTTTGTTTGAGAAGTAACCCTCAGAGACACAAACATTGCTTAATAGAGCATACGGTGATATCGCAATGAACAAATCGCATATGTTTGAGTGGCACAATCCTCATACAGGGCTAGTATCACCAGGCTCGGACGTGGGTACATCTACTGCTGACTGATCACCAGTTGGTGTAGTAACAGTGCCAGCCCTTTGTATCTCAATCTCAATGGGCGCATGTGGTCAGTCCTCTGAATGGAAATCTCCCACATCTCCCCGGAAACAGAAATTTCGTTTGGACAAGAGCAGAGGAAAAGATATGTTGGAAGTTTTTTTTTATTCCCAGGGTATTGTCTATCATGATTTCCTGAAGGCCGAACGGTTAACAATGAAATGTACGTTGATTTCCTCCGTCGTCTAAGAGATGCAATCAGAAGGAAACGACCAGAAAAATGGAGAACAAACAGTTGGATTATGCTACATGACGAGCCAACACACCGATCCCTACTGGTAAAGCAGTACCTCGCAAAGCACAATGGGATTACCTTGGAACATCTTCCATATTCTCCCGACCTGGTCACGGCTGATTTTTTTTGGTTCCCTCGACTGAAATCGGTGCTGAAAGGACAGCGGTTCAAGGATGCTGAGGACGTTATCACCAATGTGACAAGACAGCTGAGAGAGGGGTCAAAGAACGGGTTTCACGAACGTTTCCAGCAGCTGAGAGAGAGGTGTCAAAGGATGGGCTCCACGAATGTTTCCAGCAGCTGAGAGAGGCGTCAAAGAACGGGTTTCACGAACGTTTCCAGCAGTTGAGAGAGAGGTGTCAAAGGATGGGCTCCACGAATGATTCCAGAGGCTGAGAGAGATGTCAAAGGATGGGTTCCACGAATGTTTCCAGCAGCTGAGAGAGAGGTGTCAAAGGATGGGCTCCGCGAATGTTTCCAGAGGCTGAGAGAGATGTCAAAGGATGGGTTCCACGAATGTTTCCAGCAGCTGAGAGAGAGGTGTCAAAGGATGGGTTCCACGAATGATTCCAGAGGCTGAGGGAGATGTCAAAGGATGGGCTCCACGAATGATTCCAGAGGCTGAGAGAGATGTCAAAGGATGGGCTCCACGAATGATTCCAGCAGCTGTATGCACGTTGGCAAAAGTTGGTAATTGACGAAATAAACTACTTTGGAGGAAATGTAGTGTAGATAGTTATATTGTAACTTATTGCTAAATAATCCACTAATTCTGGGAACTTTTTGAAGCTACCTCGAATATATATGTCCCCACAGTCACATTTCTTGGCAGATACGGTAGGTTTTCATTTCTTTCCGTACGCGGTCAAGCGATGATACGAAGAGACAACTCTGGGTCTGCCAAACTGGACTAGCTGGATTCGTACCCAGTGCCTCGTGATTGTGGAACACGTTGTTTCACGCCAAGGCCATTCTCCCCGCGTATATTTACGGCATTGTTTTTCCTTGGTACAATCGCTTTTACACGTACGGCAGGTAATGACTACCTACTGTACTGCCCACCTGGCAAGCAACTAATAACAGCCAAACAGGTTGGCAGCTGTAAGAAGAGAAGGACATGCATTACTTATATGCCAACGATTAAACTAGTCATATTTCTATGTTAACACAAGACGGATAGAAAAAGTACCCTATTGGTTGAGTACAGATACTGAAAACTCGCTCTCTGTTCACTCACACACATACAGACTACTCGCTCTCTGTTCACTCACACACATACAGACTACTCGCTCTCTGTTCACTCACACACATACAGACTACTCGCTCTCTGATCACTCACACACATACAGACTACTCGCTTTCTGCTAACTCACACACATACAGACTACTCGCTTTCTGCACACTTACACACAAACAGACTACTCGCTCTCTGCTCACTCACACACATACAGACTACTCGCTCTCTGTTCACTCACACACAGACTACTCGCTTTCTGCTCACTCACACACATACAGACTACTCGCTTTCTGCACACTTACACACATACAGACTACTCGCTCTCTGCTCACTCACACACATACAGACTACTCGCTCTCTGTTCACTCACACACAGACTACTCGCTCTCTGCTCACTCACACACATACAGACTACTCGCTCTCTGTTCACTCACACACATACAGACTACTCGCTCTCTGCTTACTCACACACATACAGACTACTCGCTCTCTGCTCACTCACACACATACAGACTACTCGCTCTCTGTTCACTCACACACATACAGACTACTCGCTCTCTGCTCACTCACACACATACAGACTACTCGCTCTCTGCTCACTTACACACATACAGACTACTCGCTCTCTGTTCACTCACACACAGACTACTCGCTCTCTGCTCACTCACACACATACAGACTACTCGCTTTCTGCTCACTTACACACATACAGACTACTCGCTCTCTGCTCACTCATACACAGACAGACTACTCGCTCTCTCCACACTCACACACAGACAAACTACTCGCTCTCTGCTCACTCACTCACACACAGACTACTTACTCTCTCCTCACTCACACACAGACAGACTACTCGCTCTCTCCTCAATCACACATAGACAGACTACTCGCTCTCTCATCACTCACACACAGACAGACTACTCGCTCTCTGCTCACTCACACACAGAAAGACTACTCGCCCTCTCCTCACATACAACAACCAACAATGACTTGTACTTGTATCTGATTGAACGAGAATTTGGCTGAACTTTAGAGACCGTTCGATGAGACAAGTGTTCGTGCAAGCCCCAGGCCCAGCAAGCTGGTATGGTTAAGTTTGAAGTATCACCAGCTTTTGTCACAGACTGACGGACACAAGAGCTCATACGGCGTACACTAGATGATGGTATATTGCTGACAATAATGCAAGAGGCCGCTCACCAAACCTCACCATATCAAAATGAAGCTGCGTGGATATTACCAGGAATAATGTATCCCTTAATTCAACTGTAAAATGAACTTGACCTTGCATTATTTTAAGTAGTCAATAATATGGGGTAGGAACAGCTGTAAGACAAGCAAGCGTATATGCGTGTGATAAATTTGCAGATGAGACTCCATAACACAGACTGCCGTCGGTGATAAAGTGTTCGCAACTTCATCTGACTAGACGTCGTATTGTTTTGTAGATGTGGTACCTTAAGTGTGTCAGAATCCAATTTACAGCTGGACATACTAGAGCGTGTCGAGACAGGGCATTGATCCGGCCAAATATGTTGTGAGATGTCAGCGTGTGTAACCGACCAGGGTAACCAGGGTGGAGGATTTAAATGTGTGTGTAAGGGGGAAAGAGGTAGAGAGAGAGCGAGAGAGAGAGAGAGAGAGAGAGGAGGGGGAGAGAGAGATGCATGCCTTCTATTACTGTATCAGATTCGCTTGAACATCTCATGTTACTTTTTTTGTATCTATTCTTTTAATGTGTCTTTGTTTGTTGGGTTTCTTGTTTTAAAGAAATGTCCTGGTGTATTTAGATTCGCCTAAAAAGGGAAGGACATTTCAGAAAAAAAATATATATTATGTGTGTGTGTGTGTGTGCGTGTGCTTGTGGGTGTGCATGCATTTATGAGATCAAGATGCTGCGCAGCGCATGAGCTGTAGTGGTAAGCAGCCCATAGATCCCTGCTAGCATCAGGGTCAGTGAACCAGAGCTGACTGCTAGCGTCAGGGTCAGCGAACCAGAGCTGACCTCTAGCGTCAGGGTCAGCGAACCAGAGCTGACTGCTAGCGTCAGGGTCAGTGAACCGGAGCTGACTGCTAGCGTCAGGGTCAGAGAACCAGAGCTCACTGCTAGCGTCAGGGTCAGAGAACCAGAGCTGCCAAGACCTATCTACACCCCCACGTGGTGATCTTGGATAGCATGCTGCAGCAGGGCAGACTGGCTAAGGAGAAACGATGGAGGAGAGATCGAAGAGGGAAGGCAAACCCTGTACTCAAAAAATGCCTGCTGAAGTCGGATGTGTTGGAACGAAAGGTGCAAAATATCGTATTCGATCTGTAAACTACGAGAGAACGCATCCCATTCTATGGACCACATTCAGCTACTTGCCTTTATAAGGGCTTGCTAGCAGGAGATTGAGAACGAACAAAGCCAAGCCAAGCCATATATATATATGGGATGTTCTTTCCTGGACAGACAATGTGGCCTAATCATATAAATCCCAAAAGACAGCAGAGATCAAATGGAACACATATAGACAATAGACATATTAACCTATGTCAATGACTATATGTAATGATCCATTTACCGAAGACTTTAGCCTGTTCACATTAAGAATATCCTTTCACGTTTAACAAGACAATATTATCTGGCACACATGGCGCCATAACTGGCTGCGAGTCTACATTTCTCTACTGTTTTGGATCATTATGGATGCCGTCAGACCACGGATTTGCCTGGAATTCACACTAGTCGACGACTTGCACTTGTGTTCACGGAAACGTGGTGTTGTTTTCCGTCTGGACTTGTTATTTCGTTCTTTTTTTTGTGATTTCTTCCATCCATTTATCCTGGTCTGGACGCCGGCTGAATGGCACTACGCTAATACCTGTGTCGTATTTCACGGGTTAGTTCTGCCGGTTCACCTACACGAATTTGGCGTGTGGGAATTTTAGATGCTACTATGATGAGCTGAATACAGCTGAGGAGAGATGCCAGACTCACTCACACGCTGAGTGTTGTCCATACGACCTCTTGTGGTTATCGAAAAGGCACGACAAACTGCGTTAGATGCCATCCCACCTTTATACCCTGCGGGTTACATGTTTATGGAAAGGCTTCGGTGGTAACCCTGAGGCAAAATCTGCATCCTGTGCTATCTCCAGTCGTCTCGATGAATGTCTTGCCACTGGCAAAAGGTAGCTTAGGCTCTGTGAGTGAGGTTGACAAAAGGCGCAGTTTCTTCCTCACTTTAATCCAAATCACCGCGCAAGTCACCCATTTCAGCGGAAACAGCAAGAAATACAACTGTCCACACGGCTGAACAAAGAGAGTGGTCTTCATCACTTGTGATGGATGGACACAGCAAGAGATACGACTGTCCACACGGCTGAACAAAGAGAGTGGTCTTCATCACTTGTGATGGATGGACACAGCAAGAGATACGACTGTCCACACGGCTGAACAAAGAGAGTGGTCTTCATCACTTGTGATGGATGGACACAGCAAGAGATACGACTGTCCACACGGCTGAACAAAGAGAGTGGTCTTCATCACTTGTGATGGATGGACACAGCAAGAGATACGACTGTCCACACGGCTGAACAAAGAGAGTGGTCTTCATCACTTGTGATGGATGGACACAGCAAGAGATACGACTGTCCACACGGCTGAACAAAGAGAGTGGTCTTCATCACTTGTGATGGATGGACACAGCAAGAGATACGACTGTCCACACGGCTGAACAAAGAGAGTGGTCTTCATCACTTGTGATGGATGGACACAGCAAGAGATACGACTGTCCACACGGCTGAACAAAGAGAGTGGTCTTCATCACTTGTGATGGATGGACACAGCAAGAGATACGACTGTCCACACGGCTGAACAAAGAGAGTGGTCTTCATCACTTGTGATGGATGGACACAGCAAGAGATACGATTGTCCACACGGCTGAACAAAGAGAGTGGTCTTCATCACTTGTGATGGATGGACACAGCAAGAGATACGACTGTCCACACGGCTGAACAAAGAGAGTGGTCTTCATCACTTGTGATGGACAACTATTAACATTATCTATCCCCAAAAGATGAGAGTGGAGCACTAACTGTTAACAATCACAGGCGGGGATACATGAGTCACAGATCGGATCTCTATATCAGATGTGAAGATGTGCACACGACATTACATGATCGCCATCATAATCTAGTTATCCACGGTGTCCGTGCCAAGAGACAATGTTGCAGCTGTTTGTCCGACAGTGAACGCCGATTTGCTCTAAGTTGGTATCTTTCAGTTATGATCATGATTTCGTGTTCCTTTGTTTAGATTGGCTTGGCTTGGTTCGTTCCCAGTCTCCCGCTACCAAGCCCTGAAAAGGGCTTTACAAGTAGAAGAATGTGGTCCAGAGAACGTAATGCGCTGTGTTGTAGTTTACAGCTTAACTGCGATATTTGCCCCTTTCGGTCCGACACATCCGACTTCAGCAGACATTTTACTTAGTACCCGGTTAGTTAATCTTCCCTCTTTGATCCCTTCTCCTTAGCCAGTCTGCCCTGCTGCAGCCTGTTATCCAGGATCACCGCGTGGAGGTGTAGAAGGGTCTTGGCAGCTCTGGGTCGCTGGCCCCGATGCTAGCAGTCAGATATGGGTCGCTGGTCCTGATACTCGCAGTCAGTTCTGGTTCGCTGGCCCCGATGCTCGCAGTCAGCTATGGGTCGCTGGCCCTGACGATATCAGTCAGCTATGGATCGCTGGCCCTGACGCTATCAGTCAGCTATGGGTCGCTGGCCCTGGCGCTATCAGTCAGCTATGGGTCGCTGGCCCTGACGCTATCAGTCAGCTATGGGTCGCTGGCCCTTACGCTATCAGTCAGCTATGGATCGCTGATTGTTGCAACTCATGCGCTGCTCAGCATCTTGATCCCACATATTATTTGGACTAAGACAATCTCAGTTGGCTGCCGCCATGTTTGGTTCTACTGACAAACTTATATTATGATAGAAAACAACGTATCTATCCAGTTCTACAGGGTGCACTTTGTGGAAAGATCACTAGAATGTATTGTTAATATCCACAGCACCGATACATGACGTCACAGAATGCACGTGATGGCTACGTCACGATTATCATTCACTTGATTGGACTAACCAGTACAACTTGCCATCGTGTGTTGCCAATGACAAGCCCTGGCATCGCTTCTATCTGTTTGAATATTTGTTCTGTGTATACTAAAAAAGACAAGGAGATAATACACATCCTTGTCTCACTGCTTTTTTTACATCTATACTTGGAGAGCATAACTTTCATGACTTTAGCAGTTTGTCCCCAGTACAGATTACGGAGCAGTCTTACGCCTTTGCCATCTAGACCTATTTGTTGGAGACATTTTATGAATGTCAAGCTTAGATTTATTGATTGATTTCCTCATCGATCGTCTATTTTACCGCTGGTAGTACTTGCTGTCACATTACCCATACATCATCTTGTTCATGACCTGGTGAACATGGCGACCATCTCACGTCTGTTTTCGTTGTCATGTACTTTACCTTCGGTTATTTTGTGAATTGTTAGATGTTTGTGTTAGATGTGTGTTAGAAGTGTCTTAGACGTTTGTGTTAGATGTGTGTGTGTTAGATGTTTGTGTTAGGTGTCTGTATTAGATGTTTGTGCTAGACGTTTGTGTTAGACGTTTGTATTAGATGTTTGTGTTTCGTTTGTTATGTGTCCCTGATGAAGACCTTGTAGTCGTAATCTGGCAGTCGATAGCTTCACCTACCTAGACAGTACCCTCACCTGGAAGTCAATAGCTTCACCTACCTAGACAGTACCCTCACCCACCTACCTAGACAGTACCCTCACCCACCTACCTAGACAGTACCCTCACCTGGCAGTCGATAGCTTCACCTACCTAGACAGTACCCTCACCTGGCAGTCGATAGCTTCACCTACCTAGACAGTACCCTCACCTGGCAGTCGATAGCTTCACCTACCTAGACAGTACCCTCACCCACCTACATAGACAGTACCCTCACCTGGCAGTCGATAGCTTCACCTACCTAGACAGTACCCTCACCTGGCAGTCGATAGCTTCACCTACCTAGACAGTACCCTCACCCACCTACCTAGACAGTACCCTCACCTGGCAGTCGATAGCTTCACCTACCTAGACAGTACCCTCACCTGGCAGTCGATAGCTTCACCTACCTAGACAGTACCCTCACCCACCTACCTAGACAGTACCCTCACCTGGCAGTCGATAGCTTCACCTACCTAGACAGTACCCTCACCTGGCAGTCGATAGCTTCACCTACCTAGACAGTACCCTCACCCACCTATCTAGACAGTACCCTCACCTGGCAGTCGATAGCTTCACCTACCTAGACAGTACCCTCACCTGGCAGTCGATAGCTTCACCTACCTAGACAGTACAATCACCTGGCAGTCGATAGCTTCACCTACCTAGACAGTACCCTCACCTGGCAGTCGATAGCTTCACCTACCTAGACAGTTCCCTCACCCACCTACCTAGACAGTACCCTCACCTGGCAGTCGATAGCTTCACCTACCTAGACAGTACCCTCACCTGGCAGTCGATAGCTTCACCTACCTAGACAGTACCCTCACCTGGCAATCGATAGCTTCACCTACCTAGACAGTACCCTCACCTGGCAGTCGATAGCTTCACCTACCTAGACAGTACCCTCCCCCACCTACCTAGACAGTACCCTCACCTGGCAGTCGATAGCTTCACCTACCTAGACAGTACCCTCACCTGGCAGTCGATAGCTTCACCTACCTAGACAGTACCCTCACCTGGCAGTCGATAGCTTCACCAACCTAGACAGTACCCTCACCCACCTACCTAGACAGTACCCTCACCTGGCAGTCCATAGCTTCACCTACCTAGACAGTACCCTCACCTGGAAGTCGATAGCTTCACCTACCTAGACAGTACCCTCACCTGGCAGTCGATAGCTTCACCTACCTAGACAGTACCCTCACCCACCTACCTAGACAGTACCCTCACCTGGCAGTCGATAGCTTCACCTACCTAGACAGTACCCTCACCTACCTACCTAGACAGTACCCTCACCTGGCAGTCGATAGCTTCACCTACCTAGACAGTACCCTCACCTGGCAGTCGATAGCTTCACCTACCTAGACAGTACCCTCACCCACCTACCTAGACAGTACCCTCACCTGGCAGTCGATAGCTTCACCTACCTAGACAGTACCCTCACCTGGCAGTCGATAGCTTCACCTACCTAGACAGTACCCTCACCCACCTACCTAGACAGTAGCCTCACCTGGCAGTCGATAGCTTTACCTACCTAGACAGTACCCTCACCTGGCAGTCGATAGCTTCACCTACCTAGACAGTACCCTCACCCACCTACCTAGACAGTACCCTCACCTGGCAGTCGATAGCTTCACCTACCTAGACAGTACCCTCACCGGGCAGTCGATAGCTTCACCTACCTAGACAGTACCCTCACCTGGCAGTCGATAGCTTCACCTACCTAGAAAGTACCCTCACCCACCTACCTAGACAGTACCCTCACCTGGCAGTCGATAGCTTCACCTACCTAGACAGTACCCTCACCTGGCAGTCGATAGCTTCACCTACCGAGACAGTACCCTCACCTGGCAGTCGATAGCTTCACCTACCTAGACAGTACCCTCATCCACCTACCTAGACAGTACCCTCACCTGGCAGTCGATAGCTTCACCTACCTAGACAGTACCCTCACCTGGCAGTCGATAGCTTCACCTACCTAGACCGTACCCTCACCCACCTACCTAGACAGTACCCTCACCTGGCAGTCGATAGCTTCACCTACCTAGACAGTACCCTCACCCACCTACCTAGACAGTACCCTCACCTGGCAGTCGATAGCTTCACCTACCTAGACAGTACCCTCACCTGGCAGTCGATAGCTTCACCTACCTAGACAGTACCCTCACCCACCTACCTAGACAGTACCCTCACCTGGCAGTCGATAGCTTCACCTACCTAGACAGTACCCTCACCTGGCAGTCGATAGCTTCACCTACCTAGACAGTACTCTCACCTGGCAGTCGATAGCTTCACCTACCTAGACAGTACCCTCACCCACCTACCTAGACAGTACCCTCACCTGGCAGTCGATAGCTTCACCTACCTAGACAGTACCCTCACCTGGCAGTCGATAGCTTCACCTACCTAGACAGTACCCTCACCCACCTACCTAGACAGTACCCTCACCTGGCAGTCGATAGCTTCACCTACCTAGACAGTACCCTCACCTGGCAGTCGATAGCTTCACCTACCTAGACAGTACCCTCACCTGGCAGTCGATAGCTTCACCTACCTAGACAGTACCCTCACCTGGCAGTCGATAGCTTCACCTACCTAGACAGTACCCTCACCAACCTACCTAGACAATACCCTCACCTGGCAGTCGATAGCTTCACCTACCTAGACAGTACCCTCACCTGGCAGTCGATAGCTTCACCTACCTAGACAGTACCCTCACCCACCTACCTAGATAGTACCCTCACCTGGCAGTCGATAGCTTCACCTACCTAGACAGTACCCTCACCTGGCAGTCGATAGCTTCACCTACCTAGACAGTACCCTCACCTGGCAGTCGATAGCTTCAACTACCTAGACAGTACCCTCACCCACCTACCTAGACAGTACCCTCACCTGGCAGTCGATAGCTTCACCTACCTAGACAGTACCCTCACCTGAGACGCGAACATCGACTCCAAGATCAACAAAAGGATTGCAAAAGCAATCTCTCCGTCTTGGAGGCTTCAAGCGAACCGACAAGGCATCAGTGTCGCCACCAAGGTCAAAGTACACAGTGATGTCATGTTAAGCCCTAAATTGCTTGTCTATGACATATGGACAGTGTATAGCGGACATGATAGACAGCCAAAACGTCTCCACTAGCGCTGTCTGCGCAGGCTGCACATGGTCAGGTGGCAGGACAAAGTGCCTAACTCTGAATATTTTAACACGGCAAACATGTTGAGCATGTATAGGCTTCTGCAAAAAGCCCAGGTACGATAGAAAGCACATGTTCGCACCCCAGACACGAGCGTGCCTAAGCAGCTGCTAGATATACGGTCAGCTCATAACATGCAGAGGTTCATCAGTGGCACACAAAAAACGCAACAAGCCCTTAAACATGTTCCTGAGAAGCTTCCAAATTGAAGTCACCTACTGGTAGGTATTTGCACAGCACTGTTCTACTCGACTCCCTAGCGTCACAAAAGGTGCTCAGATTACAGAGCGATACTTCATCATAGAGACTCAGAAAAAAAACAACGCCGACGAACCCCCAGTCAACTCCTTACTCGTGTGCCCCAAGTTCGGCAAAGTCTGCCGTGCCGTGACTGAATTTTGCAGTTAAATTATTTCAGATTTCGCAGCGAAAAACTCATTCTGTCGCCAACTTCGCCGGCCATGGTAATTTGTGTTATTATTATTATGACAGGTGGTCCACCGAGGTCTTTGTGTATGACAGGTGGTCCACCGAGGTCTTTGTGTATGACAGGTGGTCCACCGAGGTCTTTGTGTATGACAGGTGGTCCACCGAGGTCTTTGTGTATGACAGGTGGTCCACCGAGGTCTTTGTGTATGACAGGTGGTCCACCGAGGTCTTTCTGTATGACAGGTGGTCCACCGAGGTCTTTGTATATGACAAAAACAAGAACAGGCTCACTGCCACACAGAGCGCATGTAGTAAGAGACGACTAACTGTATGACATGGTTTACCACCGGCCTTGGTTAGATGTTTTTTAAGTGCAGCGGGTCTACTTTGCTCTAGTGTTTGATTCTATTAAAATGGATTCACACATCAGTTACCCACTATCTATCCGAGGCACTTGTCCCAACACAGCGGAATCATTAGCTACTCGAGCCTAGCCTGCCAAGCAGGAAATGCTCCTTCCTGCTACATCCATCCAGCCCACGCCAGAGCTGCCCCTGTGGAAGTACAGGTCGACTTAAGACTATTACTATTGTATAGCCTGTATACTAAGTACCATGTGCAGGAAGTAGATGGGGACTGCTGTGTATCCCTAACATGCATACTCAGATAGAGAACACTTGACCCACATCCTCGCCACTGGCTGGCTGATCTTGTAATCAGTCCTAGGCTACTTTGCACATTACGATGGCTTTCAAGTGTGTGATACTGAAACACAATTATTGCTCTCATAAACGCATCTAGTCATAACACGATCCGATGTAACTAACAAGTTGTCGGACTTTCAATTTGAAAAGTCACAGAGACGAGAAAGTCAACTATCCACAGAAACAAGTGCTGAGACTGAAGTCTCTGAGACTTGACAGCAACTGATATTAGCGCGACTTTTATATTCTGTATATGCTGGTACATTGCTAGCGACCTATTGAGTTTCACATAATGTTACTTTGTTATATAAAACAAATTCATCGGACAAACTACCACGTCAAGCAGAAACAGCACAACAATGTCTCGATAAAAAGCACGAGTGTACGACAGATAGATAGTCATAACGTGGATACTTGAACATGGAGAGCTGACAACATCAGTAACACACTTGGTCCAGTTTCAACCCCCCCCCCCCCCCCCCTCAATGGTCGGTACAGGTAGGGAGGGTATCAGTGAGACAGCCAAGTTAGTGGCGGCAGCAAACTGTTGTTCGTTGCTTGACATTTGGAAACCTAGAAGACATACACAGATAAAACAATATGAACATAACGAAACTTACCAATTGTCAGAAACGGTTCACTTTGTTTCAACAACGTTTCTTGGCGCTCAATACTAATCTATGCACGGCTGAGAGAAATGATCAAAAATCCAACACTTTCCCCGGATAATATCAGAGCAAGTCAATGAATGAGCTATTTTTCCAGGCAGAACCGATTTCTCCAGTCGTCAGTGACACAGCGAGGGCTGACAGGCTCGAAGATAGCCTAATATAGCTTACGCTTTAGGCCTCACGTGGCAGTGGGCTTTGATGCGGTTCGCTTGCGCCTGGTTATCGAGGATGTTCCGGCAGTTCGATCTATGTCAGTGTCGAATATGTACCGTTACGTGTCTGACGGTCTGGGTACAACAGCTCGCATGTGTCTGCCTGGGGTGGGGGTTTGACTCCAACTGTGAGAAGCGGCATATAAGCTGCTAATTGTTTCCGTTATATTTATAAATGCTAGCCTTCTTTAGGGCTCAATAATAACAACCAGGCATCTGTTATCAATAGTTTAGTTATAGTGGCTGTCATCAGCGCCAGGCACGAGCATCTCTGAACTAACCGTCTGATTGTCCAGTAGCTAGAGGATACCAAGCGCGAGACGCGCGCTGACATTGCATGCACGTGACAGTTGTGAATACAGATTAACCAGCATATAACCAGCAAGAAGTGGTTGTCACTAAGTGTGAGGCCAGCTAGTAATATCTGCATGACAAGATCTAGACGTCCCGGGCTGACTAGACGTCCCAGGCTGACTAGACGTCCCAGGCTGACTAGATGTACCGGACTGACTAGACGTACCGGGCTGACTAGATGTCCCAGGCTGACTAGACGTCACAGTCTGACTAGACGCCACAGTCTGACTAGACGTCACAGTCTGACTAGACGTCACAGGCTGACTAGACGTCCCAGGCTGACTAGACGTCCCAGGCTGACTAGACGTCACAGGCTGACTAGACATACAGGGCTGACTAGACGTACCGGGCCGACTAGACGTACCATTCTGACTAGACGTCACAGGCTGACTAGACGTCACAGGCTGACTAGACGTACCGGGCTGACTAGACGTACAGGGCTGACTAGACGTACAGGGCTGACTAGACGTACCGGGCTGACTAGACGTACCGGGCTGACTAGACGTACCGGGCTGACTAGACGTACCGGGCTGACTAGACGTTCCGAGCTGACTAGACGTACCGGGCTGACTAGACGTACCGGGCTGACTAGACGTACGGGGCTGACTAGACGTCCCATGCTGACTAGACGTCCCGGGCTGACTAGACGTACCAGGCTGACTAGACGTACCGGGCTGACTAGACGTACCGGGCTGACTAGACTTACAAGGCTGACTAGACGTACAAGGCTGACTAGACGTACCAGGCTGACTAGACGCACAAGGCTGACTAGACGTACCAGGCTGACTAGACGTACCGGGCTGACTAGACGTACAAGGCTGACTAGACGTACAAGGTTGACTAGACGTACCAGGCTGACTAGACGTACCAGGCTGACTAGACGTACCAGGCTGACTAGACGTACAAGGCTGACTAGACGTACAAGGCTGACTAGACGTACAAGGTTGACTAGACGTACCAGGCTGACTAGACGTACCAGGCTGACTATAGTCTCTCTTTTAATTCATAAACAAGAGCCGAAGCAATGTTCTACTAAACCTCATGTCAGATCTAACAGATTTTTCATCCGCAATGAAATGCACATTAAATTAAATATTTTTGAAAATTCGAACTAAAAATACAGAGAAAACAAAAAACAAAGGTCATGAGAATATTTCAGCTAAAGACAATCCAATACAAATATAAAAATTGTCAACTCCAAATGTAAAGTCCGTTTTTTTGTTTGTATGGCTCTGAAACATTAATGGGTGTCAGCGCAGAATTGAGCAATTGAATGATAAGACTGTTTTATGGAACTACAAGAAAGAAGCAGACATGGAGGCGGAACATAAAATGTTGTCATTAGATAAGACACATATAAACGAAATGACCTAATGGCATTACATGACTGTCTCGGTTCTAGAATCCACAAGGCAAGATAAGTAGAGGCACACCAAAACACACGTGCACAGGTCGAGACAAAGGAAACAGGAAAGAAAGGAAGAACATTGCTGGAACGGTCTACGACAGAACTTGTCTATTTCTTGCTGGAACGGTCTACGACAGAACTTGCCTATTTCTTGCTGGAACGGTCTACGACAGAACTTGTCTATTTCTTGCTGGAACGGTCTACGACAGAACTTGTCTATTTCTTGCTGGAACGGTCTACAACAGAACTTGTCTATTTCTTGCTGGAACGGTCTACGACAGAACTTGTCTATTTCTTGCTGGAACGGTCTACAACAGAACTTGTCTATTTCTTGCTGGAACGGTCTACGACAGAACTTGTCTATTTCTTGCTGGAACGGTCTACGACAGAACTTGTCTATTTCTTGCTGGAACGGTCTACGACAGAACTTGTCTATTTCTTGCTGGAACGGTCTACGACAGAACTTGTCTATTTCTTGCTGGAACGGTCTACGACAGAACTTGTCTATTTCTTGCTGGAACGGTCTACGACAGAACTTGTCTATTTCTTGCTGGAACGGTCTACGACAGAACTTGTCTATTTCTTGCTGGAACGGTCTACAACAGAACTTGTCTATTTCTTGCTGGAACGGTCTACGACAGAACTTGTCTATTTCTTGCTGGAACGGTCTACAACAGAACTTGTCTATTTCTTGCTGGAACGGTCTACGACAGAACTTGTCTATTTCTTGCTGGAACGGTCTACGACAGAACTTCTCTATTTCTTGCTGGAACAGTCTACGACAGAACTTCTCTATTTCTTGCTGGAACGGATGGTCTATGACAGAACTTGTCTATTTCTTGCTGGAACGGTCTACGACAGAACTTGTCTATTTGTTGCTGGAACGGTCTACGACAGAACTTCTCTATTTCTTGCTGGAACAGATGGTCTACGACAGAACTTGTCTATTTCTTGCTGGAACGGATGGTCTACGACAGAACTTGTCTATTTCTTGCTGGAACGGTCTACGACAGAACTTGTCTATTTCTTGCTGGAACGGTCTACGGCAGAACTTGTCTATTTCTTGCTGGAACGGATGGTCTACGACAGAACTTCTCTATTTCTTGCTGGAATGGATGGTCTACGACAGAACTTGTCTATTTCTTGCTGGAACGGTCTACGACAGAACTTCTCTATTTCTTGCTGGAACGGTCTACGACAGAACTTCTCTATTTCTTGCTGGAACGGTCTACGACAGAACTTCTCTATTTCTTGCTGGAACGGATGGTCTATGACAGAACTTGTCTATTTCTTGCTGGAACGGTCTACGGCAGAACTTGTCTATTTGTTGCTGGAACGGTCTACGACAGAACTTCTCTATTTCTTGCTGGAACAGATGGTCTACGACAGAACTTGTCTATTTCTTGCTGGAACGGATGGTCTATGACAGAACTTGTCTATTTCTTGCTGGAACGGTCTACGACAGAACTTGTCTATTTCTTGCTGGAACGGATGGTCTACGACAGAACTTGTCTATTTCTTGCTGGAACGGATGGTCTACGACAGAACTTGTCTATTTCTTGCTGGAACGGATGGTCTACGACAGAACTTGTCTATTTCTTGCTGGAACGGATGGTCTACGACAGAACTTGTCTATTTCTTGCTGGAACGGTCTACGACAGAACTTGTCTATTTCTTGCTGGAACGGTCTACGACAGAACTTGTCTATTTCTTGCTGGAACGGATGGTCTACGACAGAACTTGTCTATTTCTTGCTGGAACGGATGGTCTACGACAGAACTTGTCTATTTCTTGAAGACTTTTGCTTCACAGAAGACTGAACGTCGATTGATTGATTGATTGATACTTGTTTTTCGTTCGTTCTCAAACTCCCGCTACCAAGCACTACAAAGGGCTCTACAAGTAACAGTAACGGAGAACGGAATCCGTTGTTTTGTAGTTTACAGTTTGACTATTATATATGCACCTTCCAGTCCGACACATCCGTTGTGTTGTAGTTTACAGCTTGACTACCATATTTGCACCTTTCGGTCCGACACATCTGCTGTGTTGTAGTTTACAGCTTCACTACTATATTTGCACCTTTCGGTCCGACACATCCGTTGTGCTGTAGTTTACAGCTAGACTTCCATATTTGCACTTTTCGGTCCGACAAATCTGATATCAGCAAAAATTGATTGATACCATTTCACGTTCAATATCGAGAGCACTGCAAAAAAAGGGGATATTTGCGAGAATCTCGTACAATCCTTGTCAGCAATACTTGACATATGCGCCTGGGATATACCACCAACGAGGTAGGGGTCAATCAGGGATGACAAGAAAGCAAAGGTCAGACAGCATGGAATGGCGCAATTCAGTTGGCTGTGAGCAATCTAGGCACACATTAGCCGCAAGCCAGGCTAATTTAGCCCCGACTGTGGAAATGGGATACACGAACTTCCCTACATGAGCCACATATTAGTCCCATCACGCGCTGCTGTAATGCGGCAGCAATAAAAGTGTCTGTGGGTAAAGCCACTATATGTCAGGACCGAGATGAGTGGCTGAATGGCTTGAATACTAACCTTTTCGCGATATGACACGAGTTTATCACCTTGGTGTTTTTTTTTAATCTGGGAATTGGGAAAGGGGGGGGGGGGTTGGTCGCGGTGGAGGGGTAGGGGTGTGATGTGTGTTACAGTGTAAGCAGTATGCACACTACGCTAATCATACTGCCATGAAACAGCCTGTACCCACGGAGAACTGCTTGGGTGAGAGCTGGGGTCTCGATCAGTACGTACTGTCTGATCCTGACCAAGATAGTCTGATCAGTACGTACTGTCTGATCCTGACCAACATAGTCTGATCAGTACGTACTGTCTGATCCTGACCAACATAGTCTGATCAGTACGTACTCTCTGATCCCGACCAACATAGTCTGATCAGTACGTACTGTCTGATCCTGACCAACATAGTCTGATCAGTACGTACTGTCTGATCCTGACTAACATAGTCTGACCAGTACGTACTGTCTGATCCTGACCAACATAGTCTGATCAGTACGTACTGTCTGATCCTGACCAACATAGTCTGATCAGTACGTACTGACTGATCCTGACTAACATAGTCTGACCAGTACGTACTGTCTGACCCTGACTAACATAGTCTGACCAGTACGTACTGTCTGACCCTGCCTAACATTATCTGATCAGTATATTGTGTCTGTCCAGACGTAAGCCCCCTCTCCCCACCCGACCGGACGTTTGCCCCCTCTCCCCACCTGACCAGACATTAGCCTCCACTCCCCACCTGACCAGACGTTAGCCCCCACTCCCCACCCAACCAGACGTTAGCCCCCCTCTCCCCACCTGACCAGACGTTAGCCCCTACTCCCCACCCAACCAGACGTTAGCCCCCTCTCCCCACCAGACCAGACGTTAGCCCCCACTCCCCACCCAACCAGACGTTAGCCCCCTCTCCCCACCAGACCAGACGTTAGCCCCCTCTCCCCACCTGACCAGACGTTAGCCCCCTCTCCCCACCTGACCAGACGTTAGCCCCCTCTCCCCACCTGACCAGACGTTAGCCCCCTCTTCCCACTCGACCAGACGTTAGTCTCCTCTCCTCTCCCGACCAGACGTTAGCCCCCTCTCCCCACTCGACCAGACGTTAGTCTCCTCTCCTCTCCCGACCAGACGTTAGCCTCCACTCCCCACCCGACCAGACATTAGCCTCCTCTCCCTACCCGACCAGACGTTAGCCTCCTTTACCCACCCGACCAGACGTTAGCCCCTCTCCCCACCCGACCAGACGTTAGCCCCCTCTCCTCACCCGACCAGACGTTAGCCCCCTCTCCCCACCCGACCAGACGTTAGCCCCCTCTCCCCACCTGACCAGACGTTAGCCTCCTCTCCCCGCCCGACCAGACGTTAGCCCCTCTCCCCACCCGACCAGACGTTAGCCCCCTCTCCCCACCCGACCAGACGTTAGCCGCCTCTCTCCACCCGACCAGACGTTAGCCCCCTCTCCCCACCTGACCAGACGTTAGCCTCCTCTCCCCGCCCGACCAGACGTTAGCCTCCTCTCCTCGCCCGACCAGACGTTAGTCCCCTATCCTCACCCGACCAGACGTTAGCCCCCTCTCCCAACCCGACCAGACGTTAGCCCCCTCTCCTCACCCGACCAGACGTTAGCCTCCTCTCCCCGCGCGACCAGACGTTCCGCCCCCTCTCCTCACCTGACCAGATGTTAGCCCCTCTCCTCACCCGACCAGACGTTAGCCTCCACTCCCCGCCTGACCAGACGTTAGGCTCCTCTCCCCGCCCGACCAAACGTTAGCCCTCTCGCCCACATACGACGCGGAGACAACAACAAACAAACAGACATGAAAGCCCCACGAACCTCCACAACCGTTTACACAAGACGTGCAGCATCGGAGAACTAACTAAATCAGACCTCCAGAATGATGTGTTGTACTGCGACGCCATGACCATCTATCAATGAACGTACCAGATCAGGAGTCCTGCAGCCATTTGCAGATACAATGCTGCTTTAAGGAAGCGTGTAATCGACAATGAACAAACACATCATGACTCGCCGCCACATTCACGTTGTTCCCGTGTAATCTTGGACAGCCAAACAAAAGTGAAGATATATGACCAGGCAACGACCACAATACTGTTAAACATTGATAACATTGTCGATATACAAGGTTTACTGGGCAGGGTCTAGTGGAAGACATTGTGACGTGACGAGGGGATGAGGGACAGAGACACTGAGCAAAACAAACATAGAGCGTGGTGCAAGCTAATACTAGCTGATCTAAACCGAAGAGTTTCTGAACATACAGAATTGTTATGGAAAATTTAAATATAGATTCGTCCAGTTCTGATGCTATGCGCCGGTGTGATACCCAGAAACGGATGGGGAGTGCAGGATAGTAATACTGTAACCTATCGAGCATGTCAAAAGTTGTGACTAAGGAGGTATGACGATAGGGCAGGATACCTCAAAATACCTCAACACCATATGAAGAGGAGGGAATAAGTCAGTCCAGGTTAGCCAGGGTTGAAGAGGCGGGAATAAGTCAAGCCAGATTAGCTAGGGATGAAGAGAGGGAATAAGTCAATCCAGATTAGCTAGGGATGAAGAGAGGGAATAAGTCAATCCAGATTAGCCAGGATTGAAGAGAGGAAATAAGTCAATCCAGATTAGCCAGGATTGAAGAGAGGAAATAAGTCAATCCAGATTAGCTAGGGATGAAGAGAGGGAATCAGTAAATCCAGATTAGCTAGGGATGAAGAGAGGGAATAAGTCAATCCAGATTAGCTAGGGATGAAGAGGCGGGAATAAGTCCATCCACATTAGCCAGGATTGAAGAGAGGAAATAAGTCAATCCAGATTAGCTAAGGATGAAGAGAGGGAATAAGTCAATCCAGATTAGCTAGGGATGAAGTGAGGGAATAAGTCAATCCAGATTAGCCAGGATTGAAGAGAGGAAATAAGTCAATCCAGATTAGCTAGGGATGAAGAGAGGGAATAAGTAAATCCAGATTAGCTAGGGATGAAGAGAGGGAATAAGTCAATCCAGATTAGCCAGGATTGAAGAGAGGAAATAAGTCAATCCAGATTAGCTAGGGATGAAGAGAGGGAATCAGTAAATCCAGATTAGCTAGGGATGAAGAGAGGGAATAAGTCAATCCAGATTAGCTAGGGATGAAGAGGCGGGAATAAGTCCATCCACATTAGCCAGGATTGAAGAGAGGAAATAAGTCAATCCAGATTAGCTAAGGATGAAGAGAGGGAATAAGTCAATCCAGATTAGCTAGGGATGAAGTGAGGGAATAAGTCAATCCAGATTAGCCAGGATTGAAGAGAGGAAATAAGTCAATCCAGATTAGCCAGGATTGAAGAGAGGAAATAAGTCAATTCAGATTAGCCAGGATTGAAAAGAGGGAAACAAGTCAATCCAGATTAGCCAGGGTTGAAAAGAGGGAAGAAGTCAATCCAGATTAGCCAGGATTGAAAAGGCGGGGATTAGGCGTGCCAGATTGGCCAGGTTTTTAGAGAGGGAATAAGCCAAGCCAGGTTAGTCCGGTTTAAAGAGAGGCAATATGCCAAGATAGGTTAGGCAGGATTAAAGAAGGAATAAGCCAGCTTACAGATCATTCTCGAATTTTATCCAAAGCCGACCTCGATATATCCACTTCTGCTTTAAATGAAACACTACTGCTGCATAGTTTTGTGTCAACAGCGAATATTTCAATCATGAATCCCATTTCATATGCCATATCACGGATACCATATCATATGCCCCATCATGGATCCCATATCATATGCCCCATCATGGATCCCATATACTTGGCTTAATCTGCGTGACGCTCACTACTAATTCGAGGTGACTTAATACAGGTTTATAAGATAATCAAAGGAACGGGTAAATTAGACTACAACAAATTTTTTTTCTTCAAAAAAACAACCACATACAAGAACAAGACAGCATAGCTACAAATTAACTAAAGAAAGGTCAAGATTAGATATTTGAAAATATTATTTTGGTCAGAGTGGTGAATTTTTGGAATGCATTGCCACAGGAAGTAGTGGAGGCAGGAACAATTAATGCATTTAAGAAAAGATTGGGTGTGCATAGATTTTAGAGCGAGGGAATCTAAATGAAACTGGTTGTATACAGACTATGCAGAGTCTTCTAAACCAGTATAAAGACGTTAAGATTCAGTTTACATAAATGGTACCCACCCCTACCTCGTCGAAACGTTCAGCCCCACCACGCGGGCCGCATGGTGGAGGAAGACAAACCAGGACACGGGCCGCATGGTGGAAGAAGACAAACCAGGACACGGGCCGCATGGTGGAGGAAGACAAACCAGGACACGGGCCGCATGGTGGAGGAAGACAAACCAGGACACGGGCCGCATGGTGGAGGAAGACAAACCAGGATACGGGCCGCATGGTGGAGGAAGACAAACCAGGACACGGGCCGCATGGTGGAGGAAGACAAACCAGGACACGGGCCGCATGGTGGAGGAAGACAAAACAGGACAAGACGCATGGTGGAGGAGGACCAACAAGGACATGGGACGCTTATGGTGGAGGAGGACCATCCACGACAGATCCATGTCCTGTAAGAGGACCAACCCTGACAGATCCATGTCCAGTATCCCCATCCAGTTTTGTGTTGTTTTGTGTGTGTGTGTGTGTTGGGAGATAGTGGATGTATTATCTCGTCATTTAACCGCTATGTGCGACAATCCCTGTAGTAGTGAGCGACACGCAGATGAATCCTAGCATAGCACAACCACCCGGAGGACCCCGGTCCACCTTCATCAGCACGCTCGGGATGTGAGGAAAGCTACGTAAACCCGCCACTTAAAGTCGTGTGTCATGTTTAGGACGCACAAAAGAGTCAAGTGGTATGAGCGCCGGATTGCTCGGGACACAAGGCATACGTTTTACAGGTGAGTATTAACAATCTCACATGCACCTGCAGACACCAGCAAGATCTGCCGAGGAAGGTCAATCTATACAAGAAAGAGATCAATAGATAATACTCTCCTCAAATGTCGTCTTCATTCGTCGCAACGTCTTCATTTCTTAGGTTGACATTTGAGTCATTGTTGAAGCATCCTCATGGGGTGTCTCCGGCCTAATGATTTAAGACGTAGCTTTCACTTTACCCTCAAGATGTCCAAGTATTATCCATCTCTCTCTCTCTCTCTCTCTCTCTCTCTCTATCTATCTATGTCTCTATATATTCTTTTCTAGCTGTCTACTCCCCTTACCGACATCCTCCTACTCCTGTACTTTTAGTAAATAATTAAATCTTTCTCTCTCCCTCTCTGCCTCCCTCCCTCTCCCCCTCTTTCTCTCTCTCCCGCCCTCTCTCTCTCTCCCTCTCTCTCTCCCTCCCTCTCTCTCTCTCCCGCCCTCTCTCCCTCCCTCTCTCTCCCCCTCTTTCTCTCTCTCCCGGCCTCTCTCTCTTTCTCTCTCTGCTTCCCTCTCTCTCTCTCTCCCACCCTCTTTCTCTCTCCCGCCCTCTCTCTCTCCCTCTTTCTATCTCTGCCTCCCTCTCTCTCTCCCCTGTCTCTCCCTCCCTCCCTCTCTCCCGTCCTTTCTCTCTCCCTCCCTCTCTCCCTCCACCTCCCTCCCTCTCTCTCCCTCTCTCTCTCTCTCCCTATCTCCCTCTCTCCCTTATATAGCCCAGAGGGCAGAAATAAATGCTGAATCTAAGGAATGAGGCCTGTGAGACTAAGAAGGATTGACAAGTCTGACGTAACATCAACTGATCAGGTCTGGATGACTGATCATTGAAATTAGAATCATTTAGTTGATGAATCGGCAGAAATCAGAGTTCGATCCATGCATCACTGAATGTCAACTAGCAATCTGAATACAATCATTAAGAGTCTCTCACCTGGACACGTCAGTGACCTCATTAACCCCTAACCTTTAACATGATGTACGTAGTCATCTATGTCGTACGTCAATGGCGTCGCCACCCCATTTTACGTAGCCATCAGCTATTATGTGGTGACCAACATGTCAGAAAATGTATATTTAAATATCTCGCACTTTCCTTGTTTATAAGGTTAACGCGTGCCCCAGGCGTCGTGTTACATGTCTATTAGTCTCGAGGGCACGGGTTCCAACCCAGGTAGGGCCTAGATTAGGTATTTTGTTGTTGTTCGAAGCTACTCCTGTCCAGTTGAATTAATTCTTGGCGGCGCTTCATTTGTAGCCAGATACAGTGGTTCTTCTTACGTTCCGAGGCGTACTTAAGCAGGTGTACCGGGATTCTCCTGGATGTAGTGCACTGTGATGCTCATCAGCAAACTGACCACTATACGGATTATAGTGTGGGTCTCGACCTGGTTGACCAGACAGTTGAGACACTTCCTGGTTCCAGCAGAATGGACAGAGACGGTCAAACCTTCTCTATGTTTCACCTGAACATGATTCATCTAAACTCTCAATTTTTCAATATTTCTGATTTTTTGTTTGTTTGTTTGTGTTCGCCTTATTTTTCTATTCTCCAAGACGGTGTGCGTTACACTGTGGTTTTTTGCTTTGCGCCTGTCGGCCCAGTGCATCCGACTTCAGCATTCATTTTATGTAAGGGTCTGCTTCCTCCTGTATTTTTTAAAGGGTTTGCTTCGCCGCGGTAACGCCGGTGCTGTGATGGGGATCGAACCCAGCACCTTCTGGTTGTGAGCCGTGTCACTTAACCACTAACCCAAGCCGTCCCCTTTCTAAGTTAAATTAGAACCTGTTCTACACACTGTTCATAGACTGCATTGGCAAACTACCTTTATTCCCGAGCCGATAAAATGTTCTCTCCCCCTAGTAATGAGGGCATTCTGTAATGATAAAATACTTACTTAAATGGGGCAGAGGGTCTAGGGATGAGACATCAGTTTCACAATCCCTATGCACCGTGTACGGGGCCCACGGTGTCCAGTTTGGGGGAACGCGTCAGAATGAGTTGGTTCCTCCAGAAGTTCAATATGTCACACCTTATCCCCGACGGTCTAGTTTGTAATGGGACTCATTTACTTTGATCATTTACATATACATATCAGGTGGAACTGTTTTCTAGTGCATGCATGAACTGGGGTTCCCAAACTATCGCAGGCAAGCAACGTTCGGTCCCCACAGTATTATCTTTTGTCGTATTTTGATGAGTACGAAAAAAATATCAAAATCAGACGATCAATCTATACTACATTTTTGACAGTTTCTATGTATATATATATATTCTCTCACACTCGCTCGCACGCACGCAGGCAGCCAGGTACGCAAGCACGCGCACGCACACACACACACGGGCCGTTGAAATCAAACCGGGACTTTTTATTCTAGTTCTACCTGAATGGATTATAGCGTGCTGAAACTACGTGTCCTATTACTGCCTGTGGCCCACTTGTCATGGGCCAGTCACGTGACAGTTTAATACAAATGGCGGACAACACTGTTAGTGCGTGCATAGCGTGTTGTGAATAAGTTTCTTGTGAAAGCAGGCGTGAAACCTGAGGGAAATTTACAGAAGTCTGCGATCACAATACAGTGAGGAGACACTCAGCCGTAGCAAGACATTTGAATGGTGTAAACGTTTTAGAGACGGCCGTACATCCGTGAGTGATGATCCATTCGTGGTGGCTCTCAACCCACCACAGTCACCCCTGTAAATAACGAGATTGTGGAGCGCCTTATGCTGGACAATCGACGCACAACCTGTAACGAAATTCCACAAGACGCAAGTCTTTATCTGGGTACTGTGAACATTATTATTCATAAACAGTTGCATTGTAGTTTGATTACAACGAACGTCCTGCTCCTGCAAGATAACGTTCGACCTGATACGGCATACCGCACTATGTGCCATCTGCAGAAACTCGGCTGGGAAGTATTGCCACATCCACTGTACAGCCCAGACCTCGCTACAAGCGATTTCCACCTGTTTGGACTTCTGGCAGAATTCCTAGGAGGTCAGTATTTTAAGCACTGATGGCGAAGTGAAACAGGCTGTCCTGGATTGGTCCAGACGTAATGTGACAAATCTTTCTACCCGAAGCTTTTCAAGCATTACCTAAATACTGGGATTATTGCATAAATGTTGCAGAAGATTATATCAAAAAATAAATGGCATTCTGACTACTTGGAAAAAAATATTGGCCTTCCCAACAATAGTCATGGATTGACTTATATATATACGACTGAAGACGCTAAAACTCGCGAACACAACGATACATTGAGCTTAAATTTCCCCCTGCTCATCTCCAACACAAACAAACTGGCGGAAAGGATGCACATAAAAAAGATATTTATACGGCTTAAAAAAGGAAGTCCCATAATGCTTTTAACAAACATCGATCTACCAAAATTGTGTAATGGGACGGTGTGAGCTAGTGGTTAACGGCTCACAACCCGAATATGCTGGGTTCGCTCCCCATCACAGCACCGGTTGTTACCCCTTAGAAAATGCAGGAGGGAGCAGACCTTAACATGAAATAGATGCCGAAGTCTGATGCACTGGGCCGACATGCTCAAAATAAAAACAGCGAAACGCACGCCACCTTGAGGAATAGCGAAGCATGTAAAAAAAACTTACTGAAATGACGCTTAGCCTTCGTGGTCTTAGACTCGAACCATCCATGTGTTGATGCGATGATAGGAAGGCCATCTCAGGACATTTATCCGAGCGCAGACAAAAAGGGAAATGATTTGCTTAAATCTTTGATTGTGTCAATTGAACACGTGCTCGGAACCAACTGAGAGTCGACGATAAAAGTGTCTACGTTCGGCACGTCTCTGAGATCAAACGAGTTATGTAGCTTTGTCTTTGGTATCAATATGGCTGCATAGGGGGGGGGATATGGAGGTGGATGGTCGGTACATTTGAATATGGACGACGCTGAAAGTTAGTAAACAGTTGAATGTATCAATGTGAGTATAGCGTCTGGATTGTTCTGATTCTAGCTTGTTATTTCTGGAACTTTCTCAGTACTTGGTGTTTGTATATAAATAGCTGTCTCTGTGATCCTCGTTTATTAGAGGTGGAACCAACTGAGGCGTGTTGGGATCAAGTCAACTTTAAAAAGTTGTTGTTCTTTATCTTCCTAAAAATGGGCCTGTTTTTATTGAACATTAATAATAAGCGTGAAAATAAAGAGGACGCACCATAAACTAGTATCGTTGGTGTGAAGAAGTAGACATGTCGTAAATACGATTGTAGTTAATTGGGTTAACGCTTGACATCGACACACGTCAACGATGACGACAGACCGCAGTGTGTACTGTGTAGGGAAGTTTTGGCACCAGGGTGCATGGCTCCAAGTAAACTAAAACGCCGCTTAGAAACTAGTCATTGAAACATGGCTGGTAAACCTCGTCACTACTATAACAAACATACTTTACCTGAGGAGGTGTCAACACCAAGCAACGTTTTGCTAGCATCAGACAATGTTGTGTATAGAGTCGTGCTAGCATCAGACAATGTGGCGGTATAGAGTCGTGCTAGCATCAGACAATGTTGCGTATAGAGTCGTGCTAGCATCAAACAAGGTCGCGTATAGAGTCGTGCTAGCATCAGACAAGGTTGCGTATAGAGTCGTGCAAGCATCGGACAATGTTGCGTATAGAGTCGTGCTAGCATCAGACAATGTTGCGTATAGAGTCGTGCTAGCATCAGAAAAGGTTGCGTATAGTCATGCTAGCATCAGACAAGGTTGCGTATAGTCATGCTAGTATCAGACAAGGTTGCGTATAGTCATGCTAGCATCAGACAAGGTTGCGTATAGAGTCGCCAAGTGTAAAAATCCCCACACCTTCGTAGAACAACTAATTGTACCGGCTGCTGTAGGTTTGGTGAACATTATGATGGGTGAGTCTGCGGGGAAGCTTCTGTAAAAGGTGTCTTTGTCTAACAATACTAGAAGTCAAAGGTGTCTTTGACTAACAATACTAGATGTCAAAGGTGTCTTTGTCTAACAATACTAGAAGTCAAAGGTGTCTTTGACTAACAATACTAGTTGTCAAAGGTGTCTTTGTCTAACAATACTAGCTGTCAAAGATGTCTTTGCATAACGATACAAGTGTCAAAAGTGTCTTTTTCTAATAATACTGCCTGTCAAAGGCGTCTGTCAAAGGTGTCTTTGTCTAATAATACTGCCTGTCAAAGGTGTCTTTGTCTAATAATACTGCCTGTCAAAGGTGTCTTTGTCTAATAATACTGCCTGTCAAAGGTGTCTTTGTCTAATAATACTGCCTGTCAAAGGTGTCTTTGTCTAAATGCATTTTGTCTAATTTAAATGCATTGAATCTCCCCCTGCAGGGAAGCAACACGCATATTTTGATATTGGTCCAGAATGTTTTAGAGTTCAGAACACAAAGACAGCTATGGAGAAGTAACTTGAATGAAGATAGTGGCAAATATTATTTCCCCTTGTTGCAGCAGTTTGTCGTCTCCAATTAAGTTGATTTCTTCCGAAAAATGAAATCTCTTTTCGATGAGCACTTGTTACAGTTTATCAACTAGTTTGAAACATATTTTCAAGAACATAATTTCGACAAGATCTCGTGGATTCAATATCGGCCGTTACCCCGGGGAAGCAAACCCTTAGAAAATGCAGGAGGAAGCAGACCCTTACATAAAATGCATGCTGAAGTCGGATGCACTGGGCCGACAGGCGCAAAATAAAAACCACAGTGTAACGCACACACGCCTTGGGGAATTGATAAATAAGGCGAACGCAAAAAAAATAAAAAATTCAGGGTCAAAGCTCCATCGCAATTTTTTTATGTTTAAAGAAAAAAGAGTCACTACCACTATTTCTCTCGTGGATTCAATACCCATTCAGGGTCAAAGCTACATTTAAATTGACTTGTGTTGAGTGTCAATAAAACCAATATTGCTGGGGCAGTCGAGGGGTTTTTAAGGCTCAAAACTATATGTCGCTTCGCAACTACCGTCGCTGATTATGTTTGTTTATTTCACCCCCAACAGGAAAAACAACATATGCCATACCGGGATTCGAACCGGTGCCCTTCTTGTCGCCAGGCAGGCCTTTCAAACTATTACGCCACGTGCTCCTTATTTTCTTATGTAGAAGAAGAAAATCTTATAGAGTTGTCCTGCGACAGTACACTGAAGAGAAACTTTGGCAGCATTGAACTAATATGCTGTTGGATACCAGTAAAAGATGAATTCCTCTTGCTATGTGGTCAATCTTTGCGCATCTTAATTCCATTTGTGACGTGATATTTGTGCGAAGCTGGGTTTTCGACGGTCACTTTGATCAAAAGTAAGAATCGTGCTAAAATCGATGTAGACCAGGAAATCATGGTGGCTGTGTCCAGTTTGATTCCAATATTTTAAAAATATTTGCCGTGAACAACAGGCTCGCCCGTCCTAATAATTGCAATCATTCAATTACACGATTGCTCAAAGTATTTACTTAGTTACTTTTGACAAACTGTTTGTGAATTTGAAATACGTGTTTCATCAATTGTGTTCAGTTAACCAACGAAACTGCACCAACTGAGCACTGCAGCTGATTAGACTTACTTTCTGACTTGGGGCGCCGTGGAAAATTCTGGTACATTAAGGGTGCCCCGGGGCGAACAGTTTGGGAACCACTGGACTAGAACACAGCATGGTCACAGCACGACCAGTATTTCGGTTTAATATTTGAACCGCCCATCAGAAACCTTAAACCTCGCAGTCGTAAATTGCCTCATAGACTAGTTAATTTATAATGACCTGAGCATTAGTTTGACATAAACATCACTCATAAAATCAGACCACAAATTAGCGGCACAGTTGTTGTCTACATAAATATGTTATTGAAAATGTAATCATTTATATCCTCCAGGGCTCCTGAGTGGTACAACGGCCAGAACACTTATCTCTCGCAGCAAAAGGACACGTTCAAATCACAGGTTTGAGTGTTTAGGTACAATATAGCGATTCAGACCCGATCTCATGCCTACGATGTGGAACTGGAAACATGCTGTGCTGCAGCAGACTGTCCATCGAGGTGGGGATCAACACCGTGATGCCTGTAGTGCTGAGCCTGCATACATAGCTATCGCCCCCCCCCCTCCTCTCTCTGTCTCCCTCTATATATAAATAAAAAGTAAAGTAAAGTAAAGTATCCCATAGCATTACTGCCGTAGGGGTGTGAGGTGTTAGCGATCTCACATTTCAAAGGCTCGGCTATATGAGGGCGGTAGCCATCTCCTCTCCCTCGCCGCTTTTACTTCCCGGACTGAACCGGTACCCATTTAAGGCTGGGTCGACTCGGGAGCCATTGCGGTCTGAAAAAAACATTACCGCCTCAACTGGGGAATAAACCCAGGACCACTCAGATGCGAAACCAGTGCGCTAACCACTGCGCTACGCGGCTCCCTCATATATATATATATATATATATGGCATACATAGTTAGTTTGTTTTCTTTTCCTTGCGTCTTTGAGCATTGTGTGGAGCTTAAGTCGTCTGTCCTGCGCCAAGTGCGTTTCGTCGGTCAATGTGAGCCCGTGTCGCTGCACAATCACGCTTCTGTCAGCTATCCACCTGCCTCGCATCCGCTTCCTTGCCATGTAGCCAGATTTACCTGCGTTGTAAGCCAATAGTGGAAGTTGATAAAGGTGCATTCTCATGAGATGCATAAACCAACGTATTTTCTGCCTGGACATGTATTAGCACAAGACGTAGTGCCGACCATACTACGAGTGTCCTCGCTCCGCATTCTGTCTGTCCTGGTAACAGTGATGACCTTCCTTAAACCCTTCATCTCACGTGACGAAATGCTGTTATCACGCGCCCTGGACAGAGGCCATGTTGTTTATATATATCTAAAACCAACGAGGTTGATAATATTTGATACAGGCAGTTCAATTGTACATACATTATCTGTTCAGTTTTGGAGGTATGACGATGGTGGATAGAATTGGACCCACTGACTCCACCCAATGTTAGCGCCAGTGCTTCTATTCATCATATATGCTTGAGTTAGTCTATTTCTTCACTTATGGTGTCCTTCGCTACTGACGATAATCTTTTAGACGCAACGTTGATTGTTGATATTTGTACTTGTGTCCCATCTTTAACTGACACGTACTTTTGTTAATTGTTAACTCTATACCAGATTACGACCACCAGTAAACAATACACATATTACGTATTACGTTCTCGTAGTAAAGGCCACACTAAGCCCGCATATGAACACCACGCGCAACATGCACTCTTACAATCCGTGTCCTCAACGCCGTTTCGCAACAATAACGAAAACCTGGAAAGTGAATAACACTTCATTATATTGTTATAAGGCGGCCTCGACTTAAGGTCTTAACCGTTCCCGCCTGGCTGGGTATGCGATAACAGCACAGACCGTTACGGATTACAAAGGGTCGTTTCCAAACATGTTACAGTGTGTAGCGAGGAATTGTAAGATCGTTTTTGTTGGTGTGTGCAGTTACGGATAACCAAGGGCCGTTTTAGAACTTGTTTCAATGGGCAGTACAGTGCTGTAAGACAGTTCTTATTGGTCTGTGTATCTTAAAGACATCCTGGAAGCGTGGCCTAGGGGTGAAACGTATGTTCCCCAATCCCAACGGACTGGGTTCGAATCTCCTCATGCTCAGTTTGGCTTCTCTGCTTACGGAAAGTAATGGCAACCTACCGTTACTGCACGCCCGTCAAGAAATATAGCAGGTAAATAGATTGACGGCTGTGAGAGCGACGTTGTGCAAAAGGCATGCTGACAATTGTTTATATATACCTTCATAGAATAAGGGTAGTTATGGTGTATCTCATACCTGCTAGCCGTCTTTACAATTGAGCTATTGCACTATACTCCTACCACGGAGTCTATTGTGCTATAATCCTAGCAGTGAATGTATTGTATTATAATCCTAGCAGCGAATGTATTGTATTATAATCCTAGCAGCGAATGTATTGTATTATAATCCTAGCAGCGAATGTATTGTATTATAATCCTAGCAGCGAATGTATTGTATTATAATCCTAGCAGTGAATGTATTGTATTATAATCCTAGCAGTGAATGTATTGTATTATAATCCTAGCAGTGAATGTATTGTATTTTAATCCTAGCAGTGAATGTATTGTATTTTAATCCTAGCAGTGAATGTATTGTATTTTAATCCAAGCAGTGAATGTATTGTATTATAATCCTAGGAGTGAATGTATTGTATTTTAATCCTAGCAGTGAATGTATTGTATTATAATCCTAGCAGTGAATGTATTGTACTATAATCCTAGCAGTGAATGTATTGTATTATAATCCTAGCAGTGAATGTATTGTATTATAATCCTAGCAGTGAATGTATTGTATTATAATTCTAGCAGTGAATGTAATGTATTACAATCCTAGCACTCAATAAAACAATATGAAGATCAAAGAAGTGTCATGGCCGATACTACTGTCGGTGATACAGTGTTACAGATTGTATCGTACTTGGCCTCAGCTTTAAGCGTGAGGTAGCGATTTTTTTAGGTGAAATAGCGACTTCTTTTCCTCACGTCTTTGACCTCAGCTTTTTTAGGTGAGATAGAGACTTCTTTTCCTCACGTCTTTGACCTCAGCTTTTTTAGGTATGATAGAGACTTCTCTTCCTCACGTCTTTGACCTCAGCTTTTTTAGGTGAGATAGCGACTTCTCTTCCTCACGTCTTTGACCTCAGCTTTTTTAGGTGAGATAGAGACTTCTCTTTCTCGCTGACATTCCTTCTTTAACAGTAACCCGCACACTATTTACAAGCTGGGTCAATTAAAACGAGTCAATAAAAGAGGTTCCACTCGGTATCTATGCCGCTAGAAGTTGACATCTTAACACTGGGATACTCCTATGTTCGACAACCGGTGCATAATTCTGGTATAGGAGCACGGGGAAGAATAATCAACAACTGCTAACATAGATCAACAGCCTTAATCAAGCAGAATCTAAACGCATATGCTCATACAATACAATTATATGCAGGATAGCTGTCTAGGTACATTGATCCGCTACTGGGGAGCACAGAATGGGAACTCTAGGGAGCACAGAATTGGAACTCAGGGGAGCACAGAATGGGAACTCTGAGGAGCACAGAATGGGAACTCTGGGGAGCACAGAATGGGAACACTGGGGAGCACAGAATGGGAACTCTGGGGAGCACGGAATGGGAACTCTGGGGAGCACGGAATGGGAACTCTGGTGAGCACGGAATGGGAACACTGGGGAGCACGGAATGGGAACTCTGGGGAGCACGGAATGGGAACTCTGGGGAGCACAGAATGGAAACACTGGGGAGCACAGAATGGGAACACTGGGGAGCACAGAATGGGAACACTGGGGAGCACAGAATGGGAACACTGGGGAGCACAGAGTGGGAACTCTGTGGCATATTAGTTACGTCGTAAACAAGATCTGTATATAGACAGATAACTCGTGGGAATCAGTTTAGAGACAGATAACTCGTGCTGGGTCGGTTTAAAGAAAAGACAAGTAAAGTAACCCATAGCATTACTGCCGTAGGGGTGTGAGGTGTTCGCGATCTCACATTTCAAAGGCTCGGCTATATGAGGGCTGTAGCCATCTCCTCTCCATAGCCGCTTTTACTTCCCGGACTGAACCGGTACCCATTTAAGGCTGAGTCGACCCGGGAGCCATTGCGGTCGGAAAAAAAACATTACCGCCTCAACTGGGGAATGAACCCAGGACCACTTAGATGCGAAGCCAGAGCGCTAACCACTGCGCTACGCGGCTCCCTTAGTCAGTTTAGAGAAATACAACGCCATAAATTAGACAGTCGTTTACTCTAGCCATGGGTTACACATGCTCTCAGGTTTGGTGAATGTAGCCTATTCTCGTCTCTGTCTCACACACATCCCCATCAAAAAATCATCTCACACGACACCCATAGAAACCACCCATAGCCCGAATAAAAACCCCTCTCCCACACAGAGCCCCCATAAAACCCCTCTCCCACACAGAGCCCCCATACAAATCCCTGCCCTACAGAGCCCCCATAGAAAACCTTGCCACACACAGAGCCCCCATAGAAACCCTTGCCACACACAGAGCCCCCATAGAAACGCCTCTCACACACAGAGCCCCCGTAGCTACCCCTCTCACACAGAGCCCTCACAGAAAGCCCTCTCACACAGAGCCCCCATAGAAACCCATCTCACACAGAGCCCCCACAGAAACCCCTGCCTAACACAGAGCCCCCATAGAAACCCCTCTCACACAGAGCCTCCATAGAAACTCCTGCCACACACAGAGCCTCCATAGAAGCCCCTGCCACACACAGAGTCCCCACAGAAACCCCTCTCACACAGAATCCCCATAGAAAACCATCTCACACAGAGCCCCCATAGAAACCCATCTCACACAGAATCCCCATAGAAACCCCTGCCACACACAGAGCCCCCATAGAAACCCCTCTCACACAGAGCCCCCATAGAAACCCATCTCACACAGAGCCCCATAGAAACCCCTGCCACACACAGAGCCCCCATAGAAACCCCTCTCACACAGAGCCCCCATAGAAACCCCTCTCACACAGAGCCCCAATAAAAACCCCTCTCACACAGAGCCCCCATAGAAACCCCTCTCACACAGAGCCCCATAGAAACCCCTCTCACACACATAGCCACCTTAAAAACCACTGCCTCGCACAATCCGAGCATCAACTAATTGCAAGCTTATCTACCTGACCTACCTACCTACCGTACTCAATCGATGCCAGCTGTTGTGAGACGAATGGCTCGTATCAATGTTGACGTAAACATTATATCATTACACCGATAATGGGCAAATTATGAGCTTGCAGAACCCAGAAAGCCTTCACAATATGATGCATGTACATTGAAATGATGTTTGACTTTCTCGCAATTAATCGTCGGATACGTGGTGACTCCAGATGACCCAACTGTTGAAGTAGCTGTACTTTGAGTTCGGTATGGCAATGCCCCGATGGATGTGAAAGCAGCGCCACATACAAGAAGTGAGACTTCTGACAATCACATGTATAGCAGTCCATCCCCGGCAGCCATATCTGCACTAGGAATGTCTGTAACCTGACACGATTGCTATTTCAGACATTGAACATGTATTGATAGGTTCGGCTAACTTATCGCATAGGGACAGGCAGATAACGAGGCTAACGTTACCACCACACAGTCTTCGTCAGGGACAATGGACACACGACAACACACAACAAGTCACAAATGATGGATTGGACAACCAAGACAAAGCGTATAGTGAATAGGGAAATAACCAAGACAAAACGTATAGTGAATAGGGAAATAACCAAGACAAAACGTATAGTGTATAGGGAAATAACCAAGAAAAAACGTGTAGTGTATAGGGAAATAACCAAGACAAAACGTATAGTGTATAGGGAAATAACCAAGACAAAACGTATAGTGAATAGGGAAATAAATAAGACAAAACGTATAGTGTATAGGGAAATAACCAAGAAAAAACTGTAGTGTATAGGGAAATAACCAAGACAAAACGTATAGTGTATAAGGAAATAACCAAGACAAAACGTATAGTGAATAGGGAAATAACCAAGACAAAACGTATAGTGTATTCAGTGGTGTATTCAGGTTGTGTGTATGGGAGGGCTTTCCTTGAGAGTTGCGGAGGGGGTGGTCTGTGTGTGTGTGTTCCTGACTGCCTGTCTATGTGCATATGTGTGTCGCTGTAGCTGACTGCATATGTGTGTGTGCATGTGTGTCACTGTGTATGTGTGTCGCTGACTGCATATCTGTCTGTGTGTGTATGTGTGTCGCTGACTGCATGTCTGTCTGTGTGTATCGCTGACTGCCAGTCTTGTGTGTCTATGTGTATGCGTGTCGCTGACTGCATGTCTGTCTGTGTGTGTATGTGTGTCGTTGACTGCCTGTCTGTCTATGTATGTGTGTCGCTGACTGCATGTATGTGTGTGTGTATGTGTGTCGTTGACTGCCTGTCTGTCTGTGTATGTGTGTCGCTGACTGCATGTATGTCTGTGTGTGTATGTGTGTCGCTGTGTATGTGTGTCGCTGACTGCATGTCTGTCTGTGTGTGTATGTGTGTCGCTGTGTATGTGTGTTGCTGACTGCATGTCTGTCTGTGTGTGTATGTGTGTCGCTGATTGCCTGTATGTGTATGTGTGTGTATGTATGTGTATCTCTGAATATGTGTATGTGTAAATGTGGGTCTATACATGTGTATGTATGTGTGTGTACGTGTGCGTACTTGTCTGTGAATGTATGTTGAGTGTATGTATGTGCCTCTATGTATATATGGTTCTGTATGAATATACGTGTCTGTTTGTGTATGTCTGTATGTGTTTGTTTGAAATGAGAATAGGTCACTGGCTGACAGTGCTATCTAACCTCCTTAGAACAGAAGACTCTCAAACTCATGAGGTTGCACACAGGGAACAGCGAGTAGAGTAGTGGTTTCAAAGTGCATAACTTGCCATCTGTCCCCGGCAAGGCGACCTGGAATCCGTCCACACCAGCGATATGACGGACATGGATATGGTTCATTAAGGTGGAGCGACCAAGAATAAACCTAATCCCACGTGGACCAAGAGTAAAACTAATCTCGAGTGGTCCAAGAATAACCCTAACCCCGAGTGGTCCAAGAATAACTCTAGCCCCGAGTGGTCCAAGAATAAACCTAACCCCGAGACCCCGAGTGGTCCAAGAATAAACCTAACCCCATGTGGTCCAAGAATAACCCTAACCCCGTGTGGTCCAAGAATAACTTTAGCCCCGAGTGGTCCAACAATAAACCTAACCCCATGTGGTCCAAGAATAACCCCAACCCCGTGTGGTTCAAGAATAACTCTAGCCCCGAGTGGTTAAAGAATAAACTTAACCCCATGTGATCCAAGAATAACCCTAACCCCGAGTGATCCAAGAATAACTCTAGCCCCGAGTGGTCCAAGAATAAACCTAGCCCCGAGTGAACCAAGAATAAACCTAACCTCGAGTGAACCAAGAATAAACCTAACCCCGAGTGAACCAAGAATAAACCTAACTCCAAGTGAACCAAGAATAAACCTAACCTCGAGTGAACCAAGAATAACCCTAACCCCGAGTGGTCCAAGAATATCTAAAACTGCATCCGGGCGTCTAAACACATATAGCTAGCCCATGTCATTGCTTGGTTTACCGGGCATCTTTTGGAGAAGTTAACCAGGCATCTTATAGAGTGGTTAACCAGGGAATCTTATAGAGATGTTAACCGGGCATCTTATAGAGAGGTTAACCAGGCATCTTATGGAGAGGTTAACCAGGCATCTTATGGAGAGGTTAACCAGGCATCTTATGGAGAGGTTAACCAACATCTTATAGAGAGGTTAACCGGGCATCTTATAGAGAGGTTAACCAGGCATCTTATGGAGAGGTTAACCAGGCAATTTATGGAGAGGTTAACCAGGCATCTTATAGAGAGGTTAACCGGGCATCTTATAGAGAGGTTAACCAGGCATATTATGGAGAGGTTAACCGGGCATCTTATAGAGAGGTTAACCAGGCATCTTATGGAGAGGTTAACCAGGCATCTTATGGAAAGGTTAACCAGGCATCTTATGGAGAGGTTAACCAGGCATCTTATGGAGGTTAACCAGGCATCTTATGGAGAAGTTAACCAATCATCTTATTAAGAGGTTAACCGGGCATCTTATAGAGAGGTTAACCAGGCATCTTATGGAGAGGTTAACCAGGCATCTTATGGAGAGGTTAACCAGGCATCTTATAGAGAGGTTAACCGGGCATCTTATAGAGAGGTTAACCAGGCATATTATGGAGAGGTTAACCAGGCATCTTATGGAGAGGTTAACCAGACATCTTATGGAGAGCTTAACCGGGCATCTTATAGAGAGGTTAACCGGGCATCTTATAGAGAGGTTAACCGGGCATCTTATATAGAGGTTAACCGGGCATCTTATAGAGAGGTTAAGCAGGCATTTTATAGAGAGGTTAACCGGGCATCTTATAGAGAGGTTAACCAGACATCTTATAGAGAGGTTAAACAGGCATTTTATAGAGAGGTTAACCGGGCATCTTATAGAGACGTTAACCGGGCATCTTATGCAGAGATCATTGGGTTTACCAAGAGTAGGCAGGTGGGATATGGAGCATCCCCGCAGGTGGGATATGGAGCATCCGGGTGACCTGATACAAGTATAATGCATGAAGTAAGAGAATGTTTATCAGTAGTGGTGATTATACTGAGGAGCATAGCACTGCACTACAGCCAGGTCCACCTTCTCGTATACTGCTCGAAATTTAAAAAGAGTCACTGCTTCCAGTCATCAAATAAACGTCGACAAGCGTTATATTAACTCATGACGAGTGGCTTCCACCACCACCACCACCACCAACAGCAGCAGCCAGCATAGTCACAAGAAACAAGTACAGTATACGAGGAGTCAAGGTATTCACCAGCAGATACTCGAACGAGTGGGTGGTGGAGCATCCAGGCTAGCTGATACTAGTATATCTTAAGAGGTCCTGGTGATTACCGTGGTTAGATAAAGGCAACTGGCAAGTAGGGCGTCCAGGTCACGTGAATCAATGCACGTTCTTAAGATAACGAGGTTTATCGATAGATCCAGGAACACGTGTGTTATTAGGAGCATCAGGGCTGGCATGGGATGTTCGTCCGTCACATGTGATGAAGACCACTCTCTTTGTTCAGCCATGTGGACTTTCTCTTGGAGTGTCCGCTGAAATGGGTGACGCGCGGTGATTTAGATTAAAGTGAGTAAGAAACTGCGCCTTTTGTCAACCTCCCTCTCTCGTCCTGAGCTACATTTGGCCAGTGGTAAGACATTATCGAAACGAGATAGCACAGGATGCAGACTGTTCCATAGAATTTAATTGTCCAAGCCTTCTCCGTAAACAGTTTCCTGCAAGGCAGCAAAATGGGGAAAGGAGGGGCAGGGGTGGGGGGGGGGGGGTATGAGAGGGTGGGGGGAATGACGTCTATCGTTGTGTCTTGTCCTTTCCATGAACGCAAGAGGTCGTAGGCACATCACTCAGCGTGCGGATGATGTGTTGGGTGTGTGAGTGATGTGTTGGGTGTGTGAGGGATGTGGTGGGTGTGTGAGTGATGTGTTGGGTGTGTGAGTGATGTGGTGGGTGTGTGAGTGATGTGGTGGGTGTGTGAGTGATGTGGTGGGTGTGTGAGTGATGTGGTGGGTGTGTGAGTGATGTGTTGGGTGTGTGAGGGATGTGGGTGGTGTGTGAGTGATGTGTTGGGTGTGTGAGTGATGTGTTGGGTGTGTGAGGGATGTGGTGGGTGTGTGAGTGATGTGTTGGGTGTGTGAGTGATGTGGTGGGTGTGTGAGTGATGTGGTGGGTGTGTGAGTGATGTGGTGGGTGTGTGAGTGATGTGTTGGGTGTGTGAGTGATGTGTTGGGTGTGTGAGTGATGTGTTGGGTGTGTGAGTGATGTGGTGGGTGTGTGAGTGATGTAAAACAACGACATGTTTCCCGTGAACACAAGAACAAGTGCTGAAGTCGGATGTGCTAGACCCAAACGTGCAACTATCGTGGTCAAGCTGTACACTATGACACAACGCCTATCGTTCTCGTACATCCTAGTACTTGCCTTTTCAAGGCTTGGTAGCAGGAGTTTCAGAACAATGGATAAAGAAAAGGAGCATGAAAAAGAGCATGCAACCATTTGTGAACATCTGATAGCAGTGCTTATAGTCCCTCTTTGTCTGATAGCAGTGCTTATAGTCCCTCTTTGTCTGATAGCAGTGCTTATAGTTTGTCTGATAGCAGTGCTTATAGTCCCTCTTTGTCTGATAACAGTGCTTATAGTCCCTCTTTGTCTGATAGCAGTGCTTATAGTCCCTCTTTGTCTGATAGCAGTGCTTATAGTCCCTCTTTGTCTGATAACAGTGCTTATAGTCCCTCTTTGTCTGATAGCAGTGCTTATAGTCCCTCTTTGTCTGATAGCAGTGCTTATAGTCCCTCTTTGTCTGATAACAGTGCTTATAGTCCCTCTTTATCTGATAGCAGTGCTTATAGTCCCTCTTTGTCTGGTAGCAGTGCTTATAGTCCCTCTTTGTCTGATAGCAGTGCTTATAGTCCCTCTTTGTCTGATAGCAGTGCTTATAGTCCCTCTTTGTCTGATAGCAGTGCTTATAGTCCCTCTTTATCTGATAGCAGTGCTTATAGTCCCTCTTTGTCTGATAGCAGTGCTTATAGTCCCTCTTTGTCTGATAGCAGTGCTTATAGTCCCTCTTTGTCTGATAGCAGTGCTTATAGTCCCTCTTTGTCTGATAGCAGTGCTTATAGTCCCTCTTTGTCTGATAGCAGTGCTTATAGTCCCTCTTTGTCTGATAGCAGTGCTTATAGTCCCTCTTTGTCTGATAGCAGTGCTTATAGGCCCTCTTTGTCTGATAGCAGTGCTTATAGTCCCTCTTTGTCTGATAGCAGTGCTTATAGTCCCTCTTTGTCTGATAGCAGTGCTTATAGTCCCTCTTTGTCTGATAGCAGTGCTTATAGTCCCTCTTTGTCTGATAGCAGTGCTTATAGTCCCTCTTTGTCTGATAGCAGTGCTTATAGTCCCTCTTTGTCTGATAGCAGTGCTTATAGTCCCTCTTTGTCTGATAGCAGTGCTTATAGTCCCTCTTTGTCTGATAGCAGTGCTTATAGTCCCTCTTTGTCTGATAGCAGTGCTTATAGTCCCTCTTTGTCTGATAGCAGTGCTTATAGTTCCTCTTTGTCTGATAGCAGTGCTTATAGTCCCTCTTTGTCTGATAGCAGTGCTTATAGTCCCTCTTTGTCTGATAGCAGTGCTTATAGTCCCTCTTTGTCTGATAGCAGTGCTTATAGTCCCTCTTTGTCTGATAGCAGTGCATATAGTCCCTCTTTGAACAATCAATAAAACCACGTCAAAGAATAACCCACGGTCCTGCTATGATTAAATACAAACATGAATGTTCGTTCTACATTCTCCTGACCGCAGCTAATATCGGCCACCAGCTGCTGTCACTCAGCCATATTATATGCATTATGTCAGATCGAGGGGATAAATAAATTCCGTCTCTGTTGACAGGTTCGGCTACAGGTACACATAATCTATTCAATAAATGCCATATTGCTTGATTCCTTTTTGTAATGATATTAAATTGATTCTTAAGTTGTCATGTTGTTGTTGGGTAGAGCAGGGCATACACGGCATCAACCTCCAGTGTAAGAATGGAGATAGAAGCTATGTTTCAGATTGTGACTCACGAGATAATCCGACCCACGAGGTAGTACGAAAACATAGCACTCAGCAGTTTCAGAACCGCCATCAGGGTGGGCGCTATTACAGTTTCAGACCATTTGTCGATTTTAACCGAGTTGAAGTTCGATCCTTTATTAAAAAGATTCGCTACTGAACCAACAAGAACATCACTAGAGAACACGCTAGAGCATTACTAGGGATCAAACAAGATCCTCATTAGAGAGCCAGATATAGCATCACTAGATCATCAACAAGAACATCACTAGAGAACCAGAGCATCACTAGATGACTAACAAGAGCATCACTAGAGAAGCAGATAGAGCATCACTAGATGACTAACAAGAACATCACTAGAGAACCAAAGCATCACTAGAGAACCAAAGCATCACTAGATGACTAACAAGAGCATCACTAGAGAAGCAGATAGAGCATCACTAGATCACTAACAAGAACATCACTAGAGAACCAAAGCATCACTAGATGACTAACAAGAACATCACTAGAGAAGCAGATAGAGCATCACTAGCTCACCAACAAGAGCATCCCTAGATCAACAAGAGCATCCCTAGATCAACAAGAGCATCACTAGATCACCAACAAGAACATCACTAGAGAACCAGAGCATCAGTAGATGACTAACAAGAGCATCACTAGAGAAGCAGCTAGAGCTTAACTGGATCACCAACAAGAGCATCCCGAGATCAACAAGAGCATCACTAGATCACCAACAAGAACATCACTAGAGAACCAGAGCATCACTAGATGACTAACAAGAGCATCACTAGAGAAGCAGATAGAGCATCACTAGATGACTAACAAGAACATCACTAGAGAAGCAGACAGAGCATCACTAGATCACTAACAAGAGCATCACTAGAGAACCAGAACATCACTAGATGACTAACAAGAGCATCACTAGAGAAGCAGATAGAGCATCACTAGATGACTAACAAGAACATCACTAGATGACTAACAAGAACATCACTAGAGAACCAGAGCATCACTAGATGACTAACAAGAGCATCACTAGAGAAGCAGATAGAGCATCACTAGATCACCAACAAAGCATCACTAGAGAACCAGAGCATCACTAGATCACCAACAAAAGCATAACTAGAGAACCAGCTAGAGCTTCACTGGATCACCAACAAGAGCATCCCTAGATCAACAAGAGCATCACTAGATCACCAACAAGAGCATCACTAGATCACCAACAAAAACATCACTAGAGAACCAGCTAGATCATCACTATATCACCAACAAAAACATCACTAGATCACCAACAAGAGCATCACTAGATCACCAACAAGAGCATCACTAGATCACCAACAAGAGTATCACTATATCACCAACAAGAGCATCATTAGAGAACCAGCTAGAGCATCACTACATCACCAACAAAAGCATCACTAGACCACAAAAAAGAACATCACTAGAGAACCAGAGCATCAGTAGATCACCAACAAGAACATCACTAGAGAACCAGCTAGGGCATCACTGGATCACCAACAAGAGTATCACTAGAGAACTAGCTAGGGCATCACTGGATCACCAACAAGAGCATCACTAGAGAACTAGCTAGAACATCACTAGGGATCCAACTAGATCATCACTAGAGAACCCGCAAGAACATCCCTAAAGAACTGCGGCTGTAAACATGATAAACAGCAGTTTGGGAACAAGTTACAGACCGAAAGACAGACAGATAAGCAGACATACAGAATAGAGAGCGGTACAGTGCTTCCCGCCCAAAACTGTGACAATGTGAGTTTAAAACTCACGACAATACAACGTGAACACGCCATATTCTGTTCCGGCTAGACCAATTGTCTGTTTCCGTTAGCACAAAGTGTCAGTTCAGCTAAACGGTGTTCTTCACATAGCTGTGGCACAAAGTTACCATCTCTCCACTCAACGTTACAACTTCCTGGTTGATGGTCTCTGATGGACAGACAGACAGAGATATTAACCTGGACGACATTTGATCATGCTTCTGTTATGTTTAATCTGGTATGTGTGCCTACAAAAGTTTTTCATTGAATCCAAGGATCGCTAGTGTCCCATGTGTATGATACCAATAACTTATCTAACAAACAAAACGCTGCGGGTGTCAAGTCTGGTAGAGGACACAGAAACAACGGAATGGTGAGAGATCCAAATAAAGATGCGTGCGCATATGCGTGTGTGTGTGTGTGTGTGTGTGAGAGAGAGAGAGATAGAGAGAGAGACAGACAGACAGACAGAGAGAGAGAGAGAAAGAAAGAAGGAGAGATATGACCGAAAATAAAGACATACAAACATGTCGTATTTGGTATCAAACACTGCCACAACATAAATGTAACTAATGTTGTTGTTAAGAATCCAGCAGCATCTAAGCTCTTGCTCTTTGGCTCAGTGCTGTGTGATAGTATCTGCACGTGTTTGACAGGTATCGTCTAGTGCTATGCAAAGTAATAAATATACGTGTGTCAAGACCAAAAACAGACAAAGAGCAACACGACACCACCAAATAGGTGGTGCGTCCTGATTCTGTGGGAATTGGATCCTTTCCTGCGCTGCTGTTTTATTTAAATTATTTATTTTTATTTTTGAAAGCAAGAAACAAAGCAAAAGTACAATGCGAGTAACCAGGATGGAGAATGTAAATATGTGTGTGTGTGTGTGTATATAGGGAAGGAAAGAAGGAGAGCGAGAGAGAGAGAGAGAGAGAGGCATGCACGCCTATTATTGTATCAGATTCGTTAGAACATATCAGGTTGCGTGTGTGTATCTATTTGTGTTTGTTTCCTTATTTTTTAATAGGTTTCTTGCATGAAACAACATATGTCCTAAGGTATGTAGACACGCCTGAAATATAATGAAATCTCAGCAGAATACTCTGTGTGTGTGTGTGTGTGTGCGTACGTTGCGTGCGTGCGTTGCGTGCGCGTGTATGTGCGTGCATGCATGTGTGTGTATATATATATGTAATGACAGAGGTCAAAACATACTGGTCAGACAATGTTAGTCAGGGTCAGGTACACATGCTGACCAAGACCCCCACCTCACGCCCACGATGGGGATCGCTGTAATAGTGAGCGTCTCCCATATAAAGACAAGCATAAGGCAATAGCCTGGAGGACGCCCAGGATCACCTTTATCAGGATATGATGGAAGGTACTAAGACGTGTCGCCTAGTTTAGAATGTTGTCTCGACAGCCAACAGACAACTCTTATCAATGTTTAACTAAAGTCAGTCGCATGTCGTTTATACAACATCGCTTCTTACAACCGCCACGTATTTGGCTGTTATAAGTTTGTTGGCAAGTGTGCAGTACGGTAGGTTGCCATTACTTTCCGTACGTTGAGGGTTCAACTGGCAAGGGTTATTTGGCGTGCTCAGCGTGTACACGGGATCTCCAATATGACTTGACCTTAGTCTCACCTCTGTTGAGACCAGGGGACGCTTAAAACGAGGGCGATTCTCGTTTCTCGAGAAGCAAGGGGCTTGACCTCTGAGATATGGCCTCCCCCTAAATATAGAGACGACTAGAAGAGAGGTCGAAGATCATACTCGTATACAACTTTCATACGCACCCTCAAGTGGGGACCCTTTCACTGCACTTTAGTTGGGCTTGACCTCTGAGAGCGCTCACACTAGCATAGGTACATACAGAAGCACACACGCATCCAAACACTGGTTATTACATCCTAATATCGCCCAATGGACTTCTGTCTGGGGTAGAAAGTTGCGTGCTCCGTCAGTAGAATACAGAGAGACAAACCTTAAATTTTTTTTTTAAACACACAAGAAGTGGCCAAAGATGCAGATTCGTTGACAGCAGTCAGTGGCTTATACTTTTTGTTGGTGGCTTATACTGTTAGTGGCTTATACTTTTTGTTGGTGGCTTATATTGTTAGTGGCTTATACGGTCAGTGGCTTATACTGTTAGTGGCTTATACTGTCAGTGCCTTATACTGTCATTGGCTTATACTGTTAGTGGCTTATACGTTTTGTTGGTGGCTTATACTGTTAGTCGCTTATACTGTCAGTGTCTTATACTGTTAGTGTCTTATACTGTTAGTGCCTTATACTGTTAGTGCCTTATACTGTTAGTGCCTTATACTGTTAGTGGCTTATACTGTTAGTGGCTTATACTGTTAGTGGCTTATACTATCAGTGGCTTATACTGTTAGTGGCTTATACTGTTAGTGGCGTATACTATTAGTGGCTTATACTGTTAGTGGCTTATACTATCAGTGGCTTATACTGTTAGTGGCTTATACTGATAGTGACCCATAACCGCTCAGGAACCTATTCGATCTCCAAATGACAGCGTTAGTGCAGCCTAGCTAAGCGAATAGGGATCGAACAAGTAAAGCTAACGTCGTTCCAAAGACACCGTACTGAAACTGGATGTGTCGTACTTTTCAGAACGACGCCGAAGCAAAAGGAAGTAAGTAAGGAAGGAAAGGAGGGAGGGAGGGAGGGAGGGAGGAAGGAAGGAAGAAAGAAAGGAGGGAGGGAGGAGGAAGGAAGGAGGGAGGAAGGAAGGAGGGAGGGAGAAAGGAGGGAGGGAGGAGAAAGGGATGAGGGAAGAAGGAGGGGAGGGTGGAGGGAGGAAAGAAGGAAGGAGGAAGAACGTGGAGGAAGAAGAAATAAGAATAAGAAGGAAAGACGAAGAAAGAAGAAGAAAGAAGGAGGTAGAAGGCGGAAGGAAGGAAGGAAGGAAGGCAGGGAGGGTGGGTTGGAGGGAGGGAGGGAGAAAGGAAGGAAGAAAAGAAGGGAGGGAGGGAGGAAGGAAGGGAGGGATGAAGGAGGAAGAAGAAATAAGAATACGAAGGAAAAAAGAAGAAAGAAAGAAGGCGGTAGAAGGAAATAGGAAGGAAAGAAGGCAGGCAGGCCAGGGAGTGAGAAAGGAAGGAAAGAATGAAGGAAGGAAGGAATATTGAAACCCTAATGCAACATGGAAGTCACAATACAGCTCTGAAGTGGTGTACGGTGATGCAGGAAGCACTTAAAGAGAAGGGGATACATGGGGGTGATGAGACATGCGACTATGGAGCAACACAAAACCCAGACCACTGGAGCATCTGCCCAAACCTTCTGAAGACATGCAATATGGATACAGGTGGAGGGGGAACGACAAGGCAATCCACGTGGCTGGTCTTTGAGTCCATGATGTATGGCGAGATGACCACGGGAAGTAGGTATTGTACATTGGGGGCCCCCTATGCGTTACCCCTTTCATTGTTTAGACGACAGAGTTCCGACGACAGAGCACGAACCTGGGAACTCCAGCGCCGGCTAAAATCTTTTCCTCTGACTTCACCAAGTACCAATTTACAGCATGGTTGGACTGGAAGGAGAGGTACATTAAAAAAATCGCAGAACATGCTCGGTCTGAACACGGCATGGTGTGAACATGGTGCGTAGAATTTGAAACTAATGTCACAACCACCGAGGGGGGGGGGGGGGGGGGGGGGGGAGCTCGAGATGTCTGTCCTGAGCCAAGAACGTTTCGGTGGTTGTTGTGAGGACACGTCGTTGCAAGATCACCCCAATGGCTTCTATGTACCTGTCTCGCGCCAGCTCTCCTGACCTGCAGACTTATCTACCAGCGTCGTGTCTCCCCTCCTGACCTGTAGTCATATCTACCAGCCTCGTATCTCCCCTCCTGACCTGTAGCAATATCTACCAGCCTCGTGTCTCCCCTCCTGACCTGTAATCATATCTACCAGCTTCGTGTCTCCCCTCCTGACCTGTAGTCATATCTACCAGCCTCGTGTCTCCCCTCCTGACCTGTAGCAATATCTACCAGCCTCGTGTCTCCCCTCCTGACCTGTAGTCATATCTACCAGCCTCGTGTCTCCCCTCCTGACCTGTAGCAATATCTACCAGCCTCGTGTCTCCCCTTCTGACCTGTAGCAATATCTACCAGCCTCGTGTCTCCCCTCCTGACCTGTAGCAATATCTACCAGACTCGTATCTGCCCTCCTGACCTATTGTCATGTCTACCAGCCTCGTGTCTCCCCTTCTGACCTGTAGCAATATCTACCAGCCTCGTGTCTCCCCTTCTGACCTGTAGCAATATCTACCAGACTCGTGTCTGCCCTCCTGACCTGTTGTCATGTCTACCAGCCTCGTGTCTGCCCTCCTGACCTGTACTCATATCTACCAGCCTCGTGTCTGCCCTCCTGACCTGTACTCATATCTACCAGCCTCGTGTCTGCCCTCCTGACCTGTACTCATATCTACCAGCCTCGTGTCTCCCCTCCTGACCTGTACTCATATCTACCAGCCTCGTGTCTGCCCTCCTGACCTGTACTCATATCTACCAGCCTCGTGTCTGCCCTCCTGACCTGTACTCATATCTACCAGCCTCGTGTCTGCCCTCCTGACCTGTACTCATATCTACCAGCCTCGTGTCTCCCCTCCTGACCTGTACTCATATCTACCAGCCTCGTGTCTGCCCTCCTGACCTGTACTCATATCTACCAGCCTCGTGTCTGCCCTCCTGACCTGTACTCATATCTACCAGCCTCGTGTCTGCCCTCCTGACCTGTACTCATATCTACCAGCCTCGTGTCTGCCCTCCTGACCTGTACTCATATCTACCAGCCTCGTGTCTGCCCTCCTGACCTGTACTCATATCTACCAGCCTCGTGTCTGCCCTCCTGACCTGTACTCATATCTACCAGCCTCGTGTCTCCCCTCCTGACCTGTACTCATATCTACCAGCCTCGTGTCTGCCCTCCTGACCTGTACTCATATCTACCAGTCTCGTGTCTGCCCTCCTGACCTGTACTCATATCTACCAGCCTCGTGTCTCCCCTCCTGACCTGTACTCATATCTACCAGCCTCGTGTCTGCCCTCCTGACCTGTACTCATATCTACCAGCCTCGTGTCTGCCCTCCTGGCCTGTACTCATATCTACCAGCCTCGTGTCTGCCCTCCTGGCCTGTACTCATATCTACCAGCCTCGTGTCTGCCCTCCTGACCTGTACTCATATCTACCAGCCTCGTGTCTCCCCTTCTGACCTGTACTCATATCTACCAGCCTCGTGTCTCCCCTTCTGACCTGTACTCATATCTACCAGCCTCGTGTCTGCCCTCCTGGCCTGTACTCATATCTACCAGCCTCGTATCTGCCCTCCTGACCTGTACTCATATCTACCAGCCTCGTGTCTCCCCTTCTGACCTGTAGCAATATCTACCAGCCTCGTGTCTCCCCTTCTGACCTGTACTCATATCTACCAGCCTCGTGACTGCCCTCCTGACCTGTACTCATATCTACCAGCCTCGTATCTGCCCTCCTGACCTGTACTCATATCTACCAGCCTCGTATCTGCCCTCCTGACCTGTACTCATATCTACCAGCCTCGTATCTCCACTCCTGACCTGTACTCATATCTACCAGCCTCGTGTCTGCCCTCCTGACCTGTACTCATATCTACCAGCCTCGTATCTCCACTCCTGACCTGTACTCATATCTACCAGCCTCGTATCTCCACTCCTGACCTGTACTCATATCTACCAGCCTCGTGTCTCCCCTCCTGACCTGTACTCATATCTACCAGCCTCGTATCTCCCCTCCTGACCTGTACTCATATCTACCAGCCTCGTGTCTGCCCTCCTGACCTGTACTCATATCTACCAGCCTCGTATCTCCCCTCCTGACCTGTACTCATATCTACCAGCCTCGTATCTCCCCTCCTGACCTGTACTCATATCTACCAGCCTCGTGTCTCCCCTCCTGACCTGTACTCATATCTACCAGCCTCGTGTCTCCCCTCCTGACCTGTAGCAATATCTACCAGCCTCGTGTCTCCCCTCCTGACCTGTACTCATATCTACCAGCCTCGTGTCTCCCCTCCTGACCTATTGTCATGTCTACCAGCCTCGTGTCTCCCCTTCTGACCTGTAGCAATATCTACCAGCCTCGTGTCTCCCCTTCTGACCTGTAGCAATATCTACCAGACTCGTGTCTGCCCTCCTGACCTGTTGTCATGTCTACCAGCCTCGTGTCTGCCCTCCTGACCTGTACTCATATCTACCAGCCTCGTGTCTGCCCTCCTGACCTGTACTCATATCTACCAGCCTCGTGTCTGCCCTCCTGACCTGTACTCATATCTACCAGCCTCGTGTCTCCCCTCCTGACCTGTACTCATATCTACCAGCCTCGTGTCTGCCCTCCTGACCTGTACTCATATCTACCAGCCTCGTGTCTGCCCTCCTGACCTGTACTCATATCTACCAGCCTCGTGTCTGCCCTCCTGACCTGTACTCATATCTACCAGCCTCGTGTCTCCCCTCCTGACCTGTACTCATATCTACCAGCCTCGTGTCTGCCCTCCTGACCTGTACTCATATCTACCAGCCTCGTGTCTGCCCTCCTGACCTGTACTCATATCTACCAGCCTCGTGTCTGCCCTCCTGACCTGTACTCATATCTACCAGCCTCGTGTCTGCCCTCCTGACCTGTACTCATATCTACCAGCCTCGTGTCTGCCCTCCTGGCCTGTACTCATATCTACCAGCCTCGTGTCTGCCCTCCTGGCCTGTACTCATATCTACCAGCCTCGTGTCTGCCCTCCTGACCTGTACTCATATCTACCAGCCTCGTGTCTCCCCTTCTGACCTGTACTCATATCTACCAGCCTCGTGTCTCCCCTTCTGACCTGTACTCATATCTACCAGCCTCGTGTCTGCCCTCCTGGCCTGTACTCATATCTACCAGCCTCGTATCTGCCCTCCTGACCTGTACTCATATCTACCAGCCTCGTGTCTCCCCTTCTGACCTGTAGCAATATCTACCAGCCTCGTGTCTCCCCTTCTGACCTGTACTCATATCTACCAGCCTCGTATCTGCCCTCCTGACCTGTACTCATATCTACCAGCCTCGTATCTCCACTCCTGACCTGTACTCATATCTACCAGCCTCGTGTCTGCCCTCCTGACCTGTACTCATATCTACCAGCCTCGTATCTCCACTCCTGACCTGTACTCATATCTACCAGCCTCGTATCTCCACTCCTGACCTGTACTCATATCTACCAGCCTCGTGTCTCCCCTCCTGACCTGTACTCATATCTACCAGCCTCGTATCTCCCCTCCTGACCTGTACTCATATCTACCAGCCTCGTGTCTGCCCTCCTGACCTGTACTCATATCTACCAGCCTCGTATCTCCCCTCCTGACCTGTACTCATATCTACCAGCCTCGTATCTCCCCTCCTGACCTGTACTCATATCTACCAGCCTCGTGTCTCCCCTCCTGACCTGTACTCATATCTACCAGCCTCGTGTCTCCACTCCTGACCTGTACTCATATCTACCAGCCTCGTGTCTCCCCTCCTGACCTGTACTCATATCTACCAGCCTCGTGTCTCCCCTCCTGACCTGTTGTCATATCTACCAGCCTCGTGTCTCCCCTCCTGACCTGTACTCATATCTACCAGCCTCGTATCTGCCCTCCTGACCTGTACTCATATCTACCAGCCTCGTGTCTCCCCTCCTGACCTGTACTCATATCTACCAGCCTCGTATCTCCCCTCCTGACCTGTACTCATATCTACCAGCCTCGTATCTGCCCTCCTGACCTGTACTCATATCTACCAGCCTCGTATCTCCCCTCCTGACCTGTACTCATATCTACCAGCCTCGTGTCTCCCCTCCTGACCTGTACTCATATCTACCAGCCTCGTGTCTCCCCTCCTGACCTGTACTCATATCTACCAGCCTCGTATCTCCACTCCTGACCTGTACTCATATCTACCAGCCTCGTATCTCCCCTCCTGACCTGTACTCATATCTACCAGCCTCGTGTCTCCCCTCCTGACCTGTACTCATATCTACCAGCCTCGTGTCTCCCCTCCTGACCTGTACTCATATCTACCAGCCTCGTGTCTCCCCTCCTGACCTGTACTCATATCTATCAGCCTCGTATCTCCACTCCTGACCTGTACTCATATCTACCAGCCTCGTATCTCCCCTCCTGACCTGTACTCATATCTACCAGCCTCGTATCTCCACTCCTGACCTGTACTCATATCTACCAGCCTCGTATCTGCCCTCCTGACCTGTACTCATATCTACCAGCCTCGTATCTCCCCTCCTGACCTGTACTCATACCTACCAGCCTCGTATCTCCACTCCTGACCTGTACTCATATCTACCAGCCTCGTATCTGCCCTCCTGACCTGTACTCATATCTACCAGCCTCGTATCTGCCCTCCTGACCTGTACTCATATCTACCAGCCTCGTATCTGCCCTCCTGACCTGTACTCATATCTACCAGCCTCGTATCTCCACTCCACAACTCCAAATTCTACTTGTATGTGCTTTATGCAAGGATCACGTCTGACACAGAATCGGCATTCATGTACAGGTGTTGCTTTGGCGCCAAAATAATGCGCAGGTGTTTAAACGGGTGTAACAGCGGGGAGATCACGGCACATGCTTTCTGACACCTCTTGTCGATTTCTCGATCCAGCTTACGTGGGCCGAAAATATCCTGACAAGACAGGTGAGCTAACTGTCAATATCATTGCCGTTTATGTTTATGGACCAGGTGGTCTCTTGTTCTGAATCCCCACAATGAGTAAGGTTACTCGTTTGTGCGCCCTGAATGGGGCATTAAGTGACGGGTTGCAGTAGCTTTCCTCACACCCCGAGCGTGCCGATGAAAGTGGACCGGGATCCTCCAGACGGTTGTGCTATGATTGGTTTCATCTGCATGTCGCTCACTACTACGGGGATCACATCGATTCCTCACCTCGTTAGCCAGACTTCCATGAAAACAGCCAGTTTACAGATAGGGCTACTAGGAAGCCGAGGTGAGTGTATCCGCCAGTATATTTCGCCTGACCCTGACTAACATGTCTGATCAGTATATTTTGCCGGACCCTGACTAACATGTCTGATCAGTATATTTTGCCGGACCCTGACTAACATGTCTGATCAGTATATTTCACCTGACCCTGACTAACATGTCTGATCAGTAAATTTTGCCTGAACCTGACTAACATGTCATAACAGTATATTTGCCTGACCAGACGTTAGTCTTCCTCCCCAGGTGACCTGTTAATCCGTATAGTTTCTCTCTTCGTCTCGAGTGCAATTTATATAGGTTGTCAAAAGTGCGTTTATGTAAATTTGCAGATGATGGTACAACTGGCACTGACCATAAAGCAAGAGTAGGCAGTGCATTGAGATTGGTTCTGCGTCAATGTATGAATGTGTCTTGTCTCTGCTGTGATTTAACTCATGTATTATTTGAGGGGTAGAGGGAAAGCCTAGGTTTGTCTCACACCTGTGATGATTATAAACTAAAATCATATGTAATATCAGCTGTTTTTATTATAACGTTTTGACTGGTACGATACATTGCTTTCACGTTATAAAGTAGTTGCCCTTGAACTCCCTACAAGACCCTCAAAATACTACAGTGGAATGCGGAGGGAGTCATTAACAAAAAACTTTCCCTAACACACCACCTGCATGAAGGTAAGATTGACGTGGCATGTATCCAGGAAACGCACCTCAACAATAACCATAAATTCTCAATCAGAGGATACCAGACCTTCCGTCTAGATAGAGAAGGCCACAAAGGAGGGGTCCTGATACTGACCAGAAACTGCATACCGAGTAGCGCGGTATCTGTCAATCACACCGGACAAGCAGAAATTGTAGGAGTTGACTTAATGGCTCAAGAGACGAAGCTCCGCATTTTCAATCTGTACGGACCACCAAATAGAGACCTATCGCTCTCGAGTATGGAGGTCAGAGACTCCAACTGCATAGTAGTTGGAGATTTCAACATCCACTCGGAGAGATGGGGATACTCTGACACAGACAGCAGAGGTGACGAAGTGGAAGATTGGGAGATAGATGCAAATCTCTCCCTAATCAATAGGCCGGAGGATAGCCCTAGCTTCTATTCAAGAACATGGCATACCACCTCGACTCTAGATTTGGCCTTCTCCACACAGGACATACACCATAAAATAGACCGCCAGGTGCTAAACCAAATGGCAGGTAGCGACCACAGGCCGATCAGGCTAACCATTGACATGGAAGTAGGCCCACAGGAAACAAAACCGCTCCCCCGTTGGAATTACAAACGAGCCGACTGGGACAGATTTGCAATCCTGACAGATGGGCTGTGTGAAACCATCAACACACGAAACACCAAAATGAAGCCCATGGTAGAGAGCCTAAGCAAGGCAATAATGCAAGCCGCCACTGAAACCATCCCAAGAGGAGCTAGGAAAAACTATAAGCCCTACTGGAATGATGAGTTGCAGAAAGTGGAAGATGCAGTAACAAATGCTAGGAACATGGCAGAGCGAGAAAAATCCATGGAGGCAAACATCGCCCTCAAAGCCGCCGCGGCGAAGTACAAACACACTCTCAAGCAAACAGCAAGAGAAAGCTGGAAAAATAAAACGGAAAGTCTAAACCTGGACAAAGACGGGAACAAGCTATGGAAGCTAGTCAGAGCCATGAACGACGAAACCCCGTCAAATAAACAAATTACTATCAAGCAGGGCGAGAACTTGATCACAGGTAAGAAAGCCGCAAACGCCTTTGTCGATCACTATGCCAGAGCAAACCATATCGAGGTCCCTGCAGATAAGCATACAGACATCAGCGAAGAGCTAAAGGGACACGAAAACATGAATACGGCTCCTGAAGAGCACATGATGGCCAAACTAACAATGCGCGAAATGGAAGAGGCTATGAGAACACTAAAGAAAAGGAAATCTCCCGGAAAAGACGGGATAACAAACGAAATGCTGATGGGGCTGGGCCAAACAGCGAAGAAGAAACTGCTTTCGGTCCTGAACCAAAGCTGGAAAAGGGGTATTGTACCCCAGGCATGGAAAGATGCAATACTGGTACCAGTACCAAAAACAGGAAAGGACAAAACAGATCCAAATGGATACAGGCCCATAAGCCTACTGAGCTGTGTCGGCAAGCTGATGGAACGGATGATAAACACCAGACTGATGTGGCATCTGGAAGAAAAACGAATACTAATTCCACAGCAAGCCGGCTTTAGACAGCACAGATCCACTGAGGACCAGGTCATCCTCATAGCCCAGGAGGTAGAAGATGCCTACCAGGCACAGAAACACACAGTAGCTGTTTGGGTGGATCTGGAAAAGGCATTTGACAAAGTCTGGAAAGATGGACTTAGAGTCAAGCTAAGAAGAAGTGATGTCTGTGGGAAGATGTACAAGTGGATCAACCACTACCTCAAACAAAGAACGGCCAGAGTCCAAGTACAAGGGCAGATGAGCAAAAAGGTGACACTCGAGCAGGGAGTACCCCAAGGGGGAGTATTGTCACCCTCACTCTTCCTGGTATATATAAACGATATTACAGAGAATATACCAAGAAGAGTCCATAGCTCAATGTTTGCAGACGATCTGGCTATGTGGACCTCTGAAAAGAATCTCACCATAGCAAGAAATCGGATGCAGACGGCCCTAACATCGCTGGAAGAGTGGGCGAACTCATGGCTGGTCAAAATAAACGAGGAGAAAACCACATGCACAATATTCTCGCTTTCATTAAAACCCCAAAGCACCAAATTAAGTCTAAATGGCAAAATCCTGCAGCGAAACGACAACCCAACCTATCTGGGAGTCACATTTGATCGGCGCATGACATGGAAAAGTCAGATTGAGAGAAACCGAATGAAAGCCAGAGAAAGAATGGCAATCATGAGGAAACTTTCTGGCACAAGCTGGGGAGCAGACGAAGGCATACTAAAGAAACTGTATACTGGAAGAGTGAGACCAGTTCTCGAGTATGGCATTGCGGCATGGACAACAGCAGCGAAGGCGAACTTCGATAAAAGTTAACAAACTTCAAAACCAAGCCATGAGAATTATAACAGGTGGCTTGAAGTCAACGCCAATTGTAGAACTTGAAAAGATTACAAAACTGCAATCCATGACCGATAGAAGAGACTGCAGAGCCCAGCTGCAGTCAGAGAAACTCCGAAGACTGACCGACCATCCAATGCACCAGAGACTAAACAATTTGGGAAATGGGAAACTAAAGCGGAGAAACTTTGCAGAAATAGCCAAAGCAAAGATGCACGAAGATTCCATAAACGCACTAACAACACCAAAACCCATCACTACTGTACGAAAACCTACCTGGAGGCAGGATATATTTCCAGAGGTGGTAGAAAATATACCAGGTATTGCAAACAAAAACTGCCAGACTGAAAAAGAAAGGAGAGATACTACCCTAAGCTTCATAACGAAAAGCTACCCAAGCATGGACTGAACCCATGCATACACCGACGGTTCTGTAACAAACACTACACAGAACGGAGGGGCAGGAGCATTCCTGAACCTACCAAATGGCAGACAAATAACACTGTCATTCGCTACTGGTAAGTACACAAGCAATTTCAGAGCGGAGGCAGAGGCACTGAGGGCGGCAGTGGAAGAAATGGTGACACATAGTGAAAATGAGAGCCATATAGTCCTGCTGACAGATGCTCTCGCCGTAGTCACAGCGCTAAAAAGCCAGAAAAACACTGAGCTTAATCACTTAAGAGCAGCACTCTGCAAACTGTGCCAGCAGTCCGCACCAAAAAGGGTAGTGGTACAGTGGGTCCCATCACACTGCAACATCCAAGGCAAGGAGGAGGCAGACAGACTGGCAAAAGAAGGTGCAAGACTACCACAAACAGATACCAGTATGACGTACGAAGAGTCAAAACGGCTTATCAAAGCCAGATACATGACCAAATGGGAAACCGAACATACTGGTTACACCAAAAACGATGCCTATTACCAGTTGAACCGAAGAGAGTAGGTCGTTGTCTTCAGACTTCGCACTGGCCACAACAGACTGAGGTACCACCTATTCAACAAATTGAAGATAGGGTGTACCGACGAATGCCCGTGCGGTACTGGTAAAATGACCGCTGAACATCTGCTGCAGAACTGCCCGACATACGAGGATCAGAGAGAGCAGATGTGGCCATTACCAGTGGAACTGCAAGACAAGCTCTATGGCAGTGGCGAGAGCCTCAGGATGACCGCCGCTTTTTTCGAAAAAATAATGGTTACTGTGTGACTGCGTACGCAGAAGAAGAAGAAGAAGAAGAACTCCCTACATTGCTTTCACGTTATAAAGTAGTTGCCCTTGAACTCCCTACATTGCTTTCACGTTATAAAGTAGTTGCCCTTGAATTCCCTACATTGCTTTCACGTTATAAAGTAGTTGCCCTTGAACTCTCTACATTGCTTTCACGTTATAAAGTAGCTGCCCTTGTATGCCATAATCTTCCAAACTCGTGCAAAGTGTAATCTTGCCTACCCTATTGAAAGCGTTTTTCTCCACCAATGAAAGCAATAAAATTTGTTGGTTATATTATTTTGTCATTCCCCTTAATTATCTCAAGGTGTATGAGGCATCTTGGCAGGTCGTACTTCTGCTGAATTCAAACTCAGTCATGCATAGCTAAGCTTCAATGATAATTCGTATTCTGTTAGAGGATCTTCGCATACATTTGTCTAGTATGATAAAGTAACGATATGCCTTTTTACACGTCCTTTGTTCCTTTGGCTGTCCTTTTTCTTCAAACTGGTACAAACTGGTAGCTTGTTGTCATTTGTCTGGTAGACTTCTTTCGTTCTATGCCAAAGTAAAGAGCCTCTTCAACTAGATTACTCTTGTTCCTGCACAAGCATGAAATCTCTTGGTTGTTATGTCGCCGATACCTGGTGACTTATTTTTATGATTAAATAATAATATTTTCTATTTATTGAACCATTCTGTCAGGTTCTATGCGCTCCTATTTGCGTCGCAGAAGCACTGAATTCACTGTGCTATGCTTGACATCATCTGCGTGTAATTTTCTACTGTCGGGATCACGTCGATCCCTCACCTCGTTAGCCAGTCTGCCATGAAAACAGCATGTTTCCAGGGAGGGCTACTAGGAAGCCGAGGTGCGGATCTTGGTCAACATATTTTGCCTGACCATAACGAACATGTGTGATCAGTATATTTTGCCGGACCCTGACTATCATGTCTGATCAGCATATTTTGCCTGAAACCAAAATGTCTGATCAGTATATTTTGCCTGCCCCTGACTAACATGTCTCATTATCACATTTTGCCTGACACTGACTAACATGTCTAATCAGTATATTTTGCCTGACCCTAACATGTCTAATCAGTATATTTTGCCTGACCAGACGTTAGTGTTTTCCCCCAAGGGATAGGGTGTCACAGGGGGAAGGCAAACCCGGTACTAAATAAAGGCAAAAGAAATCCGATGTTTCGGGTCGAAAGGCTCGGATATCACAGCTTCGATGTAAACTATAAAGTCACAACGTCTTTTTCAGGACGGACACCGAAAAAGAAAATGAAAACCTCTTAAAATACCAGTACATAAAAGGGATCACATTCTATAGAGTGGATTTATGGTTACATTTTCACCGGGTGTGGAAAAAAAGAGCCACACACACGCACAAAACGTTAGTAGCATGTCCTTTGGAAATAGTGCCATGGGAAATAATTCAGTACACTGTTGATTATAGGAGATGGCCAACGCGGATAACTCGGGTGGGTCACGAGTTAGTGTTACAGATACTGTTGTCCGTGCTCACATCTGACGTTCTCGTTGAAGGATCTCGCCGATTGCCCACCACACCCTCGGATCTCTAATGCTGTTTGATAGAGATTGATATCTCGTGTCTTACCATTCATTGTCCACCGTTTATCCACCGTTTATCCAATGAGTAAAGGCACGACGTTATAGTCTAGTCTGTCCACAAGATGGAGTCTAATGACCTATTAGTAAATCTATTCTCAGAGGCACTAGTTGCATAAAGTCTGCACTTGCTAATCAGTATAATGTGTTCTCCGGGTGTACGAGTTCAGCGCGAGGAACAGATACAAAACGTGATTGTTATCGGCTCTCCCGGCTCGCAGTGAAACTTTTTGTGTGGAGATTGGTCAAAATTCCTAAACTGGCATTCTTCTTGTAGCGAGGCGTTTCCGTTAGCTGGACGAGCTAAGTTGGGTTCTGAAATGTATGTTATGGTACTTCCATTTCTTTCCCGTTGTTTTGTGTAGTATATACGTTTTGTGTAGTTTATATGTTTTGTGTAGTCTATACGTTTTGTGTAGTTTATACGTTTTCTGCAGTCTATACGTTTTATGTAGTCTATACGTTTTGTGCTGTCCATATGTTTTGTGTAATTTATACGTTTTGTGTAGTCTATATGTTTTGTGTAGTTTATACGTTTTTGTGTAGTCTACATGTTTTGCGTAGTCTATATGTTTTCTGTAGTCTATACATTTTGTGTTGTCTATATGTTTTGTGTTGTTTATACACTTTGTGTAGCCTATATGTGTAGCCTATATGTATGGCCCGTGGGCCATACCCGGCCATCGTTCTGTATCTATCTGGCTCTCGAGGATTTTTACAAATTCCCTTGGATCTGGCCATCTATGGACATCATTTTTTGTGTGTCAATCAAACAGAAATATAAATACGAGAGCCTACCCATACAACTCGGGAATTGCATTTATAAACACATAAATAATAATAAGTTATGAACCGTTCAATCAGTCACACACGTGCACTCGATGTTAAAACCTGACTTCTGTTCTGGGAAGTGGAAATATGTGACCTTTACACGGTAAGGCAAGTCATGTTCTGGGAAGTGGAAATATGTGACCTTTACACGGTAAGGCAAGTACTGTTCTGGTAAGTGTAAATATGTGACCTTTACACGGTAAGGTAAGTCCTGTTCTGGGAAGTGGAAATATGTGACCTTTACACGGTAAGGCAAGTACTGTTCTGGTAAGTGTAAATATGTGACCTTTACACGGTAAGGCAAGTCATGTTCTGGGAAGTGGAAATATGTGAACTTTACACGGTAAGGCAAGTCCTGTTGTGGGAAGTGGAAATATGTGACCTTTACACGGTAAGGCAAGTCCTGTTGTGGGAAGTGGAAATGTGTGACCTTTACACGGTAAGGCAAGTCCTGTTCTTGGAAGTGGAAATATGTGACCTTTACACGGTAAGGCAAGTCCTGTTGTGGGAAGTGGAAATATGTGACCTTTACACGGTAAGGCAAGTCCTGTTCTTGGAAGTGGAAATATGTGACTTTTACACGGTAAGGCAAGTCCTGTTGTGGGAAGTGGAAATATGTGACCTTTACACGGTAAGGCAAGTCCTGTTGTGTGCTGTGCCTAAGCAATTACTTGACTTCACTCCGGGCATACCTATAGAGGATCAGTCTCTCTCAGTAAATGACGATGAATGAGCACGTTGATGGTTCTTGTAGCTCTAGGATTTGACACACTCCTGCTCCGACCTATCATGCGCCGCACACTGCTCGATTTCAAACCTCTGCAGTCTGCGAACAATGGGTCTTTGACGGACTTCATGTTTGCTCTTCCTTGCCCTGAACCCCAGCATAACTAAAACAGTGGATCTACATCTGGTCTTCCACTGCCTGTACAGCTGCCATCCCCGTATGCCTCAGTCAGCTGTTCTGTACCGTCAGAGGTAAGGATTGGGAGTCTGAAGAGAGGACGTCCCCTGTTAAAGATGTCTCGAACAGACGCCTCAGAGCTGCAGTCACTGCTTCCATTCCCGTACTGGAGATTACTGTTCTGTAAGCACAACTCTGCTCAGTAACAGCGTGACCTATCACTCTAGCAGGGAACCCTCAACCAGATGTACATAACATCGGTATATGGAGATCACTGTTGTGTAAGCACAACTCTGCTCAGTAACAGCGTGACCTCTCACTCTAGCAGGGAACCCTCAAGCAGATATGCGTAGCACCGGTATATATGATCGCATCACTATCCTAAGGTTATCATTTATCAGCTGGTTAATCTCGAGCTCTGCTTTCTCGCTGCACCACGCTGTGCATTCCCTGCTTGGGGTTATGAGGACTCTGTGGTAATATGTCATTATATCAGCTGTATGAAGCAAGTACACGTTATGGTGAATCAGACACGGCAAGACACGGCATGTCACGGGCATTCAAAATCCGAAACAGAAAATATTTGAGTACACACAACCGTCTCCAACAATTATCGGTATTGAATTGAACGCCTTATATCGTTCTAACGTACGAGCTTACTATAATGAACTTTATTGACATTTATGGCACTGTAAAATTTATTATATAGGGTTTATTTTGTTAGAATTGTATGGGGCTTCTAAATGTTTCAGATGACATCACTGAAGGAGAAGAAAGTGCATGGTGAGTATTTCAAGAGGTGAACTGACAATAATTTTATATTTGTTAAATAAATATAAATCTGTGATGTGTAATCCTGATATTCAATAAATGTGAATCTGTGATGTGTAATCCTGATATTCAATCAGCCTAAGGAAGTGTATTATGCCACGTCGCCAAGTGTTCTTTAAACCCATTGCGGTTTTTTGTCTTTGTGTGGAGTACCATGTTGGACCAAGGGCTCTTCTCATTCCATCTCTCCATCTCATGTTTGGTCGTCAGCGAGGGAGCTTAAAATTGTAGGGTCACCAACACGTCCTTACTTGTGTCTATCTGATGTCAGGCAACGCACCATATGCTCTGCCCATCTGCATAATCTTAACAATGGACTACGTCCTTGAAGGCGGTTGGGCGACTGATTTATGTGTTGCGGATTCCCCCCCCCCCCCCCCCCCCCCGGTAAATAGATTGCTAATTGTCTACGTCTCAATGCTTGTAAGCGACTCTGCGTCTGCCGGCTGTTCCCGGGTCCCATGTCTCGCAGTTCGTACGAACCCAGTGGAGACTAATCATGTTGTTAAAGGTGTGAACTCCTTCGTTGTCCGTTCTCATTTGTTGAAGTATGGGTACTACTCAAGCTGTACCATCCTGCTAATATCCGACGTGAAATTCCACGATATGTATTTGGGGAGTTTGTCCTTTCTTGGCCTAGGTAAATCTGGAAATCATGTTTTCAACGGAATCATTTTCTGGCTGCAGTTCTTCCCATGAGCAAAACGTGTTTGAGTATGTATTGGGGTTTCTTTCTTTCTTTCGAATGTGTCTCTACTGACTCGTATGTTTTCTTGCGCTCATTTAAGCATTGCTCAGCCTCTCTGGCACTGTGACTGAGGATGACTCATCTGTACAGCTCAGGCTGTGACTGAGGATGACGCATCTGTACAGCTCAGGATGTGACTGAGGATGACGCATCTGTACAGCTCAGGATGTGACTGAGGATGACGCATCTGTATAGCTCAGGGTGTGACTGAGGATGACTCATCTGTACAGCTCAGGATGTGACTGAGGATGACGCATCTGTACAGCTCAGGATGTGACTGAGGATGACGCATCTGTACAGCTCAGGATGTGACTGAGGATGACGCATCTGTACAGCTCAGGATGTGACTGAGGATGACGCATCTGTACAGCTCAGGATGTGACTGAGGATGACGCATCTGTACAGCTCAGGGTGTGACTGAGGATGACTCATCTGTACAGCTCAGGATGTGACTGAGGATGACGCATCTGTACAGCTCAGGATGTGACTGAGGATGACTCATCTGTACAGCTCAGGATGTGACTGAGGATGACGCATCTGTACAGCTCAGGATGTGACTGAGGATGACGCATCTGTACAGCTCAGGATGTGACTGAGGATGACGCATCTGTACAGCTCAGGGTGTGACTGAGGATGACTCATCTGTACAGCTCAGGATGTGACTGAGGATGACGCATATGTACAGCTCAGGATGTGACTGAGGATGACTCATCTGTACATCTCAGGATGTGACTGAGGATGACGCATCTGTACAGCTCAGGATGTGACTGAGGATGACGCATCTGTACAGCTCAGGATGTGACTGAGGATGACGCATCTGTACAGCTCAGGATGTGACTGAGGATGACGCATCTGTACAGCTCAGGATGTGACTGAGGATGACTCATCTGTACAGCTCAGGATATGACTGAGGATGACGCATCTGTACAGCTCAGGATGTGACTGAGGATGACGCATCTGTACAGCTCAGGATGTGTCTGAGGATGACGCATCTGTACAGCTCAGGATGTGTCTGAGATGACTAACTCATCTGTACAGCTCAGGCTGTGACTGAGGATGACTCATCTGTACAGCTCAAGATGTGACTGAGATGACTAACTCATCTGTACAGCTCAAGATGTGTCTGAGATGACTAACTCATCTGTACAGCTCAGGATGTGACTGAGGATGACTAACTAATCTGTAAAGCTATGACTGAGGATGACTAACTCATCTGTAAAGCTATGATTGTGAATGACTAACTCATCTGTAAAGCTATGACTGTGAATGACTAACTCATCTGTAAAGCTATGACTGTGAATGACTAACTCATCTGTAAAGCTATGACTGTGAACGACTAACTCATCTGTATAGCTCAGGCTTTGACTGAGGATGACTACCTCATCTGTAAAGCTATGACTGAGGTGGCTAACTGTAAAGCTATGACTGAGGATGACTAACTGATCTGTAAAGCTATGACTGTGAATGACTAACTCATCTGTAAAGCTATGACTGAGATGGCTAACTCATCATCTGTAAAGCTATGACTGAGATGGCTAACTCATGTCTGTAAAGCTATGACTGAGATGACTAACTCATCTGTACAGCTCAGGTTGGTGAGCATTAATTCATCTATGTTCATGCCAATATCTTTACATTTTAAAATAGCTCCATATGGTATGGCAAGCGGACATATTCAAAATTTGCTGTCAGGCCCGTGCTCCTGGTGAGATTTTGCATGTCTGGTGTAGCCTATATGTTCTGTGTAGCCTACTTGTTCTGAGTAGCCACAAAGTTTGTATAGTCTATTGGTGTGTGTAGCCGATGTGTTCTGTGCAGCCTGTATGATCTGTGCAGCTTGTATGTTCTGTGTAGCTTGTATGTTCTGTGTAGCCTATTGGTTTATGTGTTCTGCATGTTCTGTCTAGCTTGTATGTTCTGTGTAGCTTATATGTGTGTGTGGCCAGTATATTTTGTATAGCATTTATGTTATTTGTAGTCTAGTGCTCAGATTACTGGTCGCTATGTCTGTGAAGCACCTTTCATTATATAATGGAGGTTGCTAGTCCAATGTACAACCCTCTTTTGTCCTCTTTTAGGACATGCCTAGAAGTGGTCGTATTGTTTGCTCCTCAGGTCCGCACTGATGCAGATTTGGTATGTGCGGTCCTGGTAGGTGTCCCATATCACTGCCCAGGTTCACACTTACGACGGGGTCAAAGTATTACAGACCCATTGCAATAAGTCTTAAAGTCTTCTCAGATCAGCAGACTGTCTTCCCTGAGTCAGGTATCAGTTTACAGTTACGTACACTGGAGTGTATGGATAAAAGGTAGCAAATCAAGACCCTTTACAGAGAGAGACAACAACAAAATCTACAGCTATGCTTTTCGGTCGCTCAAGTGAATTGATTGATTCGCTTGGTGGCTCCAGTAGAAGAATAGGGTCACAGCTAGAGTTGGCTAATTGAACACGTGACTGGCTAGCAGTGCTGACGTGTACGCCGCGTCTGGAAGCAGCCAGACACTGAGCAGACGGACAATCCACCACAATGGGTCTGACAGAGGACAATAAGCAGACTCTCAGCCACTTGCTAAGGAGATCCCTGTCCAATGGTTTCTGCCCTCATCAACACATTGATCGATACGGCCGTGCCCATGTGTTCAACAAATATATTGTCTAGAATTTTGGTTCTCAATTTGAGGAAATGCGTCCCGCCAGGGTTTAAAGACGGGTGCAACACATGAACGTGAGATGTGGTGCTACCGTAGAATGGAACGAGTTAGTTGGGCAGAAAGAAGATCTAATGGCAATGTGCTCACTGATGTGGGAGCACAAAGACAAATATTGCATATGATACAATAACGTCAGTTGAGTTGACTGGGTCAAAATATGAGACATGATTGTCTTCTACAGAGGATACTGAAGGGCAAGATTGCGTTGACTGGGTCAAAATATGAGACATGAATGTCTTCTACAGAAGATAGTGGAGGGCAAGACTGAGTTGACTGGGTCAAAATATGAGACATGAATGTCTTCTACAGAAGATAGTGGAGGGAAAGATTGAGTTGACTGGGCCAAAATATGAGACATGAATGTCTTCTACAGAAGATAGTGGAGGGTAAGGTTCAAGGGAAGAGAGGATCCTGGCGTCCAAGACTGGCCTTCACATCTCAGACACGCAGGGACATTAAAGTACGAACTTATGCTACAATGAAGAGAATACCCGAGGATAGGGTCAAATGGAAAGAGATAGACAACCTTATTACCAGTTTCAGAACTGATCAACTAGAAGATGGTGATATATATACGCATATGTATATTAATAGATAGACAGAGAGAGAGAGAGGGAGAGAGAGAGAGAGGGAGAGAGAGAAAGATAGACATAGAAAGAAAGAGAAATCGTGTGAGAGTATAAGGGTATTGGGGAATGAGAAAGAGTCAGATTGGTAGAAAATGTGAAATAAGAGAATGTGAAATAATATTTAAATAATAGGATGCGATTTAAGGAAGCGACGAGACAGCGTGATGTCAGGGTGGACAGTGCAGTCTAACTGCTCTAAGGTAGTGGGCTCTACAACTCGTGGCATTACACAACTTATTACTGACACGTGCTACGAATAGTGTTTCAGACTGTCAAAGATTCCAGTTCTACGAATGTTGCTCGTTCTTCGTACGCGATATTTCCACCTTTTGGCCCGACACATCGGGTTTCAGCACAGCTTTGTTGTGGCCCGGTTTGCCTTCCCGCATCGACCCATACTCTCTTAGCCAGCCTATATGGTTGCAGTCTGTTTCCAGAACCGCCACATGAAGACAGAATATGGTTTCTGTCAGTTATAGATCACTGAAGCAAGTAGTCAGATATGTGTCGTGTTTGCTGTCAGGTGATACATCTTCGGCTCCAGGTGCTAGTTCGATCTTAGTTATCGACACGTTCCAGTCGACCCAGATATAAATGAAAAAGCTGCCTTACTGTTTTGAATAAAAACTGATAACCTCATTTTAAAAAAACTGAGGCCTAATACAATGAAGTACCTAACACTGCATCTCTGCCAGCATGGTCTGCTACAGGAACACCTTTATCTTTAACCATCATACATCGAGAAATAAAAACATGAAAGAATGACTCACCACAGAATGTCACATCCGCCGCTTGCAGTCAAAGCTCCAGACAAATATGATATGAACCGTCTTCCAGTAATAATCCCAGAAGCCACTGCGGCACTGCTCAGTTGGTAATTACACTAGCATTTCTGGGGAAGAGTCCAGTGTAAGACTGATTAGAATCTGACCTGACAAATTACCCTTGCTATTTCAGGGAAGACTCTTACTAGATGGGACAAGAAAAGATTACGGTTACCCCGTGCAGTGTCGTAAGCTGCGATAACAGTGTCGTCTAACTTGTCTAGGGTAGAAGCTTCTCCAATCCATGACGTTAAACACGCCAGTATTGAAGTAGGTCAACGGCAGGCCGACCTTGGGGCAGCTTTCGGAACGTGACAGAACGCTCTAAAAACAATGACATATTTGGCATTGGGATACAACAAGAAGGAGAATAGCTCGTTATCCAAGTCAGAAATAAAAGAAAAGAAAGAAGAAAATAAGAAGAAAAAAGAAAAAGAAGAAGCAGACGAAGAAAAAGAATAAGAAGAAGAGAAAGAAAAAGAAGAAAAGAAGAAAAAAAAAGAAAAAGAAGAAGCTGACGAAGAAGAAAAAGAAGCAGACGAAGAAGAAAAAGAAGAAGAAGAAGAGATAGAAAAAGAAGAAAATATGAAGAAAAAAGAAGAAGCAGACGAAGAAGAAGAGAAAGAAAAAGAAAAAAGTAGAAGAAAAAGAAGAAGCAGACGAAGAAGACGAATAAGAAGAAAAGAAAGAAAAAGAAGAAAAGAAGAAGAAAAAAAAGAAGAAGCAAACGAAGAATAAGAATAAGAAGAAGAGAAAGAAAAAGAAGAAAAGAAGAAGAAAAAAGAAAAAGAAGAAGCAGACGAAGAAAAAGAAGAAGAAGAGAAAGAAAAAGAAGAAGAAGAAGAACAAGAAGAAGAACAAGAAGAACAAGAAGAAGAAGAAGAACACAAGCAACAAGAGAAGTCAAGTCTATGATCTGTGTAACTGGAGTTACTCGTCAGAAGCTACCAATCACTTCCGTCCATATCACAGGCCCCTAACTCAACATCCATTTTTCTACCTAAATAACCGTTGTATGTATGTGTTTCTTAACATCTGTGTTTTTTGTGATTTGTTTGTGTATGTGATTTGTTCATGTTAGTGTCTGTGTATAATCAAATTGAACATTTCTTATTTAGGTCCACTCCGTTTCATAACTGGCATACGGTGTCTCAAACTTACCTGGCACATCCAGTTATGGCTTCTAACTTAAACCGATTTTCCTTTACATCTTGTCTTTTTTGCGAATTATTAGTTGTTTTTGTTTGCTCTTTTTCTCTGATGACGGGCTTGTGACCGTAATGTAGGTGTCGATTTGTTTTCGTCTTGGTGATGTAACTGAACTATTGCCTGTATTATTTATGATTTCAATTACTCTGGGCCTTCAGTAACGCTGTAGCTTGGATATATTATTTGTCAAGTAGAATCGTTCCTAGTAGCTTTGTTAGGCCTGCCTCAACCTATAGGGCAGTCTGGGGTAGATTTGTTAGGCCTGCCTCAACCTATAGGGCAGTCTGGGGTAGCTTTGTTAGGCCTGTCTCAACCTATAGGGCAGTCTGGGGTAGCATTGTTAGGCCTGTCTCAACCTATAGGGCAGTCTGGGGTAACTTTGTAGGCCTGTCTCAACCTATAGGGCAGTCTGGGGTAACTTTGTAGGCCTGTCTCAACCTATAGGGCAGTCTGGGGTAACTTTGTAGGCCTGTCTCAACCTATAGGGCAGTCTGGGGTAGCTTTGTAGGCCTGTCTCAACCTATAGGGCAGTCTGGGGTAGCTTTGTTAGGCCTGTCTCCCTATAGGGCAGTCTGTGGTAGCTTTGTTAGGCCTGTCTCCCTATAGGGCAGTCTGGGGTGGGGGCAGCATTGTTAGGCCTGCCCCAACCTATAGGGCAAATTAGGGTGGGAGCGTAGCTTTGCGAGTGACGTAACATGGATTTCATTGACGCCGTTGGAAACTGGGGATAAAAAGACATTTCAGTCCATCTTCGCAATCCCCTGTTCATCTGTTTCCATCTATCACGGACTTCTGGCTGGACTCTACGCCCTCCTTTAATCACGTCACAAGATAACTAATAATAATAATAGCTGTCCATTGTTGTGGATGAGGACCGCCGACATCATCCTTATCACAGATTTCCCTGTTGGGTGTGGGTGCGCATGTGGCTGAACAGGCCAATGCGAGCACGAAAACATCTGCTACATATCGGGCACACGAGGTTTGTAGAAGGGTATGGTGTTCCCGCTGCTCGGGATTTCCGCGTCTCTCGTCTGTTCTGGGCTTTCACAACACGGTCGTCTTCACCGGCAGCTACACCCGATTTGACTGCGCTTCTCCAGTCGGATCTGTTTTGCGCAAGACATTCCCAGGTGTCGATGTCTATCTGGCAACTTTTTAGTGAGTACAAGATAACTAACCTTTCCTTAAAGCCCTTTGAGCTGAATTTGTTGAAATTCTACTACGCCCTGGTCCTCTGCGTTTATATCAGCTGACATTTGATCCAGGATTATTAACACGCAAACAGGAACACGAACACTGGACGCTAGAGGTTACCACAGCCCTTACTGTTCCATGTTCGGCTAGAACCAAGGCTAGAGTGTATGCATGCAGAGAACAAGTTACATAACTAAGGTAGAGGTATACAAAGATTGTTACGTGAGTGGTAACCGGAAAGGACAAGCTAGGGAACCACTGTAACCCTCCAAGCACATCGTAAACGTGATTACAGAGCTACCCCATCGGGCTTGCAAACTCATCTCGTAAAATAAGTTGCGACAGATAACATTACTTTGAGTAGGACGGTTTTTGCTTAGCTTTGATATATACAGAACTAAACGGAGAAATGAAAGGTACATAGGTAGTCAGTTCAGACATCAAACGCCCGACGCGTCAATCGTCCATGAGTTCGATAAGTGGTTCCAAGTCGCATGCAATGATTTGATCTGACTAAGTAGTGCGTGAACAGTCGAGGGGTGGGGACGGTCGAGGGGTGGGGACAGTCGAGAGGTGGGGACGGTCGAGGGGTGGGGACAGTCGAGGGGTTGGGACAGTCGAGGGGTTGGGACGGTTGAGGGGTGGGGACGGTCGAGGGATGGGGAAGGTCGAGGGGTGGGGACAGTCGAGGGGTGGGGACAGTCGAGGGGTGGGGACAGTGGAGGGGTGGGGACGGTTGAGGGGTGGGGATGGTCGAGGGGTGGGGACGGTCGAGGGGTGGGGACAGTCGAGGGGTGGGGACAGTCGAGGGGTGGGGACAGTCGAGGGGTGGGGACAGTCGAGGGGTGGGGACAGTCGAGGGGTGGGGACGGTTGAGGGGTGGGGACGGTCGAGGGGTGGGGACAGTCGAGGGGTGGGGACAGTCGAGGGGTGGGGACAGTCGAGGGGTGGGGACAGTTGAGGGGTGGGGACGGTTGAGGGGTGGGGACGGTCGAGGGGTGGGGACAGTCGAGGGGTGGGGACAGTCGAGGGGTGGGGACAGTCGAGGGGTGGGGACAGTCGAGGGATGGGGACAGTCGAGGGGTGGGGACAGTCGAGGGGTGGGGACGGTCGAGGGGTGGGGACGGTCGATGGGTGGGTCGGTCGAGGGGTGGGGACAGTCGAGGGGTGGGGACAGTCGAGGAGTGGGGACAGTCGAAGGGTGGGGACGGTTGAAAGGTGGGGACGGTCGAGGGATGGGGACGGTCGAGGGATGGGGACGGTCGAGGGGTGGGGACAGTCGAGGGGTGGGGACAGTCGAGGGGTGGGGACGGTCGAGGGGTGGGAACAGTCGAGGGGTGGGGACGGTCGAGGGGTGGGGACAGTCGAGTGGTGGGGACGGTCGAGGGGTCGAGACTATAACGGAGAGAGCCGCTTTCCTCCCCTGATAGTGATAGCCTGTGTTAAGAGCTGGGTGGGGACATCGTCGGCAATGCCTGTCACGTGTCCGAATAGGACCAAACGGCGACGGTTTATCATGGTGAGTGTACCTGTTCGTGGCTTCCTTGTTTGAAAAAACCAGTATGAGCTAATAGAGAATAAATGAAAGCAGAGATAGGATGGTAGTCGAAGATGCAGCAATAAATGAGCTGACAGCAGCCAGCGACTCATGTCTGGTTGGTTGTGTCAGGGTCGGAGACATATAGCTAACCAAGTCCATATACCGTCTCTAAGTGACGGCCCTAGAAACAGACGACAACCCTGCAGCATGGCAGAGAGGTTAGGGACCAACGAGCGAAGGCAGATCCGGTGACATAAGCGCCGTCCTGAAACTGGATGTGTTGGGCCGAGAGACACAGAGATCCTCTCCATGACTACTTGTGGTGGGTGTTGTTGAGGAGCTGAGACAAGTCTGTGTCAGTGACCAACACGTATTGATATAAACAAGAGATATGTCTGTGGAGGAAATTTAAGTGCCTACGTGAAAAAATAGTTTAACACTAGCAGAACAACAAGAAGCAGCCCTAGACATGACATTGTCACATTTCAAATGTCAAAAATAATTGATCACATATCACCGTGTAATTGGCTACTGCTACAGACATCACCCCCAGGACAATACTTGCTTAATTAGCAAATACTTCTTTAGCGTACAGGAATCTTAGTTTACAACCTTTTCAATGTTTTCTTCTTCTTCTTGATCACCCTCGTCCTTTCCGCGTAATGTATGAGGTCGTGTGATAATTTTTTTTTTTTTTTTTTTTTTGGCGTTCGCCATATTTCTCTAATCCCCAAGGCGGTGTGCGTTGCACTGTGGTTTTTATTTTGCGCCTGTCGGCCCAGTACATCCGACTTCAGCATGTATTTTATGTAAGGGTCTGCTTCCTCCTGCATTTTCTAAGGGTTTGCTTCCCCGGGGTAACGGCCGGTGCTGTGATGGGGATCGAACCCAACACTTTCGGGTTGTGAGCCGTGCCACTTAACAACTAGGCCATGCCGTCCCCATGTGACTATTTTGATCTGTCTGTTCGTCGACATAGTTGCTCTTTCTTAAGACTTTTCTCTTACTTTTCTGTCTTTCATTCTTCTGCTACTTATTTTTATTTTTGTTCTCCTTCTTCTTGTTCTCCCTTTTCTTCTCCTCATTACTATTATTATTTTGACTCCGGGAAATTAGTTATTGGCTGTGTTATTTCTCGACATAGACATCATGGTATAGTGGCCGCACCAGAACAACAACAGCACAATGAAACCCGGGTCAGCCATTACCTACCTATGTTTCTATCGATTTGCCACCTTCAGTACCGCCACAGCTTCCCCATATTTACGTGTACATACTAATATTCCTGTATTATACATGGATCATTTTTTAAGCATTCATTGAAGCCTCCGAAGGTTCCTCCACACGACGCGATGCATGCATCCCATGAGCTGGACAGTCTTCTACCCTAGATGGGTTGGATCACAATGCTAGTAGTCTGTTCTGTCACACTCTCACCGGTGTAGGGGACCTAATCGCGCCTCGATCAAGCAGAACCCAGGATAACCCACACAGGCAAGGCATTCAGTTCGGTGTTTCTGTCCAATGCATCTTTCTGGTACCCTTGACTTTACTGTTTCCCAGTATCACATTTAATTATGTCACATGATCGACGTACCGACCGCCCTACGCACCGTCCTACCGACCGACCGATTCAGTGACGCTGACGGGATTATACAACTGGTAGTAGATCTGTATACGGTCGGATACTGCTATAGATCCTATTCTGTAAGCTAATATGTGATACATGATCTGCGTACGCTATTATAAAGATCTTCCCGATCATTCCATTCCACTGCCTGCGGTTTTCGTTCTAATTAACCCGTAAATTACCACATGAAACTTTTCCATACAATTACATGACAATTATCAAGCTTAGACCTTAGAATTGATCGCCATCAATAACCAGGTCCTGGTTAGCAGATATCTATTGAGGATAGAGAGCACAAAGTGGCAAGACAGGATGAGGGATTAGAGCTGATGTGAAGGTAGTCAACTAATCCAGTAGAGATAGCCTTTAACCTTCAACCTTTTAGCCTTTCGACAACACATTAGGAGAAGAAGTTAGGCCGGATATGACATACGATGAGAAAGGCACCATACAAAATAGCCAGAGAGGCCCTGTCGTGTGGAACCAGCAGAGAAAGAAACACAGATATAGATCTAAAATACAAGAAGAAGGGAATGTGAACGAAAACTACAATTAAATGGTTACATCTGGAGAGAGGAACAAAAAATTTATGAGAAAAAAATGTTTACAATTGATTAAAGTTAAGTTTACTCAAAAAATTGCAATGGTTATAGTCAGATACCGCACAGAGACGAGAACACAAAACAAAACCTACGTTACGACCAATATGCCTTCATCAGGGACAACAAGTAACAACAATACTGAACTAGCACATCATGGAAGAGGTGATAAATACATGTATGGGGGGGGGGGGGTGTTACCAAATAAAGAAAAAATGGTCTACCTATCTGGTCTACTTATTAGTGTCTCCCATCGCGACTAGTTGGGTCCAAAGCTCGACTGTAGATGAAGGACAGCGGTCATATGAAGTGGCCCGGAGAGCGAAAGAAGCGGGGGTGGGGGTGGGGGTAGGATAACCCAGTTTCGGCCAAATATGGAAAAGGCAAAACAGTGATCCAAGTAGGGGTAACAAGAAGAAAGTGATATGAGCCGAGAGGGTGGTTTGGGGTGGGAAAGTGATATAAGAAGGGGGGGGGGGTGAAATACTGATATAAGAGGGGGGTAATATAATAAGGGGGGGGGTAGAAGGGCACATAGATGGGGGTCAGTATTAGGATTTTATGAAAAGGTATGGAAGATATTAATGTAATGTGGTTGAAGGCAACCTACGCTGGAGATACAGACAGAGCAGCGCAGGACAGCGCATGCTGGCCAGATGTGGTTTGTTATTGAATGCTCACAGTGAGTAGGATTACTCTTTTCTGCGCCGTAAAAATGACGCCCATTAGTGGGTTGTTGTAGTTTTTCTCACATCCCGAGCATGCTGATAAAGGTGGACCGGGGTCCTCTTGGCGGTTGTGCTATGATTCGCTTCATATGCGTGTATTTCACTACTACAGGGATCACATCGATCCCTCACCTCGTTAGCCAGGCTGTCATTAAAACAGCCCGTTTCGAGGGTTGGCTACGAGCAAGACGAGGTGAGGATCTTGGCCAGTATGTTGTGCCTGACCCTGACTAACATGTCTGATCAGTATGTTGTGCCTGACCCTGACTAACATGTCTGATCAGTATGTTGTGCCTGACCCTGACTAACATGTCTGATCAGTATGTTGTGCCTGACCCTGACTAACATGTCTGATCAGTATGTTGTACCTGACCCTGATTAACATGTCTGATCAGTATGTTGTGCCTGACCCTGACTAACATGTCTGATCAGTATGTTGTACCTGACCCTGACTAACATGTCTGGTCAGTATATTTTGCCTGACTAACATGTCTGGTCAGTATGTTGTGCCTGAACCTGACTAACATGTCTGACCAGTATGTTGTGCCTGACCGGACGTTAGTCCTCCTTCCCCCAGATGTGGTCAATGGCCAATGCACCGAAAGGAGAGACGGATTTCGAATGACTGATTGGCTATCCAATTAGAGCTGTGTCAACAGCGAACACTGAAAGCCTTTGATTGTCAAAGCCAGATACCCAGTGTTCAGTTGTCCCAGGCACACTCTTCGTCTCACGTGGACGCAAATTGGCTGTACAATTGTCAACTAACTGCAATGACGCCAAAACGATAGTCGAAGAGAAATCATCGACTTCGGCATTCCATTGTGGACATTCACAAAGAATTCTTATTGGTTATTTCAACTCACACGTTAGTCCAAATAATCCAAGTATAAAGTGTGGGTTTGATACCAAGTCTGAACAAGGGCATAACCGAAACCTACTCTATAACTAAAATGTCTTCATTAGGGGGCTAATAATATAAGAGGAAAACAAACTAAAACAACAAACACATTGTGAGAAAAACGATGAACAAGTGAGGCTGCTTACCTACGGTCCTACGGCAAGTGGGTAGACAGGCTCTAGACGGACTTAAGTAACCGGATAATGTCCTATTACCACGACGTAGGACCGCATTTACTCTCAAGATTAATGAAGTGGTTTTAATTTGTGTTGTTCTTGATCCTTGATGAAGGTCTTTTGGTCGAAACAAATGGTTTCATTCATGTTATTGCTCCAATGTGGTACCAGTCCTATTTGTATGTGTTCTCAGGCTTCGATTATTTGCAGTTTCAGTATCGACACGGTTTCGTCGTGTTATTGAATAAAGTAATCGAAGCTCCGTTTCTCCAACCTATTCTGATCAACCAACCGGATGTTGTTTAGCTGCCGCTTAGGGGCAGTAGGTGAGTGTCACAATTATCCTCACCTCAGTGCAATCAGTGGCCGTTACTCTGTAACCAAAAGTTCAGAGCCTGTATTCCCGAGTGTATACGAGCACTCCCAGATTTCTTGCCCCTCGGCAGTTACCAATGTCAGCAAATGAAAGGGGTCTCTCCATTGACAACTATACGTTCAGTAGATAATCGTCTTCTCTTCCAACAACTATACGTTCAGTAAATAATCGTCTTCTCTTCCAACAACTATACGTTCAGTAGATAATCGTCATCTCTTCCAACAACTAGACTTTCAGTTGATAGTTGTTTTCTTTTCCAACTATAGTTTTGTAGATATCCGCCTTCTCTTTCGACAACTAATCTTTCAGTAGGCAGCTGTCTTCTTGTACCTTCAGAACTATATTTTCAGTACATGTCTTTTCTCCCTTTGACAACTAGACCTTCAGTAGATAGCTGCTTTCTCTCTGCTCTACAACTACACTAGTTAGTAGATAAGAGTCATCTCTCTGCTCTACAACTACACTAGTTAGTAGATAAGCGTCTTCTCTCCGCTCTACAACTACACTAGTTAGTAGATAAGAGTCATCTCTCCGCTCTACAACTACACTAGTTAGTAGATAAGAGTCATCTCTCCGCTCTACAACTACACTAGTTAGTAGATAAGCGTCTTCTCTCCGCTCTACAACTACACTAGTTAGTAGATAAGAGTCATCTCTCTGCTCTACAACTACACTAGTTAGTAAATAAGTGTTTTCTCTCTGCTCTACAGCTACACTAGTTAGTAGATTAGTGTCTTCTCTCTGCTCTACAGCTACACTAGTTAGTAGATAGCTGTCTTCTCTCCGCTCTACAACTACACTAGTTAGTAGATAAGCGTCTTCTCTCCTTTCAACAACTATACAATAGTCTTTCATTACCTTCAGTAGTTTTCCGAAATGACACCGATATTTAAAAACATTAACGTGAGTAGAGCTGATATTGGCCCTTCCATGCCAGAGTATGCCAAAAAAATTAAAAAAACAACTTGACCACCTCTAGACGGATATTGATTTATGTGGTACACAACATTCTATTGGCAACGCATCTACTTTGTTGATACCTGTCCGTTGGTTTAGAGGTTACAAACATATACCAGGGAATCGAGTATACGTCTGTGAGTTGTTTTAAACAGGTCAGTCATACAGTGTCTGACGCAAGATGATAAGGGATAGTACGAGCTTTATTCAAATACTAGCGAAACAATGACCTTGACAAATCAGACGCATCATATAGATATGATATACACGACGGTCATAATTAATAAACTGTCCCCCCTTTCAGAAAAAAAGTCCACTAACAGACGATATTTTCAAAGTCGTTATGAGTAAAAAGAAAATTTAACTGGGATCTACAGTTACAAATAGGCTTTTATGTTTACCAATACGCTAAATTACTTATGTTTGAATTCTATTACGATTGTCTATATGGGTTTATAGACAGAGCCGACTTTGAGTTGTGCTAGACCGATACACATAGTTTATATGTCGAACTAATCCCACATACTCTGATGGCCGCCATTAGACTTCAGTAAACGATCAATGGTTCTCAGCCGGTCTTCCATGAGCGTCGATTATGGTTTATTACTAGTGAGGGTAAGAGAAGTTTTTTGGCTGTCAGAAATGCCGCAAGAAAAGGCTATGCGACAATCAAACTTTTAATCTGTTTAAATTAGAATTTGATAGTGATGGGGGTGGTTTTTTTTTTAATTTTCCTTTTGTCCATTTTCAGAAATGATTTCTCCTCGGAATATTACACAACGACTTTGGACCAGTCTGAAAAGTAGCCTGAGTACTCCTTGCCTTGGTTGTCAGGAGGAGCAATCCACTCAATTAGCCGTCTTGTTTGAGTTAAACTTTTGAAGCTCAAGTTAATGCTCATTTCCTTTTCGTGCTGAAACACAACCTGTCACTGAACAAGAAGACTCGCCGCGTTTTGCGATATGAACGCGGGAAACCATTGACCCTATTTACAAATAGATCTATCTAGCACCATAACTCCAATTATACCTTCAACATCTATATGAGACCAAAACATTCCTTATAAATGTGTCAATAAGAAAGTTGTATGACTGCTTGGTTTGTTCAAATACACAGGTTTAATATAACACCCACCCCATCGGAAATGTCAAAAACCACAACCCACCAATACTATGACCAGCTACACTAGCTCCCTTGCCTGTATCTACACATAAGACCATAACTCCAAGTGTACACTCAACACCCATATCAAACCAAAGCGACTTTGGCCCGTCTTGAAAAGTCACCTGAGTGCTCCTTGTCTTAGTCGTCAGGAACGGCAAGCCAATTAACTAGGCCACTCTTGCTTGAGTGAAACCTTTGATAAGGTACTTAATTCCCGTTTGTATTTCGTCATTAAATACAACCTCTCTCGAGATGCACTCATCTCCTTGTCATACGCAAGATAAATAGCCGTTTTCGGCGCTATGAACGCAGAAAACCAACAGTAAAAGAAACCCACCAGCCTCCCGCTTGCGACACTAGACCCCTTATTCATATATACAAGTGATATCATACATCCAATTACACCTTCAACATCCATATGCGACCAAAACATTCCAAACATATCAACCCCTGACCCCATAACTCCAAGTGTACACTCAACATCCATATGAGACCAAAACATTCCGATCATATCAACCCCTGACCCCATAACCCCAAGTGCACACTCAACATCCATTTGAGACCAAAACATTCTGAACATATCAACCCCTGACCCCATAACCCCAAGTACACAGGTTTAATACAACACCCACCCACCCCCCTTTTTACCATATTTCATATTATGTACCCAATTCAATGTACACTTAGTTTTAACTTTTACTCTGTGTATATAATTGTATACGTGTTCTTAAAAAATGTGACACTCACCTAAACATTTTTTTCTACAAAAATAATTTTTTAATCGATTGACCACATCCGCGCGCAACGTCAACGCGCAACCGGAAGTTCTCCACAGCATAAAAAATAATCGAATGGAGCCATATATACTAGTGGCGGTTCAATCAAACCCTTCATCAGCTTGATAAACAGAGAGGCGTGAGTAGCAGAGTGATAGAACTCTTGATTCTTACTGTAAATGGTTATTATTACGATCTAGTCGACCTGGTTTAATGTTAAGGAAGGACAGACAAAGGAAGGAAGCTAGTCAACCCCACCTCGTAGAAGGCCGAGGCATAATACAATGAAGCCTCTACCACTTTATCCCTGACAACATCGTCTGCTAGAAGAAATAACTTTTGCTGATATGTGTGGTAAGCTCTATTGTCATGTAAAGTTAATTTCGCAACGCATACATCAATGCCCACGAGTGAATTTTGCTTGCACAATTGTTGAGGTACGACACATGCATTTGATTACAATTATAACATGCAGTGATCGTGTATCTATGAAATTCGATTACTGTCCTGTCAAAGTGTGCTATTACATAATTATGCGGCGGGGAGCGCAGAGAAATCAGCTGCCGTCTACAGATTATAGATGAATAATGGTGGTGTCTGGGAAAATATTCAATAGGATCATTCCTTCTCTTCTTGTTCTTCTGAAAGGTGTAGTACTTTACAGCGACGCTGTGGCCTTTCGGCTGTACATATCAGCCGTTTGTTTGTTTGTATGTTTTTTTAGGTGGGGGTGGGGGGGGGGGGGGGGGGGAGAGACGCGGAAGGGGGGGAGTGTTTTTTGGGGGAGGGGGGGTATTAGTCACCGGGTTTGCCTTTCCACTGCGATATATATTTCCTTAGCCAGACTACACTAGTGCAGCACGTCTCCAGCGCCGACGCATGGAGTTGGAATAGGGTCTCAGTCAGCTCCAGTTCGCTCTGATACAAGCCACCACTTATAAGTCGCTTGCTGCTGTCAGCTCAAGTTCATGTAAAAGTCGCTGGCTGCTGTCAGCTTAAGTTCATGTACAAGTCGCTGGCTGCTGTCAGCTCAAGTTCATGTAAAAGTCGCTGGCTGCTGTCAGCTCAAGTTCATGTAAAAGTCGCTGGTTGCTGTCAGCTCAAGTTCATGTAAAAGTCGCTGGCTCCTGTCAGCTCATGGTCATGTAAAAGTCGCTGGCTGCTGTCAGCTCATGTTCATGTAAAAGTCGCTGGCTGCTGTCAGCTCAAGTTCATGTAAAAGTCGCTGGCTGCTGTCAGCTCAAGTTCATGTAAAAGTCGCTGGCTGCTGTCAGCTCAAGTTCATGTAAAAGTCGCTGGCTCCTGTCAGCTCATGTTCATGTACAAGTCGCTGGCTGCTGTCAGCTCAAGTTCATGTAAAAGTCGCTGGCTGCTGTCAGCTCAAGTTCATGTACAAGTCGCTGGCTGCTGTCAGCTCATGTTCATGTACTGTGTAACATCGTTCCTCTCAACAAATAGGATCATTTTAGAGCGATTTAAAAAGGTATCAATGAATAGCTGCGAGATTAACAGGAAGACCCTCAATAACGGCCCTGCAGACCAGATGGCCAGACTTCGCACACTTGATGAACATGTGCAGACCAGATGGCCAGACTTCGCACACTTGATGAACATGTACAGACCAGATGGCCAGACTTCGCACACTTGATGAACATGTGCAGACCAGATGGCCAGACTTCGCACACTTGATGAACATGTACAGACCAGATGGCCAGACTTCGCACACTTGATGAACATGTGCAGACCAGATGGCCAGACTTCGCACACTTGATGAACATGTACAGACCAGATGGCCAGACTTCGCACACTTGATGAACATGTACAGACCAGATGGCCAGACTTCGCACACTTGATGAATATGTACAGACCAGATGGCCAGACTTCGCACACTTGATGAACATGTACAGACCAGATTGCCAGACTTCGCACACTTGATGAACATGTACAGACCAGATGGCCAGACTTCGCACACTTGATGAACATGTGCAGACCAGATGGCCAGACTTCGCACACTTGTTGAACATGTACAGATCAGATTGGCAGACGGGATCAAGACGCTGAGCAGCGCATGAGCTGCAGTGGTCAGCGACCCATAGCTGACTGCTAGCGTCAGGGCCAGCGAACCAGAACTGCCAAGACCCTTCTACACCTCCACGCGGTGATCCTGGATAACAGGCCGCAGCAGGGCAGACTGGCTAAGGAGAAGGGATCGAAGAGGGAATGCTAACCCGGTACTCAAAAAATGCTTGCTGAAGTCGGATGTGTTGGACCGAAAGGTGCAAATATCGCAGTCAAGCTGTAAACTACGACACAACGCATCCCATTATCTGGACTACATTCTGCTACTTAAGCCCTTTTAGGGTTTGGTAGCGGGAGATTGAGAACGAATGGAGAAGAAGAGGACGATTGCCAGACTTTGTACACTTGTTGAACATGTGTGGTATATAACTTTGTACACTTGTTGAACATGTGTGGTATATAACTCACCATGTTATATTGAATGCGGGGAGTATGAAATATCTTTTGATAACATACAGAGAATAACTTTAGACGTCACTTAGGAACTGTGGGGCGCCTCTCAAAGTTCACCAACCTGAAAGGTAATGCAAATATGAGTTGTCCGGTTCAGCAGGAAGGTCAGATATCTAAGGTGTTTATGGCACGAACAGTTGAGGGATGGGAGAGGGCGTGGGTGGGAGGTGTGAGATGGGAGAGAGTGTAAGGAGAGAGACGAGACGGGGATAGGGATGTCTTTTGTCACTACTTCAATTTCTCCATTGACTGCTTTATGGACCCGACAACAGCGACCAACAATGATAGATTTACATGTCCCTCGGCAAGACAATTGATTATTTCGACTTCGTCGATGGCTTGGCTCTTCTGTTCTTTTCGCCGTAATCTGCTTCTTCTTCTTCTTTCTTCTTTTTCGTCGTCGTCCGTTTGCTCTTCTGTTTCATAACCACGGTCAGACGTAAAATCAAATCTGTATGCTTGACGAGCGACCCTAAACATTATGCCTGCAGATACACAGGGCCAAAGCACAGGTTCTGAGAAAGAGCGGCCCAAAACATTAAGTCTGCAGATACAAAAGATAAACGCTGAGACAAGCGAGAGGCGTGTCTGCTCATTCATGAGAGAGGGAGAGAGAGAGAGAGAGAGAGGCTGAGAAAAGAGAGAGGCGTGTCTGCTCATTCATGAGAGAGGGAGAGAGAGAGAGAGAGGCTGAGACAAGAGTGAGGCGTGTCTGCTCATTCATGAGAGAGGGAGAGAGAGAGAGAGAGAGAGGCTGAGAAAAGAGAGAGACGTGTCTGCTCATTCATGAGAGAGGGAGAGAGAGAGAGAGAGGCTGAGACAAGAGTGAGGCGTGTCTGCTCATTCATGAGAGAGAGAGAGGGGCTGAGACAAGAGAGAGGCGTGTCTGCTCATTCATGAGAGAGAGTGAGAGAGAGGCTGAGACAAGAGAGAGGCGTGTCTGCTCATTCATGAGAGAGAGAGAGGCTGAGAAAATAGAGAGACGTGTCTGCTCATGCATGAGAGAGAGAGAGGCTGAGACAAGAGAGAGGCGTGTCTGCTCATTCATGGCTGAGAGGGGCTGAGACAGGAGAGAGGCGTGTCTGCTCATTCATGGCTGAGAGAGGCTGAGACAAGAGAGAGGCGTGTCTGCTAATTCATGAGAGAGAGAGAGGCTGAGACAAGAGAGAGACGTGTCTGCTCATTCATGAGAGAGAGAGAGAGGCTGAGACAAGAGAGAGGCGTGTCTGCTAATTCATGAGAGAGAGAGAGGCTGAGACAAGAGAGAGGCGTGTCTGCTAATTCATGAGAGAGAGAGTCTGAGACAAGAGAGAGGCGTGTCTGCTCATTCCTGGCTGAGAAGGACTGAGACAAGAGAGAGGCGTGTCTGCTCATTCCTGGCTGAGAAGGACTGAGACAAGAGAGAGGCGTGTCTGCTCATTCCTGGCTGAGAAGGACTGAGACAAGAGAGAGGCGTGTCTGCTCATTCATGAGAGAGAGAGGATGAGACAAGAGAGAGGCGTGTCTGCTCATTCATGAGAGAGAGAGGCTGAGACAAGAGAGAGGCGTGTCTGCTCATTCATGAGAGAGAGAGGCTGAGACAAGAGAGAGGCGTGTCTGCTCATTCATGAGAGAGAGAGAGAGCCTGAGACAAGAGAGAGGCGTGTCTGCTCATTCATGAGAGAGAGAGGATGAGACAAGAGAGAGGCGTGTCTGCTCATTCATGAGAGAGAGAGGCTGAGACAAGAGAGAGGCGTGTCTGCTCATTCATGAGAGAGAGAGGCTGAGACAAGAGAGAGACGTGTCTGCTCATTCATGAGAGAGAGAGGCTGAGACAAGAGAGAGGCGTGTCTGCTCATTCATGCCTGAGAGGGGCTGAGACAAAAGAGAGGCGTGTCTGCTCATTCATGGCTGAGAGAGGCTGAGACAAGAGAGAGGCGTGTCTGCTCATTCATGAGAGAGAGAGAGGCTGAGACAAGAGAGAGGCTGATACAAGAGAGAGACGTGTTTGCTCATTCATGGCTGAGAGTGTCTGAAACAAGAGAGAGGCGTGTCTGCTCATTCATGAGAGAGAGAGGATGAGACAAGAGAGAGGCGTGTCTGCTCATTCATGAGAGAGAGAGGCTGAGACAAGAGAGAGGCGTGTCTGCTCATTCATGAGAGAGAGAGGCTGAGACAAGAGAGAGACGTGTCTGCTCATTCATGAGAGAGAGAGGCTGAGACAAGAGAGAGGCGTGTCTGCTCATTCATGCCTGAGAGGGGCTGAGACAAAAGAGGGGCCTAGACAAAAGAGAGGCGTGTCTGCTCATTCATGGCTGAGAGAGGCTGAGACAAGAGAGAGGCGTGTCTGCTCATTCATGAGAGAGAGAGAGGCTGAGACAAGAGAGAGGCTGATACAAGAGAGAGACGTGTTTGCTCATTCATGGCTGAGAGTGTCTGAAACAAGAGAGAGGCGTGTCTGCTCATTCATGAGAGAGAGAGAGAGAGAGGCTGAGACAAGAGAGAGATGTGTCTGCTCATTCATGAGAGAGAGAGAGGCTGAGACAAGAGAGAGATGTGTCTGCTCATTCATGACTGAGAGGGGCTGAGACAAGAGAGAGACGTGTCTGCTCATTCATGAGAGAGAGAGGCTGAGACAAGAGAGAGGCGTGTCTGCTCATTCATGAGAGAGAGAGGCTGAGACAAGAGAGAGGCTGAGACAAGAGAGAGGCGTGTCTGCTCATTCATGAGAGAGAGAGGCTGAGACAAGAGAGAGGCTGAGACAAGAGATAGGCTGATACAAGAGAGAGGCGTGTCTGCTCATTCATGAGAGAGAGAGAGGCTGAGACAAGAGAGAGGCACGTCTGCTCATTCATGTGAGAGAGAGAGGCTGAGACAAGAGAGAGGCGCGTCTGCTTATTCATGAGAGAGAGAGGCTGAGACAAGAGAGAGGCGTGTCTGCTCATTCATGGGAGAGAGAGAGGCTGAGACAAGAGAGAGGCGTGTCTGCTCATTCATGGCTGAGAGAGGCTGAGACAAGAGAGAGGCGTTTCTGCTCATTCATGACTGAGAGGGGCTGAGACAAGAAAGAGGTGTGTCTGCTCATTCATGACTGAGAATGGCTGAGACAAGAAAGAGGCGTGTCTGCTCATTCATGAGAGAGAGAGAGGCTGAGACAAGAGAGAGACGTTTATGCTCATTCATGGCTGAGAGAGGCAGACAAGAGAGAGGCGTTTATGCTCATTCATGGCTGAGAGAGGCTGAGACAAGAGAAAGGCGTGTCTGTTCATTCATGAGAGAGAGAGAGGCTGAGACAAGAGAGAGGCGTGTCTGCTCCTTTATTTCTGAGAGAGGCAGACAAGAGAGAGGCGTATCTGCTCATTCATGGCCGAGAGAGGCAGAGACAAGAGAGAGAGGCGTGTCTGCTCATTCAGGAGAGAGAGAGAGAGGCTGAGACAAGAGAGAGGCGTGTCTGCTCATTCATGAGAGAGAGAGAGAGGCTGAGACAAGAGAGAGGCGTGTCTGCTCATTCATGGCTGAGAGAGGCAGAGACAAGAGAGAGGCGTGTCTGCTCATTCATGGCCGAGAGAGGCTGAGACAAGAGAGAGGCGTGTCTGCTCATTCATGGCTGAGAGAGGCTGAGACAAGAGAGAGGCGTGTCTGCTCATTCATGGCCGAGAGAGGCTGAGACAAGAATACTTGTTGAGCCCCTCTGCTCCACTTGAGCTGTTACATGTTTTAATTGATTTCTATGAGACAATGGTGAAGTAAAGGCAGAAGTACAGACGCGAAGCAGTTCTAGCATTACATAAAGTGATAACATGTACGCTGTCAGATTCATGTTATTGTTCTGTATCATCCTTTTAAGACAGCAGTGATAACTATCTTTTAAGCTGTACTCGTTAAACCCAGATGCTAAAGTACTTCTTCATTACCAGACACATGTTTTATATATGCTTGATATATGTGTGTGTGTGTGTGCAGTAGCCATTAATGTGTGGTAGTCCTTAATGTGCAGTAGTGATTAATTTGCGGTAGTCATCAATGTGCAGTAGTCATTAATGTGCAGTAGTCATTAATGTGCGATAGTCAATAATGTGCGATAATCATTAATGTGCAGTAGTCATTGTGCGGTAATCATTGATGTGTGGTAGTCATTAATGTGCGATAATCATTAATGCGCGGTAGTCATTAGTGTGCGGTAGTCATTAGTGTGCGGTAGTCATTAATGTGCGGTAGTCATTCATGTGCAGTGGTCATTAATGTGCGGTAGTCATTAATGTGCGATAATCATTAATGTTCAGTAGCCATTAATGTGCGATAATCATTAGTGTGCGGTAGTCATTAGTGTGCAGTAGTCATTAATGTGCTCTTATAGCAAACCCTGGTATCGAAGGTTCTCAGATTGAGGGCACTCTATGAGGAAATCGTCTTCGTTCGTTCTCAAACTTGCGTTACCAAGTCCTGAACATTCTCAATCTTCTGTTACCAAGTCCTGAACGTTCTCAAACTTCCGTTACCAAGTCCTGAACGTTCTCAATATTCTGTTACTAAGTCCTGAACGTTCTAATCTTCCGTTACCAAGTCCTGAATGTTCTCAATCTTACGTTACCAAGTCCTGAAATTGGCTCTGCAAGTAGCAGGATGTCTAGAGAACGGAATGTGTTGCGTCGTATTTACAGCTTGACTGCGATATTTGCATCTTTCGGTCCGACACATCGGACTTCAGCAGGCATTTGTGGGTACCATGTTAGTCTTTCCTCTTCAATCCCTTCACCTTAGCCAGTCGACCCTGTTGCAGCCTGTTATCCAGGATCACCGCGTGGAGGTTGAAAATGGTCTTGGCAGCTCTGTTTCGCTGGCCCTGACGCTAACAGTCAGCTTTGGGTCGCTGACCCTGACGCTAACAGTCAGCTTTGGGTCGCTTACCCTGACGCTAACAGTCAGCTTTGGGTCGCTGGCCCTGACGCTAACAGCCAGCTTTGGGTCGCTGACCCTGACGCTAGAAGTCAGATTTGGATCGCTGGCCCTGACGCTAGAAGTTAGATTTGGATCGCTGGTCACGTGGGTGATCGGAGAGTGTAGGTAGACGTGCGTGGTTGTATGAGTGCTCGGGGAGTGTGCATGGGTATTTGAGTGATCGGAGAGTAGGTGGGCGTGCGTGGGTGTATGAGTGAGCGTAGAGTGTAGGTGGGCGTGCGTGGGCGTTTGAGTGATCGGAGAGTGTAGGTGGGCGTGTGTGAATGTGTGAGTGATGTGAGAGTGTAGGTGGGCGTGTGTGGATGATCGGAGAGTGTAGGTGGGCGTGTGTGAATGTGTGAGTGATCGGAGAGTGTAGGTGGGCGTGTGTGTGTGGGTGATGTGAGAGTGTAGGTGGGCGTGTGTGAATGTGTGAGTGATCGGAGAGTGTAGGTGGGCGTGTGTGTGTGATGTGAGAGTGTAGGTGGGCGTGTGTGAATGTGTGAGTGATCGGAGAGTGTAGGTGGGCGTGTGTGGGTGATCGGAGAGTATAGGTGGGCGTGTGTGAATGTGTGAGTGATGTGAGAGTGTAGGTGGGCGTGTGTAGGTGATCGGAGAGTGTAGGTGGGCGTGTGTGAATGTGTGAGTGATCGGATAGTGTCGGTGGGCGTGTGTGTGTGATGTGAGAGTGTAGGTGGGCGTGTGTGAATGTGTGAGTGATCGGAGAGTGTAGGTGGGCGTGTGTGGGTGATCGGAGAGTGTAGGTGGGCGTGTGTGGGTATGGGTGATGTGAGAGTGTAGGTGGGCGTGTGTGGGTGTGTGAGTGATCGGAGAGTTAGGTGGGCGTATGTATGTGTGGGTGATGTGAGTGTAGGTGGGCGTTTGTGTGTGTGTGATGTAAGTGTAGGTGGGCGTGTGTGTGTGTGGGTGATGTGAGAGTGTAGGTGGGCGTGTGTGGGTGATCGGAGAGTGTAAGTGGGCGTGCGTGGGTGTGTGTCATGTGAGAGTGTAAGTGGGCGTGCGTTTGTGTGTGAGTGATGTAAGAGTGTAATTGGGCGTGCGTGGGTGTGTAGGCGAGCTTGTTTGCTGCTGTAGATCGCAATTGCTGCGCGATAACAAGTACTGACACGGAACAACAACGAAAACAAAGGTATGGGGCAGATGGCATGTCGTGAGACGCGCGCGTCCAACAGTTCAGCCGCACAGAACAGAAGAGCGATCATTACAGGATAGACAAGTGAGGCAGGCATGACAAATGCCAGCTTATAATGTGGCGTAGTATCCAGTGGAATAATTAATTAGTGATCGCATTGTCGTGTTAACAGTGTATGACCTTTATTTTATACGTGTCGGCGTGTGTTGCTAGAGTCCGAAAGACGAGCAAACAATTGAACAATGTAACCTGTCCGATATGTCGAAAGAGGCGACTAAGGAGGCTTGGAGATGGTGTTGGCTACCTCCTATCCTGTAGAAACTATTAGGCATAAGCGATAGAGAAAAAAACCTTCAGATTTCATGGTAGGAGAGGAGCGACTTTGTTATGTCAAGTCATACACGAGATGTCAGTGGTAAAATCCATCAGAGCGGGTCCGTTGGTAAACAGAACTAGAGTGGGTCTGTGCGTAAACAGAACTAGAGTGGGTCTGTGCGTAAACAGAATTAGAGTGGGTCTGTGCGTAAACAGAACTAGAGCGGGTCTGTGCGTAAACAGAACTAGAACGGGTATGTTGGTAAACAGAACTAGAGCGGGTCTGTTGTAAAACAGAACTAGAGCGGGTATGTTGGTAAACAGAACTAGAGCGGGTCTGTTGTAAAACAGAACTAGAGCGGGTCTGTTGTAAAACAGAACTAGGGCGTGTCTGTGGGTAAACATAACTAGAGCGCGCCTGTGGGTAAACAGAACTAGGGTGCATCTGTGGGTAAACAGAACTAGGGCGGGTCTGTGGGTAAACAGAACTAGGGAGCGTCTGTGGGTAAACAGAACTAGGGCGCGTCTGTGGGTAAACAGAACTAGGGCGGGTCTGTGGGTAAACAGAACTAGGGCAGGTATGTCGGTAAACAGAACTAGGGCGGGTCTGTGGGTAAACAGAACTAGGGCGGGTCTGTGGGTAAACAGAGCTAGGGCAGGTATGTGGGTAAACAGAGCTAGGGCAGGTATGTGGGTAAACAGAGCTAGGGCAGGTATGTGGGTAAACAGAACTAGGGCAGGTATGTGGGTAAACAGAACTAGGGTGGGTCTGTGGGTAAACAGAGCTAGGGCAGGTATGTGGGTAAACAGAACTAGGGTGGGTCTGTGGGTAAATAGAACTAGGTTGTGTCTGTGGTTAAATAGAACTAGGGTGGGTATGTGGGTAAACAGAACTAGGGCGGGTCTGTGGGTAAACAGAACTAGGGCAGGTATGTGGGTAAACAGAACTAGGGCGGGTCTGTGAGTAAACAGAACTAAGGCGGGTGTGTGGGTAAATTGAACTAGGGCAGCTATGTGGTAAACAGAACTAGGGCGGGTATGTGGGTAAACAGAACTAGGGCGGCTTTGAGGGTAAACAGAACTAGGGCGGGTATGTGGGTAAACAGAACTAGGGCGAGTCTGTGGGTAACCAGAAATAGGGCAGGTATGTGGGTAAACAGAATATGACAACTGTTTGATTCCTTGCATGTTGAAAGAGTCGCATTCAAGAGAATTGTGCATGGAGTTGGCAGCCTCATCGTGTAACAACTATTGTTATTAAACTGCATTGGAAATTACTTGAGTCAGGTTTCTGTAACAGCTGGTTATAGTAATCCAAATACACAGTCCAATCCTTCAACAAATGAGATGGCGAACGAATAAACTGCAGATCGTGTGTGAACGTTCATCATCGCCATGTGCCAGACCGACCGTCGCAGGCGATTTTAAATCTCCATTAACCACTGAGCCGACTGATGTATATCAATGATGGATTTGCTCGCCGGCTGTCTCATGACATTAAGCAGTCAAGCATAGTCTGTCAGTACTATATGTTCTCGCTCTCACACCACCCCCCCCCCCCACCCCCACCCCACCCCCCCCCCCACCCCAGAATTCTGCCGGATTGTGGTTACAGTATGCTCCGACCATAATCTTCTCTTAATTTCATTTCACATATTCTCATTTCTACAGACACGCCATCAGAGACAGTCCAGTTCACACATTCTCAGTTTTACAGACACGTCATCAGAGACAGGCCAGTTCACACATTCTCAGTTTTACAGACACGCCATCAGAGACAGGCCAGTTACACATTCTCAGTTTTACAGACACGCCATCAGAGACAGACCAGTTCACACATTCTCAGTTTTACAGATACGCCATCAGAGACAGGCCAGTTCACGCATTCTCAGTATTAGATATACCATCAGATATAGCCTAAAAGGAGACGATTTGTACAGGCAATATTAACTTGGGCAAATTTAGAAGTTACCAGACGTCTCCTTAACATTTTGGGTCCATTGTCCATGACAAACACGATGAGACCTGCGACCGTTGTCCATGACAGACACAATGAGACCTGCGACCGTTGTCAATGACAGACACCATGAGACCTGCGACCGTTGTCAATGCTAGACACGATCAGACCTGCGACCGTTGTCCATGACAGACACGATAAGACCTGCGACCGTTGTCAATGCCAGAAACGATGAGACCTGCGACCGTTGTCAATGCTAGACACCATGAGACCTGCGACCGTTGTCAATGCCAGACACCATGAGACCTGCGACCGTTGTCAATGCCAGACACGATGAATGGTTCCCATCGTGAGTAATTGTGTCTATAAGGACAGACCACACTTCCTCAATCCATTTGTCAATGGCAGGCAAAGTTATCATTGACCAGACCATATTTATCGCTGTCTTCGAGGTCTTGACCAAACTCTCTCTTCTCCATCCAGTCAACGAAAGCTCTCCCCACGATGCCCCAACGTTGGATCAAGATGTCCATGTAGTCAAGCCGTCTTCGAAGCCTAGACCAAACTCCCTCTTCTATATCCAGTCAACGAAAGTTCTCCCCACGATGCCCCAACGTTGGATCACGATGCCCATGTCAACCTCTATGATTCTTAGTCAAACCGACCTACTTTAGTCTCGGCTCCGTTATCCCCATGGGCCTCAACTATATAATCAGCAGATTTGTCAGTTCCATTTTGAACATCTTTAAACATTTAACAAGATTACTGTGCTTGTAATGGGTTCAGTACCTCTCAAGGACTCGATACGTCGGTAGAGCATACGCGGTTCTTCCTTTTGGAGGGTAATATTTAAAAAACCTGGCCGGCCCACCTTGCGGTGACTGTATGGGCAAGCGGTCGTTATTCCTCAGAACTATAAACTTTTCTGGTTTGCTTCAACTATGTGAATAAACACTGTGATGATAGTTGTTATTCAAGGCTAACACACCTGTCAACTTAGTGATACAAGTGGTGTGTTCAAGGTTGACACACCTGTTAACTCATAATACAAGTGGTGTGTTCAAGGTTAACAAACCTGTTAACTCATGATACAAGTGGTGTGTTCAAGGTTAACACACCTGTCGACTCATGATACAAGTGGTGTGTTCAAGGTTAACACACCTGTCGACTCATGATACAAGTGGTGTGTTTAAGGTTAATACACCTGTCGACTCATGATACAAGTGGTGTGTTCAAGGTTAACACACCTGTCGACTCATGATACAAGTGGTGTGTTCAAAGTTAAAACACCTGTCGACTCATGATACAAGTGGTGTGTTCAAGGTTAAAACACCTGTCGACTCATGATACAAGTGGTGTGTTCAAGATTAACTTCCTGCTGTGCAACCCTCGTGGGAGCGAGTGATTCACTAGTTGATCCAGGTATCCATGTCCTGTTTTTGAGAAGGTCGTTCTAGAGCTGTTTTCCAAAACCAGCAAGCCAACCGGAAATATGTGCTGCCTTGAGATGGCACCGCTAGTGTAACTTTATTTTCATCCGTGTGTGTGTGTGTTGAATCTTCTGATTGTGGCGCTCTAACCAGTTTGTATAACGTGTTAGCCCACTTCAGCGCACAGCACACCTCCGCCAAAACAGCTAGGATTACTGAACCTGTTCAAATCCTCCATGATGGTTCCAGACGGTGCCCTCCTCCAGATGGTGCCCTCCTCCAGCAGTAGCCCTCCTCCAGTACGAGCCCTCCTCCAGTAGGAGCCCTTCAAGAATTCTCCAGCCAGTGCCCTTCTCCAGTAGGAGCCCTTCAAAAATTATCCAACCAGTGACCTCCTCCAGCCACTGCCCTCCTCCAACCAGTGCCCTCCTCCAGTAGGAGCCCTTCAAGAATCCTCGAGCCACTGCCCTCCTCCCACCAGTGCCCTCCTCCAGTAAGATCCCTTCAAGAATCCTCCAGCAACTGCCCTCCTCCAGCCACTGCCCTCCTCCAGTAAGAGCCCTTCAAGAATTCTCCAACCAGTGCCCTCCTCCAGTAAGAGCCCTTCAAGAATTCTCCAACCAGTGCCCTCCTCCAGTAAGAGCCCTTCAAGAATTCTTCAGCCAGTGCCCTCCTCCAGTAGGAGCCCTACAAGAATTCTTCAGCCAGTGCCCTCCTACAGTAAGAGCCCTTCAATAATTCTCCAACCAGTGCCCTCCTCCAGTAAGAGCCCTTCAAGAATTCTCCAGCCAGTGCCCTCCTCTAGTAAGAGCCCTTCAAGAATTCTCCAGCCAGTGCCCTCCTCCAGTAAGAGCCCTTCAATAATTCTCCAGCCAGTGCCCTCCTCCAGACGGTGCCCTCCTTCAGCCAGTGCCCTCCTCCAGTAAGAGCCCTTTAAGAATTCTCCAACCAGTGCCCTCCTCCAGTAAGAGCCCTTCAAGAATTCTCCAACCAGTGCCCTCCTCCAGTAAGAGCCCTTCAAGAATTCTCCAGCCAGTGCCCTCCTCCAACCACTGCCCTCCTCCAACCAGTGCCCTCCTCCAATAAGAGCCCTTCAAGAATTCTCCAGCCAGTGCCCTCCTCCAGTAAGAGCCCTTCAAGAATTCTCCAGCCAGTGCCCTCCTCTAGTAAGAGCCCTTCAAGAATTCTCCAGCCAGTGACCTCCTCCGGACGGTGCCCTCCTTCAGCCAGTGCCCTCCTCCAGTAGGAGCCCTACAAGAATTTTCCAGCCAGTGCCCTCCTCCAGTAGGAGTCCTACAAGAATTCTTCAGCCAGTGCCCTCCTCCAGTAGGAGCCCTACAAGAATTCTTCAGCCAGTGCCCTCCTCCAGTAGGAGCCCTACAAGAATTCTCCAGCCAGTGCCCTCCTCCAGTAGGAGCCCTACAAGAATTCTCCAGCCAGTGCCCTCCTCCAGCAGGAACCCTCCAAGAATCCTCGAGCCGGTCCCCTCCAAGAATTAGTCACCGGTGACTTTCCCCGTCTCTAAGAGTGTCCCTCATACAGGCTGGACATTGTCATAAACTTAGCGGCCTGTCCCAGTCTTCTCCCGTCCCTAAGAGTGTCCCTCATACAGGCTGGACATTGTCATAAACTTAGCGGCCTGGCCCAGTCTTTTGCCGTCCCTATACAGAATGTCCCTCATTCAGGCTAGCAAGTGGCATGGTGTTTGTGCGGAGGACTTCCCTCTTGGCCAATTTTTCTTTCGCACCAGGTTGTAGTGGCTCTTCTTATATCACTGAGAAAGTATCGGGATACTCCTGGCAGTAGTGCAATGCAGGCTCATCACTGCGGGGACCACAGTGACGCTCCCTACCTCCTGGCTGCTGCAACACACCTTGATATCAGGTGAGTGGTATCGATGTCAGTTGGTGTCTTAGCCAGCATGTAGCACCTGTCCGTGACACTAGCCTTCTTACTCGTGGACATGATGTCACACTCCTCCTTTCGTGGAGCCGAATGTCTGAGCACAGCATCGTGTACCCAATCTGAGTAACGTCACGTGATCTTTCTTGTTAAACAAGATGGTGGTCTAAGTGCACATTGATCTATTCACAAATCTGAGTAACGTCACGTGATCTTTCTTGTTAAACAAGATGGTGGTCTAAGTCCACATTGATCTATTCACAAATCTGAGTAATGGGACGTGATCTTTCTTGTTAAACAAGATGGTGGTCTAAGTCCACATTGATCTATTCACAAATCTGAGTAATGGGACGTGATCTTTCTTGTTAAACAAGATGGTGGTCTAAGTCCACATTGATCTATTCACAAATCTGAGTAATGGGACGTGATCTTTCTTGTTAAACAAGATGGTGGTCTAAGTGCACATTGATCTATTCACAAATCTGAGAAATGGCACGTGATATTTCTTGTTGGTAAACAAAATGATGGACTGTTTCCATTGTCCTATTCCTGATCTGAGTAATCTCACGTATTCTCTTGTTGGTAAGGAGTGGTACAAAAAGTCAAGGTAATCCCATAGAAGAAACTGCTGTTGAGGATGAAGTGTTCCAGACCGTCGTACTAGGTCTCAACATTATATGAGGTAGGGTTGGCCAGATTCATTCTTCGCTGTCTTATCTTCTTTCAAAGTTAGCCAGGCACCCATTAACAGCTGGGTTGACTAGAGTGTGTAGATAACGGGTGATCGAGCCTGATAAACCTTGCAGCGAAATGCAAAAGCTCTAACACTCCTCTACTCAAAAGCTCAAGGAGTGGAATATAGCCGTTATAAAAGGCCGCGGGGCCAGAGAACGAACGATACAACAAACTGTTGAGTACCAAACATGTTTATCCAAATGTTTCTTATCCGGTTAATGCTAGTTGGTTGATTAGGTCCGCGATCGCGTGTTTAGTTCCCAAACAACAACTAAATCAACGTATCGACCAAAATGTCTTCGCCTGTGACAACAGAAAATACAAATATGGGTACTTGCGTCTTAATTTATCGCAAACAAAAAAATATCTATTTTCAGCATCACATTTGAGGTAGTGACGTCACAGCATAGTCATTTTGTAACTGTTGAGGATGACAAATATTCTTGCGAGAATAGACGAGAATTTATATTTCGTGTCGTCTTAACAACGTATTTCTGGAATCTGTCAACGTTGGTCCATGAATAAGAGAGTAGCAGTCAGTTTTTACAGCAGCATGGCAGTATCCATGCTGTCAGGCGATGTAATAACAACCATGTTATATAACCCTAAAGCTAACTATAACCCTTACCATAACTCTTCGCAAACTGAATATAACCACCTTTTCTACACTTCTATATTTATATGTTTATGTGTTTTTTTGTATAAATAAATTATATCGCCCAGTCCTTCCCTTTACCCCGAAATGGAACGTACCGTGACGTACGATGGGAAGCCAGAAAACTCTGTTATGGGTGAATTCAGACGCAAGTGCCCACGTATGAACTAACACATTGTGGAAGCATAACCTAACACAACACAGACATGAATAGAAGCACCATATATTAACAGATAGCACCAGACCTATGTCAGATGGTCGTCCAGTTTTGTTTCAATTGTGACAGTGTCATGTGTGTGACATGTGTCAGGTGTGTGACAATATCAGTTATTTGACAGATGTGGAATTCAGGGATTCAGACAAATGTGGAATTCGGGGATTCAGACAAATGTGGGATTCAGGGATTCAGACAAATGTGGGATTCGGGGATTCAGACAAATGTGAGATTCGGGGATTCAGACAAATGTGGGATTCAGACAAATGTGGGATTCAGGGATTCAGACAAATGTGGGATTCGGGGATTCAGACAAATGTGGGATTCAGACAAATGTGGGATTCGGGGATTCAGACAAATGTGAGATTTAGGAATTCAGACAAATGTGGGATTCGGGGATTCAGACAAATGTGGGATTCAGGGATTCAGACAAATGTGGGATTCGGGGATTCAGACAAATGTGGGATTCGGGGTTTCAGACAAATGTGGGATTCAGACAAATGTGGTATTCAGAGATTCAGACAAATGTGGGATTCGGGGATTCAGACAAATGTGGGATTCAGGGATTCAGACAAATGTGGGATTCAGGGATTCAGACAAATGTGGGATTCAGGGATTCAGACAAATGTGGGATTCAGGGATTCAGACAAATGTGGGATTCAGGGATCTGGACAGACTCCCAATCATAAACTCGAACCAACTTCCGACCTGCCACTGAAGGCTAACGGAAACTAGACATATGGAGGCTAATTTAAGCTGAACAGTAAGCAAGCAGCTGGACAAGACATTACGTAGGAGAGTTCAGACAGAGTACATTGGGTGTGTTTAAGAAAGTCGGTCTGGGTTTTCATTGTCCGAATATCTGGTCATGTGAAAGTTAGATGGTCAGAATTTACTTTCGCTACTATCGGGAGATTATTGTCTAAGCTTAGGTCGACAGTTTAACACGTGACCATCACGTGACAAATCTGGGAGACGTTCCTGAGACTTCTAGCTAGATTGGTAGTTAGTTTAGTTGGGGTTTATAACCGACAATGCTGTAGTGTCTATGTGACACAAGAAGATTGATAGAGGTTGAGTTGCTCATGATTGGACGGTTCACATATCAAATGTAAAGTTGGTGGTGGCTTCAGAAATGAGGAACTTGACATTTTGACAGGCAGTAAAAAGCCATACAGTGACAAGAGCTATGAGTTAGTTAACTGGATAGTGACAGTAGTAACACTTGACTGGTCGTCATGTTGGATGGGCGGAATTTTGAGAGGATCATGGGAGGCTGATAAAGGATGAAGCACAAGTCATTCCAGGCAGAGATGGCTGGGAGGTCCGACTGTGAGCTTCATATGCGTTATACCTTATTGTCTGATGAAAGTGACAGAAACAGAACTAGGGCGGGTATGTGGGTCCCCAGAGAGTTCGAGGTGTAAGGGTTAACTATGGATGCCATAGTCACTGCGCTTGCCTGTTGAAAATGATTGTAACCTGATCCCGTAAAGGGAGAGAAAGAGAGCAGGCAGGAACCTCGACTGTGGATTCCATAGTCACTGCGCTGGTCTGCTGGCAGTGACGGTAACCTGATCTGACGGACAGAGATAAAGAGCTGGCAGGAACCTCGACTGTGGATTCCATAGTCACTTCTCTGGTCTGCTGGAAATTACAGTAACCTAATCGCAGGGAAAAAGAAAGAGAGAGAGAGAGAGGGGGGGGGGGGGTGAGAAGAGATGGAGGAGGGAGAACGAAAAAAGAAAGAGACAACGGGCAGAAACGAAGACCGGAAGGTTTGAGTTGGCGAGATAAACTCTAAGCGGTGGTCACTTCCGTATGGTCCGGCACATACTTACTGTGCGGAGAAGTGTGTTAGGCTAAGGAGGGAGTACTAGCCGCCCTTGTGGTAGGCTCTGGAGGGAGTACGAACTAGCCCCCCCCCCCCCCCCCCCCTTTGGACGAAGCTGCAGCCTAGACTCCAGTGAGTACGTACGGTCCATGTAAATAATTAAGGTAAGGGCGACAAGTTGGCTTTACGACACGATAAAAGGTACAGTGAAAGGATCCAGTCTACTAGATAATATGTGAGGAGGGTATGTTACACACTTCAAGCGAGATATCTTAGCCATGTATATCCATTGTTTTTAAACAATTTATTTTAAATCCACAGTACCACCACAGCCTGGCCATATTTCTTTTAAATGTTATTCCTGCTTAGTTTCCAACGACTGCATCTCTGCCAACTTTTAATTTGAGGGCGAATCGATTTTTAGATCGTCATTGATCTCAGTCTTCTCTGTTCTTACCTCACACTCTGTTCTTACCTCACACTCTGTTCTTACCTCACACTCTGTTCTTACCTCACACTCTGTTCTTACCTCACACTCTGTTCATTTTACTTTGTCCAACAATCACACTCACAAACACATTCTTGCACAACTTTCACAGGCGCCCTCACGGTGAGGCCCCTCCGTTGTATTTTGGTTCAGTTGATATATGAGAGCGCCCTAACTAGCCTAGGTACATGTACAGACTCACATTGCATCCAGACACTGGTTAATATGTCCCGGAATCCCATAAAACGCCGCGACCCGGGGTGGGAGGAAAGGGCGTGCCTCCGCCAGTGGAATACAAGGAGGCAAACACTTTACCAACAACAAATTGTAGATCTGAAGCAGAGTTTAGGCCGCGATACTGAGTAGTGTTGGGAGGTTCAATGATACTAATATAACCAAGAAGACTGTATCTGGGGTTGAACTATGTGTGCGTAGCTTCATAAACAAAGTCCACTAAACAGTGGTGGGGTAAGAATAACATGATGCTGAGAGCAGCCAGCGGATAAAGCGATACTCCCTTAACCACGAGACAGGGTTCGACGACCACCTCCCAATCTACCCGATTGCATATGTCTATATCTTCTTCTTCTTCTTCTTCTTCTTCTTCTTCGTACGCTGTCAGACGTCAACCTGAATTTGTTAGAAGAAAGTCATCCTGAGGCTGATATGTCTACACGACTTACACACATGGAAGCCGGAGCAGCGAGGAAGAACAACTACCCACCTCAAGCACAAGTCTCTAACACTTCATCCCCGACAGTAATGTCTAACTTGAGACTACCTTTGCTACCATTATAAATATTTTCCTTACCTATAATGCAGAAAATAATGTGTGTGTTCATTATATATATCTATATTCCTGCGATACGGAATTAACACGTAACAGTTGCGATCCCCCTTTGATACTAAGCAAACAGATTGATCTACGTACCGTTAGTGTATAAACTATTATCTGGCATTGAAATACCTGGTAAACAATATCTTACTGTTATGTGTCTCGTATTGCAGTACTTTACTTACTTAGTCGCTCCTCTTATACCGTGAGGTGTAGAGGTGTGTTGCAATACCACTATCTGAATTTAAGCAGTCTATTTCTAACGAGGGAAACTGAGGCGCTAGTCGGATCGAAGAACTCTGTTCCCCTCGCCGCTGCACCTACCTTAAGGCGGTACGTAAACCTGGATCACAGTTCTTCTTGTCGTCTGCTCCGTGAAATGTAGTCTTATGAGCCTTTCCTGTATTTATTCTATGTCTTGGATGCATTTTGTCTATTATCTGGGTGGATTATAAATGCTACACCGTGTTCCGCTCTGCCGTTCTGACCTACCCCGCTCTACAATAAGACATAGTTTTCGTGTCTCCTTAATGTTTCGATTCTGTTTCCTAATGTCCGAAAGCCCCCTTATCCTTTCTTTGATGTTATCAAAAAACGTGACTATTTTTGGTCTCCTTGTCTGTCTAGCCATTTATATTTTATGTCGTCAGTCTGTCTTGTTGATTTCCTCTGCCCCGCCATTATGTTTCATACAGCTCCGTTGTTGTTATGAGCTATAAATAGCGTTACTGCGCGTATCGGATGGCTGGACCACGGCCTTCTAAAGTAATAGGTCCTTTGACCATGACCTACTTTAGATAGGCCTTCGTACTCACGGGGAAAACCGCCTTGAAAGATCGGCGACTAAATGACGAAACTCGTGTCAACTATTATCCGTTTCGCAATGGTCACCGATATGCGTGAATTTTTGCCAGTGAACTTATCTTTTCAATGTCCAAATGATTTAATAATTTACAATGTGTCAGGTAGCGCAATTTTCACAAAGTTCATTTGATATTTGTTAGCAGAGGAATTATTTTGTCACTTGAGAAAATAATTTACTGTAAATGTTTAAAATAATGTCTTTCTATAAGCATAGGCGTCTCTTCAATTTGAATTAGATTTTCTACATTAGGTTCCACATAATATCTTTTTGTAATTTAGTTCATGTGTTTTAGGAGCTGTAATAAGTAACTGGGCATTTCGTAGAAAAAATGTGTGAAAATGTAAAAGCACACAATATATAGAACATAAAAAGTACATACTTCAGATGGATTGGTTCAGTTTTATAAATATATGCTGGAGAAAATAATAAATGGCTATAATTCAGTTGTGAGATCCATCTTCTAGCTGGGGTGACCAGTTCTGAGATCCACCTTCTAGCTGGGGTGGCCAGTTCTGAGATCTATCTTCTAGCTGATTGGGGTGTCCAGTTCTGAGATCCATCTTCTAGCTGGGGTGTCCAGTTCTGAGATCCATCTTCTGGCTGGGGTGGTCAGTTCTGAGATCCATCTTCTAGCTTGGGTGACCCGTTCTGAGATCCATCTTCTAGCTGGGGTGACCAGTTCTGAGATCCATCTTCTAGCTGATTTAGGTGGCCCTGAATAGGACGGTTTTGCCAAGGTGATGGAAACTTCTATTTCTCAGAAAGTATGTAGGTTAATTTTTCACTTAATCATAGTCAGATGAGTCTAACACATTGATGACTGCTCTGGAAGAAAGAACGACAGTCCACCTTTTTTCAATAGTTCTCTTCCTCTTTCAAGACATGGTCCTCACATTTAGGCCAATAATATTTGTCTAAATTTAAAAAGGCTGTATACTTTAGTTCTTTCATATCGCATAGTTTGAAAGTTTTGATTTCAGCTGCCACTTGTCCTTTAAGGAGTACCACTTAGCGAGAGGTATTATTTTTGTAATTGTTATAACTTTATTAAAAATTGATATATCCATATAATAAATTTAAGCAGGTGCTGCAAAGATGATCACCCTACATCATGATATCATTTATTCTAATGTGGAAATCGAAATGTTAATTTAAAACGTAATTAAACCCCCCAAAAATAGCGCAGAAGAATACGTCCCCGGCCCTAATCTCCTTTGCTTGATCTGGTACATCTATATACTTGATCACACAATTTTTAACCACATCGGGAACGCACCGAAGGCTGACATAACTGTACAAAACTCGTGCCCCTTAGATTGAAACTGAAGACTTTGTAAAACACAGGGAACGTGTTATTTCAAAAAATACTCACTGTCATGAAAGCGGTAATCATTTCAATAGACTGGTTTCATTAGGAGCGCTGGTTGTTGTATACCGTAAATTTAAAAAAAAAAAGATGGGTATTCAGTTTGTTTCAGGGCAGAATTCTGTGAAAGGATCACTCTCGACAGTGATTTCTTGTGTTTTGTACCGTGAATTTGTTTTATTTCTCTGTGTAGATGATGTATGGATTGATTATAAACCTTGGCACAATATGAGTGCTGATGAGTTTTGTAATTTAGTTGGCCTCAACATGTGACGTATCATGGGTATTTTCCCAATGAGTCCGTCGGCCTTCTAGTTGGCCATGCTTTGACCTACTTAGTGACGTCACTTCCCAGAGCACTGTTTTTAAACAGTCGAGAATTTTGAATTTGGCGACTGGCATCGAAAATGCCTTCTAAATGTTGTGTTCCTGGATGTAAATCAAATTACAACAGCACTTGTGGTTATGTGAGTGTAATTAGGTTTCCACGCAATGCAGAAATGAGGAAAAGTGGATTAAATACATCCCTAGGAAATATCTTGTACCAACTAATGCCAGTGTTGTGTGTATCAAGCATTTTCGACCGTGTGATATTATTACAAGCCATACTTACGACGACATATCTGGAGTTATACATGTGCTTCCACGAAAATGTCCTGCTCTGAAACCAAATGCATATCCATCATTGTTTCCCGAACTGCCTTCCTATTTATCAGTTGACATACATCAACATTTCAAAAATCCAGAAGAACGTGCTTCCGAAATTGTGAGAAAGCATGACGAAAAAAATAATTGACTGGCTTTCGTCAGATGTTATAAAACTAGCACAATCTTGAGTCTCAGATTAGTGCGAAATTGAAAGGATTGTTAGACAAGCAATGAAAGTTTACTTTGCTAGATGGTGCTCATATCTGTATTGTACTGTACTGCATGCCTATCGAAGAAAATACTGCACCTTACACAAATGTCAGCATTAGTGTTACCTGACATGTCTGTAGAAGTCTATCTCAGGAATAAAAAGGTTGCTGCTAAACATCTATACTGGATTATAAATAACAGTAAACTAGAAAGGTGGTCACAGCTTGAAAATCTAATGATCCGTTACAGTGAATATAAACCTGATACTCCTCAAAGCACTGTCACTGTCAGTGATTTAGTAGAGGAAACATGCATTATGTTACAAAGTGCAAAAGAATTACCACTTTCATCTGAAAAGATAAATATGACAATAACAACTGCTAATGATGAGTCGCTTCATTATTTAGATAAGTTTGCAGCATGGTTGATACAGTGGGGACGCGTATCTGGTTCCAATGGAAAGCTGATAAAAGAAACACACAGTGCATTATTGCCTACAGTGACTGCAGTCATTAAACTAGCAGAATATGCCTTCAGTACAACAGGTGCAACATTCACGTGACTGGGAAAGGTAGACTGATCATTTAAAAGCTCGGTTCGGCGAGCATCGTCAATTGTCAGGTGCAAATTATCTTGTGTCTGTTATGAAGGCAGAAAAAAATGGAAAATACATTCCCTTCTTTGATTGACGTCAACAGCTTATGGAGATGTTCCAGTACGTGACTTCTCTGCGATTGTCAGTAATGATAACTACGGTGGGGATGCTGATGTTGGTAGTGGAGCAGCTTCATCTCATGTTGATAAAGTAATTTTTCTCATTTATCCGAATGAAGAATCGGGTTGTGCTGAAGGAACAGAACATGCCTTGGTCTATATTGCTGGTTTTGTCTCTAGTAAAGTTATAGGAAAGGTTCAATGCATTTCATGCAAGGGTCTACTGCAGAAGGATAAAACATTGACGGTCAATTTGGTCCAGATATGATTTATATTGACTATATACAGCTACTGGACCGTGGAGGTTTAAAGTACCCTTCCCAGCTTGTCACACTATTGACATGTGTATCTTATGCAGCAATCCAGAAGCTCATAACCCGAGCTAGAAGCAAAATGTATGGCATGTAAACTACACAATAAGTTGCTTATGCATATTGTGAAATGAAGTGTCACAGTCACAGTAGGTGGCATCTCTGCCGATGGACGTCACAAATCACAAATTGTTTTACAAGCATTATCAATTATTTCCAATGTATTTTTGAACAACTACAGAAAGATGAACAACGACACATCAATGACAGATACATCTTCCTGCAGCAAGAGAAAACTGACTAAATATTCACAGTTGTTTCATTACATTTTCTCTGCTTTCCCGCATGTTGCCATTTGTATTGACATGCATGTGTCAACTATAATAGCATGTTTAGGAAACAATGATGGGCATGCAGTTGGTTTCAGGGCAGGATTCTGTGAAAGGATCACTCTCAACTTTGATTTGTTGTGTTTTGTACCGTCATTTTGTTTTATTTCTATTTGTGGGGCATGGATTGATTAAAGACTTGGCACAAATAATATGCTTCAAAAGGTAAATAATTTATTATTATTATTGATTTACTTTCATATTGTTGACGAAAAAATACTAGAACAATTAATAATAATTATATTGTGTGATGTGTGTTGATGTATCCTCTAACTATATTGGCATCTAACACGGTGTTTCTCTAATGAATGTCTTCCTGTGTGTGTGTGTGTGTGTGTGTGTTTGATGTGTGTTGATGTATCCTCTAACTATATTGGCATCTAACACGGTGTTTCTCTAATGAATGTCTTCCTGTGTGTGTGTGTTTGATGTGTGTTGATGTATCCTCTAACTATATTGGCATCTAACACGGTGTTTCTCTAATGAATGTCTTCCTGTGTGTGTGTCTGATGTGTGTTGATGTATCCTCTAACTATATTGGCATCTAACAATTTATTTCTGTAATACATAATGCTATTCATATAGTCACCAACAGTTAAAATTTCATGAGTTCTCTTATCGAGTAGAACGTAATATTTGACGTCACAAATGGATTTTTCCGTCTATTCGCAGGCCTATCTAAAGTAGGTCATGGCTAGACCATGGTTATTCTTCTATCTAAAGATAGCCACGGCTAGACCTGTCACAGTGACCCTAATTGAGGGTGATTACGGTCATATATGAATAAAGGTAGCCCTATAGCACACACTGCTATTGGGGATGACGTGTCAGTGATTATTGTACTAGGTCTCAGATTTTCATATGGCAGAAAGGATGGGGTGAGGGGAATGATCAGTGCCCTTCCTCGCTGCCTTTCCTTCTTTAACAGAAAGCCAGGTACATATTTACATTCGAGTTCTCTACAGCCTGTCGGTAACGGAGATCGAACTCAGTACATTTGATATGAGTCAATGGATGCTGTCAGCCCATTCACTGCTGCATCTTAGACCACCACATGTAACTGACACTTAACAATCTCAAAGAAGATATCGAGCTGGCCTTTAGCGATATGTCAGACGAGGACATTCGGTAAAAGGAACAGCAGTCCATGACGACAAAGATGCGCTTCACAAGAACAATCCGAACAGAGAAGATATGTATTCTACAATATGTGCACGGGGGTGTCAAATCTGTTAGCGTTTCACTATTCTCTCCACAGCACAACAATCAGGGCTGAATTATAGAGAGCATGTCTTATCGGACATTGACCACAGACATGTCTTATCGGACATTGACCACAGACATGTCTTATCGGACATTGACCACAGACATGTCTTATCGGACATTGACCACAGACATGTCTTACCGGACATTAGCGACAGACATGTAAAGACGTTAGGTTAAGACAACTAGTCGCCGTAGACTAGGAGAACACAATCTGTTCAACAATCTTGCAAGTCAAAGAGAATGTGGACTAACCACAAGCAGCACAGCTGTATCATAACCCCCCCCCCCCCCCCATCTATAGCTGCTCTTAACAAACCACATGGGGGAAGGTACAAATAATTTGGACAGGTTTTTAATTTGAATGTTGTTCGGGCAGGGGCCGTTAAACCTACTATTTTCGATTTTCAACTGGCAAGGAATTTTTAACGTGCTCGACACTGATCACGGGAGACCGATTTCACTACCCAGAGATCATGCAATTTTTACCAGAAGATCCACGTGAACAAAATCCCGGTCTCTACCGTAATTCGAACCTCCGGCAAACGAGACGGACACCTTACCTCGACACCACTGAGTCCCCCACCCGAGGTGGACACCTTACCCCGAGACCACTGAGTCCCCCACCCGAGGCGGACACCTTACCTCGAGACCACTGAGCCCCTGAGGCGGACACCTTACCTCGAGACCACTGAGCCTAGGCGGACACCTTACCCCGAGACCACTGAGTCCCCAACCCGAGGCGGACACCTTACTTCGAGACCACTGAGTCCCCAACCCGAGGTGGACACCTTACCCCGAGACCACTGAGTCCCCAACCCGAGGCGAACACCTTACTTCGAGACCACTGAGTCCCCAACCCGAGGCGGACACCTTACCCCGAGACCACTGAGTCCCCAACCCGAAGCGGACACCTTATCCCGAGACCACTGAGTCCCCAACCCGAGGCGGACACCTTACCCCGAGATCACTGAGTCCCCAACCCGAGGCGGACACCTTACCCCGAGATCACCGAGTCCCCAACCCGAGGCGGACACCTTACCCCGAGACCACTGAGTCCTCAACTCGAGGCGGACACCTTACCCCGAGATCACTGAGTCCCCAACCCGAGGCGGACACCTTACCCCGAGATCACTGAGTCCCCAACCCGAGGCGGACACCTTACCCCGAGACCACTGAGTCCCCAACCCGAGGCGGACACCTTACCCCGAGATCACTGAGTCCCCAACCCGAGGCGGACACCTTACCCCGAGATCACTGAGTCCCCAACCCGAGGCGGACACCTTACCCCGAGACCACTGAGTCCCCAACCCGAGGCGGACACCTTACCTCGAGATCACTGAGTCCCCAACCCGAGGCGGACACCTTACCCCGAGATCACTGAGTCCCCAACCCGAGGCGGACATCTTACCTCGAGACCAATGAGTTGTGGAGGGCAAAAGAACAGTCGGCCAACAAGAGTGAGGTTCAAAGATGTGTGTAAACGTGATACGAAAGTCCTGGACATAGGTCTGAGATGCTGGGAAGACGAAGCTGCAGACAGATCTAAGTGTCTTAAGGGCACCTTACGCTTGGTGAAGACACGCTATTGCAGCATGGAGAAGTGAAACGACACCGCTGCAAGGAGAAAGAGAACTCGGTAGAGTTACCACTCCTGTGCCACAACAACCTATAGTCAGCCATGACTGAAAGGGGATATTATAGTCAGTTATGACTGAAAGGGGCTACTATAGCCATCCTTGACTGAAAGGGACTGCTTTAGTCAGTCATAACTGAAAGATAGTCAGTCATGGATAAAAGAGTGGCTACTTGTTCCTCTTTCTCTCTCTCTCTCTCCCCATTGATGAGTTATCCTTCGCTCTCTTGCGCAAACAACTCAATAAACAGCCTACGTTCCCATAATCCCTCACTTATGACAGCATTTATTCCGCCAACCAGACACTTTGTTTACATAGCGACCGTGGAACTCTCGCCTGCTCATTGGTAGTCAAGAAATAACTGTATCACGTGAAACTGTTAGCCATGTCCAGCCCAGAGCGAGAGGTCAAACAATTCCGTGTAGGCAGCCGAGTGGTAGTACTGTCGTTCTCATCCAAAATGTCCCGTGTTTGATCCCCGCTGTAGACACGCTCCAGTTGACTAGCTTTAAATGGGGGTAAGGAGTACTGTTGAGGAAAGAGAGTTGCTTGGAACCCGACTTCATATCTAAAGCTATGACATGTTACGAGGTCTCTACAACTGTATCCACAACCGCAGGAGACTGCCTTCAGCTTATTGCTACGCGTCTCACTATCATCCACCGCAGGAGACTGCCTCCAGCTTATTGCTACGCGTCTCACTATCATCCACCGCAGGAGACTGCCTTCAGCTTATTGCTACGCATCTCACTTCCATCCACCAACTCGTGATTACTGTTTTAAGAGTTTCGAGGTCAACGTTTCCGCGCAGCCAGATCAGTGACATACCTTACATTGCTCTTCTCACACAACAGAGGACAGCTACGAAAAGCTTAACGCTATCTAGCGACATTGATCGCCAGAAGAAATATATGAAAATAGCGCATACCAATTTCTGGCCAGTTCTAGAAATAATACGTAGCACGCTTGCATTCAACGTATCTTTGCTCCCATTTTAGGAGAGAAGAACACGCGCTATTAAAACGTGAGACAACTGTTTTCCCGACACGTTCAGATACATTGATCTAGGTATGCGTTCGGAGCTGCAGCAGTCAATGATCTAACGGTAGCCAGTGATTCATAGCTGGCTGATTGCATCAGGGTCGGCGAACAATAGCAGCTAACCAAGTCGCTATCAACGTGTCGGTCCTGGGAAGAGGCTGCGCCAGTGCAGTCACGCAAAGATAATAGAGATCGCAGAGGGAAGGCAAACCCAGTCCCAAAAACTATGCTCAAACCCGATGTGTTGTGCTTCGCAGATATCCCATCTTCACTGTAAACTACAGCACAATGCCTCTTTCATCACATACGCTGAAGAAACAGAAGGAGATGAAAAAATAGAGAAGGAGAAGGAGTGGAAAGAAGCATGACCTAAATTACGTCAAATATCTCGTCACATCCCCATGTTCCTTTTCCCCCTCGGTATCAGTTCCCCAGTCCAGATATGTTTATCTTTCACTCGGATACGTATCATTATTTATGTACGGAGTCAAGATACTGAGCTGTGTACGAGCTCTGACGATCAGCAATACAGAGCTGACTGCTAGCGTCACGGCCAGCGATACAGAGCTGACTGCTAGCGCCAGGGCCATCGACACAGAGCTGACTGCTAGCGTCAGGTCCAGCGACACAGAGCTGACTGCTAGCGTCAGGGCCAGCGACACAGAGCTGACTGCTAGCGTCAGGGCCAGCGACACAAAGCTGATTGCTAGCATCAGGGCCAGCGACACAGAGCTGACTGCTAGCGCAGGGCCAGCGACACAGAGCTGACTGCTAGCGTCAGGGCCAGCGACACAAAGCTGATTGCTAGCATCAGGGCCAGCGAGACAGAGCTGACTGCTAGCGCAGGGCCAGCGACACAGAGCTGACTGCAAGCGTCAGGGCCAGCGATACAGAGCTGACTGCTAGCGTCAGGGCCAGCACACAGAGCTGACTGCTAGTGTCAGGGTCAGCGACACAGCGCAGCCAAGACCCTTCTACGCCACCACGTGGTGACCTTGGATAACAGGCTCCAACAGAACAGACTGGCTAAGGAGAAGGGATCGAAGAGGGGAAGGCTAACCCGTTACCCAAAAATGCCTGCTGAAGTCGGATGTGTTGGACCAAAAAGTGCAGATATCGCAGTCAAGTTGTAAACTGTGATACAGTATATTCCGTTCTCCGGACTACATCCTGCTACTTACACAGCGCTTTTCGTGGCTTGTTAGAGGGAGTTTGAGAACATTCAGGGCTTGGTAGCGGGAGTTTGTGAACGTTCAGGGCTTGGTAGCGGGAGTTTGTGAACGTTCAGGGCTTGGTAGCGGGAGTTTGAGAACTATCAGGGCTTGGTAGTGGGAGTTTTGTCGTCTCACTTTCTACCAGGTTGTAGCCTAATGTCGTCTCACTTTCTACCGGGCTGTAGCCCAGTGTCGTCTAACTTTGTACGAGAACTCAGCAGTCTACATTCTCGCTTCTTTGCTTTCCTAACTGTAAATCATGTATCCATTTACAGCTGGCTAAACTGGGTCGTTTCTCTACCGGGGAGCAGACATGGAAATTTGACGCAATAAGTAAACGCTTTCCAATGAATTGGCTGAGTATTAGCTTATAGATGCTACTATAGACACGTAAACTGACAAAAGTCATATATTATCAAAGGTGATATAAACATGTAAGTGAAAGTGAAAACGTCAGAGTCCTCCATCCAGCGCTGTATGTGGTCTAGTCACGTCCAAGGTCGTACTTCTTTGACTGGCTCCGTCCACATTGTCGGGCCCTCACAGCAAAACGTCTTGGTGCATTACCAGTCGTGCGTGCATGACATGAAACTTGTGGGAACAGCCAGTTCTCCTTCAGATCATATGGCCCATTCAAGTGCACACAGATTTATCCAGTTCAGTGAACTCTGGGTATAGGGATGAACGTGATCGACCCAACCAAAGTGGTACCCGAGATCAATGAATAAAACCACTGTTACATTACAAGGGTGACGTCAAAGAGGATGAGGTCAGTAACCTCATCATGTAAAAACTAATTGTCTCAAAAACAACCAACGGAAGTAGTGCCTTGACCCATGCTTCCTGTCTGGGGGCAGCTGTACTGGGTGCATTATACTTCCAATTGAGAGAAAATGTGACAAGATAAGTGATAAAATCGTTCTCAGTAACTGGGATTATCATTATGACAAGCAACTCGAAGAATATTCCGGAGGTGTCTACACTCACTGTGTTTGTGTGTGGTGTGGGGTGTGCTGAAGGTGTGTACACTTTATGTGTTTGTGTGTGCTGAAGGTGTGTACACTTTCTGTGTTTGCGTGTGGTGAAGGTGTATACACTTTCTGTGTTTGCATGTGGTGCGGGGAGAGTGCTGAAGGTGTGCACTTGCTGTGTGGTGTGCAATGCTGGAGTGCTTAATGTGCAGACTAACACATGTTCCGTCTCTCTCCTTCCCACACAACTTCTAAATATAATTACTAGTCGAATGTCACCAACAAGTCAGAACTGCTTTACACGGAGCAATCAAGAAGATATAAGCACCATCATATCCGGTCGAGGCTGGAATTCAATCGGCCACGCCATCATGTGACAGTCTCACGCCATCATGTGACAGTCTCACGCCATCAGGTGACAGTCTCCCGCTATCAGGTGACAGTCTCACGCCATCAGGCGACAGTCTCACGCCATCAGGTGACAGTCTCACGCCATCAAGCGACAGTCTCACGCCATCAGGTGACAGTCTCACGCCATCAGGTGACAGTCTAACGCCATCAGTGGACAGTCTCACGCCATCAGGTGACAGTCTCACGCCATCAGGTGACAGTCTCACGGCATCAGGTGACAGTCTCACACCATCAGGTGACAGTCTCACGCCATCAGGTGACAGTCTCACGCCATCAGGCGACAGTCTCACGCAATCAGGTGACAGTCTCACGCAATCAGGTGACAGTCTCACGCCATCAGGTGACAGTCTCACGCTATCAAGCGACAGTCTCACGCCATCAGGCGACAGTCTCACGCCATCAGGTGACAGTCTCACGCCATCAGGTGACAGTCTCACGCCATCCGACAGTCTCACGCCATCAGGTAACAGTCTCATGCCATCAGGTGACAGTCTCACGCCATCAGGTGACAGTCTCCCGCTATCAGGTGACAGTCTCACGCCATCAGGCGACAGTCTCACGCCATCAGGTGACAGTCTCACGCCATCAGGCGACAGTCTCACGCCATCAGGTGACAGTCTCACGCCATCAGGTGACAGTCTAACGTAATCAGTGGACAGTCTAACGCCATCAGTGGACAGTCTCACGCCATCAGGTGACAGTCTCACGCCATCAGGTGACAGTCTCACGGCATCAGGTGACAGTGTCACACCATCAGGTGACAGTCTCACGCCATCAGGTGACAGTCTCACGCCATCAGGCGACAGTCTCACGCAATCAGGTGACAGTCTCACGCCATCAGGTGACAGTCTCACGCCATCAGGTGACAGTCTCACGCCATCAGGCGACAGTCTCACGCCATCAGGTGACAGTCTCACGCCATCAGGTGACAGTCTCACGCCATCAGGTGACAGTCTTACGCCATCAGGCGACAGTCTCACGCCATCAGGCGACAGTCTCACGCCATCAGGCGACAGTCTCACGCCATCAGGCGACAGTCTCACACCATCAGGTGACAGTCTCACGCCATCAGGTGACAGTCTCACGCCATCAGGTGACAGTCTCACGCCATCAGGCGACAGTCTCACGCCATCAGATGACAGTCTCACGCCATCAGGTGACAGTCTCACGCCATCAGGTGACAGTCTCACGCCATCAGGTGACAGTCTCACGCCATCAGGTGACAGTCTCACGCCATCAAGCGACAGTCTCACGCCATCAAGCGACAGTCTCACGCAATCAGGTGACAGTCTCACGCCATCAAGCGACAGTCTCACGCCATCAAGCGACAGTCTCACGCCATCAAGCGACAGTCTCACGCCATCAGGCGACAGTCTCACGCCATCAGCCGACAGTCTCACGCCATGATCAGAAGTACTATCCATGGACAACAGAAGGAGAGACCAACCAAAGACAACGTAGCGAGGAACCATTCACACCAACAATTAATTCAGATCTGAGGCATTGTTTTAGGATGACCATGGACGAGTAAAGCGGAGGGTCTGCCTAGCTGCCATACATGTCGGCATCAGGCATGATAGGCACAGATCGTTGTGTAATTATTGATAACAGGATCTAAGAATAATCACATGTTTAGACATGATACCAAAATAATTGTTATCTCTGCTTAACTGCTTATGTCAAGTTGGAGAATCTATATCTTTTAAGAAAAACAGAGGAGAAACAGTTATGTTGAGCAAGATTGATATCTCTGCTCAACCGCTTATGTCAAGTTGGAGAATCTATATCTTTTAAGAAAAACAGAGGAGAAACAGTTATGTTGAGCAAGATTGATATCACTGCCCTTCGAGAAGACATATAGGTACTCAGTCTCTCAGCAAATGGCGGGTGGTAGGGAGACGGGTGGTTATTATAACGGACTAGCCGTACACGCTTTACGTATTCCTCCCTTCTCAGTCCAAGCCCGCTTTACGTATTCCTCCCTTCCCAGTCCACGCCCGCTTTACGTATTCCTCCCCGTTCAGCCCACGCATGGGTGTAAACACGTGCAGTCAGTAGCTGGCTAATTCTGAACGGTACTTTACAAACTGATCAACCCGTGGACGGCGGCTCCTGAAGATTCTTGGTTCAAGTGGGTAACCCTTATACTACCCGAACCCTACAAGCTGTCCTGCTATCCATCGGGAGTAAACCCTACATACATAACCATCTGCTAGAGAGACTACACTGTATGACGGTAACCTGATACAGACTCCACTTTATGACGGCCATCTGTTAAACTCCACTTTATGACGGCCACCTGTTAAACTCTACTTTATGACGGTCACCTGTTAAACTCCACTTTATGACGGCCACCTGTTAAAGAGACTCCACTTTATGACGGCCATCTGTTAAACTCCACTTTATGACGGCCATCTGTTAAACTCCATTTTATGACGGTCATCTTTTAAACTCCACTTTATGACGGTCATCTGTTAAACTCCACTTTATGACGGCCACCTGTTAAAGAGACTCCACTTTATGACGGCCACCTGTTAAACTCCACTTTATGACGGCCACCTGTTAAACTCCACTTTATGACGGTCATCTGTTAAACTCCACTTTATGACGGCCACCTGTTAAAGAGACTCCACTTTATGACGGCCATCTGTTAAACTCCACTTTATGACGGCCATCTGTTAAACTCCACTTTATGACGGCCATCTGTTAAACTCCACTTTATGACGGTCATCTTTTAAACTCCACTTTATGACGGTCATCTGTTAAAGAGACTCCACTTTATGACGGTCACCTGTTAGAGAGACTCCACTTTATGACGGCCACCTGTTAAAGATACTCCACTTTATGACGGACACCTGTTAGAGAGACTCCACTTTATGACGGCCATTTGTTAAAGAGACTCCACTTTATGACGGCCATCTGATAGAGAGGCCACTTATATGACGCTGATCCGTTACAAATACCCCACTTTACATCGGTCATCCGTTACAGCGACTCCACTTTACGGTAGTAACACATTACAGAGACACCACTTTACGACGCGTATCTGTTTTACAGATGTCACTGTAAAGTTTACATATTGTTATGAATATTTTATCCGCAATTAACCAGTTTACCATCATTTGGAGCTCAGAATAAAGTGGTTCATGCAACTTACACGCTAAACACATTCAAATAAAGTATTACAAGTCTTTGTGAAATTTACAAACTAAACACTTTCAAATGATATATATTGGCCTCATGAAACATCTACACTAAACAGTTTCAAATGAGATATTTCAATACCCTCATTTAATGACAAAATCTTAAATGAGAGACACCTAAACATTACACATCAAACACTCTTAAATGTAATATGGCATGGTCCTTAATCAATGTAAACACTAAACACTTTGAACTCTAAACACCTTACCAAACTAGGTTTGAACTTCTGAAGAAGTTGCACTTGTGGCCGGGTGCTGTGAAACACTTAATATGCCACGCTGTAGAAAGAGCCCAACCCAATTGGTTTACATCCAAACCAGTCAAGGACATCTACCTTCAATAACGAAAGTCCCCGCCAAAGATTGAAGGTTCCTTTGGACTAGGACATTACGTGACAGGTGTCTATTGCTCAGTGCTGGGAAAGAAAGGAGAGAATAGCTTGTCAGTGGCACAACAGTCTACCACGTGGTCTTCTATGGGGGTTCTCAACAAGGGGGGGGGGGAGGGTGTGGTGGGTGGGGAGGGGGGAAGAATGGAGAGAACAGCTTGTCAGTGTCACAACAGTCTACCACGTGGTCTCCTTCTGTTGTTCTACGGTGGTTCTCTCAACCAGGGGGGGGGGGGGGGGGGGGGGGGGAAGAGACCAACTTGCTAAGTGTCACAAGCTATAACGTGTTCTTTTTCTACTTCAGTGGTTCTAAGTTCTTAGCCAGTGGTGGGTGCGCCTGTGGGGGGAGAGAGGGGGGGGGGGGGGTTCCTCAAACCCACCCTCTCCGCCTCCGCTCACCGGAGAGGAATCTTAGTGGAGATTTGGCACTACAAACTCAAAATGTTGTAATATTTATCATTCTACAAGCTACACCTCTTCAAGAGTGTACATAACCTGCAGCCCATCACACTTGATTATACTGTGGCCACAAAGCCTTTGACTTCCATTCTCGTCTGTTCCACTGTTCTGTGTTAGAATCAGGAAAACCCTAGATTACCACACACAATTACGGAAACTTTCATCAAAACTTGGGATGGCAAAATGGTGGAATTGTCTTGAGGAAACAGTTTGTAGAAACAAATCTTCTACTGTTTCGCTACCTGTTGCACAGTATTGTTCAAAGGAGAATCGGCTACATGGCTATTGGCATCAGGGAGCAGCTTGTACAGGATGCATAAGCATTTGAATTATTTGCATTTCTTCTTCTTCGTTCGTTCTCAATCTCCCGCTCCCAAGTCCAGAAAATGGCTTTGAAAGTAGCAGAATGGTGCCTGAAGAAATGAATGGTGTTTGTAGTTTACAGCTTGACTGCGATATTTGCACCTTTTGGCAGACATTTTTAAGTAGCAGTTAGCCTTCCCTCTTCGATCCCTACTCCTCAGTCAGTCCGCTATGTTGCAGATTGTTATCCAGGATCACCGCGTGGAGGTGTAGCAGTGTCTTGGCAGCTCCGGTTCGCTGGCCCTGACGCTAGCAGTCAGCTCTGGTTCGCTGGCCCTGACGCTAGCAGTTAGCTCTGGTTCGCTGGCCCTGACGCTAGCAGTCAGCTCTGGTTCGCTGGCCCTGACGCTAGCAGTTAGCTCTGGTTCGCTGGCCCTGACGCTAGCAGTCAGCTCTGGTTCGCTGGCCCTGACGCTAGCAGTCAGCTCTGGTTCGCTGGCCATGACGCTAGCAGTCAGCCCTTGTTCGCTGGCCCTGACGCTAGCAGTCAGCACTTGTTCGCTGGCCCTGACGCTAACAGTGAGCTATGGCTTGATCGCTGACCCCACCAGCTCATTGTACTGCTCAGCTTGTTGACCCCTTTATTTCCATTTAAACTTGGTGAATCGACTTATGTTGCATTGTGCTTCCAATTGCTGGTGTTTGTGAGATACATTCACTCAAATTCATTTTGAAGAATGTTTCTCTTTTGATCTCCTCGTCTTGAAACAACTACCAAGGCCTTACATATTTGGGGAAATTTTTCATATCTCTTAGAATCAGACCAATCGGTTTTGGGATGTGTGTGGATGCTGTACAGAGTGAGCACCAGGTAAGTTGAGGACAACCCATTGATTTGAAGTAAGCGGGAAAAGCGAACTCCAAAAGTGAAAAACATTCATTGCATGGTCAGACACACCGAACTCAAAAACACTTGTAGCTCCATCAGGGAAGATTTTGTATCAAACAATTCCTATTGTGAGTTTTATCAAAGGATAGCTCTCAACGCACGAATGTATCAAAGTTATGAACGCTGACATAGGTGCAGTCCATCAACTGCTTCGTTTCTACGCAAATGCTTGATGGCTTCCAAGGGCGTGTATTTCAGCTTAAAGATAAATTGAAATGATATTTTTGTAAGTTCAGGGTAAGATATAATGTTTTGTCTGGTTGGATGATGAGAAATGGATTGCACGCCTTCAATATTTGGTTGACATTCATCAGCAACTGGATACACTCAATCTTCAGATGCAAGAACGGAATACAAACATCAAATGCATCGATTCTACGAAAGCTTTCATCAGCTAGCTAGAAAATTGGAAGGGAAAAGTCGGAATAAAAAAAATGTTGCAATGTTTGAGAAACTGTCATCAGTTTTTGTTGCTTGTGGTGATGACCAAGCGCTTCCAAAATTTGCAAAAAAATGAAATGTTTCAGCATTTGACAGCCACTGGAAAGTGAATTCAGCCGATATTTTCATGAACTCGATGATGGGAAATTTCATTTAGCGCGAAATGCATTCAAATTGTCGGGTGAGAAAGCTCCTGATCATTGTCAAGATGTATTTTTGAAAAAGAATACATGATTGGACAGGAAGAGATATGTTCGATGAGAAATCAATCACACAATGGCGTCCCTCAATGTGCGATTCCTATCCAACAGGTGGCAGAATCAATGAATTGCTTTCATATGTGTCGACCTATTTTTGTGTCCGGCGTGTCATCTCTATTGCAAGTTAAAACAACGCAACGAGGTAGACTGGAGGTTGGAGATGGCCGGCATGATGCCCTTGCAGGCATTCCTACTCATATACAGGAACTGATGAAGAAAGAAACAAGATCCCCTTGCAGGCATTCCTACTCATATACAGGAACTGACGAAGAAAGAAACAAGATCCCCTTGCAGGCATTCCTACTCATATACAGGAACTGACGAAGAAAGAAACAAGATCCCCTTGCAGGCATTCCTACTCATATACAGGAACTGACGAAGAAAGAAACAAGATCCCCTTGCAGGCATTCCTACTCATATACAGGAACTGACGAAGAAAGAAACAAGATCCCCTTGCAGGCATTCCTACTCATATACAGGAACTGACGAAGAAAGAAACAAGATCCCCTTGCAGGCATTCCTACTCATATACAGGTTTCTCAACAACTGTAATCTTCATTTGAATAAAGTGATTTTCAATAGCCTGGCATTATATTGAACTTTTTGTTTATTGAAGTATGCTTCGGTTTCTACTGTTTAGTAATTAGTTCCGAATATTTATTTTAGCTATTTAGTATTCTTTTCACACATACAATTAAGCGTCGTGGGAACTTAAGTCGTCTGTCCTGCGCCAAGTGCGTTGTGTCGGTCAATGTCAGCCAGTGTCGTTGTACAATCTTCTTCTTCTTCTTCTTCTTCGTTCGTTCTCAATCTCCCACTACCAAACCCTGAAAGGGCTTAAGTAGCAGAATGTAGTCCAGAGAACGGAAGCGTTGTATCGTAGCTTACAGCTTGACTGCGATATTTGCACCTTTCGGTCCAACACAACCGACTTCAGCAAGCATTTTTTAGTACCGGGTTAGCATTCCCTCTTCGATCCCTTCTCCTTAGCCAGTCTGCCCTGCTGCAGCCTGTTATCCAGGATCACCGCGTGGATTTGTAGAAGGGTCTTGGCAGCTATGGTTCGCTGGCCCTGACGCTAGCAGCCAGCTATGGGTCGCTGACCACTGCAGCTCATGCGCTGCTCCGCATCTTGATCCCGTTGCACAATCAATCTAATGGCATCTATCCACCTGCTTCGTGGCCACCCTCTTGCCCTGTATCCAGATCTACCAGCGTTGTAGTCCATCAGTGGAAGTTGATGAGGGTGCATTCTCATGAGATGACTATTTATTTTAACTATTTTTATTACACATTTAAAACCATTAACATTTTTCATTGCTACTAAATATGTAAGATATTATATCAAATAAATCAAGCAAATCTATGTGTAAAAGAAAAAATAATTCAAGAAAATATATATGTAAAACATTAGATAAAATCAGCCAAGCAAATCTATATGTAAAACATTATATAAAATAAGCAAGGAAAATGTATTTGTAAAACTCAATACAAATATAATACAAGAAAATCTATATGTAAAACTTTATATAAAACAAGCCAAGAAAATCTATATGTAAAACACTAGATAAAATAATTAAAGAAAATCTATATGTAAAACTTTAAATCAAATCATCCAAGAAAATCTATACTGGTATGTAAAACATTAGATCAAATAATCCAAGTAAATCTCTTTGCAATAATGTGGACGATTTTTTATGTTAATATTACATAGACATTATTTGGAATGCACCTTTAGAGAATCTTGGAAAGTGGGGGACGACATTCTGACATGGTGGAGAGGGTACAGGGAGCGTGACGAGTTGAGATCTACTTCAGATCCAGAGATCAACGAGTACTTTCATTTTGTCTCAGATTCCTATATGGAGTCAACCGAGTGGTGTCTGGGGGGTGGGGAGTGTCAACCGAGTGGTGTCTGGGGGGTGGGGAGTGTCAACCGAGTGGTGTCTGGGGGGTGGGGAGTGTCTACCGAGTGGTGTCTGGGGGTGGGGAGTGTCAACCGAGTAGTGTCTGGGGGTGGGGAGTGTCAACCGAGTAGTGTCTGGGGGTGGGGAGTGTCAACCGAGTAGTGTCTGGGGGAGGGGGGGAGGGGGATGGGTTAAACCGAGTTGTTTCTGGGAGGGGAATCAACCGAGTGGTGTCGGGGGGGGGGGGGAGGTGTCAACCGAGTGGTGCCCGGGAGTGTGGGGTAGACCGAGTGGTGCCTGGCGGGTGGGAGGTCAACCGAGTGGTGTCAGGTCAACCGTGTTGTGTCTGGGTTTACTATAATAAACCAGTGTCACATTTCGCGTCCTGTTATAACTAAAATGACTATGTGGTTGTAAATGAGGGAGGGAGAAATTCAGCTCCATACACCACCCTCATAAGTCGCTTTATGCGACATGAGTGGATGGTTACAGATGCCCTTCTCTGGTACGGACCCATTCTTGGTGACCAAACTGATCTCGAGATCATGCGAATGTTATCTCATCCACGTGTCAGGTACACCAGGTGTCTCTGTCAAACCTGTAGTGGATTCATCACAGTATGTTTATTAAGTTCTTCTTACACCAGTTAACCTCAGAGCAGACACTGCTGTCGGTGATAAAGTTGTAGAGGTATCATTTACAAGGTATCAGCTTTATTTCAGGTGGAATGGTCAGTTCCCTTCCTCGCTGCTTTATTTCACTAACACAAGTCATGTAGCCATTTACAACTGGGCTGAGTAGAGCGTATAGACAACGGAGATCAAAACCCTTGATCTTTCCCATCAGAATCAACCACTGTGTTACTTCTTGCTAAACGCAAACAGTAAACGTGTTGAAGGAAGTTCTCTTGAAGCCAAACAAAACACACACAGACAGACCAGCCACACATATGACACACAGACAGACCAGCCACAAACACGACACACACACAGACCAGCCATAAACACAGACAGACCAGCCACAAACACGACACACAAACAGACAGACCAGCCACACACACGACACACAAACAGACAGACCAGCCACAAACACGACACACAGACAGACCAGCCAAAACACGACACACAAACAGACAGACCAGCCACAAACACGACACACAAACAGACAGACCAGTCACAAACACGACACACAAACAGACAGACCAGCCACAAACACGCCACACAAACAGACAGACCAGCCACAAACACGACACACAAACAGACAGACCAGCCACAAACACGACACACAAACAGACAGACCAGCCACAAACACGACACAACCATGTATGTGAATATGACAGCAGTGTTTGGTGAACGTCTAACACGATGTTAAAATGTCGTTCCCGATACTCTGTGTAAGCACAAAATGTCGTTCCTGATACTCTGTGTAAGCACACAAGTATGTTAATATATATATATACACATTATGGTTCAAGCTGTTAACATCGGTCGTGGAGCCCGGGCTGCATTGTATGATGCAATTAACAAGTTCACTCAGCCATAAGGTACATGCCGCGACAACGACAAAGGTAGGTTGTGAATAAAGCCAGCAGACTTTCCAGGTAACCGACAATACCGATGAAATCCTCATTACAATTGAACATGCAGTGATGCGATTCGTGCTGTCCCACGACGTGTCAGCCTAAGTGGCGCCCTCATGCTCCTCAAGTGGAAGCATTAGGGAGGCATACAAACAATGAATAGATTTACAAGAATCTCTACAAAAGTGCATACAGCAGGTGGACACATTCATGGTCGTTCTGATAACTGGTTTGTCCACCTTATCCTCCTCAACATTGTCAAAAACAGTCTTGGCATGCTGAACAAGCATAAGTTGTCAGGACATGAAAACTGTCTAGTTCTCAGTCAGTTATGTTCCATTTAGTTTTACTGACATCTCTTCACGTGTATTGGGGACAAGAACTCTCCGTATCTAAACCTACCTCACTGAGGTAAGCACTGATATCTCTTCGTGTGTATTGGGGACAAGAACTCTCCGTATCTAAGCCTACCTCGCTGAGGTCAGCACTGATATCTCTTCGTGTGTATTGGGGACCAGAACTCTCCATATCTAAGCCTACCTCACTGAGGTAAGCACTGATATCTCTTCGTGTGTATTGGGGACAAGAACTCTCCGTATCTAAGCCTACCTCGCTGAGGTCAGCACTGATATCTCTTCGTGTGTATTGGGGACCAGAACTCTCCGTATCTAAGCCTACCTCACTGAGGTAAGCACTGATATCTCTTCGTGTGTATTGGGGACAAGAACTCTCCGTATCTAAGCCTACCTCGCTGAGATCAGCACTGATATCTCTTCGTGTGTATTGGGGACCAGAACTCTCCGTATCTAAGCCTACCTCGCTGAGGTCAGCACTGATATCTCTTCGTGTGTATTGGGGACAAGAACTCTCCGTATCTAAGCCTTCCTCTCTGAGGTCAGAGAGCTTGCGTGCCCCAATCATCGCGAGAGTTATGGCAGGGTGATCCAATCCGGACAGGTCCGTGGGAAGGGGCCAGTAAGGGTCTGAGGATGGGATGAGCCCTATATGTGTAGCTGCAGAACCCACTGGCTAGTTCTATATGCTCTTAGCTGCACCTATCCATCAAATACCCCCCCCCCTCTTTCCACCAACTGATTAAATACATTCTTGTCGTGTTCTTTCTTGCTGTTTGTTCTCTATCAGTTCTCCCCATAACTGATGAAGAGATGCAGGTCAGCAGACATGGCACCTCTGTCCCTTTGTGACGAAGAATGACAGACATGCCATGACTCTGACTGAACAGTGATGGGAGAGTCAACACAGACGTGTATACTATGTATCTGGTAGGACGTGTATACTATGTCTCTGGTAGGACCTGATGGTCCTGGGATACTTACACATTGGACATCCTTCAGCGTACAGTCGTCCCAATAACTGAGGGAGATGTGCGCTCTTTGTCTGCGGGGCATTGGGCTGTCAAGAGCTACCAGGACTATATCATCATCATCATCATCATTACTAGAAAAAGGAGACGTTTACCCTGATGCTACATATCTCATTTCTGGAGGTATTGAACGAATACATTGACATGGAACCACGAGTCTAATGACTCGCCATTTCTCCTGGTGAATTCCATCTGGTTCGTTATGGTTCAGCGGCAAAGGCTTTGCCGATATAAAATCAACGCACCAAGCAGTCTGGCTTCACTGCCTGCCGTTCCAACATTGGTGACACTCTTCTTCTCCGTCTACACGCGCAGAAACATCGGGAATTCAACTGCTCCCCCCACATCAACCTCAAAGCTGCCTTTGACTCCGTGGCGTGTCCAGATCTGCCTTGTTTTGCAACAAGTGGGAATCTCCAGCATACCGCAATTACACTACACCACTGGAGCACATCTATCAGCTGTCCCCACTGCTTAGACACCCGAGTATTAGTTTGGCAACAACTGATAAACAGTATATTTATGCCGATTATGTGCTACCAGTGCCAAACATGGCCTCTGTCAAGGGCGCGGGAGAGCAGAATTTCGACTTGTGAAAAACTTGTTCTTGCGTCACGACCCGTTCCTCAGCGGGGGTTGTACTACTGCGGGTCCCTCCAGCTATCTCTATCCTGTGCTATAGAGGCCCAGTGGGTAATCAGCTTTACTTTAACGCATTGTGGAAGTTGTAGTGGAGTACAAGAGAGTGACCATCGCATTAGAGGTCTACACCGTGGTATGTTCCGCGTCGATGGTACCAGAATGTTGTCGAGCTGCACCAACGACCACCCTGTCAAGTATGTGGCCTGTCCAACGATGTGCTGCGAGGTTTGCGCTGACAAATGCATATTTGGCCAATGATAATTGTAGTAGGTCGGAAATGTGGAGGTTACGCATGCTCTGGTTGCAGAATCTATATAACCAGGCCAAGCATGCGTTTATAGAGGCATGGATCACTCGCAGCTTGCTCACTACTTGTATAAGTGTCCATGTTTTATCAGCATATCACAGTACAGAGAGCACAGCAGAGTTGAATATAGAAGCTACTTTATTGGACTTACTTTTACCAACATTAGTCGGTAGACCCATGAAGAATAAGGAAGCTACAAATGGCCACAATACTTTATACACAATGGATAAAGGACATGAACTTAGGTAGTAGACCAGACCCAATTCACCAACCCCCCAAAAAACCAACAAACTACCTTACTTCGCCTGACAACTGGTACCTGTACACTACTAGAGCATCTTTCCAGCTAAAGATCTCACACATCGATGAATGCCCACGTGGAGCAGGGGGGCAGAATCCTGAACACATTCTAAAAGAAGCCGATTCTATCGGGACATGATACCAGACTGGGCCACAGACTGCGGAGGTGAGACAAAAGCTGTAGGGCAGCCGCTCAGACCTGGCGAAGACTTCAGACTTCATTATGGCGACAGGCCTGCAGATATAGTATGACCAAAAGCTGTGGGGCAGCCGCTCAGACCTGGCGAAGACTTCAGACTTCATTATGGCGACAGGCCTGCAGATATAGTATGACCAAAAGCTGTGGGGCAGCCGCTCAGACCTGGCGAAGACTTCAGACTTCATTATGGCGACAGGCCTGCAGATATAGTATGACCAAAGAACCTGGACGCAAAGAAGAAGCCACATGACTGTATCAATGATACAGGAGTGAAGGAAATGTGGCAGTTACTATGGTAATCGATGAGGACCCTTACAAATAGTTGACGTCCCCAACGCTGATTTCCCTCAGTGGGCCTGTTCTATCATGGGATGCAGTGGTCAACTATTGAATTGCTGTCTTGTAGTCGCTTCTCAAAGCGCTGATCGGAAAGGGTGGGCGATCGAGTCCCTCAGGTTTCAAGCGACCCCTGGTCTGAAGGGAGGTGGGACCAGAATATCTGCATTATGACTTACCTCCAGTCGTCTTACGTCTTGCTACTGGTCCAAGGTAGCTCGGGACAAGAAAGTCAGGTTGATGACCAGCGCAATTTCTTCCTCACTATAATCTAAATACAGCTCAAGTTACATCATCACGACAGAACCGGCTGACGGCGTCACCATCATCGCTTGCGGTTGGGTGCCTTGTGTGCACAATACGGTGTAGCCGACCCCATGCTATACCCACCTTAGTCAAACTTGACGTAGTAGCTACTACGGGATGTTGTTGTTTTGAATTCCCACAATGAGTAGATTACTGTTATGTGCGCCCTGAAACTTGGCGTTAAGTGACGGGTTGCAGTAGCTTTTCTCACATCCTGAGCGTGCTGGTGAAGGTGGACCGGGAGGCGGTTGTGCTATACTTGGCCTCATCTGCGTGCCACTCACTACTACGGAGATCACGTCGAACCTCACCTTGTTAGCCAGAATGTTGTCCTCGACAACAGCCTGTTTCCAGGACGACCAACGAGGAGGTCAGGTGAGGGTCTTGGCCAGTATATTTCTCCTGACCCTGGCTAACATTCTCTGATCAGTAGGTTTTGGCTGACCAGATGTTAGCCTCATCGTCCCGTCAGGTGAGGGTCTTGGCCAGTATATTTCTCCTGACCCTGGCTAAAATTTTCTGATCAGTGTGTTTTGCCTGACCAGACGTTAGCCTCATCGTCCCGTCAGGTAGGGGTCTTGACCAGTATATTTCTCCTGACCCTGGATAACATTCTCTGATCAGTGTGTTTTGCCTGACCAGACGGTAGCCTCATCGTCCCCATCACGAGATGTAGATATATATATATACTTTTCTTGTTCTTGTAGCTTATAGTATGAACAGAATGTGGTAGCTAGACCCATGCCCATCCCTCCTTAGTCGCCTCTTACGGCCTATCTTACAAATGACGGTGTTGCTCTTCTTTCCCCCACATCCGAGCACATGAAACATACCAGAGATTGACAAAGCTACTAATATCTATTCTTTTATGATATGCCGTCAAACGCAATGTAAGTTGATAAGAAACGTTGTACAGGACAGACAAACTTGTCTACCAATTTATTATACAGGATTCCTAGCAATTTTGCTATCCCAAGAGCACATCCCAGCAGTAAGCTTGTGTGATAACGGGATCCACAAATGGAGCAGGGAATATTTACACTGTAACCTGTCACGCATGTTGTAAGGTGTGACTCTGGAGATTTATGCATGTGAAGGTCCCTCTCCCCCCCCCCCCCCCCCGAAACTATAAGCCACAAGTACAATCAATTGATACCTCTTGTTCTCCTTCCCCCTCTTTCCAATCTGGTAGAACATGAGCGACTAGCTACACGCAATTAAATTATGTTCTGACAGAGCCCATAACACGAACATGATGAGCGTGCTAATATTCCCCCTCAGCTACTAACGTTGGCTGTCTCCACCGACTCATTCGAACACTAATTGATAATTCATAACAAAAATTATTTCACTTAAGCCGAAGGTAGATCCATTTCAGCACGGCTGTATTGCTTTCATGTATTCATTTCATGTTCTCTATTCTGTGAGTGCTAACTGCTTTGCGATGACTGGTCCCTGAGTGGGCGATGAATTGATAAGACCACCCGATATGTGTGCAGTATTCACAGCCAGACGTGACTGCGCATGCACGCTCAAACAATTGTAAGAGGCCAGGTAATTGTGATTTGATGCGATACCTTTTGTTGGATAATGTGCTCTGCCCAGGTCAATATACACTGCCGTTGTTATTCAGCAGTCAGTTAATGGTTATAGGCTATTGTTATCACCCAGTTTTGACATGGCCCAGAGTTGTCGAATCAGCACAAGTGAAGTTTGTCACCCTTTGACAAACAGATATGAAGAACAATAGGCGCACGAAAAAGTGTTCTGGAACAAATCCAGGTGGCTTCCATAAAAGATTTCATCCTCATTTGTGGAGTTACAACTAAACTATCATTTCGGTCCTTAGTCCCATTGGTGAGGTCTTCCAGGACTTACATGAGGAGGGAGTGGTTGGTCGAACGGTTTGGTTATTGGCCTTTGATCACGAGGACGCGTGCTCAAATTCTCGGTACACAAAACGGTCTTGTTTGGGGTGTTTTAAAGGAGGTCCAATAAAATCTATCATATACACTTTGTGAGAAATGCTGGGGAAATCGCTCTATATTCCCCAGCCCTATTCTACCTCCCAGTGTTGGAGTGAGAGATATAAATCCTTTCAGTGTTGGAGTGAGAGATATAAATCCTCCCAGTGTTGGGGTGAGAGATATAAATCCTCTCAGTGTCGGAATAAGAGATATAAATCCTTCCAGTGTTGGAGATATAAATCCTCCCAGTGTTAGAGTGAGAGATATAAATCCTCCCAGTGTTGGAGTGAGAGATATAAATCCTCCCAGTGTTGGAGATATAAATCCTCCCAGTATTGGGGTGAGTGATATAAATCCTCCCAGTGTTGGAGTGAGTGATATAAATCCTCCCAGTGTTGGAGATATAAATCCTCCCAGTGTTGGAGTGAGAGATATTTGGAGATATAAATCCTCCCAGTGTTGGAGTGAGAGATATAAATCCTCCCAGTTTTGGAGTAAGAAATATAAATCCTCCCAGTGTTGGAGTGAGAGATGTAAATCCTCCCAGTGTTGGAGTGAGAAATATAAATCCTCCCTGTGTCGGAGTGAGAGATATAAATCCTCCCAGTGTTGGAGATATAAATCCTCCCAGTGTTGGGGTGAGTGATATAAATCCTCCCAGTGTTGGAGTGAGAGATATAAAGCCTCCCAGTGTTGGAGTGAGAGATATAAATCCTCCCAGTTTTGGATTAAGAAATATAAATCCTCCCAGTGTTGGAGTGAGAGATGTAAATCCTCCCAGTGTTGGAGTGAGAAATATAAATCCTCCCTGTGTCGGATTGAGAGATATAAATCCTCCCAGTGTTGGAGATATAAATTCTCCCAGTGTTGAAGTGAGAGATATAAATTCTTCCAGTGTTGGAGTGAGAGATGAAAATCCTTCCAGTGTTGGAGATATAAATCCTCCCAGTGTTGGAGTGAGAGATATAAATCATCCCAGTGTTGAAGTGAGAGATATAAATCCTCCAAGTGTCGGTGATATAAATCCTCCCAGTGTTAGAGATATAAATCCTCCCAGTGTTGGAGTGAGAGATATAAATCCTCCCAGTGTTGGAGTGAGAGATATAAATCCTCCCAGTGTTGGAGTGAGAGATATAAATCATCCCAGTGTCAGAGTGAGAGATATAAATCCTCCCAGTGTCGGAATGAGAGATATAAATCCTCCCAGTGTTGGAGTGAGAGATATAAATCCTCCCAGTATTGGAGATATAAATCCTCCCAGTGTTGGAGTGAGAGATATAAATCCTCCCAGTGTTGGAGTGACTGATATAAATCCTCCCAGTGTCGGAGTGAGAGATATAAATCCTCCAAGTGTCGGAGTGAGTGATATAAATCCTCCCAGTTTTGGAGTGAGAGATATAAATCCTCCCAGTGTTGGAGATATAAATCCTCCCAGTGTTGGAGATATAGATCCTCCCAATGTCGGAGATATAAATCCTCCCAGTGTCGGAGATATAAATCTTCCTAGTGTAGAAGATATAAATGCTCCCAGTGTCGGAGTGAGAGATATAAATCATCCCAGTGATGGAGATATAAATCCTCCTAGTGTTGGAGTGAGTGATATAAATCCTACCAGTGTTGGAGTGAGTTATATAAATCCTCCCAGTGCCGGTGATATAAATCCTCCCAGTGTTGGTGATATAAATCCTCCCAGTTTCGGTGATATAAATCCTCCCAGTGTCGGTGATATAAATCATCCCAGTGTCGGTGATATAAATCCTCCCATTGTCGGTGATATAAATCCTCCAAGTGTTGGAGTGAGTGATATAAATCCTCCCAGTTTTGGAGTGAGAGATATAAATCCTCCCAGTCTTGGAGATATAAATCCGGCCAGTATTAGAGATGTAAATCATCCTAGTGTTGGAAATATAGATCCTCCCAGTGTCGGAGATATAAATCTTCCAGTGTCGGAGATATAAATCCTCCCAGTGTCGGAGATATAAATCCTCCCAGTGTCGGAGATATCAATCTTCCTAGTGTCGGAGATATAAATCCTCCCAGTGTCGGAATGAGAGATTTAAATCCTCCCAGGGTTGGAGATATAAATCCTCCCAGTGTCGGAGTTAGTGATATAAATCCTCTCAGTGTTGGAGTGAGTGATATAAATCCTCCAAGTGTTGAAGTGAGTGATATAAATCCTCCCAGTATTGGAGATATAAATCTTCCCAGTGTCAGAGTGAGTGATATAAATCCTCCCATTGTTGGAGATATAGATCCTCCCATTGTCGGAGTGAGAGATATAAATCCTCCCAGTGGTGGAGTGAGATATATAAATCCTCCCAGTGTTGGAGTGAGAGATATAAATCCTCCCAGTGTTGGAGTGACTGATATAAATCCTCCCAGTGTCGGAGTGAGAGATATAAATCCTCCAAGTATCGGAGTGAGTGATATAAATCCTCCCAGTTTTGGAGTGAGAGATATAAATCCTCCCAGTGTTGGAGATATAAATCCTCCCAGTGTTGGAGATATAGATCCTCCCAATGTCGGAGATATAAATCCTCCCAGTGTCGAAGATATAAATCCTCCCAGTGTCGGAGATATAAATCTTCCTAGTGTCGAAGATATAAATGCTCCCAGTGTCGGAGTGAGAGATATAAATCCTCCCAGTGATGGAGATATAAATCCTCCTAGTGTTGGAGTGAGTGATATAAATCCTACCAGTGTTGGAGTGAGTTATATAAATCCCCCCAGTGCCGGTGATATAAATCCTCCCAGTGTTGGTGATATAAATCCTCCCAGTTTCGGTGATATAAATCCTCCCAGTGTCGGTGATATAAATCATCCCAGTGTCGGTGATATAAATCCTCCAAGTGTTGGAGTGAGTGATATAAATCCTCCCAGTTTTGGAGTGAGAGATATAAATCCTCCCAGTGTCGGAGATATCAATCTTCCTAGTGTCGGAGATATAAATCCTCCCAGTGTCGGAATGAGAGATTTAAATCCTATCAGGGTTGGAGATATAAATCCTCCCAGTGTCGGAGTGAGTGATATAAATCCTCTCAGTGTTGGAGTGAGTGATATAAATCCTCCAAGTGTTGAAGTGAGTGATATAAATCCTCCCAGTATTGGAGATATAGATCCTCCCATTGTCGGAGTGAGAGATATAAATCCTCCCAGTGGTGGAGTGAGATATATAAATCCTCCCAGTGTTGGAGTGAGAGATATAAATCCTCCCAGTGTTGGAGATATAAATCCTCCCAGTGTTGGAGATACAAATCCGCCCAGTGTTGGAGATACAAATCCGCCCAGTGTTGGAGATATAAATCCTCCCAGTGTTTGAGTAAGAGATATAAATCCTCCCAGTGTTGGAGTAAGAGATATAAATCCTCCCAGTGTTGGAGATATAAATCCTCCCAGTATTGTAGTGAGAGATATAAATCCTCCCAGTGTCGAAGATATAAATCCTCCCAGTGTTGGAGATATAAATCCTCCCAGTGTCGGAGATATAAATCCTCCCAGTATTGTAGTGAGAGATATAAATCCTCCCAGTGTCGAAGATATAAATCCTCCCAGTGTCGGAGATATAAATCTTCCTAGTGTCGAAGATATAAATGCTCCCAGTGTCGGAATGAGAGATATAAATCCTCCCAGTGATGGAGATATAAATCCTCCTAGTGTTGGAGTGAGTGATATAAATCCTACCAGTGTTTGAGTGAGTTATATAAATCCCCCCAGTGCCGGTGATATAAATCCTCCCAGTGTTGGTGATATAAATCCTCCCAGTTTCGGTGATATAAATCCTCCCACTGTCGGTGATATAAATCATCCCAGTGTCGGTGATATAAATCCTCCCAGTGTCGGTGATATAAATCATCCAAGTGTTGGAGTGAGTGATATAAATCCTCCCAGTTTTGGAGTGAGAGATATAAATCCTCCCAGTGTTGGAGATATAAATCCTCCTAGTATTAGAGATATAAATCATCCCAGTGTTGGAGATATAAATCCTCCCAGTGTCGGAGATATAAATCCTCCCAGTGTTTGAGTAAGAGATATAAATCATCCCAGTGTTGGAGTAAGAGATATAAATCCTCCCAGTGTTGGAGATATAAATCATCCCAGTGTTGGAGATATAAATCCTCCCAGTGTCGGAGATATAAATCCTCACAGTATTGTAGTGAGAGATATAAATCCTCCCAGTGTTGGAGTGATAGATATAAATCCTCCCAGTGTTGGAGTGAGAGATATAAATCCTCCCAGTGTTGGAGTGAGAGATATAAATCCTCTCAGTGTCGGAGTGAGTGATATAAATTCTCCCAGTGTTGGAGTGAGAGATATAAATCCTCCCAGTGTTGGAGTGAGTGATATAAATCCTCCCAGTGTTGGAGTGAGAGATTTAAATCCTCCCAGTGTTGGAATGAGAGATATAAATCCTCCCAGTGTTGGAGTGAGATATATAAATCCTCCCAGTGTCGGAGATATAAATCTTCCTAGTGTCGAAGATATAAATGCTCCCAGTGTCGGAATGAGAGATATAAATCCTCCCAGTGATGGAGATATAAATCCTCCTAGTGTTGGAGTGAGTGATATAAATCCTACCAGTGTTTGAGTGAGTTATATAAATCCCCCCAGTGCCGGTGATATAAATCCTCCCAGTGTTGGTGATATAAATCCTCCCAGTTTCGGTGATATAAATCCTCCCAGTGTCGGTGATATAAATCATCCCAGTGTCGGTGATATAAATCCTCCCAGTGTCGGTGATATAAATGCTCCCAGTGTCGGAATGAGAGATATAAATCCTCCTAGTGTTGAAGTGAGTGATATAAATCCTACCAGTGTTTGAGTGAGTTATATAAATCCCCCCAGTGCCGGTGATATAAATCCTCCCAGTGTTGGTGATATAAATCCTCCCAGTTTCGGTGATATAAATCCTCCCAGTGTCGGTGATATAAATCATCCCAGTGTCGGTGATATAAATCCTCCCAGTGTCGGTGATATAAATCCTCCAAGTGTTGGAGTGAGTGATATAAATCCTCCCAGTTTTGGAGTGAGAGATATAAATCATCCCAGTGTTGGAGATATAAATCCTCCTAGTATTAGAGATATAAATCATCCCAGTGTTGGAGATATAAATCCTCCCAGTGTCGGAGATATAAATCCTCCCAGTGTTTGAGTAAGAGATATAAATCATCCCAGTGTTGGAGTAAGAGATATAAATCCTCCCAGTGTTGGAGATATAAATTATCCCAGTGTTGGAGATATAAATCCTCCCAGTGTCGGAGATATAAATCCTCACAGTATTGTAGTGAGAGATATAAATCCTCCCAGTGTTGGAGTGATAGATATAAATCCTCCCAGTGTTGGAGTGAGAGATATAAATCCTCTTAGTGTCGGAGTGAGTGATATAAATTCTCCCAGTGTTGGAGTGAGAGATATAAATCCTCCCAGTGTTGGAGTGAGTGATATAAATCCTCCCAGTGTTGGAGTGAGAGATTTAAATCCTCCCAGTGTTGGAATGAGAGATATAAATCCTCCCAGTGTTGGAGTGAGATATATAAATCCTCTCAGTGTTGGAGATATAAATCCTCCCAGTGTTGGAGTGAGTGATATAAATCCAGACAGACATATATACAAACCGTACGCTCCATCTGGTGACCTCAGAAGTTCTGCACCAACAGACAGACATGTACAACCCAAACGCTCCATCTTGTAACCTGAGAAGTTCTGCACCAACAGACAGACATGTACAAACCGTGCGCTCCATCTTGTAACCTCAGAAGTTCTGCACCAACAGACAGACTTATGTACAAACCGTACGCCCCATCTGGTGACAGAAGTTCTGCACCAACAGACAAGACTAATGTACAAACTGTACGCCCCATCTGGTGGCCTCAGAAGTTCTGCACCAACAGACAAGACTTATGTACAAATCGTACGCCCCATCTGGTGGCCTCAGATGTTCTGCACCAAGGCATGCCAATATTGTATGCTATTAATAACGATCAGCGAGGAAACAAGAAAATACTCCAAGACAAAGAAGACAGTAGCGACAATACTCACTGAGACCATGTTTTCTGTATATGTTTGCGACTGCGGTCTGACGGTACTGGCTAATCTGGAGTAAGAGAGTTGTCGCTTGTGACCAGACTTGTTGTGACAGACCAATTAGGGCGGACGTGTCTTACACTGTAAGAGAGATGTCGCTTGTGACCAGACTTGTTGTGACAGACCAATTAGGGCGGACGTGTCTTACACTGTAAGAGAGATGTCGCTTGTGACCAGACTTGTTGTGACAGACCAATTAGGGCGGACGTGTCTTACACTGTAAGAGAGATGTCGCTTGTGACCAGACTTGTTGTGACAGACCAATTAGGGCGGACGTGTCTTACACTGTAAGAGAGATGTCGCTTGTGACCAGACTTGTTGTGACAGACCAATTAGGGCGAACGTGTCTTACACTGTAAGAGAGATGTCGCTTGTGACCAGACTTGTTGTGACAGACCAATTAGGGCGGACGTGTCTTACACTGGCTCAATGAAGAATCCCGTATAAGTGTCTGGCTTGCAGCTTGACTGAGATTGGCTTCGATTCACTTTGCCAAATTGAACAGTCTAGAAAGCGAGAGGGGTATCTAGACAGATTATATGGGAACAGGAGATCAAGATGTTGAGCAGCAGATAAGATGCAGTGGTCAGCTACCCATAGCTGACTGACAGCATCAGGGTCTGCGAACCAGAGCTGCCAAGACCCTTCTACACCTCTACGCGGTGATCTTGGATAACAGGCTGCAACAGAGCAGACTGGCTAAGGAAAAGGGAACGAAGAGGGAAGGCTAGCCCGGTACTCAAGAATTGCCTGCTGAAGCCGGATGTGTTGGACCAAAAGGTGCAAATATCGCAGTCAATCTGTAAACTACGACACAACGCATTCCGTCCTGTGGACTACATTCTGCTACTTAAATCTTGTGGGGCTTGGTAGCGGGACATTGAGAACGAACGAAGCCAAGCCATATTGGGACAGAAAACACATTGGCTTTAGACAGACACACGTGGAAACAGATTGTTGATAATATAATGAGATGTTGTGGTGGTGATTCCACTACCACCGAGGTGACGGGAAGATGTCGTGACTAGCCTACAACCGAGGTGACGGGAAGATGTCGTGACTAGCCTACAACCGAGGTGACGGGAAGATGTCGTGACTAGCCTACAACCGAGGTGACGGGAAGATGTCGTGACTAGCCTACAACCGAGGTGACGGGAAGATGTCGTGACTAACCTACAACCGAGGTGACGGGAAGATGTCGTGACTAGCCTACCACCGAGGTGACGGGAAGATGTCGTGACTAGCCTACCACTGAGGTGACGGGAAGATGTCGTGACTAGCCTACAACCGAGGTGACGGGAAGATGTCGTGACTAGCCTACCACCGAGGTGACGGGAAGATGTCGTGACTAGCCTACCACTGAGGTGACGGGAAGATGTCGTGACTAGCCTACAACCGAGGTGACGGGAAGATGTCGTGACTATCCTACCACCGAGGTGACGGGAAGATGTCGTGACTAGCCTACAACCGAGGTGACGGGAAGATGTCGTGACTAGCCTACCACCGAGGTGACGGGAAGATGTCGTGACTAGCCTACAACCGAGGTGATAGGAAGATGTCGTGACTAGCCTACCACCGAGGTGACGGGAAGATGTCGTGACTAGCCTACCACTGAGGTGACAGGAAGATGTCGTGACTAGCCTACTACCGAGGTGACGGGAAGATGTCGTGACTAGCCTACCACTGAGGTGACGGGAAGATGTCGTGACTAGCCTACCACTGAGGTGACGGGAAGATATGGTGACTCAACTACCACTGAGGTGACGGGAAGATGTCGTGACTAGCCTACCACTGAGGTGACGGGAAGATATGGTGACTCAACTACCACTGAGGTGACGGGAGGATGTCGTGACTAGCCTACCAATGAGGTGACGGGAAGATATGGTGACTCAACTACCACCGAGGTGACGGGAAGATGTCGTGACTAGCCTACCAATGAGGTGACGGGAAGATATGGTGACTCAACTACCACCGAGGTGACGGGAAGATGTCGTGACTAGCATACCATTGAGGTGACGGGTAGATGTCATGACTAGCCTACCACTGAGGTGACGGGAAGATGTCGTGACTAGCCTACCACTGAGGTGATGGGAAGATGTCGTGACTTAACTATCACAGAGGTGACAGGAATAACATATGACTCAACTATCAAGGTGACGAGAAGATGTGGTGACTCAACTACCGAGGTGACGGGAAGATGTGGTGACTCAACTACCGAGGTGACGGGAAGATGTGGTGACTCAACTACCGAGGTGACGGGAAGATGTGGTGACTCAACTATCGAGGTGACGGGAAGATGTGGTGACTCAACTATCGAGGTGACGGGAACATGACGTAACTCAACTATCGAGGTGACGGGAAGATGACGTAACTCAACTATAGAGGTGACGGGAAGATGACGTAACTCAACTATCGAGGTGACGGGAAGATGTGGCGAGTCAACTATCACAGAGGTGACGGGAAGATGTGGTGATTCAACTATCACAGAGGTGACGGGAAGATGTGGTGACTTGACTACCGAGGTGACGGGAAGATGTCGTGACTGCGCTATCGAGGTGACGGGAAGATGTCGTGACTCAACTATCGAGGTGACGAGAGGGCAACAAACTTGACATCATTCTATTTTTCAGTTGACTCCCCTCTAGACTGCACATGGATTACTGGATTAGTCAAAGGATTACTGCTCAGTTATGTATCCGCGTTTCTTTATAATCTCTCTAGTGTGGTATAACCAGAGTTGCTACTGTTGTAATCGCGCAATGGTAGTTGATTAGTTTAAATGCTATGGGGTGGTCGAACCATTGTGTTCTGTACTTCAGAACAATTCAACTGAAGAACATCATTTAAATGGCATTAAAGTGACATTCTATCAATGGTTATTCTACATACCTACAGAGATAAGGATAGTCACTCGTAGCTCCAACAGTTACAAATAAACACCAGTATTAGACCGATATCCTTTCCAACACGGATTTGGACCAATCGGATAAATGTAAATGCAGGTCACCTTGAAGTAGAACGTACTGATAACACTTGTTGACACGTTACAAGCACAGATTAGGATATTAGTATTACATTTGCCCCAACTTCCACGTTACAACTTTCTGACACCGACCTTGGGCAGACTTTACACGCACTTCACATATTTATACCCGCCACTGCTCGATAACAATTAGAAGTCAACGCCAGCAACACAATCTTGAGACTGACATTAGATTCCGGCACTGACTGACTTAGTCGATCTCTTCTACCTCGGAGTTTAGTAGAAAGAACGCCATATTGGACTATCCACTTGGTCTGACTCCATCTAATCCTTGGTATATTATAGCCTGCCTTAAATAGCCATCCCAGCAGAGTTTGTGTGATCTGCAGTATAGATGATTGACTATTTTCCTTCCCTTGACTGTTATAGTAGTCAATCATCTGTTATGTTAGTCAATCATCTTAATTCTACAGTCATGGACAAACCACCGAAGTTGAGATTGCTCTACTCGAATCTACAAAGTCTAAGGTTCGAGACCATGCCGTAATGTCTGATTGCTGGCACTGTCTCTTGCTGTTACACTAGCGACATGTTACTAAGGACACTTTTCTTAGATCTGACTTCGAGGCTTGGAGCTGGTTTCTTCAGGGATGCAGCTATTGTCCATAATTCACACCAGTAAGTCAAAACTTGGTTTTCTCTATATTTTATCTGAAAACAAGTCCGTCGGTCGCAGCTCTTCATGTAGCCGACTCATCTTTGATACCTTCCTTCCGGCCTATTCCATCCACAAGGTATTTGACCTTCTGCAGATGCTGTTCACCAATCACAATGTAACGTCTCCTCTCTTGGGGCTACTGAGGTTTTTGGACTCCTAATGGTCAATCCTCTCTTCTCTTGGGGCTACTGAGGTTTTTGGACTCCTAATGGTCAATCCTCTCTTCTCTTGGGGCTACTGAGGTTTTTGGACTCCTAATGGTCAATCCTCTCTTCTCTTGGGGCTACCGAGGTTTTTTGGACTGCTAATGGTCAATCCTCTCTTCTCTTGGGGCTACTGAGGTTTTTAGACTCCTAATGGTCAATCCTCTCTTCTCTTGGGGCTACCGAGGTTTTTAGACTCCTAATCGTCAATCCTCTCTTCTCTTGGGGCTACTGAGGTTTTTGGACTCCTAATGGTCAATCCTCTCTTCTCCAGCTCCTCTGTCCAGGTTTGAAAGCTGCTCTGGAGATGTGCTTCTAGTTTGCTAATCAGGGCCATATCATCGACAAGCGTGGTACCAATATGTGAACTGGTCTCATCGGGTGCGTGTTAGGGCTCTTCTTACAGTCTTACCCTTGTTCCATGGGTAGTATGAAGATGTATGTTGGTATGTTGCCCTGTCTTACAACATTATTGGTCTTAAACTCCTCTGACATTTGGTGTCTCTTTATGTAGCTTCTGCAGGTCCCATTGAAGCTCTGAATAGCAAAGATCAAGAGTGCTGGAATGTTCTTATTTGCTAGACATTCCCAGAACATTCTTCAGTGAACCTCATCGAATGCCTTTCCAAGTTTCAAGGAAAAGAGGTACACTTCAGCATCGCACTCAGCTACCTGGGTGTAAAGGTAAGGTATTGAGTGTTTCGGTTTGCCTTGGAACCACATTGTGCTACAGCGATCTATGGTTCATCCAGTCGTCGCTGCTTCAGTATCCTAGAATAGGATTTGTCGAAACTGTACACAGGTTATGTGAGACCAGTGCTAGAATTTGGGATAGCAGCATGGTCCACAGCAGCAAAGAATAACTTTCACAAAATAAATACAACCCAAAACCAGGGTATACGTATTATCACTGGAGCTATGTCAACAACACCAATAAATGCAATGGAGAACATCACACGAATTGAAAATATGGAGACGCGCAGAGACCAAAAAACAGTCCAGCAGGGGGAGAAGTTCAAACGAATGCCAGATCATCCAATATATAACAGGATAAATTGCATGGGAAGAGGGAGATTAAAGAGAAACCACTTCATATCAAAAACAAAAGAACTTGCAAGAGGAGACCAAATCATAAGCCAGACAGTGGTTAGAGATCTAAAACAGACATCCCAAATCCCACCATGGAAAAAAGCCGTCCCTGAGATGGTAGAAACCATAGAGGGAATAGGGGAAATGGGAACTCAGACAGATTCAGAAAGGAAATTTATCACAGAAGAACATCTTAGGAGAGTATACCCACCAGAAATATGGACAAACGTATATACAGATGGCTCATCTAACAAAGCCACATCCAATGGAGGTGGAGGGGTCTATTACAGACTAAGGAATGGAGAAGAAAAAACTCGAGTTTTAATTACGGGAACAGATTCCAATAATTTCCGTGCAGAAGCAGAGGCACTGAAGGCCGCAGCTGAGCTTGTAATCCAAGGTAAAGATATTCACCATAAAACATAGAATTCCTGACTGATGCCGCGTCAGTAAAAGCAGCGCTAAAACAACACAAAGATGAAGATCTCGGGCAATGCATGTTCTCCCTGACACAGCTCTCAGCAGAACACCCAAGGTTGGTCATACAGTGGATCCCATCCCACTGCAATATTGAAGGCAATGAAGCTGCAGACAAACTAGCAAAGAGTGGAGGAGCATCCCCAAAAACAGACCTGAGTATTACATATAATGAGGCCAAGACCATAATTAAAGCCAACTTCAGGGTAAAATGGGCTGATCAACACCCCGACTTCCGAAAAAAAAACACAGCTACTATAACTTAACTAGAGAAGAGCAAGTTATCATCTTCAGACTGAGAGCTGGGCATAACAGACTCAAGGGTCAACTTTACAACAAAATGAGGATTTGGACAGATGACAGGTGCCCATGTGGGGAGCATATCATGACCGTGGAACACATCCTGCAAAGCTGCATGCTCACGCAGGAAAAGAGAGAACAATACTGGCCTCATGAGACAGATATGAGACAGAAGCTGTATGGAGATGAAACAGCCTTACAAACAACGGTGTCCTTTGTAAGAGAAACCGGAACCTTGTTCTGAGGATGAACGAAGAAGAAGAAGGATGTGTCGGGAACACTAAGAAGAGATGTGCCTTTACAATCTTCCCAGTGTAGGTTGCCACACATTTCTAATATCGGTATAGAGATGGCTATATCCCAACCTTGAGAGCAAGCTGTCAGGAGAACCTTAGATCAATTACTGACTGTTCGTCTGCTGTCATCGCCGGTGTGGGAAGAGGGGGGAGGGGGAGGAGGTGATGCGGAGAAAGATGGTGAATTTATAGGGCTGAAGAATAAATTCTGCTTGACCCCTGCAGTCTCCACGCAGTGTGAAGGCTGTGTTTTCTTGTCTCATTGATCAAAAGACAGGTATTCTAATAATTCATTTTCCCGCTACACGTTCTATTACAAACTAGTATTGCCAAGGTACACTGATTGCGAATCACTGATAGAACAACAGCAGGTGGCGTTACAACATCAATAACATTTGTTCAAGTAGAAGTGACTTTCTGTGTCCTAGTGAGATTATCCGCTATGTTTGTGAATAAGAGAATGTATGGATGGTATGTATGTGTGTATGTTTGCTGTATATACAATGCTATGTATATATCTATTTACGTACGTATGCATGTATGGATGGATGGAGAGATGTATTGTATTGTACTGTATTGTATGCATGCATAATTTAAAATGCACTGGATTGGAACACACACTAAAATATACATGTGGGAAGATCAAGTAATACCTGGCCGCAAATATTCGAGTAGACAGTCAGTTCCGTTGGGGTCTTATGAGCGGATCTCAGGAAGACGGCACAAAATAAGAACACATGGAGGGCATCTGTTGCGGTTCTATGCGCCAATGGGAACCAGGCGCATCAATCATGATGATTATAGACTATCAGTAAAGATATTGAACGCTTTGAACAGGTGTATACTTCATTCTGGCCATTATTGCCGATGTGAGAACATTTCACGGACATCACTGCTCAAATATAATGCAGACATCCCAATATTATGGTGTACCTTTGTTTGCTCTGAAAGTTTTGCCTTTCTGGATTCAACTGGCCAAATCTCGCCTTTCTGGATTCAACTGGCCAAATCTCGCCCTCTCAACCTCAGACCGTGGTCTGTTAGGTTATATCAGGAGGTATTGGCTAGTGAATGCACGCGAGTGTTTTCTCTTTGTGTGTGTTTCAACTAAGGCAGCTTTGCAGTATAGTAGTTTGTGCACGTGACGAAAGGGTCGTACTGAGAGAAATGCCCGACACGCCCAGTCCAACCGGACACCAAGTGATTCGGCATGTTAGGATTACAAACCAAGATTAAACTCGATTGACACCATTACTCCACGCGCACCAGATGAAGTAAACACTGTTATCCAATTTAGATAATGTTGATACGATGGGCGTTTCTCTTGTAGATCTATCAAACACGCGTGACTTTATCAAATAGTTATCAACAGAAAATACAATGGAGGCTTAAATATTATCCAACACAGAATTCTTAGTCGACCTGTACTTCTACATCGGTTGATGTCCATGTGCAGTTCCCAGCTTAGTCGACCTGTACTTCTGCATGGCTTGATGTCCATGTGGAGGTCATAGCTTAGTCGACCTGTACTTCTACATGGCTTGATGTCCATGTGGAGGTCATAGCTTAGTCGACCTGTACTTCTACATGGCTTGATGTCCATGTGGAGGTCATAGCTTAGTCGACCTGTACTTCTACATGGGTTGATATCCCTGTAAAGGTCCTAGCTTAGTCGACCTGTACTTCTACATGGGTTGATGTCCATGTGGAGGTCCTAGCTTAGTCGACCTGTACTTCTACATGGGTTGATATCCATGTGGAGGTCCTAGCTTAGTCGACCTGTACTTCTACATGGGTTGATGTCCATGTGGAGGTCCTAGCTTAGTCGACCTGTACTTCTACATGGCTTGATGTCCATGTGGAGGTCCTAGCTTAGTCGACCTGTACTTCTACATGGGTTGATATCCCTGTGCAGGTCCTAGCTTAGTCGACCTGTACTTCTACATGGGTTGATGTCCATGTGCAGGTCCTAGCTTAGTCGACCTGTACTTCTACATGGGTTGATGTCCATTTGCAGGTCCTAGCTTAGTCGACCTGTACTTCTACATGGGTTGATATCCCTGTGCAGGTCCTAGCTTAGTCGACCTGCACTTCTACATGGGTTGATGTCCCTGTGCAGGTCCTAGCTTAGTCGACCTGTACTTCTACATGGGTTGATGTCCATGTGCAGGTCCTAGCTTAGTCGATCTGTACTTCTACTTGGTTTGATGTCCATGTGCAGGTCCTAGCTCTGGGGTGAGCTAGATGTAGCCGGGATGAGGATTTTCTGCTTAGCTGGCTAGGCTCGAGCAGCTTACTACTCCGTGTTGGGGCAAGTACCGCAGAGGGTGGTTAACCGATGTGCGAGTCCATCTTCATAGACTCAAGCACTAGAACAAAGTAGACCCGGAGCCTGTTAGGCGCCACATATGCTGTTCTTAATAGACCACCTAACCATGCCCGATGTTATGCCATGGCTCACAGTTAGTCACCTCTTACGACATGTTCTCTGTGGAGCAGTGGTGCTATTCTTGTCTGTGTCATACACACAGACTCCAGCAGACCACGCGGGAAATAAGACAAATCCATTAGTTGTCCCTTCCATCGCTGCACAAATCACGGAGTCTTCTGGGATAGGACCCTATTTGATTAAAATTGTAGAATTAAATTGACCACAACGTTTCTCCAATTGTATTCAAACTTAACATAGCAAATTTGGATAGGGACAGGCGTACTTGTATTTGAGATTAGCCGAGCAGTGAATAAACGTATATACAGTCACTTAGGTTGCCATGGTAACATTTTCAGAATTCAAATAGTATTGTGGTTAATTTCATTGATGAATATGTGTTCGACAAAAAAATTGTTCCGTATGTCAAATAGGTTGATTTTCTTCTATGACGAATATTCAAGTCATACCGGGAATTTTTATTTTTTTTTTTTGAAAAAAAAAATAATCTTCAAGTGGTCAAAATGCCATTTATTTTTCGATATATCTCCTGCAACGTTTATGCACTTATCCAAGCGTTTAAGTAATGCTTGAAAGCTTAAGTGTAGAAAGTTTTGCCGGTATGTCTGAACCAATCCAGGACATCCTGTTTCGCTTCGTTATTAGTGCTGAAATGCTGACCTCCAAGGAATTATTTTCGGGGTAAAAACATGTGGAAATCGCTGGAAGCGAGGTCTGGGTTGTGAGGTGGATGTGGCAATTTCTCCCAGCCGAGTTGCTGCAGATGGCACGTAGTGCGTTGAGCCGTATGAGGCCGAGCTGGCTTGAACTCTTCTCTGCCGGTTAAAAGCATGAAGCTGTATTGGCACCCAACGTTCACTAATCTTCCTAAAATGTGAATATTTATGAATAATAGTGTTCACTGTACCCAGAGAAAGACTTGCCTCTTGTGCAATCTTGTGACAGGTTATGCGTCGATTTTCCAGGATAAAGCGTTCCTCAACCTGGATATTAACGGGGATGACTGGTGGGTTGAGAGCAACCACGGCCGGGATCATCACTCACGGATGTACGGCCTTCTCTAAAACGTTTACACTATTCAAATATCTTACTGCGGCTGAGTGTCTCGTCATCGCATTGTGATTTAAATCTTCTATAAATTCCGCAGGTTTCACGTCTTATTTCACCACAAGACGCTGTTCCATTCAAGCACTAATAGTATTCTCCGCCATTTGTATTTATCTGCCGCGCGACTGGCCCATGGTAAATGGGCCCCCTAGCTGTAATAAAACACAACTGCCCCTAACTAATGATAGTAGTTCCATCACTCTATAACGCATTCAGGAAGAACTTAAATAAAAAGTCCAGGTTTGATTTGAACGCCCCTCGTTGTTGCATGTTGTTTCAAATAATTTCAACCCATAACCATCTCGTGTTAATAATGTGTCAATTATTTCAGTATTCACTGCCTATAGATACTATTGTTGGGCATGGTGCATGAGGTAATGTGTATTGTTTGTATCTGACCTCATAGCTGACCCTCTTCCAACGACACACTTTTATTATTTAACAGGGATTAATGATATTAATAATAAAGCAGCTATAAATGATCCTATTTTATCGTGTACAGTTCAAATATCGGTGTGATCAACACTCCCACATGAAAAGAAATGAGCTAATATATTTAACTAGAGAAGAGCAAGTCGTCATCTTCAGACTGAGAACTGGACATAACAGACTCAACGGTCATCTTTACAACAAAAATGAGGATTGGGACAGATAAGTGTCCACGTGGGGAGCATATTGTGGAACATATCCTATAGCGCTGCATGCTCACGCAGGAGAGATAATAATACTGGCCTCGTGTGACAGATGAGCGACAAAAACTACGGAGACGACGAAGAAAAAGAAAACGAAGAGAAAGAAAGAAAAATTAACATGTAAGGCTTATGTACACATAACATACGTTTCGTCTGCGAATTGGCTTGGCTTTGTTCGTTCTCAATCTCCCGCTACCATACCCTGAAAGGGCTTAAGTAGCAGAATGTAGTCCAGAGAACGGAATGCGTTGTGTCGTAGTTTACAGCTTGACTGCGATATTTGCACCTTTCGATCCAACACATCCGACTTCAGCAAGCATATTTTGAGTACCGAGTTAGCATTCCATCTTCGATCCCTTCTCCTTAGCCGGTCTGCCCTGCTGCAGCCTGTTATCCAGGATCACCGCGTGGAGGTGTAGAAGGGTCTTGGCAGCTCTGGTTCGCTGGTCCTGACGCTAGCAGTCAGCTATGGGTCGCTGACCACTGCAGCTCATGCGCTGCTCAGCATCTTGATCCCGTCTGCGAATTGAAGACGGTGTTTATGTTGTTGCTTGCACAAAATGCGTGCTATTACTCACCAATTCCCCCTTAAAAGGTCGTTAAGTGGCGGGTTGCGGTAGCTGGACAAAACTCTCAACTCTGCCCCTATTCTTCTTTCCACACACTCTGGTACCATTTTATTCTGTCCAACAATCGCACTCTTGCCCAACTTTCACACGCGCCCTCAGGGTGAGACTCTTCCATTGCAATTTGGTTGGGCACAAACCTAGCATAGGTACATACAGACGCACACATACATCCAAGCACTGGTTTATAAGTCTTAAAATCGCCCAAATTGACTACGGTCTGCGGTGGAATAAGCGCGCCTCCGCCAGTAGAAACTAGTGAGACAAATTGGTAAAATTTAAAAATATTTTAAAAGTTGCAGTCGCGTTTCTTACATCCCGAGCGTGATAATGAAGGTAGACCTCAAAGTGTATTCGTGTGCAATGACGTGTCGGAGTGGTTTGTTCTAGAGAGGTTATAGCGCATTGGTAATAATCATACGACGTATTTAACAACCTGCTCTCAGCGAGGCAGTGGATCTATCCGTATGCACATGACACACACATTCTTCTACCCGAGAAGGGTTAAACCACATTCTTTCGCTCTTGCTACGTGATCTCAGTGTGGTAGTAGTCTTATCCTTGTGTCTGTCACACTCGCCTTCAACTCCAGAAGTGTTAAACCACATTTGTTCGCTAATACGACGTGCCATCCGGGTTGTCCTACCGCTATCCTCAGTCATGTACAGACATCATGAAACCACTCAGACTAACGGCAGCCTCGCCAAATAACAAACAGCTGTCGGTGGTAAAACGTTATCTACTTCCTTGTGCCAGGTCTCTAAATGTTAGGAGGTCATCTAACCAAATATCTTCCTTGTGCCAGGTCTCTAAATGTTAGGAGGTCATCTAACCAAATATCTTCCTTGTGCCAGGTCTCTAAATGTTAGGAGGTCATCTAACCAAATATCTTCCTTGTGCCAGGTCTCTAAATGTTAGGAGGTCATCTAACCAAATATCTTCCTTGTGCCAGGTCTCTAAATGTTAGGAGGTCATCTAACCAAATATCTTCCTTGTGCCAGGTCTCTAAATGTTAGGAGGTCATCTAACCAAATATCTTCCTTGTGCCAGGTCTCTAAATGTTAGGAGGTCATCTAACCAAATATCTTCCTTGTGCCAGGTCTCTAAATGTTAGGAGGTCATCTAACCAAATATCTTCCTTGTGCCAGGTCTCTAAATGTTAGGAGGTCATCTAACCAAATATCTTCCTTGTGCCAGGTCTCCCAAACTGTACAAATGAACAGAAATACAACTGTCGTTGTGACTTACGTTAGGAGGAAACGGTCTATATTAACCCACTATCCGTTATTGATAATCTACTGGTAGGAGCAGAAGCGAGACGAGTTCTGGTTCAGAGCTCTGCGTGGTGCAGCCGTTACCGATGACGTCATTCACAAATCCAAGCGTGTATCGACCCTGTTCATCGACACGGAACGCTTAACGCAGACATCGTTAACTAGGCTGGGTGCTCCCTTATCTAAAACGGATGGAACTTTTGGGAAACCACTAACGCAGTCATATCACTTCTCGTGTACTGTTTTTGTGCGAACTTTGGGCATGCAGACTGCCGGCCAGTTAACAGCCACCTAGCTAGACAATAGCGCATATTTGTACTACGATTCAGGCTATTTGTGATCATACGAGCAGCAATGGTCGTCCTATGCTTTATCCGGAGCAACAGAGAGACACGGATTCAATGGCTAACATTATGGCGTCTGTTCTCACTATTGAGGTCAACTAGAAGGATGTCAAGGGCTAGGAAATAATGGCCGCTTGTCTTTGGAGTCTCAACGCACTGTGGTTTGTTTTTATTTTGTGACATACAAAAAAAACATAACACAGAGTGTTTGAACGCTTGTCCTCGTGGTCAAAGACCGACAGTCAAACCGCTCGACCAGCCGCTCCTCTTGATGCGTATCTTTGATCTCTTGTTAGCGATATGACCTGCCACCAGAACACCGATCGTGTTCCACGCAACAAAACTAAATACATGACTTTAAGAAGAAAATGTTGGGCCAGAAGTGTGCCCCCACAAGAACGCTCATCCTATTCTAGAAGATCGTACATAAACAGATTTCTTCGTTCTTGGCGAGTTGCTATCATGTGGCTCATCTTGCATCCAGGGGCGAACTGATCCTCCTCACTGTAGTTCAGTGCAAGACTTCCCAGAGTTCTCAGAGATTGCAGTGTTTATCATGACCTGTTTGTCAGGAGGCTGTAAGACATGCTGTCGTCGTAGTCCGCATGCTTCAGCTGCACCTGACAAACAAGCCCTCATAAAATAAGGTGTATGGTACTTACTCATGCAACAGGTAGTCAAGATTAATAAGTAGAGACACTGCACTAGTAAGAGGCGACTAACTGTGTGGCATGACATAACGCCGACCATGGTTATCTGGTTTGTTAAGAGCAGTATAGATCGCGCCTAACAGGCCACGGGTCCACTTTGCTCTAGTGTTTGAATTTATTCAGATGGAATCACACAACGGTTAACCACCTTTCGTAGCACTTGTCCCAACGCAGCGGAGTAATAAGCTGCTCAAGCCTAGCCCGCTACGCAGGAAATCCTCCTCCGGACTACATCCATATCACGCTAGAGCTGGGACCAGCATATAAGGGCGCCTGCTCGTGTATGAGTGCAGATCGACTTAGATTGCACTCGTTGAAAAACTCTTCAACAGGAACTCAATTTACCTCAACATTCAATTAATGCAAATCACTTGTAATGTGAATCGGTTCATGCAATCTTCGTGACCACAATCCTCTCTTTCTATATCTCTTACAATCCACAATCCTCTCTTTCTATCTCTCTTACAATCCACAATCCTCTCTTTCTATCTCTCTTACAATCCACAATCCTCTCTTTCTATCTCTCTTACAATCCACAATCCTCTCTTTCTATCTCTCTTACAATCCACAATCCTCTCTTTCTATCTCTCTTACAATCCACAATCCTCTCTTTCTATCTCTCTTACAATCCACAATCCTCTCTTTCTATCTCTCTTACAATCCACAATCCTCTCTTTCTATCTCTCTTACAATCCATAATCCTCTCTTTCTATCTCTCTTACAATCCACAATCCTCTCTTTCTCGATTACAATCCATAATCCTCTCTTTCTATCTCTCTTACAATCCACAATCCTCTCTTTCTATCTCTCTTACAATCCATAATCCTCTCTTTCTATCTCTCTTACAATCCACAATCCTCTCTTTCCATCTCTCTTACAATCCACAATCCTCTCTTTCTATCTCTCTTACAATCCATAATCCTCTCTTTCTATCTCTCTTACAATCCATAATCCTCTCTTTCTATCTCTCTTACAATCCATAATCCTTTCTTTCTATCTCTCTTACAATCCATAATCCTCTCTTTCTATCTCTCTTACAATCCATAATCCTCTCTTACAATCCATAATCCTCTCTTTCTATCTCTCTTACAATTCACAAAGACCCGTATCATTTATCCCACATAAACACGCCACGTCATATTTGAACACACACAGTCTGATATAACAGATGTATACTTCTCTTTACCAAGAAATGATCAAACGACATTATGCAACCTGTGTACCCGCCACTGCAAACTTCGGCAACACCTGTTCCTTGCATTAACATTGGACACGTACACATGTGCCCGTGTTGAAGGAACAAATAGATGTTAGTATATGCACGTCAAGTATGTCGACTCCGTGAGAAGAGCACAGTGAAACTATGCCCCCTCCCCCCTCCCTCCAATCGAGAATAAGCTGTAAGGTAACGAGAGAAGCTTGAGCCACCTACGAGTAGTACAGTATCGATTTCCACACGACGAGATGATCACCAACACTACTTTGCTTACCGTACCTTGGTTTTGCTGAAGTATATGTCGCTCTTCTATCTGCCCTCGCTCACAACGACTCGATAACAACTCCTTTGCCTGATTATGCTGAAGTATATGTCGCTCTTCTATCTGCCCTCGCTCACAACGACTCGATAACAACTCCTTTGCCTGATTATGCTGAAGTATATGTCGCTCTTCTATCTGCCCTCGCTCACAACGACTCGATAACAACTCCTTTGTCTGATTATGCTGAAGTATATGTCGCTCTTCTATCTGCCCTCGCTCACAACGACTCGATAACAACTCCTTTGCCTGATTATGCTGAAGTATATGTCGCTCTTCTATCTGCCCTCGCTCACAACGACTCGATAACAACTCCTTTGCCTGATTATGCTGAAGTATATGTCGCTCTTCTATCTGCCCTCGCTCACAACGACTCGATAACAACTCCTTTGCCTGATTATGCTGAAGTATATGTCGCTCTTCTATCTGCCCTCGCTCACAACGACTCGATAACAACTCCTTTGCCTGATTATGCTGAAGTATATGTCGCTCTTCTATCTGCCCTCGCTCACAACGACTCGATAACAACTCCTTTGCCTGATTATGCTGAAGTATATGTCGCTCTTCTATCTGCCCTCGCTCACAACGACTCGATAACAACTCCTTTGCCTGATTATGCTGAAGTATATGTCGCTCTTCTATCTGCCCTCGCTCACAACGACTCGATAACAACTCCTTTGCCTGATTATGCTGAAGTATATGTCGCTCTTCTATCTGCCCTCGCTCACAACGACTCGATAACAACTCCTTTGCCTGATTATGCTGAAGTATATGTCGCTCTTCTATCTGCCCTCGCTCACAACGACTCGATAACAACTCCTTTGCCTGATTATGCTGAAGTATATGTCGCTTTTCTATCTGTCCTCGCTCACAACGACTCGATAACGACTCATTGCCCGAATACATTCTGATTAAATGCGTCACCCAATAGTATTTGGTCTTCAGGGTTTCAGGTAAATATTTGTCTCAGCTCCCGCTCTGCAAGAACGCCGTTTAATGCGACCTCTTCTGCTGGAGATGGTCTACTTTCATTCACAAGAAAACAGATATTCCTTCTAGCATTCCTGTATCATAATTATATGATATATTGTTTCTGGAATGTTCTTGCCAATACATAAGATTAATTTACACTGATGAATGGACAGACCTATGTGAATGGAGTGTTTAATACCCTGAGATGAGCGGGACATAACTTCTAGATGAGTTGCTCGTCTTGTGACTGCAGAATGCAGGCAGTGTATGCTGACAAAAGTATGTCGAAGACAACAGCGAAGAACTGGGCAACGATAATTAAAGAAGGACGTGAGTTAACGAAAGATCTTCCGAGACCAGGCCAGGCGCATATTGTTGCGTCAGAAGATGCCATCGCCAAATTTGATGCAGCAATTAAGCTCTATGGCAGTGTCGACAGCCTCGGGATGACAGCTGCTTTCTTCGAACATAGTCAAGTTGACGTCTGACAGCGTACGAAGAAGAAGAAGAAGTATGTGCTGTATACACCAGAGGTGACGTCATCATGCGCATCTTCACTTTGTGCAGTTAACTCCGGTTTAATTTGAACACGCTCGTACACGCTATCGTAGGCTCTGTCACAAACCACAAGACCCCTTCAGGAAACGTCACATGCAGTCTTGTTGGACATAGCAAAATCAGCACACGCCGCACTTGATCAGAAGGTAAATCAGGTTTATCTAACCCACATTTATCATGTTCTATTGGTGTAGTTCTTGAAAGCTGTATTTCTGGTTTGACAAACACACCACTGTTCGTGTCTCCATAGCCAATTAAGCCTTAGCTAATAATAGTCGATACTCGATATGTTCTTATTCTGCGTTTGTTCTCAATCTCCCGCTACCAACAAGGCTTTGCATGTAGCAGGATGTAGTCCGGAATGCACTGTGTCGCTAGTTTACAGATTGGCTGCAATATTTGCAACTTTCGGTCCGACACATCCGTCTTCGGTAGACTATGTTATTCTAAAAGTCATTTCAAGAAGATTGTCTTGGAAGCAATTACTCTCGTCAAATCAGGTTCTGCTGTAGAACGAACAAGAAATGATTCACGCGCAAACAATTTCATTTCCACAAGACATGTTAACGGTTTAGCTGTAGCATGATGATAGAGTGTTCGCCCTCATAGCTCGGTTACCCAGTTCGATTCCTGTTCTCGAAACGTTTAAGTCGACAGAGTTGTAGATGAGTCGATGTCTTACTGTTAGGGAGGAAAGACAACGGGAACTTTCCATCCTATCGCATAAAAAAGCTGAGCTTTAGCATAAAGAAGTTCGTAAAACGTCATCCCCTACAGCATTATATGTTCGGTGTTACTATCAGGTTATATACTACCTACTCGTGTAACGTGTGGAGGAGATATCAGACTCGTTGGAAGACTGCGTCAGGGGAACTAAACTAAATATGTCTCAACATCAACGAATATATGTTTCCTGGACAGATACAAAACCAAAAGTCAGGTCTTTCAACAACTCCAGGTGGAACAGACACTTCTCAAGGAAATAAAAAGCAGAAAAATAAAATATTTTGGTCATGTCAAGCGCCATGACAGTCTGCTAAAGGTTATTTTGGGGGGCAGAGTAGAGGGCGGAAGAGTTAAAGGGCAGCAGAGGTACGGATAACATCAGGATGTTGTCGGGGCACAGTTTGACTGCGTGTACCAGCTTGGCGAGATAAAGACAGATGGAGATCCATTACCGTCAACCTCTGTTGCGGAGACGGCACTTGATTATGATGATGATATAATTACGTGAATTGACTCACAAAATATGTCCCACCCCTATTTAATTTCACATATCTATCTATCTATCTATCTATCTATCTATCTATCTATCTATCTATCTATCTATCTATCTATCTATCTATCTATCTATCTATCTATATATATATATATATATATCTATCTATCTATCTATCTATCTATCTATCTATCTATCTATCTATATATATATCCATCTACTTATCTATTCTGAAACAAACAACAGATTTATAAATGAATAAAAGTAAGGCATGTTTGCAGTGACAATACGTGAAGTGTCTCCTACAGTAAGAAGTAGTTGTGTCGGTGTACATATACTGTCTGTAACGGGAGAGCTATGTGTGGCTGTATGACATAAACTAAAACAGCACCACTGTCACACTGACATCGTGTCGCGAGCGGTGACTAATAGTACGACCTAACCTCTGAAAGGTGGGGAGGAAGACTAACGTTCAGACATGTTAGCCAGGGTCAGCCAAAATATACTGATCGGACATGTTAGTCAGGGTCAGCCAAAATATACTGATCAGACATGTTAGTCAAGGTCAGGCAAAATATACTGATCAGACATGTTATTCAGGGTCAGGCAAAATATACTGGGTCAGGCAAAATATACTTGTCAAGACCCTCACCTCGGCTTTGTAGTAGACCTCACTGGAAGCCCGCTGTTTTCATGGCAGTCTGGCTAATGAGGTGAGGGATCGATGTGGTCCTTGTAGTAGTGAGATACACGCAGATGAAGTCAAGCAAAGCACAACCGCCTGGAGGACCACGGTCCACCTTCATGAGCACGCTCGGGATGAGAGGAAAGCTACTGCAACCCGCTACTTAGTCCTTTTCAGGGCGCACAAAAGAGTAACCTACTCATTGTGGGCATTCGTAAACAACAATCCCTGCAGGGTAGACAACATCAGCTTATGAAGTAGAACACCCCCACCATCCAGACAAGCTAAGAGTCTGCCCTGTCTGAAGTCATCCTATGAGTAGGGGGCAGAGGCAGGAAAACGGCCCTAGACACCCGATGTGTGGACACCAGAAGCAGATCACAAGACTCAAATCCAGACATAGTTTTTTTTAAATCAACAAAGCCCTTACAGTCAAGCCATGAAAGCCGTGGCACTAAATGATACAGGTGCCTGGGATCATGCTTCAGGAGTAACCTGCCCCTGGATATCACTTACCCTACTCACTTTGGAAGACAATACATAGATATGATAAAAGGTCTACAACAATTGCAAAACTGTCTTCTCCGTGAGTATCAGAAGTATACTAACTATCTACACACTTCATACATCACTATTGTATTGTAACTCCATCGTAGAGGAATAAGACCATAGTGCTAGCCAAGTGTTACCCAGCACATACGCTTATCAAGTCAGAGACGTTATTCTGGCCTTTGTCTCACACAGCGTTCTACCGGAAAGTGCTTAGACAATGAACACATAATGGAATCCGCAGAGAATATGTCAGGAATATCAATTGGCGGGACATGACATATAGAATATGCCGATAACACAGTGGTAGTCAAAGAAACCATATGGTGTGTTAGTGACATGCGTCCGAATGGCAGAACGATTACAGAGCTTGCCTTTCACAGCAAAGGACTTCCAGTTTACCCGGCAGTAAATGCGTATTTGTGTTTCTTCGTTGACACTGCGTTTATGCGTTATACTGTGTTTTGCACCTTACAGCCAAGTGCATCCGACTTCAGCATACTTATATTTTATTTATTTTATAGGTTGACATTCCGTAGGTGTTGAACCTTGTTGGTTTATGAAACCAAACACACGCAAGCTTAGTTTGTGAGCAGGCCTAATCCAGGGTTATGTCCTGATTCAGTCGTCAAAGAAGGATGAAACTGGTCTGCCAACCTCAAACAGACTGAGAGCTAGTGAAATGAACTCTGACACTTTATCCCTGACGACAGTGTCTGCATTCTATAGGAATACCTTGACCGCATACACCTGGATATGGATGTACAGAAAGTCAAGGACCAAAAACTCTAGGACGAGAAGATGTGCAGAGACATCATTGCCTTAACTACACTACCTTGATTGAATAGTCAATCATGACACACAATCGTGTTAAACTACATAGCTTCAAGAAAAGACAGTAACGCCAGTCTGGATCGTTTAATGGCTTTCTATTTGCGCGTCTGACGGCTTTCATCAAAGTATCGACGGATACTCACATAGTATTGTTCAGAAAACAGAGAAAATGATCTTTTAGACAGGAGGAAGTCATGGGGAATTTATCTGGGAACCATTTCTTGAATAAGATAACCTACATAGAAATACTCAAACAGGTGAATATCCTGCTGCCAGGTATCTGAAGACTATCTGTAGTACGTTCTGTCTTTGAAATGTTTTCTTACCCCTACTTCCCAAGACTGGAGGAAGGTAAACTTTCTTGGGTAGAACTTCTTTAAACTTGTAAATTTGTGCCAAGACATCTGCTAACTATTATCGATTTTCAATTTGAAAAATGTTCTTTTGCGTGTACAGGATCCCCCTAGTTTTTTCGACCATTTCCAATAGGACTGGGTGCTGGTCTCCCTTCCCATGACACCAGGAGACGCTTGAAACGAGCGTGATATTCTTTTGCGCAGGTTTCCTAAAGACTGTAATGGTGGCTACGAAGTGAAAAAGAAGGGGGAAAAAACATGAAAAAAAAACTAGTAAAAGTTGATTAAGGTTGAGCTTAATCAAAATTTAAAAATGGGTATGGTCAGATACCGCACCGAGACGAGAACACAAACAAAACCTACGTTACGACCAATAGGCCTTCATCAGGGACAACAACACTGAACTAACAAATCAACATATAAGAACAAATGGTCAACTCATCTGTTTCAGGTGGGAGACGCTTTCTGTCTAAGCGACCGGTCGTGCCAAGTGCTCGATAGAAACTGAAATAGGAGCGGTCAAACAAAAAGTGGCGGAATATGCCTGATAAGCCAAGCGTGGCCAAATAGTGGTCCAGATAGGAGAACAATGAGAAGGCAATATAAGCCGAGAGGGCGTGACATTGATATAAGAGAGGGGGGAAGAGAACTGATGGAAGAATGGAGAAGGCGGGGGGGGGGGGGGGGGAAGGAAGACAAATAGATGGGGGCCAGTGTGAGGGTGTAAGAAAAAGTATGGAAGATATTGATACCATGTGGTTGGAGACAGCCCATACTCGAGATGTCTGTTCTCAAGGGCGAATCGATGACGATCGTCAGAGAAGCACGAAACTAGACCAGTGACACTGACGTCAGCCATACCCCGGTGCTCAGGACCATTGAAGTGGCTGGCAATTGGGGAACCAGTGCTGTTGCGGATGTCGTTGAGGTGTTGGCGGAAACGCTCCCGTAGTTCCATACCAGTTTCCCCAATGTAAGTCATAAAGTGAAAAAGAACAAGAAGATATATATTAATAGTTTTAGTCGACATGTACTTCTACAGAGGCGGATGTCTCTGTGCAGGTCCCAGCTCTGGCGTGAGCTGTATGTAGCCGGGGGATTCTCTGGACTCTCTCTCTCTCTCACGCACGCACGCACGGCGCACGAACGCACGCACGTACACACACGAATATGTACAAACATAAATAGGGTAGAATACTCTCCAATTGAGAGTATCATACATCCTGTGATTCACAAAGGTTGAAAGTGTGGAGTAGACATTTAGTTGTGGAGGAAACCAGACCAACTGCAGCCGAGGTAACACGACCAGGGCTGTGCATGCATACAAGCAGGATGTGCAATTGTAGACGACAATGATCCACTGGAGAGGCGCATCTTTAAAAAAAGTTCTGAATTAGCATATTTAAATACTACAACAATGTGACATTTAACTAGAAGGATCCCCAAATGGATGCGTTGTATACCTTTTTATGTTCCAAGAACAAGAAGAACCGGTTTACCTTTTGTATGTTCCAAGAACAAGAAGAACCGGTCTACCTTTTGTAACACCCCTCCTACTCCAATAACGACACAAAAGATCAAGGGAACATTCCCCAAAGAAGGTCATATAAGGTCGACCAACTAAGTTAAATGTTTATTTTCTTACTTACATTGCATACGTAAATAGTATCGCTGACTAACCTTTATGAAAATACTACAAATATTTCATATCAAAATAAGGATACGAAATCTTACGGTTCAGTTTTCGTGGTGATGGCACATATTACATAAACAGATATCATACGACTTGGACTTGATCAAGTCAGACATACTGACGAGGTCTCAAACAGGATGTGTTACCGCAATGAAGTAAGGATCGTCACTGCAATCCCCGTTGTGGTGAGTCTGAGTAAAAGCCTTTTTTTGCACTAAAACAAGGATGCCACCTTTCATTGCCTCCGAGTTATTGCATTCAACCTTCTACCATAAGAACACATTTTAGAATGTGCAGGTGTGAAGAGGTGAGCAGGAGTGAAGAGGTGAGCAGGTGTGAGCAGGTATGAGGAGCTGAGCAGGTGAGAAGAGGTGAACAGGTGAGAAGAGGTGAGCAGGTGTGATGAGGTGAGGTGTGAAGAGGTGAAAAGGTGTGAAGAGGTGAGGTGTGAAGAGGTGAAAAGGTGTGAAGAGGTGAGGTGTGAAGAGGTGCGAGGAGCTGAGCAGGTCTGAGAATCTGAACATGTGTGAGGAGCTGAGCAGGTGTGCGGTGTACGACAACTGCTTCTGCATTTCCACACCTTCAGTTAACGACCATGAGAAGGTGTGACGTTTGCTTAAATCTGGAACTACCAACATGAGAAAATCGTACCCGTGCAACAATCTGCCCCGATTCACCTGCATGCAGATCACTAATCACCCCAATATTAGCTATTTAATCATTTAACACATCATTCGGAACGATGGAAACATGTGATCTGGACGCTGTACCCCTGGCAGGGAAACTATTCAACACATCTATTGATGACGTCAAACAAGCGTTTTTCTAAGTGGCTGTTAGCTGCCACGCAAGGTAATAATCAATAATAGCATACAGATAGGTAATGACTCAGCGTACTAGTAACAACTGTAGGATTGAGGGTTTACCGAGACAGATATACACCCCAAGTTTGTTATAATGTAGGAGACAATTCAAATTGGCGATTGACGGAAATGCATAAGAGGATGCATGATGTGCCTCGGAGGAGTCTCGAACGTTGGGACAGAACGCTTATGGTATACTTCGTGTTTGTTGGACAGGTGTTATAAGAGTCACGGGTAGGTGACATACAGCATAACGGCACTACAGCTGTGGATTAGGGAGAGAACGCAGAGAGAGAGATCAGAAGAAAGACAGAAAGAAATTAAGAAAGGAAAGAAAGGAACCATGTAACGTCAACAGGCATCCGTTAGACTGTTGTTGTTTTCACAATGCCCACAATGAGTAGATTTTTCCTGACCCTAACTAACTTGTCTGATCAGTATATTTTGCCTGACCCTAACTAACATGTCTGATCAGTATATTTTGCCTGACCCTAACTAACATGTCTGATCAGTATATTTTGCCTGACCCTAACTAACATGCCTGATCAGTATATTTTGCCTGACCCTAACTAACATGTCTGATCAGTATGTTATGCCTGACCCTAACTAACTTGCCTGATCAATATATTTTGCCTGACCCTAACTAACATGTCTGATCAGTATGTTATGCCTGACCCTAACTAACTTGTCTGATCAGTATATTTTGCCTGACCCTAACTAACATGTCTGATCAGTATGTTTTTCCTGACCCTGACTAACATGTCTGATCAGTATATTTTGCCTGACCAGACGTTAGTCTTCCTCCCCATCCGCTAGATCAAAACCCGTAGAGGGAGAGGAAATCAGAAAGGCAAGAAGACCTTCCAAAGGTTAGCCCAATGGGCGGAGTTGAAGAAGAAAGCCGCCCCAAACTCGGAATCTGGGGGACGAGCATCCATTGGAGCACTGGAAACCAGAAGGTTTATCATTAGCCTAAAAAAATACCCCCACCAAGTGCAGAAATAATCCAAAGCCATTCGTTTGGGCACAGTGTAACAATCTCATTTAGTTTTCGGAGACTCATTGTCTGCAGCCAAAACATTATGGTGATTGCTCCTACACTCATGAGCCCCCCCCCCCCCCCCCCCATATCTTAGGGTGTGGCCAAAACAAATTGAATATGCGGATACAGAGCGACACAACAGAAAAACTACATTTGAAAGGAATAGAAATTAACTGGTTCATACTTCATTAACAAGACTAATTTATGATAATTGTTTTCATTACCTTCAGGAAAACGAATGCATGATGTCTGCATATGCACGCGCTGCTCGTGTAAATTGGCAATTGTGTAAACCGGTAAACCCCTGTACTGGATGGGTCATGTCCTAGGACAAGAAGCTGACACCAGCAGCAGAATGACAGTCTCTATACCACAGATGGGCTGTGAAAGAGTGGCGTACCTATGTGCAGACTTACCTGTACGGCCCGTACTTATGTGCAGCCTTACCTGTACGGCCCGTACCTATGTGCAGCCTTACCTGTACGGCCCGTACCTATGTGCAGCCTTACCTGTACGGCCCGTACCTATGTGCAGCCTTACCTGTACGGCCCGTACCTTTGTGCAGCCTTCCCTGTGCTGTCCGTACCTATTTTCCATGGAGCCGTTTTGGTGCGTCTCATTTGACAAGTTGTGTCATGATTTACACGCTGCTTTCATCTTTTTCTTCTTCTTTGACGTTCGTTATCAAAACTCCGCTACCAAGCCCTGGAAAGGCCTTTGCAAGTAACATGGTGTAGGACAGAGAATGGAATGCGCTGTGTCACAGTTTACACTGCGATATTTCCACCTTTCGGTTCGACACATCCGACTTCAGTATGGCATTTTTGGGCATGGGGTTTGCCTTCCTTCTCGATATCGTATCCGTAGCTAGTCTGCCCTGTTACAGCCTGTTATCCAGGTGGAGGTGGAGAAGGGGTCTTTGCAGCTCTGTGTTGCTGGCCCTGACGCTAGCAGTCAGCTTTGGGTCCCTGGTCTGGACGCTAGCAGTCAGCTTCAGGTCATTGACCCTGACGCTAGCAGTCAGCTTTGGGTCGCTGGCCCTGACGCTAGCAGTCAGCTTTGGGTCCCTGGTCTGGACGCTAGCAGTCAGCTTCAGGTCATTGACCCTGATGCTAGCAGTCAGCTTTGGGTCCCTGGTCTGGACGCTAGCAGTCAGCTTCAGGTCATTGACCCTGACGCTAGCAGTCAGCTTTGGGTCCCTGGTCTGGACGCTAGCAGTCAGCTTCAGGTCATTGACCCTGACGCTAGCAGTCAGCTTTGGGTCCCTGGTCTGGACGCTAGCAGTCAGCTTCAGGTCATTGACCCTGACGCTAGCAGTCAGCTTTGGGTCCCTGGTCTGGACGCTAGCAGTCAGCTTCAGGTCATTGGCCCTGACGCTAGCAGTCAGCTTTGGGTCGCTGGCCCTGACGCTAGCAGTCAGCTCTGTGTTGCTGGCCCTGACGCTAGCAGTCAGCTTTGGGTCCCTGGTCTGGACGCTAGCAGTCAGCTTCAGGTCATTGACCCTGACGCTAGCAGTCAGCTTTGGGTCGCTGGCCCTGACGCTAGCAGTCAGCTTCAGGTCATTGACCCTGACGCTAGCAGTCAGCTTTGGGTCGCTGGCCCTGACGCTAGCAGTCAGCTTTGGGTCGCTGGCCCTGACGCTAGCAGTCAGCTTTGGGTCGCTGGCCCTGACGCTAGCAGTCAGTAGCCGATCGCTACAGCTCATGCGCTGCTCAACATCCTGACTCATCGTTCTACTATAACCAGTTGACCACCTCTGCTTATCTCCACAGTATACAATAGCAATACCATTACAAACTCTGCCGACGAGGCTGAAGTGTTAAATATTTTATTTGACTGAGTATGCTATTGCTAAAGAAGGCAGACGACTTTCCATTCTTCACAGTTTTTTAAGTAAGCTACCATGTACACACAATGCTACGGAAACCACCATCGATAGAGCAGACTATGTACAGGCTTCCTTGTATCAGCCAGTCACGGTGGTAGGACTATGTTTAAGAGAGCGAAGCGGAAAAGAAAAAGTCTGTGCATGCGGAGAGTGTAGTATTAATATCTATTACATCTACACCTGTGTTCGTGCAAACATATTATTTTACGTGTACGTACTGGACATGATACTCAATGGCGTTGCCTTTTCTCAACGCCTCTTTTTGTTCTATCTAGTTATCTATCTAGTTATGTTCTTTGCGTGCCAAATATGGCGCTTAAGGCAGAAACAAATGGATCTCCAGTTGGAACGGTGTGACGCAACTGTTTTTATATCTTGTATCGTGCTGAGACCCATAGTTGAGCCCTCTCTGATGATTGTTCTTCCGAGTGTTTCCTTGGATCTCCCTATTTTTCCTAACGCCCTTTGGTGTCGATTCGAGCTCTTGCTATGGAAGACGTCTGTTGTGCATTCTAAGAACATCTCCGATGTATGTGCATCGTTTGTTTCCGGATGATGGTCGACAGGTATAGTTAGATGGGGCCTTTCCGTTAATAGATTATAATTGAACTGAACAAATGCTCAAAACAAACAAGAAAAAAAAACATCGTATTTAAGCTACACTCGACTAAAGTGAATGGCGTTTATAGGGAGGTATCAGCAGCAGAAGTCAAGACAGATGGATGCATTCTGGCGAGCGTAGCTCAAGAGGACAGTCCAAAACCAACAGTGGTGGAAAACATCCATTGCCGCATTATGCTCAAAAGGGAAATGGAAGGTTTATGTCCACAGTATATTACAAAGGGATATGGAAGGTTCATGTCCACAGTATATTTCAAAGGGAAATGGAAGGTTTATGTCCCCAATATATTACAAAGGGATATGGAAGGTTTATGTCCACAGTATATTACAAAGGGAAATGGAAGGTTTATGTCCACAGTATATTACAAAGGGAAATGGGAGGTTTATATTCATCACATGTCCCAAATAAGGGATCTCTGCAAGAACCACCATTCTAAATATTTCAGCAACAAAGTAAATTTAGCATTGTTAAGACAAGTACATAAACTAGATAATGATCTACCCAGATATAAATCGGTACCTGACTTACAGTTAGGGAAGACTAGGCAGCTAAGAAGGAAACCAACAAAATGTTGAGACCTTACGCAATTTGGTCTCTTACATTTCATCCCCGACGGCAATGTCTGGGTTCGGACTAACCTTGACAGCCTTCCTGCCTGACTTTCATCCCGACGGTAATCTCTGGGTTCGGACTAACCTTGACAGCCTTCCTGCCTGACTTTCATCTCCGACGGCAATGTCTGGGTTCGGACTAACCTTGACAGCCTTCCTGCCTGACTTTCATCCCTGAAGGCAATCTCTGAGTTCGGACTAACCTTGACAGCCTTCCTGCCAGACTTTCATCCCCGACGGCAATCTCTGGGTTCGGACTAACCTTGACAGCCTTCCTGAGAGACTTTCATCCCCGACAACAATCTCTGGGTTCGGACTAACCTTGACAGCCTTCCCGAGAGACCTTCATCCCCGACAACAATCTCTGGGTTCGGACTAACCTTGACAGCCTTCCTGCCTGACTTTCATCCCCGACAACAATCTCTGGGTTCAGACTAACCTTGACAGCCTTCCTGCCTGACTTTCATCCCCGACAACAATCTCTGGGTTCAGACTAACCTTGACAGCCTTCCTGTCTGACTTTCATCCCCGACAACAATCTCTGGGTTCAGACTAACCTTGACAACCTTCCTGCCTGACTTTCATCCCCGACAACAATCTCTGGGTTCGGACTAACCTTGACAGCCTTCCTGTCTGACTTTCATCCCCGACAACAATCTCTGGGTTCAGACTAACCTTGACAACCTTCCTGTCTGACTTTCATCCCCGACAACAATCTCTTGGTTCTGACTAACCTTGACAGCCTTCCTGCCTGACTTTCATCCCCGACAACAATCTCTGGGTTCGGACTAACCTTGACAGCCTTCCTGTCTGACTTTCATCCCCGACAACAATCTCTGGGTTCGGACTAACCTTGACAGCCTTCCTGTCTGACTTTCATCCCCGACAACAATCTCTGGGTTCAGACTATCCTTGACAACCTTCCTGCCTGACTTTCATCCCCGACAACAATCTCTGGGTTCGGACTAACCTTGACAGCCTTCCTGCCAAAGTAAGACCCTGCTGATTGAGGCAGGCACGTGGATAGAATCAGGTGACATCTGATGGGTCTGTACAGATAACCGGACACTCGCTTGGACCCAACTCGAAAAACAACTATCACACAGTGCCAGCTAGCGTTAACCAAAATGGAATAGCACGACATAAGTATAAGGCCGAGGACTCTAGGCCTTGTAGATAGGGCCAGTGTGTCCCCAGAAAACAAAACACAACGAAGAAAAACAAATCACAAGAGGAAATACATGGGAATATTCTTATCTCACCAGGGATCTTTGTTCACAGACTAAAACTAATAAACAGGAGGAGAGAGAGTGGCGTCAAAGCAATTTTAAACAATCCAAAAAAAATCAGCTGTATATGAAATGTATTTGTGATCCAAATGATGGCTGAAATAAGCCAGTCTCGCGAGATATACACAAGAATCGATAGACTTAGCCCCCAGGGGGAGGGCGGTTATGCCAGAATAGAGTCTGTGAATCGGCCAGACATAAATTTTATTTTGGTCGTCAGGGATTTATTTTTTAAGGTGGATGTTTCTCAATATTTGAAGCTGAGATTTGGTATAGCCATGGTAACGCGTCTGAATGTAGACGACATGTCAGTGATGCTATTTATGAGATACGATTGTTAGCCAAACAATTGACGAGATGATTTTTTGTTGGGTTTTTTCGTGGAGCAAAAACACAGCCATAGTGAGGGCGGGTGTGTGTGTTTGTCAGTTGGCTAACCAGAGAAAAGAACACCACCACTGTACAAACTGCAGCATGTCGTTAAAGTCGACTATAGATAGTTGTGTATGTGATTAGCATACTCGTGGTGTAAGACGAGCGGATATTGAAATCACACTGGTTGAGCGTGAATCTCTCCCCTTTATTACGGGATTCCTGCAAAGGTGTGGGGGCGAGGACGACTGCTGTAATAGACGCTCTATGCTTCACGTGGAGAAGTTCAAAGTCAAGACAAGGTTAGACGTATGTACGTGTGGATTCAAGTGTCCGTCACTTTCCTTCTTTGATAAAACCACATGGACCCATCCCTTTCCTTCTACAGTAGAACCACATGGACCAATCACTTTCCTTTTATGGTAGAACCACATGGACCAATCACTTTCCTTTTATGGTAGAACCACATGGACCAATCACTTTCCTTTTACGGTAGAACCACATGGACCAATCCCTTTCCTTTTATGGTAGAACCACATGGACCAATCACTTTCCTTTTATGGTAGAACCACATGGACCAATCACTTTCCTTTTACGGTAGAACCACATGGACCAATCACTTTCCTTTTATGGTAGAACCACATGGACCAATCACTTTCCTTTTATGGTAGAACCACATGGACCAATCACTTTCCTTTTATGGTAGAACCACATGGACCAATCACTTTCCTTTTATGGTAGAACCACATGGACCAATCACTTTCCTTTTATGGTAGAACCACATGAACCAATCACTTTCCTTTTATGGTAGAACCACATGGACCAATTACCTTCCTTCCATGGTAGAACCACATGAACCAATCACCTTCCTTCCATGGTAGAACCACATGGACCAATCACTTTCCCTCTATGAAAGAACCCCATGTACCCGCGGCTGTTCCACCTCGAGGGTACCAGACTGATGGTGAGGTGCTCCAAGGCTCATCCATTCATCTGAGTAGGTAGACAGACTATAGAGGTCACGCACTTCCTACTTAATAGTGTCCTACATAAAAACCAAATAGCGGCAGCCTGTCCAGCGTAAAAAGACATAACACGCCAATGGTTGTCTGCACACTAGATAGCAGATATATTCCAAAAACAAAACATCTACCTAATTGCTCTTCCATTCCCCCCCCCCCCCCGCCCCGAAGAGGGCTGACCAAGAAAAGAGAGCCAATGAAAAGCATTCTCTGTAAGAAGTGGCAATCAAAGGAATATCGGGCTCCCCAATGTTTCATGGAGTGAGTTTTATCATACAGAACTGAGGATACTGAATAAACAAACACGAAGAACAGAGGATCCAGCAGAGATGCGGCTTGGTCCGATATTGACAGCCTCGTTGACAAACGAAAAACAAATTAATCAAGATGTCCCTGCATGGATGCGTGCGCGTAAAGGAAGATTATTATAAACATGTGAAGGAAGCAATTCACTTTTTGTCTGTGAGATTAATCTCAGGAAAACATACAAAAATACGAACACATTGAGACAACAAGGAAGCCAATTCTATCTAAAAGGAATAATTGAAATAATAAATCCGCTATTACAACACTCGTTTAGGCTGACAGATCTCGTGCATCGATTCAGAGGAGAAAAGCATAGACTCACTACTGATATCCAGCATTTCATGAGGTGACTGGAGAGGGCTGTGCTTGTGACTAGCAACTTCATCATGTTAAATAAATTGTTACAGAAATCACCACTACAAGAACACACAAAGTGCTCCATTGGACGCACGTTAATAAGCAATCTCAATTCGAGCGCTATGCTTCGTTGGGAACTCAATGGATACACAAATAATATTCATAAGATATGGCGGTTGTGCCTGCAGTCCTCGTGTTCACAATAACACCCGAGTACACAGCTATCACTGTCACCACTTGTCGGTGCGACTGTAGCGAGTTTCGCTCTCATCTGTACTGACTGAAGTACTGGTGACAGGAGAGCTATCAAAATTGTACCAAGGCAGTAATATCACAGAGGACAGAGTATCTGTGACTGATTACACATGGCCCGTCGCGCTGAAACAGCTTAGCAACCATAGCACGATCCATGCGGGCAAATATCACGCTTGACTACACAGGAGCAAGGTCGCGTATGTTATGACAATCAAAGTTTAGCGGTAGATCTACAGGGCGTCAGTCAGCGTTGTTTATATTTTAAACTTGGCTCACATTGACCTGCAGATATCAAGGATTCCCAGAGACCTGACAACTATTTAAAGGCCCTTACAGCAACCCCCCCCCCCCCCGCCCCCCCCAACAATTACAACGGTTCTCTGATACCAGATAATTATTTCAGGGCTATTACAGACACCCCCACCCACACATGATGAATTAATTGTCTCTCTCTAGACCCACATGGATCAATGATGAATTAATTGTCTCTCTCTAGATCCACATGGATCCATGATGAATTAATTCTGTCCCTCTCTAGATCCACATGGATCCATGATGAATTAATTCTGTCCTCCTCTAGACCCACATGGATCAATGATGAATTAATTCTGTCCTCCTCTAGACCCACATGGATCCATGATGAATTAATTCTGTCCTCCTCTAGACCCACATGGATCCATGATGAATTAATTATGTCCCTCTCTAGACCCACATGGATCAATGATGAATTAATTCTGTCCCTCTAGATCCACATGGATCAATGATGAATTAATTATGTCCCTCTCTAGATCCACAACTACTACAACCTGGATTATCCTGTTATCCAAGCTCCATTATTCCACGCCATCATTTCTACATCCGGTGAGCATATGGTCATAACAGATGATCTTCATCTGTTCTTATTGTGTACCGTCTTCTTGTGTTTTGTCCACGAGACCCCGAATGAACTGACTTCCTCCTTGACCATTCATTGTCCTATATTTCTTGGCCTTCCCGCCTGTCTCTTTCCATTTGGGTTAGTCTGACTATATTGTCCTACTTTTTTCTGAGGGTGTGTCCTATCCATCTCCACTTTCCTGATGTATTGGTGGCTATATTGTACTTTCCCACAGAACTGTGTCTGTCTTATGGCTGGCCATCGAGCCTGAATCATGTTACAAAGGCTTGCAGTCTGGGTGTAATATTTGTAGTTGCATACCATGTCTACGCATGAAAATCAGGTTAATGCGTACATTGGTCCTGTCAATATTCCTCTATGCTTGTGAGACATGGACAGTTACAGCTGACCTTCAGCGAAGGATACAGGTCTTGGAGATGAGATGTTTCCGAAGACTTTTAAATTCAAAGATCGAGTTACAAATGAGGAAATACGAGATAGAATTACAACAGCAATAGGGCCTTTTGAAGACCTCTTGGCAACTGTCAAAAAAAGGAAACTCGCTTGGTACGGTCATATATCGAGATCAAATGGCCTTGCAAATACGAAACAGAAAGGTGCAAGGCAGACGACGAAGAGGCCGTCCTCCACGGAAAGGCGCAAGGCAGACGACGAAGAGGCCGTCCTCCACGGAAAGGTGCAAGGCAGACGACGAAGAGGCCGTCCTCCACGGAAAGGTGCAAGGCAGACGACGAAGAGGCCGTCCTCCACGGAAAGGTGCAAGGCAGACGACGAAGAGGCCGTCCTCCACGAAAAGGCGCAAGGCAGACGACGAAGAGGCCGTCCTCCACGGAAAGGCGCAAGGCAGACGACGAAGAGGCCGTCCTCCACGGAAAGGCGCAAGGCAGACGACAAAGAGGCCGTCCTCCACAGAAAGGCGCAAGGCAGACGACGAAGAGGTCGTCACAAAAAAGAGATGGAAGGACAACATAAAAGAATGGACCAATCTCTGACCAGAAGAGGCACAGGCAGCGGCATCTGACAGAGAAGGGTGGCGTGGTATTGTGAGGATGTCTTCATGTGTGCCCCAACGATCTCACCGGTTACGGGATGACCTGACCTGGTCTCAGAGTTATATGACAGGAACAACCTTACATTCGTGTTAAATATCCTAATCATATTCCCCATTGAAAATGATGCCAAATTCCATATTTTATGAAGTGAGTTGAAAGTAAATCTGGACTTGTTGTCCTGGCATCAACAGTTTCGTTTGTTCCAGCAACTTTATCAATGCTACTTTCTTGATAGATCAAGTTTTCAACTTCTTCCATTATTTTACCATTAACCTGTATTGAGTATACCGGTTTGTTATTTATTCTCATTTTGCTTGAGTGTTTTTTTTAAACACTAATCTGCAATCCCATATTTGTTGTTTCATTTGTCTATCTTTCCTTCTATCTCCAGCAGCTTGTGTGACAATTCATATATCATCTGTGACACTGAGCTCTTCCAGCAGGTTATGTGACAATTCATATATCATCTGTGACACTGAGCTCTTCCAGCAGGTTATGTGACAATTCATATATCATCTGTGACACTGAGCTCTTCCAGCAGGTTATGTGACAAGTCCTTTATCATCTGTGACATTAACTTCTTCCAGCAGCTTATGTGACAATTCATATATCATATGTGACATTGAGCTCCTTCAGCAGGTTATGTGACAATTCATATATCATCTGTGACATTGAGCTCTTCCAGCAGGTTATGTGACAATTCATATATCATCTGTGACATTGAGCTCTTCCAGGAGCTTATTAAACATCCACTTTGTTCCTGTTGATTGCCCCAAAACCCAGTCCATGACCAGAGGAGGTTCCCTGTCTGACCCCAATTTCACATGTCAATGAATCTGGCAATCTGACTGTAGATTGATGTACAAATCACCTCCTCATAGAAAATAGAAATTGTGTATCATTATTATAAGTGTGAATGTCTCAAAGATGAAAGTGTTGCGCAATCGCTTCGCCACTTGTTATCCAGTCTTCCTTGGTGAGGTTCAATTGTAGGATATCAACGAGTACATTGTTCTCGGACGTCTTCTCAATATAGAGAATAACCTGAATTGACAAGACGTCGCTGCGCGGGTTGGGCAGCCTTTTCGTCTATCAACACAGTCCTGGATGGTTGTCCTGACCAAGAGCTACGAGCCTCCCTCTTCAACTCCACTGTACTCCCAGCGATGTGCTATGGTGCAGAGTCATGACACTAACAAAATCACTAGAGGACAAATTGAGAGTGACACAGGCCTGACATGAGATGATTGGTCGGAATCACTCTCTGGAACCAACGCATGCAAGGTCTCCACAATTCTGACATAAGACGGTGAAGGATGCGGTAATCCATGCAGACAAGGCAAAACATAGATGGGCAGGTCTCATGTTACAACGAAACGATGGTCGGTGTAGCACAGCGACAGCAATCTGGTACCCCTGAGTTAAGAAGGGACCACGGGGAAAACCTCCAATGCATTGGTCAGACTCCCTTGATGTACGATGCAACATCCGAGATGCATCTGGAGGAGCACTTAACCTGCACTGGACTTCCGTGGTCCAAGACAGGGTCCGCTGGAGAAAAAGTTGGAACCCGCAGCTACTATGAGGAACGGGTCATCAAGATCAAGATCCTATAAATGAATCTGGTACTCTATCAAGCTGCAAAATTACTTGTCAGTGTATACTATCAAATGTCTTTTCATATACAGGTGTCTGTCACTTCATAGATTTACTCTATGATAATTCTCTGCATTGCTATTTGGTCTGTGTAAAGTCTTCCTGCCTATTTTCCATCTAAAGTCCTGTTTATATTTTCAAGACTGATCATAGTCAGTACTTGTGCAGCCATTGCCAGGTGTTCAATTCTTCATCAGTTACTGCATGGACGTCAGATTTAGTTTTTTGTTGGTAATTTGATAAGGGACCCTCTTTTTGAGAATGGCATCTTATTCCCATACCTTCCTGAAGAGCTGGTGTAGACTTTCCTTGTTAAACTTTTTCTTTAAACTAAGTCTATAATCTTGATTTTGTAGTACCCAAAAAAATACTGAATAATTGATTCAATATCCTTTACAAAGTCAGAAATTGTGGCCAACAAAACACTATTAATGTTCAACAATTTTATACTAAAACTCCCTAGTTTTCAACAGCTAGATCATTTCCACTGTGTTCGTTATTGTCAGAACAAAATGTTATCTCCAATATTATATACACTGTGCAGTGTATGTCAAAATGTAATAGGTGCGAAAATCAAACAAAACACACCTTTATTAGAGTACAATTACTGCAACGATGACTGGAAGAAACCGCCACATATAAAAACCACTTGGGCTGACTCAGAAAGTGAAGTATGCAGGAAAAACATACAGGGCATGCTCAAATGAAACAGGACCAATCTGCAACAAGTGAACATATATACGATGCACATGAAGACGTCACTTCTAGTTTAAACAGCACATACCAACCATCAAGTTTGCCAAATTTAATTATACTCTGATTCATAGTTTCCTCCGAAGATCGTTGAAAACATGGCAGGTGTGATACGGAATCCATCCAGATTTGACAAGCGAGCGGTGATTACGTTTCTAACAGCTGAAGGATGTCAACCAGTTGACAGTCATCACAGAATGCAGGCAGTGTATGGTGACAAAAGTGTGTCGAAGACAATAGTGAAGAACTGGACAATGATGGTTAAAGAAGGATGTGAGTTAGCGCAACAATATGCGCCTGACCTGGTCTCGGAAGACTTTCGTTAAACTCACGTCCTTCTTTGAACATCATTGTCCAGTTCTTCACTTTTGTCTTCGACACACTTTTGTCACCATAGACTGCATTCTGCGATGAATGTCAACTGGTCAACATCCTTCAGCTGTTAGAAACTGAATCACCGCTCGCTGATCAACTCTGGATGGATTCCATATCACACCCGCCATGTTTTAAACGGTCTACCGAGAAAACTATGGTCTACTGAGGAAACAATGAATCTGAGGATAATGAAATTTTGCAAACTTGACGGTTGGTATGTGCCATTAACACCTAAAGTGACGTCATCATCCGCATTGTACGTATGTTCATGTGTTGCAGTTTGGTCCGGTTTCATTTGAACACGCCTCGTATACCAAAAACAGCCCGCAATCTGGTAAATGTCAATTCAGATAGTGACAATTTGGATGAGCATTCTATTGTGTTGTCCAAACTGGTAGAATAATTTATGTCATATAATAAAGAAAGTCAAATGTTGATAAAATATAAATAATGATCTGACACTTGGTATTTTTCTAGATGCAGTTGTTCAGCGACTGGCAAGCTGCCAGGAAACATGAGCTGTCCATATTGATTACAAATTATTATATTTACCAGATTAATTTAGGATACAATGTCCCATGCAAATGGAGCTAGATGATAAAAACAATTTGCTGATTTTCAGTGTAAATGTAATTTTAAACGAAGCAATGTGATCCTGAGAAAGATAAGAAAATATGAACAGACCGAGGGTTAATAATAGAATAGAATGCGTGAAAGACAGCTGCTGAGCTGCACGAGGTCATTGTGAAAAACACCACAAAGTCATTGTGAAAAACATCACAAGGTCATTGCCAAAAACACCACAGGGTCATTGTGAAAAACACCACAGGGTCATTGTGAAAAACATCACAAGGTCATTGTGAAAAACATCAGAAGCTCATTGTGAAAAACATCACACGGTCATTGTGAAAAACATCACAAGCTCATTGTGAAAAACATCACAAGCTCATTGTGAAAAACATCACAAGCTCATTGTGAAAAACATCACAAGCTCATTGTGAAAAACATCACAAGCTCATTGTGAAAAACATCACAAGCTCATTGTGAAAAACATCACAAGCTCATTGTGAAAAACATCACAAGCTCATTGTGAAAAACATCCCAAGGTCATTGTAAACAAAATATGTAAGTGTGGTGTAGTATACAGGTCAACGTGACCATGATGGATGAAACTATGTAGATGACTTGGTTTTGTTCATTCTCAATCTCCCGCTACCAAACCCTGAAAAGGACTCAAATAGCAGAATGTAGTCCAGAGAAAGGAATGCGTTGTCATAGTTTACAGCTTGACTGCAATATTTGCACCTTTCAGCCCAATACATCCAACTTCAACAAGCATTTTTTAGTACTGGGTTAGCCTTCCCTCTTCGATCCCTTCTCCTCAGCCAGCCTGCACTGTTGCAGCCTGTTATCCAGGATCACCCTATGGAGGTGTAGAAGGGTCTTGGATGTGATTTTGGGTGGTTGGGTAGGTTGAGAGAAATAAAACTACTCAAAACCATGTAGATCAGACCAAATCAATCCATACTAGAGAAAGACACACACAAAAATAGTAGGTGTAAAAGTGGACACTTGCGTAGGTCTTAATAATGAACTACACATGTGAGGTAGGAAAGAACCTCCAAGCATGTCTTCAATGGTAACTAAAGAAGGCGGTGCATGAGACTAGTAACCCCATTATGTAAAATCATTGATATTGAATCCACCAATGCCCAACTTCGAATACAGACGTCTTGCAAGGGATATAGCTGTAGAGGTGGCCCTATGCTTCACATGGAACAAGAATGTGAAATAAGAACAAGTAACAAGCTCAAACTATAAAATATAACAACACATTAACAGTGGATTTATGAACATTTGTACAATGGAGTATGTGCTGCTGGTTACATACTTCCGATCACCGACCACAATTTTTTCATCACAGACTATTACCATCTTCGATCACCGACCTCATCCATTTTCGATCACCGACCTCAACCATTTTCGATCACCTACCTCAACCATTTTTCATCACTGCAGGAAATAGACTTCCAGAAGAACATCTTGAATTAATTCAATGAATTTTCTTGGGAAGCCCTACTGGTTTAAATATGCTCTTCAGACACCTGGTTTAAGTATGCTCTCCAGACACCTGGTTTAAATATGCTCTCCAGACACCTGGTTTAAGTATGCTCTCCAGACACCTGGTTTAAGTATGCTCTCCAGACACCTGGTTTAAGTATGCTCTCCAGACACCTGGTTTAAGTATGCTCTCCAGACACCTGATTTAAGTATGCTCTCCAGACACCTGGTTTAAGTATGCTCTCAAGACACCTGGTTTAAGTATGCTCTCCAGACACCTGGTTTAAGTATGCTCTCCAGACACCTGGTTTAAATATGCTCTCCAGACACCTGGTTTAAGTATGCTCTCCAGACACCTGGTTTAAATATGCTCTCCGGACACCTGGTTTAAATATGCTCTCCGGACACCTGGTTTAAATATGCTCTACAGACACCAAGCATTGAAAAGAATAACCTGCATATTTACATCCTTTATACAATCAAATATCTTATGGGAAAGACCCAGTACAAAATTATAGACGCCCACAACGAATGTGAAAACAAAAACTACACATCTTGTAACACTTAAAAATAGACACATATTGTGCCTGTATGTGATTTTACAGAAGAATGCTGATAAATTAAATGACAGTTAAAGCAAACAACAAAGATGTTTGGAGTGTGATCAATGTGGGTAACTAATCTCAAACAAGGTATAGTCCACCTATTTTCAGTGGGTTTGTCTAGTCCACCTATTTTCAGTGGGCTTGTCTAGTCCACCTATTACAGTGGGCTTGTCTAGTCCACCTATTACAGTGGGTTTGTCTAGTCCACCTATTTTCAGTGGGCTTGTCTAGTCCACCTATTTTCAGTGGGCTTGTCTAGTCCACCTATTACAGTGGGTTTGTCTAGTCCACCTATTTTCAGTGGGCTTGTCTAGTCCACCTATTTTCAGTGGGCTTGTCTAGTCCACCTATTACAGTGGGTTTGTCTAGTCCACCTATTTTCAGTGGGCTTGTCTAGTCCACCTATTACAGTGGGCTTGTTGTGAGAAGAACTAATGAGTGTATAATATAATGTAAGATGTCAACATAATAGATAATTGACTTATATTCTTTCCCTTTCCATTCCCAGTGAAGCATGTTATTTCCACCAGGGTGTTATTTCTTAAATACTCTGTCAAACCAGGAAGACTGATATACACACCCAGCAGGCTTTTGGCCCGACTCATGGTGACATGGTGTGTATTGCCAAGTCAGAGAGACTTCCCAAATAATGAGGTTATTAAAAAAGATCAGAAATCACAATAATGAATATTTGTCCAAGCCAGCTGGTACAGTGTTTGACAGCAATAGAATGTGTAGAAGATCAGTTACAAGAATATTGTGTACTCTAACTTGACACCGCAAACTGTAATGCATGCCTATCACCTAACTGGTACCTGGCTTGAGAAAAGGTAAGGCCAGTGAGAAGTGTAACCTTCTAAGCATGTCATAAAAGGCAACTAAAGAGGTTTGTGCATGGGGGCTTACAATCATATATTGTAGAACTAATTGAAACTATTGAAACAATTAGTTCAAATGCTTGGATACAGACTTCATGAAAAAGTGCCAGTAATAGTGGCGGCCCTATGCTTCAGCTGGATCAAAAAAGTAATCAATCATTCTCTCCAATCAATGTTACGAGCTGTGTCTAAAGTAAGTAGCACGTGCTTGTGGCATGTTTAACCAAGCTGACCAGATCAGTGAAGGTGAAGTCAGACACAGTGAGTAAGTAGACAGACTCAAGGCTTCAGGTTGTGAGTTAGGCTAAAACTGGCAACTTAAAATCCAAAAAACTAAAGTTGTTTACATAGGGTCAGGCTGAAGAACAATATCTGAATACAAAAATTGGTGGGGATGGAGTTTCAGCAACATAAAACATGAGAAACTGGAATAAACAAATAAACTCACTGAAACATTCCATCAATATTTGTGGTTTAAAAACAGTTTGTTTCATATTTTGCCACATCCTCGTACTTTTCTTTCTTTATCCATCACACTTGCTTCTCGTTATTCAAATAAATGGTCACTAAGAAACATGTATTGCGACAGACAATGCATCCAGAAACAACTCAAATAAAATATGTAAAGCTAAACTATCCCCAAATAAAATATGTACAGCTAAACTTATGTACAGCTAAACTTTCCACAAATAAAATATGTACAGCTAAACTTATGTACAGCTAAACTTTCCACAAATAAAATATGTACAGCTAAACTTATGTACAGCTAAACTTTCCACAAATAAAATATGTACAGCTAAACTTATGTACAGCTAAACTTTCCACAAATAAAATATGTACAGCTAAACTTTCCCCAAATAAAATATGTACAGCTAAACTTATGTACAGCTAAACTTTCCACAAATAAAATATGTACAGCTAAACTTTCCACAAATAAAATATGTACAGCTAAACTTTCCACAAATAAAATATGTACAGCTAAACTTTCCACAAATAAAATATGTACAGCTAAACTTTCCACAAATAAAATATGTACAGCTAAACTTTCCACAAATAAAATATGTACAGCTAAACTTTCCACAAATAAAATATGTACAGCTAAACTTATGTACAGCTAAACTTTCCACAAATAAAATATGTACAGCTAAACTTTCCCCAAATAAAATATGTACAGCTAAACTTTCCCCAGTTAAAATACGTACAGCTAAACTTTCCCCAAATAAAATATGTAAAGCTAAACTTTCCCCAAATAAAATATGTAAAGCTAAACTTTCCCAAAATAAAATAGAAATAATTCAATCAAAATATTCTCCTGAGATCAATAAAGTAGCGGCTATATTAACTATATATTATAATTTACAAAATACATATGTCAGCCTAAGAAAGACCATTAAAACATCTTATTTTAAACACAAAATTGAGAGAAAATCAATCGGCCACTGTGTTTGTCAGATTAATTTAAAATACTATTATTGATGGTCAAATTATTAATCTTCCAATGTAGCAGTTAGTGGTTTACAATAGAGAAATTATGAACTCAGCTAGACTTGCATTGATTAAATGATGCCGCTGGCAAGAACAAAATACACAATGTTTCCCCAGAATAAAAACAGCTAACGATTCATTAAGACCGTTCAACTCACTGATGCCCCTACGTGTGCATGATTATGTTATTCAATTACGATCAAACTTATCTCATGTAATAATACAAAAGAGTAGTTGAAATCTTGGGGACATTAACAAATAAGACAGCGTCAAACTGTTGAAGTAGTAACCGCACAGCAAGTGAGTCTTAGTCTAGAGTGAGCACACAACAGAGAAGGCTAGTTTTAACAGATGGGAACAATACATGATTACTAATTGAATTCATTGAGATCGGAGACGCTTCTTACTTTTAATAAGCTAGCCTCATATTAAATGGATAAGACTTCAAAATAAAGTGATGCATAACTTACCGTTCTGAAGAATTTCTGTCACTTTTCAATGAAAACAATGAATATTGAATGTGTAGATAACCATGTTTCTTCGCCAGAGCAGACGAACACTACAAGCCAGATTCGTATGTCTCTCCATTAAACAGCCGATGTTGACTTCCGGAGCAGAAGATTTGATGTCAGGGAGACAACTCACTTGAGCTTATTATCTTACTACAAGCTCTGACAAAGTACTGTTACTTGTTTGGGTCCCAGCGGTCTTTTAGCGAAAGTGCAGCTCTTTCAACAGTACATGGGATGTTTTGGGTTGATTTAGAGAGCGCGAGTCATCAAAGAATAGTTGGCATCTAGGTCTAATACTTGTGTGTTGCATTAAAGAGTAGCGCTTCTCCTGGAAATAGCTGCAGACCTTTACTAAAACCTCTAGAATTTAGAGAAATAGCTGCAGATCTAATACTAAAACCTCTAAAATTTAGAGAAATAGCTGCAGACGTAATACTAAAACCTCTAGAATTTAGAGAAATTGGGCTGCACATACTGGATAAGGAAAGCATAATTATAAAACCCCTACATCTTCACCGTTCCTTCGAAAGATATCTAAACACGGTTTGTGCATGCGGCTAGCAACCTCGTCACGTAAAGTATATTGTTATAGAAACCACCACTGCAATAGCACACAGAGTGCTTAGACGTAAGTTTCCAGTGAAAATTCATTTATAAAGCTTCCCTTTTGTTTCTTCAGAACAAGGTTGAAGACAAGAAGTAGTAAAAAAAGAAGAAGAAGATGATGATGAAGAACAAGAAGAAGAGGAAGATCATACTGGAAGGTTGTACTGAAAAGTCAAGTAGCAGACACACATGCCAGGGGGGGGAGGGGGGGGGGGTAAAACGCTTTAAGTGAGAGAACATCGTCCAGTGACAGACGGAGGAGAAAGTCTGCAGTCGACCTTCGTTGTCAAGATACCAACTGGTTTCATCCTAATATGTATCATTCACTGTGTCTTTAACTGTGTTTCTCTTTCTATTATTTGTGATTTTCAACCAGTTAGTTGAATTTTATTGATTTTATCGATTTCTCTCGTTTTCTTGTTGTTGAAGTAGTAGCAAGTAAGTAAGTAGCCCAGTTCAGTCATGTCTGACTATAGGTTGATTCAACCTTTGAGTAGCCCCATTATACTCTATAAATGACTATAGATTGATTCAACCATTGAGTAGCCCCATCATACTCTCTAAATGACTATAGGTTGATTCAACCTTTGAGTAGCCACATCATACTCTCTAAATGACTATAGGTTGATTCAACCTTTGAGTAGCCACATCATACTCTCTAAATGACAATAGGTTGATTCAACCTTTGAGTAGCCCCATCATACTCTCTAAATGACTATAGGTTGATTCAACCTTTGAGTAGCCCCATCATTCTATCTAAATGACTATAGGCTGATGCAACCTTTGAGTAGAATCATCATACTCTCTAAATGACTATAGGTTGATGCAACCTTTGAGTAGCCCCATCATACTCTCTAAATGACTATAGGTTGATTCAACCTTTGAGAAGCCCCATCATACTATCTAAATGACTATAGGTTGATTCAACCTTTGAGTAGCCCCTCTCTACTGAGTATTTGGTTTTCCTTTTGCTTGCCTCGTTGTCTGTTCATTCCTCTTTGTTGCATAAGCTTATTTTTTCCAAGTCTGAAGTGGGTGTTCAGGTTGCATCTCCATTTGGATGGGTCTGCAGCTATGTCTTCACAAGATGTCAGACCCATATCGTGCCTTTATATCCCGTTTACCGTCTTTAAACCTCAGCTGTGGCCGGCCGGCTAGCGGGTCATTTACTACAGGTTATCCGTCCATAGAGAATATCTTTGGGAATGCAACCGTCTTCCATGCGACGATCATGACAACGCCAACGCATCGAAGACTGTAGTAGTGGCAGTAAGTAAAGTAAAGTAAAGTAACCCATAGCATTACTGCCGTAGGGGTGTGAGGTGTTAGCGATCTCACATTTCAAAGGCTCGGCTATATGAGGGCGGTAGCCATCTCCTCTCCCTCGCCGCTTTTACTTCACGGACTGAACCGGTACCCATTTAAGGCTGGGTCGACCCGGAGCCATTGCGGTCTGAAAAAAAACATTACCGACTCAACTCCGCGGCTCCATAGTGGCAGTAGAAGGTAGTGGCAGTAGAAGGTAGTGGCAGTAGAAGTGGATATATGATTGTGATTGTATATCCGTCCATGTGTCATATGTTGGCTAAGGTAGAGAAGCCTTTTGACAGGTGATTATAGTAGACATTAAAATCAAATATGAAGTTTAGCAATTTCAGAACGGAGGCAGAGGCACTGAAGGCTGCAGCAAAAGCAATGCTGACAGGCGAAAGCAATGAAAGCCAGATAGTCCTGTTTACAGATGCCCTGTCCGTGGTTACAGCACTAAACAGCCAGAAAAATACAGAACTTAGTGATTTAAGAGCAGTACTCTGTCAACTATGCCAGCAGTCCGCACCAAAAAGAGTAGTGGTATAGTGGGTTCCATCCCACTGTAACATTCAAGACAACGAGGAGGCAGACAGACTGGCAAAAGAATGTGCAAGATTACCACAACCAGATTCTAGTGTGACCTACGAAGAGTCCAAAAGGTTTATTAGGACCAGATACATAGCCAAATGGGAAACAGAGCATACTGGCTACACAAAAAGTGATGCCTATTACCAGTTGAGCATAAGAGAGCAGGTCGTGGTCTTCAGACTCCGCACAGGACACAACAGACTGAGGTACCATCTATTCAATAAACTGAAGATAGGTGGCACTGACGAATGCACCTGTGGTACAGGGAAAATGACCGCTGAACATCTGTTGCAAAATTGCTCGACATACGAGGACCAAAGAAAGCAGATCCCATCACCAGTGGCAACACTAGACAAGCTCTATGGCAGCGTGGACAGCCTCAGGATGACAGCTGCTTTCTTCGAACAAATTCAAGTTGACGTCTGACAGCGTACGAAGAAGAAGAAGAAGAATAAGAAGAATATGAAGTTTAAATTCATGCTGACATTGAAGCGCCAGACTAACATCAAGTCACAATCACATTTGGCAGGGAGCACATAGTGTGGTGCAAAAGAAACTGTGAGCTTAAAGTTAAAGAGCTGATAAGTGATACAAGTGCTTATGGTAATGGTGTATATTCCGATGGATCTGATAGAGTGAGAGGTAAAGCCGTTACCAATCGGAGCAGGGCGTACATGATAACAGCGAATGAAGCAGTTCCCTCAACGTTAACTCTTGATATCCTTAGCATTGAAAGAAAACAAATGTTCACCAGAGCAAGGATATACCTTGTTGCCTCTCACACATTCGCCATTTCTTTACAAAAAACTATTTTAATCTGTTATTTTTAAAAATTAAATTAAACTATCAGACTGCATTAACATAATAATAGTGACACTAATTAAACTATCAGACTGCATTAACAGAATAAAAGTGACACTTTCCGAAAAGAATATTGTAGGCCTGTTTACGGTGCAATTGGTTAATGTGACTAGATTAGGCTTTATTAATCAGGGCACTCGTGTCAGGCTCAATTCTATTTCGGAAGGTACAGAAGGGGAGTGTTACAGTATGAGGGGACAGCAACCATAGGTGTTTCAATCTGGCAGGGACCTTTGTGGATGTACTGTCCAGGTCATACTATTGTTCACAGCCATGCATGAACTGACAGGCTGGCTTGGGCAGCGCTGAGAGTGCGGGTATTAGACATGGTTACCTGGGACCTACTGAAAAAAGGTAGGAATGGCACACGTGCGACGGGCGATGACATTACAATTGATGAATTTGCGATCCCCAGACTGCAGGAATTTGCAATCTACAGACTGCAGGAATTTACAGCCACAGACGGCAGGAATTTACAATACATAAACTGCATGAATTTACAATCCATAGACTGCAGAAATCTTCAGAGAAGGAGTGTGTACAATCTGCAAGTTTCATAAATCAATTCTTTCCACGTCGTCCCCTGAAACTGTCCTGTTATGGATCTGCCCACAATGTAGTGACGTCCATTATTTTGATGTTGTTTTGTCAACTCTTGATGTATCTTTGGTGGCACATTACAGTGGCTCTTCTAACTTCACGAAATGTATTTGGGAAGGTCTACATGGGCCCTCCTGGCTGTAGTGCAGCGCGAGGCTCATCGGTAAGTTCAGGTTACAATGTAGTGTTGACCTCCGCCTCGTTGTCCAGAATGCCATGATCAGACTGCTTCCAGGAAGTCTGACAGGGTCATGACCAGTAAACTCCACTCGACACAGATACGAGGCGTGTTCAAATAAAACCAGACTTAACTGCACCAACTGAATATACGTACAATGCGTATGATGACGTCACTTCTGGTGTATACAACACATACAAACCGCCAAGTTTGCTAAATTTAATTATTCTTCGACTCATACTGTCCTTAGCAGACCGTTGAAAACATGGCGGGTGTGATATTGAATCCGCCCAGAGTTGATCAGCGATCGGGGATTCGGTTTCTAACAGCAGAAGGGTGTCGACCAGTTGACATTCATCGCAGAATGCAGGCAGTGAATGGTGACAAAAGTGTGTCGAAGACAACAGCGAAGAACTGGACAACGATTTTTAAAGAAGGACGTGAGTTAACGAAAGATCTTTCGAGACCAGGTCAGGCGTATATTGTTGCGTCAGAAAATGCCATCGCCAGAATTGATGTTGCAATTCCTATGGACCGTCGCCGAAGTTTACGTTCGCTAGCAGAGGAATTCGCTGTGTCATCATGCGCATCGTACGTATGTTCACTTGGTGCAGTTCGGTCCTGTTTCATTTCAACGCGCCTCATATTATTCACTATTTACACCACAATGACGGTTCTGAAAAACATAATTCTAAATGGACTCTTATCATTCAGCTTAGAATATTCTAGTCTCTACACCGCTCCATGGGACGATGAGGCTAACGTATGGTCAGGCAAAACACACTATGTAAGCCAGGGTCAGGAGAAATATATGGCCAAGACCCTCAACTGACCTCCTCGTTGGCCGTCCTGGAAACGGACTGTTGTCGCGGACAACAGTCTGGCTAACAAGGTGAGGTTTGACGTGATCCCTGTAGTTGTGATCGACACGCAGATGAAGTCAATCATAGGATAACCGCCTGGAGGACCCCGGTCCTCCTTCATCAGCACGCTCGGAAAGCTACGACAACCCGCCACTTAATTCCTTTTTAGGGCGCACAAAAGAGTAACATACTCATTGTGGGCATTCGCAAACAATAACTTATCCACTCCATATGAAGCAAATGGCCATTACAGTAGCTGCTCCATTACAGGAAGCCTGTATTAGAGAATGTGTGTTCCTGCAGTGGTGGATTCTCTAGCGAATCGTTTTACCCTATGCGGTAGCTAGCCTCATACACAACCCTCTTTGTCTGTCTTTGAAAACATGCTTAGAAAGTTAGAGAGGTCCTACTCTGTTGTTTCCGGGTACCACTTAAATGTTTAGAATATTAATTATGGCTAAGTCTCGGAGTTATATATCTGGGTTCGATTATCAGGGATGAAGGATCAAATTGTGAGGTGTTGGCCAGAATAGCACAGACAAAAGCGGCGCTTGCACGGCTTAACACAATCTGGCAAGATAAACGGTTAGCACTACGCACGAAAATCAGATTATTGCTTACACTGGTCCTGTCAATATTTCTCTATGCTTGTGAGACATGGACAGTTACAGCTGACCTTCAGCGAAGGATACAGGCTTTGTAGATGAGATGTTTCCGAAGACTTTTAAACGTCACGTACAAAGATCGAGTTACAAATGAGGAAATGCGAGATATAATTACAACAGCAATAGGGCCTTTTGAAGACCTCTTGGCAACTGTCAAAAGACGGAAACTAGCTTGGTACGGTCACATCGAGATCAAACGGTCTTGCAAATACGATCCTCCACGGAAATGTGCATGGCAGACGACGAAGAGGACGGCCCAAAAAGGATAACTAGATTTGTAGTTAAATTTAGAAGAGCTAAAAATACACTTGTACACCTCCATTCAGTGATCCTGGGTTTCTGTTTCTAAGAATCGACGTCACTTCATTTCGAGCATACCCAGAGGTGCTCAGTCTCTCTCATAAAATGGCGTAAGGTATGGAAGCTGATGGTCCCTGTAGCTCGCTGGTTGTACACTCTTCTCCTCCGTCCTCTCATGCGCCCCACTCCACTCAAACCTCGTTTAATGTTGAAACTTTGCAGTCTGTGGATTGCTGATTCATCTATTGCGGTGCCCGCATCCAGCAGGTGGTCATTGATTGATTTCAAAAAGTCACTTATATCCATCACTAATGTGCCTTTGATGGAAGCTTGTGAATCCAAGATGTCAGCTCTTTCATTGTCCTGAGCCCCGGCATGAGCAGGACAGTAGATCCAGGTCAACGTCTGGAGGTTTGAGGCATCAACAGCAGCTGTCCACTCGTACCTAAGCCATCCTTTCTGTACCTTCTGAAGTACGGCTTGCGCGTCTCTCACGATGACTGCCCTTTTTATAGAAGTCTGAGATATCCATTTCAGTGCTGAGGTCACTGCTTCCGTCTCTATTCTCATACTGGAGGTTGTTGACATGTATGCCCTACTGCGCTCAGCAACGACCTCTCCTCTCACTCTAGCCGAGAAACCCCAGCCTGATGTCCCACTGCGCACGACTGACCCGTCGGTGTATATGACAGCGTCACTCTACTGCGTGTTCTCAGTTATCAGCTGATTTACCTCGTGCTCTGCTCTCCCGCTGCTCCATTCTCTGCATTCCTTGCCTAAGGTTATGATGACTCTCTGGTACGCAATCATTCTATCACCAGTGTGGACCCATTCTTCCCTTTGGCTATCGTCTCAGCTGGAGTGACGTGTCCGATTGTTGTCTCAGCCTGTGCCATCCATGACGACCCTCTCTTGATCCCTTGATGTCTGAGATACTACTGTGCAGCGGGTGCCGCGTGTCTGTGGTGACACGCATATAGGCTTTGACTTGTGCCAGTTTATGTCTGGATGTCACCGATAACAATCCCAACATGTACCGCATCATCACAATCGGGGAATCTAGTGCAGCCCAGAACCAGTCGCATACCTTCATTCTGGATGCGTTCAACCTTTCACACTGTTCTTGATAGGGTGAGGATGCCTAGTCCGTAATCGATAACAGACAACACGACCTGGCGTAATAGGATGAACAAGAGGCGTTGGCAGCAGTCATGGTCTTGAGTGCTCCTAACCCTCTCTTACATCTTTGTATGATGTGGTCAATATGGCAGTTATAGGAAAGACTGCGATCAAAAAGTCACTCCGAGGTAGTTCAACCTGTCAATGGTGCAACCATCAAAAGTGATGCCCGGGAGCTCGGCCATTACTATTTAATTATTCAAAGAGCACCACATTATGCAGACCTTGTTGGGATTGATCTTGGAGCTTGAGTCGCTGCACCACTGTGAGATTCCTTGCAAGGTTTCCTGGATGTCTTTGACCAATTCTTGCCTGTATGAGCCAGTTCTGTACGTTAGGATATATGTATATATATATATATATATATATATATATATATATATATATATATATATATATATATATATATCAGTTTGAGGTCATAAATCAGTATGTCATATATCACTTTCAGGCCATATTGTCTGATTGTATTGACTAGCTGCACATGTTATCTAACATTCTCTTCCAAACCCATATTCTTGTTATAAATGATATTAAGTTATCTACTTGTCTGAGACTTGTATCCATAAAGCATTATTGGCTCTACACATACCTACCTGAGTCTCTCACGGTCATTGACTTGGACTTGGTTAACATGCCTGCACCATTCATCATCATCAAGTGTCGTCTCCCTACCGGAGGTTGACGGTAATGGATCCCCATCTGTCTCTGTCTCGCTCCAAGCTGGTACACGCAGTCAAACTGTCTGGACCACATCCTGATGTTGTCTGTCCATCTGTACCTCTGTCGCCCTTTGTCTCTCTTGTCCTCTACTCTGCCCTCCAAAATAACCTTTTGCAGACTGTCATGGCACTTTACATGACCAAAATATTTTAATTTTACTAATTTGTATTTCCTTGAGAAGTGTACGCTCCACCCGGAGATGTTCCAGAACCTAATTATTGGTTCTCCGATCTTTCCAAGAAACCCATCCCAGTCTTCTGAGTACCCACATTTCTAAGGCCTCACTACACTTCTCCATTTTCTGTGTCAGGGTCCAGGTTTCTGATCCACACAATAAAACTGAATGCACAAAACATTTTATGATTCTCATTGTTAAGATCTGAGATGTCTGCTGTGACAGAAGTCTATCTCTCATGCTGTTTAATCTATTTTTGGTCATCTCTATTCTTTTAATGATCTCCCTTTCACATTTACCATCAGCTGAAATGAGACAGCCAAGATATACATAGCTTGACACTTGTTCCAGAATTTCTCCATTTATGTAGATGAGAGCTTTTGGACTTTCTTTTTGGTGAACACCATAACTTTAATCTTTTTGATGTTGATTTCCAACCCATATTGCTGATTTTTGCTGGTTATCTTATCCATTAAGCTCTGCAGATGTACTGGATCCTCTGCTATTAACACTGTATCATCAGTATATCTGATATCATTGATGCTACGTCCTCCTGTATTCGATCCAGGCATGTCATCAATGTCTTTGAAAATTTGTTCTGTGTATACAAGCAAGGGGAGAGCACACACTCCTGTCTATCCCATTTTTTAATAGCTATACTTGGTGACTCCCCCTCTATTGATCCCAATACAAACTTGTGATATGTTTGATATCCTTACCGACCAGATTGATATCTTCCAGACATCTAATCAGCTGTTCATGCTTCACATTATCAAACGTTTTAGTGTAATCAATGCAGCAAGCATATACGTCCATTTGCATCTCCATGTATATTTCTACACTCATTCTCATTCAGAAAATCCCTTCTCTCGTTCCGCTGTTCTGCTTGAAACCAAACTGTTCCGCACTGACCTCTTGGTTATTATTTCCTTTAATTCTTTCCTGTACGATTTTAAGAAGTACACATTTAAGGTGACATAGTTCATCAAACTTATAGTCCAAAAATCCGCGCAATCTACTGCATCTGCTTTCTTAGGCAACATTATGAACTTAGAAATTGTTAGGTCCTGTGGTATGTGTCATACTGCATATATGTTGTTACAAAGATCTGTTACTCAATCAAAGTCTTGTAGTGTGTCCTTCTGCATATATGTTGTTACAAAGATCTGTTACTCGATCAAAGTCTTGTAGTGTGTCCTTCTGCATATATGTTGTTACAAAGATCTGTTACTCGATCAAAGTCTTGTAGTGTGTCCTTCTGCATATATGTTGTTACAAAGATCTGTTACTCGATCAAAGTCTTGTAGTGTGTCCTTCTGCATATATATCGTTGCAAAGATCTGTTACTTGATCAAAGTCTTGTAGTGTGTCCTTCTGCATATATGTTGTTACAAAGATTTGTTACTCGATCAAAGTCTTGTAGTGTGTCCTTCTGCATATATGTTGTTACAAAGATCTGTTACTTGATCAAAGTCTTGTAGTGTGTCCTTCTGCATATATGTTGTTACAAAGATCTGTTACTCGATCAAAGTCTTGTAGTGTGTCCTTCTGCATATATATCGTTGCAAAGATCTGTTACTTGATCAACACCAAATTCTGTCAGTGCTTCTATCATTTCTATGGTAATGTCATCTGGTCCTACCGCTTTCCTTTTCTTCAATTTTCTGATTGCTCTTTCAACTTCTGATTTAAAAATTGATGGTCCTGCTGTATCTTTGATTTCAGCTTTACTACATCTTTCATTATGAAAGAGAGCATCACCACTATGGATGTCAGACTGTTCCAGCCTAATTTCTAAATTTTATTACAACAATCTGTCAATGCGCCTCGACGCGAAAGTCAAATTGTATAAAGCATTAGTTAGACTTAGATTGGAGTACTGTGTACAGGTGTGGAGTCCTGATCGTAGAGGGGATATAAACATGCTGGAAAGGATACAAAGAAGAGCGACAAAACTGATAGTCGGATTCTGTAGTTACCGTAATGAGGAAAGACTCAGAAAAACCAGCCTACAGTGTCTAGAAAAGAGATGAATTCAAGGTGACTTAATACAGGTTTATAAGATAATCAACGGCAAGAATAAATTTTATAACAAGCTTATTAAAATGAAGCTGCCCACAAGAATAAGAGAGCACAGCCACAAATTAATTAAAGAAATGTCCAGATTAGTAACTAGGAAATATTTGTTAGTCAGACAGTGGTGAACGCTTAGAATGCATTGCCACAGGAAATAGTGGAATCAGAGTTAATTAATGCATTCAAGAATAAATTGGATAGGTATTTTTAGATGAAGTGAAGTAAAATAAACTGGTTGTGTACAGATTCTGCAATCTTGTAAACCAGTATAAAGTACTGCACACAACACTAAAAACCAATAACCATACAAAACAAACAAACAAACAATACACTAAATTGGTTTTGTAATGTCCACGATCAACAGTTTCAAAAAGAAGAAACAAAAAGATAAAACTTTGAAATGAACAACATTAAATGCAGCTTGTTGGTTAGTGCAATAACACTTCGTCTTTTAAAATCAGACATTGGCAAGTTTCATGTATTGTTTTTAAGATTAACACGTACATCTTTTACAAAAACATGAATTTGAATAGGGAAAACAGTCATTTAAAACATGACAAACTGTGTGTAAAACCTGACAATAACAAACAATTAAGAAAAACATCACTTTAGAAATTGCTACTTTCCCTGTAAAATTGACAGTATGCTATTATACATCTTCTGTTCCTGTAATAAAGATTTTTAGTAAGTCTTAATTTCCATCTACACACCCGCACCCCCCAACCATCCATCTAATCTATGTTCTTCCAGTACCAAACACAGCACATAAAGATCGGTCTAATGCCACTCATTGTAGTTCCTGCATGTTGTTGAGATGTCATGGTGGCTCCTCTAGTGATTGTCCTGCCTGCGTAGTGTCTACCTTGACCTGCCCCTTTTTCAGGTGCCACTTGGTCTCTACATAATCGCTTGGACTGGAAGTCTGTCGCTATTCATTCTAAGAACATGCCCGATGTATGGCAGAAACACATTACTGTTTGGTCTCTAATCTTATTTGTTTGTCTTACATTCTTTCCAGCCAATGTTCAATATATTTCTAAGACATTTATTTTCAAATACATTCAGCCTATTTTCAAGAGTTTAGGCCATTTTCCAGCTTTCACATCCATACGTTAATACTGATATTGTGTTGGAGTTGAACAGTCTTAGTTTGATGTTTCTGCTCAGGGTTTTTGGTTTCCAGATACTGTTGTTTGGTTAAATGCAAATGAGGTTAAGAAGCTTCCAGGTGAAATGTTCTACCGTCTGTAATATATTTACGTTCAGTTCGATATCAGTGACTTTGTTTGTGAGAATCAGATTTATATTTTCTAAGCAATTATCGGCAAACCTATTGTTATAGTTGGCAGAGTCTGTCCATCTTTTCCTGTGTCCCCTCCACACTTGTACTCAGAAGAGCAAAGACATATGTGTAGTCTAGATTTTCTAAGGTCTTATCATCCATCCATTCTATGCCTAAACCATCCATTTTATGCCTAAACCATCCATTCTATGCCTTAACCATCCATTCTATGCCTAAACCGTCCATTCTATGCCTAAACCATCAATTCTATGCCTAAACCGTCCATTCTATGCCTTAACATTCCATTCTATCCCTAAACCTTCCATTCTATGCCGTAACCATCCATTCTATGCCTAAACCATCCATTCTATGTCTAAATATTTGTTATGGGCATAATTACGCATTACCCAGTCTATGGCTATACTAAATAAAAGTGGTGACATAATGCAGTCTTGCCCTACTCCTGTTTCTATATGGAACCACACAGATCTGCCAGCAAGAGGTCTGCATGTGAGGTTGTGCATCAGTGTCCAGCGCTGTTATGACAACAATATATTTGGATGGAAAGCCATAGTTGTTAAGGATTGTCTAGACAGTGAGTGCTATCAATCATGTTTATTTTAAATCAACAAATTTAATGACAAGTGAATTTTCATTTTGAGAGATTCTTCTAAAATTATCCTTGGGGCGGGGGGTTTCTGGTTTCTCTTCATTCATACTTTGTTAACGATTGATAGTTGATGTGTAAGAGTTACATCGTTTGCTGCTGTTAATATTTCCCTCACAATTCTGTCGTCGCCAGCCACCTTGTGGTTCAAAACTGTACACCACACTTTTTGTTTGCCCATCGTTTCCGAAGAGGACCACACTGTCATCTGTCAATCCTGGAGTGGGTTCGTAGATGGCTGATCAAACCAAACCGAGCCCGAAAATGTGCCACACTGAGGGCAGAGAAATGATGTCTGACCGTCAGATGGAGGCAACTCGTCTCTTGCCTTTCGTGTCGCTCATCTTTGTGCAGCTTCTTTGTTTCTTGTCTGCTCCATATGTGCCGCGCCAGAAGAGATTTTACTATGCCAGGTAGAGCGATCAGCAGCAATGTTCTCCCAACTATCAGGGTCAAGGTCGCAGTTCTTCAGTGAGGCTTTCAGAGTGTCTTTGTAACGTTTTTTTGACCACATTGAGTGAGCTTGCCAGAATCAAGCTCGACATAAAATATTTTCTTTAGAAACCGCTCATCTTACATGTGGACAACATGGCAAGTCCATCTAAGCTACGATTTGCAGAGAGTTGTGTGAATGCTTGTCATGCCAGCCCGTGAAAGAATTTCTACATCTGTGATCCTATCTTGCCATTTTATGTTCAGCAGTTATCTTAGGCAGCCCAGATGGAAGTGGTCAAGCTTCTTCGCATGTCGACTGTACGCAGTCCAGGTTTCACAGGCGTACAGAGTTGGTAGGATGACTGTACACAGTCCAGGTTTCACAGGCGTACAGAGAGTTGGTAGGATGACTGTACACCGTCCATGTTTCACAGGCGTACAGAGTTGGTAGGACGACTGTACACAGTCCAGGTTTCACAGGTGCACAGAGAGTTGGTAGGACGACTGTACACAGTCCAGGTTTCACAGGCGTACAGAAGAGTTGTTAGGACGACTGCCACATAAACCCCACTAAAAACCAACAAAGTAATAGCTAATTAATACAAAGTAATAAAAACACATTACACAAAAATGTTTTGTAATGTCCATGATCAAGTCTCAAATAGAAGAAACAAAAAGATAAAACTTTGACAATTATATTAAAATTTTCAACATTAAATGCAGCTTGTTGGTTAGTGCAATAACACTTCCTCTTTTAAAATCAGACATTGGCAAGTTTCATGTTTGCATGTTGTATTAATTTTAAGCTTCATGTTTGCATGTTGTATTAATTTTAAGTTTCATGTTTGCATGTTGTATTAATTTTAAGTTTCATGTTGTATTCATTTTAAGCTTCATGTTTGCATGTTGTATTAATTTTAAGCTTCATGTTGTATTCATTTTAAGCTTCATGTTTGCATGTTGTATTAATTTTAAGTTTCATGTTTGCATGTTGTATTAATTTTAAGTTTCATGTTGTATTCATTTTAAGCTTCATGTTTGCATGTTGTATTAATTTTAAGCTTCATGTTGTATTAATTTTAAGCTTCATGTTTGCATGTTATATTATTTTTAAGTTTCATGTTGTATTCATTTTAAGCTTCATGTTTGCATGTTGTATTGTTTTTAAGTTTTATGTCTACATGTTGTATTGTTTTTAAAGTTAACACTTACACCTTTTACAAAAACATGAATTTGAATGGGGAAAACAGTCATTTAAAACATGACAAACTGTGTGTAAGACTGGGCAAATACAAACAAGAAAAACATCACTTTAGAAACTGCTACTTTCCCGTTCAAATTGACAGTATACTATTAAACTCGAGTTGTCGGCCAGGGTCTTTGTCTACGACACAGATAAGAATTGCACTACTGCCCTACAGAGATCATGTTGTAAGAGCCGGTTAACTGTGTGACATGGCATAACACTGACCATGGTTAGATGGTTTCTTAAGAGCAGCATAGATGGGCGCCTAACAGGCTGCGGGTCTATTTTGGCTCTAGTGTTTTGAGTCTATTAAGATGGACTCGCACATCGGTCAACCCCATTCCGCGGCACTTGTCATAACACAGTGGAGTAATAAACTGCTCGAGCCTAACCCACTAAGCAGGAAATCCTCATCCTGGCTACATCCAGCTCAGAGCTGGGACCTGCATTTGCCCGTGTAGAAGTACAGGTCGACTAAGAATAAGACTATTATACATCTTCCATTCTCTCACAAAAATGATTAGTGTATCTGAATTACTGGATTACCCACCCTTCAGCAGCAGTTACAGCATTGCCGGTCCCAACTTCTTTTCCAACGGTCTCTGTCATGGACCACAGTGGACCAGTGAATAATGAGTCCCCCCTCTGTGGCATGTTGAATGTTGCTGCGGGATATAAGGAAGTCGGACCAGCACGTTGTTGGCCGTACCTGTGATCGCTTCTTGTCTCTGTGGTACCATATTGCTGTCACTGTGTTATTAGTGCACTAGATGAACTTCCGGTCAAGTGCGGTGACTGGTCACTGACACATCAGCTTCAGATAATCTGTGATATTTCATCTTCTTCCAAAACTCAAATGAATTCAAGAAGTGTTTTATCGGCAGAACACCATATGAGGACTGTACTACAATCTGGTATTTGTGAAATAAGATACACTTATCTGATAATGTACCTCATTCTAGTTGTATTCGAACTCTACGCCTATCGTCCCCTATTCCCGACGTGTGAGTGCAAAATCGCTGGGCCGTGCAGCGAAAATGCACACGTACTCTCGAGGCACTTTGTTGACAGACCAGACGTGTAATGGTCACTCGTTACCACTGGTAGTGACAAGATGTCTTGCCTACCTCGGAGTCCTTGTTTGTGAGAGACCCAAACAAATGTACGGAAAGAAAAGGGGCAGGAGAGGTGGTAAAAGAAAAAGTAGGAAGCCAAGAACAGGGAAAGCTTTTTTGATTTGCCCTGCCCTGCTCAAGCCCAGCCAGCTAATTCATCATCAGGCTACCACATCATCACATGTGCTGAGCAGTGTGGACCGCACAGAACACGGCGAGACACTTGAGGAGCCGTGGTCATCCACTGCACCCGAGTTCATATCCAGTCATCCAGACTTGTCTTGCCACTGGTTAAAGTTGGACTCGGGCGAGAGAGTGAGGTTGACGAACTGCGCAACCCTTCCTCACTTAAATCAAATTCATCGCGCAAGTCATTCTCTTTTCATGTATCCAGTGCTAACACTGTGACGACGGGCGAGCGGCAAAGCGGAGAGCTTAAGTCCACTGACAAGCTAAACTACAGTCAAAAAGCTGTATCAGTTGTGAGACTCCTGGCTGAGCAATAAGGCGGATGAGATTCATGGATTTGCTGACAATCATGAATGCCATCTCGCGAAGCAAACTTTCCATATTTTCACTGCCTGCGAGTATACAGATCTCAAATCGGTCCCGTCAGCCATCTCTGCACCTATCCACAACCCAGAATTACAGTATACTCGACTGAACGGACTGGCTAGGTGAAAAGAGAAAAGGTCCTCATCACACGTGATGGACAAACAAACAAACAAAAACAGAGTACCAGAATTGATTTACATGTTGAATATTTTCCTTCGTCTCACATTTAGCCAATGTCTTGTGTTTCATCATTACGGCTACATGTCTTGTGTTTCATCATTACGGCTACATGTCTTGTGTTTCATCATTACGGCTACATGTCTTGTGAATGTTTATATTTAATTACGATGTTTTTTAATTCGTTGTCTGTCCATTTCCAAAGATCTTGTTCACTTGTTCCTATAAATGTGGGTGTCATCTGCATATCTTTATTGATCTAAAACTGTCCCACTACTATTGCTGTTAACTTTCTTCTCATTCCTATGAAGTGGAACCAAGGTCAATTAATGCATTCAAGAATAGGTTGAATGTACATAGTTTTTAGATCACAGAGATGTAAGAGAAACTAGCTGTATACAGACTCTGCAGAGTTTTGTTAACAAGTATAAAGACGTTAAAAGAACTGATTAATATAATCTTGACATGGCTACAGGACAATCCATATAAATACATGTTTATACCTCGATAATCACTCATCACTCACACAATTAAAGTATCTGTATAGTTAAACAGATGAAAATGTTCAATGTATGTCATGCCCTATTGCATAACACCAAATAATTGCTGTATTAGTGAAATACTGCGGTACATAAACACTAGAAGATCTTGATGAACTGTGTTTATGCTATCTGGCCTTTCTGCCACCTTTCAGTCCACGCTTTTCATCCTGATCAAATGAAATAAATGATACAATATAGATTGTAGATACATGATAAAAACAGCAGCCACATTATGTGATTAATTGACAAATCAAATCAAATGTCTTGTGATGAGAGAAGACAGACAGACTGCCATGTTTATGAGGGAAATAGATGTGGTATTTGAGAACAAACAATTAAGAATATGAAGAAAATGTGATCAAAGTGTGTCTGTGCCCTCTCTGCTTTCTGAGGGTATGTCCTATCCATCTCATCTCTCCTTCCTAAAGGGGTGTTCTGGCCACCTTAACTTTCTGAGGGTATGTCCTATCCATCTCATCTCTCCTTCCTAAAGGGGTGTTCTGGCCACCTTAACTTTCTGAGGGTATGTCCTATCCATCTCATCTCTCCTTCCTAAAGGGGTGTTCTGGCCACCTTAACTTTCTGAGGGTATGTCCTATCCATCTCATCTCTCCTTCCTAAAGGGGTGTTCTGGCCACCTTCACTTTCTGAGGGTATGTCCTATCCATCTCATCTCTCCTTCCTAAAGGGGTGTTCTGGCCACCTTCACTTTCTGAGGGTATGTCCTATCCATCTCATCTCTCCTTCCTAAAGGGGTGTTCTGGCCCCCTTCACTTTCTGAGGGTATGTCCTATCCATCTCATCTCTCCTTCCTAAAGGGGTGTTCTGGCCCCCTTCACTTTCTGAGGGTATGTCCTATCCATCTCATCTCTCCTTCCTAAAGGGGTTTTCTGGCCACCTTCACTTTCTGAGGCCATGTCCTGACCCCATCTGTACTCTCTCCAATCTCCAATTGTATTAGTTTCTGTGTGTTCATTGCCACAGATCTGTGCTTCTTCTTGTGCATCTCATTACCATTAGGTCATTCAGTCCTAGTACTGGTCAACAAGCTCATGGATGTTGTCCGTCCATTTCTGCCTATCCTCTGCATCCGTCTTCAGCTTAGCGTACGTCTTCACAGCTATATCTCCGTAAGTTTGAGACAAAAAGGTATTTCTAGGTCTTGCCGTCCCTCTCCTTCCCTGCATAATGTCCTCCGAGATCTTTTTGACTGGGCCCTCTCTTTGCAGATAATGTCGCAATCAGCCAAGTATATTTCTTTATATCTTCCATATCAACTTTCTCTTTTCTCCCATCTCCACCAATACCTTTTCATTTGATTTCTTCTCAGTCCAACACACTCTTTCCATCTTTCAGTAACACCACATTTCAAAAGCCTCCAAGTATTTTTCCTCTCTATTGTTTATAGTTCATGTTTCAGAGCGATACATTGGGGATGGCGTGGGCTAGTGGTTAAGTGACACGGCTCACAATCCAAAGGTGCTGGGTTCGCTCTCCATCACAGCACCGGTCATTACCCAGGGGAAGCAAACCCTTAGAAAATGCAGGAGGAAGCAGACCCTTACATAAAATGCATGCTGAAGTCGGATGCACTGGGCCGACATGCGTAAAATTAAAAAACCGTAGTGCAACGCACAATGCTGTTGGGAATAGAGAAATAAGGCAAACTAAAAAAAAAAAAAGAAAAAAAAAAGATACATTGCTTAATAGCTGTCCATCGTTGTCGATGAGGACCGCCGACATCATCCTTGTCACAGATTTCCCTGTTGGGTGTGGGTGCGCATGTGGCTGAACAGGCCAATGCGAGCACGAAAACTTCTGCTACATATCGGGCACACAAGGTTTGTAGAAGGGGATGGTGTTCCCGCTGCTCGGGATTTCTGCGTCTCGCGTCTGTTCTGGGCTTTCACAACACGGTCATCTTCACCAGCAGCTACACCCGATTTGACTGCACTTCTCCAGTCAGATCTGTTTTTCGCAAGACATTCCCAGGTGTCGAAGTCTATCTGGCAACTTTTTAGCGAGTCCTTCAGACCGTCTTTAAAACGTTTCTTTGGGCGCCCTCTCTCGCGCCATCCGTCTCTCAGCTCGCCGTAGAGAAGCTTCTTTGGGAGCCGCTCGTCTGACATACGGACGAGGTGTCCGGCCCATCCTAGTCCTGCTTTTTCTAGCAGTGCATGGATGCTGGGCATGTTAGCCCTCGAGAGAACCTCGATGTCAGTAACACGATCTTGCCATCGGATGTGGAATATTCGCCTCAGGCAACCTGTGTGGAAGTGGTTTAACCTCCTTGCATGTCCAGAGTATACAGTCCAGCTTTCGCAAGCGTATAGTAGGGTCCCAACATATGCGTATAAAATTCTTTTCCTTAGAGACATACTAATGTTATTGGATGTAAGGATTCTTTGTTTCTCTCTAAACCCTTTCTTTGCCATTGGAATTCTAGATCGTATTTCTCTACAGCATCGTGCATCTTCTGTTCTGGTTTGAGCAAGATATGGGAATTGGAATACCTAATCGACTTCTTTCCCTTTGATGGTTACTCTTTCACTGGCCGGTTCTTTGGCTATGATCATTGTCTTTGTCTTCTCTGTGTTCACTTTCATGTCATAGATATCTGCAGTGTAGCCAATTTCATTGAGCATTTTCTGTAGATCCTCCTCCGTCGCTGCTATAATGGCTTGGTCATCAGCGTATTTCATTGCCTCTAGTTGTTCGCCCTTTACCTTGACCCCTAGATTGTATTCCTTCATTGTTTCAGCCATCATCACCTCTGAGTGCACATTGAACTGGCCAGATTTTTTATTTTTTTTTGCGTTCACCTTATTTTTCTAATCCCCAAGGCGGTGTGCGTTGCACTGTGGTTTTTATTTTTGTGCCTGTCGGCCCAGTGCATCCAACTTCAGCATGCATTTCATGTAAGGGTCTGCTTCCTCCTGCATTTTCTAAGGGTTTGCTTCCCCAGGGTAACGGCCGGTGCTGTGATGGGGATCTTCTGGTTGTGAGCCGTGTCACTTAACCACTAGGCCACGCCATCCCCCACTGGCCAGATGAAAGTGGACATCCCTGTCTTACTCCCTTTCTTATAGGTACTGCATCCATGGGCCCTTCACTTAATGATATGACAGATTTTTGGTTTGTGTATAGGTTCTGCATCAGCCAAAGGATTGGTTCTTCAATTTTGGCATGTTTGAGGATCTCAAACAGCCTCTTCCAGAACACTCTATCAAATGCCTTCTCATAATCTATGTAGCAGATGTACAGGGGTCTTGTTCTGAACTTTGTGCATTCAGTGGCATTGGATTTCTTTGCCTCTACACATATAACATGAAGTATGTAACGGAGACATCTGTTAAGAAAAGTATTCAGTCACTATATGATACTCTTATTTACATCGGATATGATACTCTTATTTACATCGGATATGATACTCTTATTTACATCGGATATGATACTCTTATTTACATTGGATATGATACTCTTATTTACATCGGATATGATACTCTTATTTACATCGGATATGATACTCTTATTTACATCGGATATGATACTCTTATTTACATCGGATATGATACTCTTATTTACATTGGATATGATACTCTTATTTACATCGGATATGATACTCTTATTTACATCGGATATGATACTCTTATTTACATCGGATATGATACTCTTATTTACATCGGATATGATACTCTTATTTACATCTTATATTTCCTAGAAATATCATCATGCCAAGTTCTTTAGTCCTGGGAATGATTTTCAAGTTCAAAATTCTGTCTTTCCATTTCTGCCTGTACCCTGTTGCTGTCTTCAGCTAAGCCTCAAAATGCTTGTATCACAAAGGTATTGTTGGTCTATCACTTCCTCTCTTTCCTTGTGTTCTGTCTTCCAAGACTTCCTTCAATGAGCCCTCATGGCATAGGTTGTGGCCCAGCCAGGCCGTCATTGTTTTTGTATCTCCTGTAGCAGCTTTCCTTTCTCCACCACTTCCACCCTTTCGTTTAATCTCCTTTCTGTCCAGCTCACTTAATTCATCTTTCAGTAACACCACAACTCAAAAGCCTCCAAGTATTTCTCCTCTTTTTTATTCATTGTATTCTTTAATCCATGTTTCAGAAATGTCCAAATGCCACAGGTCAGACCCATGCGGTCAGGGTCCTATTATCAGGGCTCTATGTTTCTCTCTGAATGCCTTCTTTGTTTGTCAATGCCATTTTAGCTCTTATTTCTGTATGACATCATATCTCTTCTGTTATGATTTGATCCAAGTATGGGAATTGTGGTATGCATGCTCAATTTTTCTTATCCTTTCGATGGTTATTCAAACTTCCGTTGGTTCTTTAGCTATGATCACTGTCTTCGCTTGTCTATGTTTATTTTCATGTTATAGAACTGATTTCATTGCCGTACAGAGACCCAGATAAATGTACCTTGTCTCTCTGGAAACCATTGGCCTCCAGTATTTGCCGTGTACAGTTATTGATGTGTTTGAAGCGATCAGAGCCCAAGAGAATTCCACCGTACCATCTTGAGACCACAACAATCACATTTTCACCATTCATAATCTGAAAGTGAATAAACATAACATGAAATTATTTCATGTGAATATTTGGAAAACATATTTCTACAGAAGCTGAAATAAAAATCCTTATTCAGAAATAGAGCAGTGTAGGAAAAATTTAAAAGAGATCTAACGAAGTGAAGTGTATTTTCTGTCGCACTTAAATAGTCACAATAATTCAGAACCTTAGTTCCAACACTCATCATTATAGCATAGTTGTTCATGGTCACACGGTGGAGGGTACTAGCTCATTCACATACCTGGGCAGTTCATTTTCATCCGATGGATGCAGTGCGGCTGACATATCAAAGTGGATCGGGTTTGCTGTCTCCTCCGTGTGTGGAATAACGGTAGACTCTCCATCAGATCCAAAAAACGAATTGATCAGACGTGTGTGATTCCTGCCCTCCTGTTTTGTTTCAGAGACTTGGACTCAAGAGGTCATATCACGACTCTATGCCTATCACATGTGCAACCAGCGACGCATCATCTATATCCGGTGGTTTGATCTTGTCCGCAATGTTGAGGTGTCTGCAATGTTGAGGTGTCTGCAATGTTGAGGTGTCTGTCTGCAATGTTGAGGTGTCTGCAATGTTGAGGTGTCTGCAATGTTGAGGTGTCTGCAATGTTGAGATGTCTGCAATGTTGAGGTGTCTGCAATGTTGAGGTGTCTGCAATGTTGAGATGTCTGCAATGTTGAGGTGTCTGCAATGTTGAGGTGTCTGCAATGTTGAGGTGGAGGTGTCTGCAATGTTGAGGTGGAGGTGTCTGCAATGTTGAGGTGTCTGCAATGTTGAGGTGTCTGCAATGTTGAGGTGGAGGTGTCTGCAATGTTGAGGTGGAGGTGTCTGCAATGTTGAGGTGTCTGCAATGTTGAGGTGTCTGCAATGTTGAGGTGGAGGTGTCTGCAATGTTGAGGTGTCTGCAATGTTGAGGTGTCCGCAATGTTGAGGTGTCTGCAATGTTGAGGTGTCTGCAATGTTGAGGTGGAGGTGTCTGCAATGTTGAGGTGGAGGTGTCTGCAATGTTGAGGTGTCTGCAATGTTGAGGTGGAGGTGTCTGCAATGTTGAGGTGGAGGTGTCTGCAATGTTGAGGTGTCTGCAATGTTGAGGTGGAGGTGTCTGCAATGTTGAGGTGTCCGCAATGTTGAGGTGTCTGCAATGTTGAGGTGTCTGCAATGTTGAGGTGGAGGTGTCTGCAATGTTGAGGTGTCCGCAATGTTGAGGTGTCTGCAATGTTGAGGTGTCCGCAATGTTGAGGTGTCTGCAATGTTGAGGTGTCTGCAATGTTGAGGTGGAGGTGTCTGCAATGTTGAGGTGTCCGCAATGTTGAGGTGTCCGCAATGTTGAGGTGTCTGCAATGACGAGTCTTCCTTCCATCTCGGACACTCTGTTCCGCAGCCTGTCTGTGTTTGGACATCTGGTTCGACTGGACCAGGAAGTTCTGGCTCACCAGATCATGCTTAAATCAGTTAAGTGTAACAATTGTCTCCCACCAGCTGGCTGGAGGCGTCGGAGGGGCTGTCCAGCCATTCCACATGGCTCCAGCAGATACATCAGAGACAAATTAGTTTCAGAAATACCACATGTACAATATTCTCGCTTTCAATCAAACCCCAAAACACCAAATTAAGTCTAAATGGCAAATTCCTGCAGCCAAATGACAACCCAAACTATCTGGGAGTCACATTTGATCGGTGCATGACATAATAGGTTAGGTTAGGGCCGACTACCCAAACACGGACAGCTCACCTAGAATATAATAGGTTAGGTTAGGGCCAACTACCCAAATACGGACAGCTCACCTAGAGTATAATAGGTTAGGGCCGACTACCCAAACACGGACAGCTCACCTAGAGTATAATAGGTTAGGTTAGGGCCAACTACCCAAATTCGGACAGCTCACCTAGAGTATAATAGGTTAGGTTAGGGCCGACTACCCAAACACGGACAGCTCACCTAGAGTATAATAGGTTAGGTTAGGGCCGACTACCCAAACACGGACAGCTCACCTAGAGTATAATAGGTTAGGTTAGGGCCAACTACCCAAATTCGGACAGCTCACCTAGAGTATAATAGGTTAGGTTAGGGCCGACTACCCAAACACGGACAGCTCACCTAGAGTATAATAGGTTAGGGCCGACTACCCAAACATGGACAACTCACCTAGAGTATAATAGGTTAGGTTAGGGCCGACTACCCAAACACGGACAACTCACCTAGAGTATAATAGGTTAGGGCCGACCACCCAAACACGGACAGCTCACCTAGAGTATAATAGGTTAGGTTAGGGGCGACTACCCAAACACGGACAACTCACCTAGAGTATAATAGGTTAGGTTAGGGCCGACTACCCAAACACGGACAGCTCACCTAGAGTATAATAGGTTAGGGCCGACTACCCAAACATGGACAACTCACCTAGAGTATAATAGGTTAGGGCAGACCACCCAAACACGGACAACTCACCTAGAGTATAATAGGTTAGGGTCGACCACCCAAACACGGACAGCTCACCTAGAGTATAATAGGTTAGGGTCGACCACCCAAACACGGACAGCTCACCTAGAGTATAATAGGTTAGGGTCGACGACCCAAACATGGACAGCTCACCTAGAGTATAATAGGTTAGGGTCAACCACCCGAACACAGACACCTCACCTAGAGAATAATAGGTTATGGTCGACCACCCAAACACAGACACCTCACCTAGAGAATAATGGGTTAGGGTCGACCACCCAAACACGGACAGCTCACTTGGAGTATAACAGGTTAGGGTCGACCACGCAAACACAGACACCTCACCTAGAGAATAATAGGTTAGGGTCGACCACCCAAACACGGACAGCTCACTTGGAGTATAATAGGTTAGGGTCAACCACCCAAACACAGACACCTCACCTAGAGTATAATAGGTTAGGTTAGGGCCGACTACCCAAACACGGACAGCTCACTTGGAGTATAATAGGTTAGGGTCGACGACCCAAACACGGACAGCTCACCTGGAGTATAATTAGCTTAGGGTCGACCACCCAAATCTATAAAAACTGAGGTGGTTACGAAAACATTGACAACAAAGGAAAAGCAAATGGCTTGGGAAAGTAAGTGGCTTTGGAAATAGGACGAATGACGCAGTGGAACGATACATGAAGAAGAGAATGTGAGAACGAAGATTAAATGATTATACCTGGAGAAAGAGCAGCATAGGGCAGTGTATGCCGACCGGCCTATGCACCGAGAGGAGCGAAGAGCTTTGATTGGTTGATTGAGCAATATTGTGAACCATATTCATTATTTTCTTGATGTGGGCTCAGGTATTCAACAAAACAGGAAATGTACCTGCAAGAGGTGGAGCATTCTAGAACCTGCATGCGTCTCTCCGTCATCGTCACAACCTTGGTATACAATCCCAGATTCTGCCAGAATTCTATAAGCGAACATGTTGTGTGTTGCATTAGCAATTTTCTTATTCTCCAGAAGATTCTTCAGCACCGTTTGTATCTAAAATAGATCACACTACCACCAATGATTAACTATCATCAATGAAACAACTAGCAAATAACATACGATCATTCGGTCTATGAGACTAACATAAGATCATTCACTCCATGAGGCTAACATAAGATCACTCTATGAGGCTAACATAAGATCATTCACTCTATGAGGCTAACATAAGATCATTCACTCTATGAGGCTAACATAAGATCATTCCCTCTATGAGGCTAACATAAGATCACTCTATGAGGCTAACATAAGATCATTCACTCTATGAGGCTAACATAAGATCATTCACTCTATGAGGCTAACATAAGATCATTCACTCTATGAGGCTAACATAAGATCATTCACTCTATGAGGCTAACATAAGATCATTCACTCTATGAGGCTAACATAAGATCATTCACTCTATGAGGCTAACACAAGATCACTCTATGAGGCTAAAATAAGATCATTCACTCTATGAGGCTAACATAAGATCATTCACTCTATGAGGCTAACATAAGATCATTCACTCTATAAGGCTAACATTAGATCATTCACTCTATGAGGCTAACATAAGATCACTCTATGGGGCTAACATAAGATCACTCTATGAGGCTAACATAAGATCACTCTATGAGGCTAACATAAGATCATTCTATGGGGCTAACATATTATCGTTCAGTCTATGAGGCTAACATACGATCATTCGGTCTATTAGGCTAACATACGATCATTCGGTCTATGAGGCTAACATAAGATCAGTCACTCTATGAGGCTAACATAAGATCACTCTATGAGGCTAACATAAGATCATTCACTCTATTAGGCTAACATAAGATCACTCTATGAGGCTAACATAAGATCACTCTATGAGGCTAACATAAGATCACTCTATGAGGCTAACATAAGATCACTCTATGAGGCTAACATAAGATCATTCACTCTATAAGGCTAACATAAGATCACTCTATGAGGCTAACATAAGATCACTCTATGAAGCTAACATAAGATCACTCTATGAGGCTAACATAAGATCACTCTATGAAGCTAACATAAGATCACTCTATGAAGTTAACATAAGATCACTCTATGAGGCTAACATAAGATCACTATATGAGGCTAACACAAGATCACTCTATGAGGCTAACATAAGATCACTCTATGAGGCTAAAATAAGATCATTCCCTCTATGAGGCTAACATAAGATCATTCACTCTATGAGGCTAACATAAGATCATTCACTCTATGAGGCTAACATAAGATCATTCACTCTATGAGGCTAACATAAGATCACTCTATGAGGCTAACATAAGATCATTCACTCTATGAGGCTAACATAAGATCATTCACTCTATGAGGTTAACATAAGATCATTCACTCTATGAGGCTAACATAAGATCATTCACTCTATGAGGCTAACATAAGATCACTCTATGAGGCTAACATAAGATCACTCTATGAGGCTAACACTTGTTAGGTCAGATTACATAAATTAATATAAACAAATATATATTTACTGCATTTTTTCCAATTAATGAGATCCAACAGACAATTTTATAGGGAGGAAAACAAAGGCCTCTTGCCCTACAGCAGGGTTTTCAACCTGGATGCTATGTTCATGAGACAAGCAACCAGTCTGCTCAGCCCATCCAGCCACTATCTCCTCGACCCACAAAGTCATGTTTTTGCGTTAGACTTCATTTTTTTAAAATTTTCCCGAATTTGGCAAAAGGTCAGCATCGTAAAGTCCAACCCCACACCCACATCATAGGAGTTGAAAATGGCAAACTGAAGGGTTGCCCATAAAAGTCACAGTCTGAGGGGGTACTGGCACTGCTGTCACTGACAAGCAGTGTGCTATTGTTACACAAATGTTAAACAATCTTAAATGGACTGACTTCAGCGAACATACAGACTGGAAACGCTAAAGAACTACGGAAAAGGCCCCAAACTAAAATAGCAACATTAAATGCTAGTGAACTTGGCACATACTGAGAATTGGTCTAATGAATACTAACAGGCAAAAGAAGGCGCAGGACTACCACAAACAGATACTAGTATGACGTACGAAGAGTCAAAATGGCTTATCAAAGCCAGATACATGACCAAATGGGAAACCGAACATACTGGTTACACCAAAAACGATGCCTATTACCAGTTGAACCGAAGAGAGCAGGTCGTTGTCTTCAGACTTCGCACTGGCCACAACAGACTGAGGTACCACCTATTCAACAAATTGAAGATAGGGTGTACCGACGAATGCCCGTGCGGTACTGGTAAAATGACCGCTGAACATCTGCTGCAGAACTGCCCGACATACGAGGATCAGAGAGAGCAGATGTGGCCATTGCCAGTGGAACTGCAAGACAAGCTCTATGGCAGTGGCGAGAGTCTCAGGATGACCGCCGCTTTTTTCGAAAAAATAATGGTTACTGTCTGACTGCGTACGAAGAAGAAGAAGAAGAAGAAGAAGAAGAAGAAGAAGATTAACAGTTGAGATGCCATCTGAGATGCCATCTCAGCAGAAAAGATCAGCTGCAATGGGTTTCCAATGCCTTCTGTCTCAAACCTTGATGATATACTCTGCTAGGCTTTTCCCCGTCCATCATTTGATGTTATTCTCCCACCTACGTTGTTTGTAAAGATACTGATCAACGACCAGTCGTATTGACACCAGTAGTACTGACATAGACAACATCAAATAGGAAGTGTCCGAAAAGAGGAAAGTCAATAATCATTGCAAATCTAACAAAAAGTGAAGTGGAAGCTGTTAGAAAAGAAAGAATGAGAGTAGAAGAAAATATTTGTTACACTAAAAAGATAAACTGAAGACATGAACAGTGAATGGACCATCTTAAAAACATGATGGATACATCCAACAAGAAATGTGGATGATGGATACATCCAACAAGAAATGTGGAACAAGAATCTTGTGACAAGAAAGAGAAGGAAACAAACGGTTTGGTGGAATGCTGAACTTGAATAATAAATACAGACCAGACACAAACTCTACAAGAAATGGCTAATGTCAAAGACATCGGAACATTATTTTACTAATCAAACAGTGAGATCAAAAATAACAAACAAGTAATCAGAATTGAAAACAAGGAATTTCAGAAGAATATGAAGAACAACTATCATCCATACACAAGAACTGACTCCGAGATTTTTACAAAAGTATCAACACAATGAGAAAATGGAATCCCTAACATTTAACGAGAATATATCACAAAAAACGAGAGAGCTGGCACTCTGGCAAAAGATGGCAGTAAAAAGGCACAATTTGTTAATCAGGTACCATACAGAGAAATCAAGAACATCGTCAGAAATCAGTATATAGACCAATGGAGAGAGAAGACATGAACATAAGCAGTAGACCAGACACTTTTAACCAACTCACAAGAAATCAACAAACTACCTTATTTCATCTGAGAACTGGACGCTGCAGACTACTAGAACATCTATACCGACTGAAGATCTCATGAATTGATGAATACCCATATGAAACAGGGGGCCAGAACCCGGAATACATTCTACAGGAATGCCCACTCTATAGGGAAATGAGATACCAGACCTGGCCAGAGGATGCGGAGCTGAGACAAAAGCAGTGGGGCAGCCTCTCCGACCTGGTGAAGACTACAGACTTCATCATAGCGATTGACCTGCAGATATAGCATGACTAAAGATCCTGAACGCAAAGGAGAAAAGAAGAACGAGAATATAAGACAATAACAATGGAAGATGTATTTTCATTGGTTTTTTTCAATCCAACAAGCATTCAGAGGCAATCAATATTTATCCCGTGTGGATCCTCTCGCTGGTAAACAAAGAATATGACCACCTGTACCTACACCATTTCATAACATTACAAAAGAGAGTTGTGCATAGGACAAGGAACCTCATCAAGTAACACAAATTAGTAACAAAAAACATCATTGACATTATACAGAAAGTGTTTCAGTACAAGCTTCCTATAGGGCACCCTCTACAGTGGTGGCCCTATGCTTCATTGAGAGCCACATGAAGATTCCAAAGTGGTCCACCGGGGACTTTGTGTATGACAAAGACAAGAATAGCACTACTGCCCCACAGAGAGGATGTCGTAAGAGACGACTAACTGTGTGACATGGCATAACATTGGCTATGGTTAGGTGGTTTAAGAGCCACGGGTCTACTTGTTTCTAGCGTTTGAGTCTCTTAAGATGAATTCACACATCAGTTACCCACCCTCCAAGAAAATTGTTGTATACAGACTCTGCAGAGTCTTCTAAACCAGTATTAAAAAGTTAAGTTAATCATTGACAACATTAGAACTACCTGTGTTCTGTCAGTGACATGAGCCAGGTGTGCTTGAAATGTGCTTCTCCTGTCAGTGAGAGGATCTCCGTGGACTACCTCTGGACATGGCACTGAGAACAAACAAGATATGATGTACTATCCCCAACAACCTGTGAACATGGCACTGAGAACAAACAAGATATGCTGTACTATCCCCAACAACCTGTGATATTTTTCCTAAGAAATGACTTTACTTCCGTGTCCTGGACACCATGTCAGACATTGTTTCCAATGTTCGTCCAGGTGGATTGCCTTGTCTTTTCCTCTCTATATTTCATCATCATTTCATGTCCCCAGAAGGTTTGGGCAGATCATCAGGTGGTTTTGGTCTTGTGTTACTCCACGTCTCGTCCTTCCTGTAACCCCATCTTTACAGGTTCTTCCTGCGTTGTGATACGCCAGTTTGGAATCTGTTTATTGACTTCCATTTTGTGTAAGCCAAGTGGCGTCCAGGTGCAGGTTTCTCCTGGCGATCGATCCAGGGGACCTGCATCAATTTATTCCATTTTTTGATGAGGCATTTTCCGGGACTAGTCTGTAGAGGTTGTGTTGGCTGTAAGAAACATTGTCTAGATTTGAGTCTTGTGTACTGCACCTGGTATTCAGTCATAAGTTGCCTTGGGTCGTTTACCTGTTTCTCTCTTAGAATTTATCATTGCAACACCTCTTCGTGTGTCAGGTGGTGCTAAGCTGATTATGGGCTATATTTATTCAGTTAGAGCAGGTGGTTTTAGGCACCCTGTAACTGTCCGGCCACTCATTGATTGCTCTTTGATTGGTGCAGAGTTTTTCCAAACTCGCGCGCAGTACTTAGCTATGGAGAAACACAGGACGAGAGCGGATGTTTGCAGTACTTCTAGCTGTACTCACCATGTTGTTTAAGTTAATTTTTAGATGATATTATTTCTCATATATATCTACTGTTATATTTCATGTCAGTATATCATAGAACAGCGTGTGATCCAACTCGACATCCAGATATTTTGGAGACTGTCCTGTGTTCCAGTTCCTGACCTTGCCATTTGATCTGTAGTTTTCTTTGTGCCTCTCTATTTCTGAGGTGGAAATCACATATTTAAGTTTGGTTGGGAAGATTGATTTGAGGTTATTTTTTTAAAAGTAATGTACGGCAAGGTCATCAAGGACGCTAGCCAGCCTGGGTTCAACCCCTAACTGCACTCATCTGACAAAAATACTCATATTGTATTGGCCATCTTTAACTCTGCGTACAGTACCACTACTGAATGATGCTAAGCTAAAAAAAAGATGGAGAAAATGAAGACAGAAATATTCTTGTCTCCAATTTGCTCCTTACAAAGTATCTGGTCGTTTCTGCAGTTGTCTGTGGTCAACCACTGTCTGTGTTTTTATAGTACTGGTTCCTGTAGTTATTTGTTTGACATTATGAGGTTACTAGCCACAAGCACAATCCTCTTCAGTCACCCTTTATGACATGCATGGAGGTGCAGTGGGTCTTTTCCTTCCTCCTATGAATCCATACAGGTGAGTATAGGTGAGTTGCAGTTATATTAAAATATGAAATATAATTTTGGGTAATTAATTATAAATCTTTTACATGTTAGAACAACAAGAATGGTGATAAAGTTGTTGAGTACAAAACATCATTACTATCAAAGTATTCAGTCACATTAAATTCTGAACTTTGTGATGTGCAACACTGCCAGGATTTTAGGGTGTTATAAAATGCAAGTCTATACTATTCCCTGACAGTCATTTCTCTTCTAGCCTGGGGTTAAGAGCTCTTTTCTTTTGGCTTCTCATTTCTGTAGCATGAGGTAGCTGGCTCTATATCTAACACTCCTTAAGTGGCTTCTTGTTTAGTATAAGGTAGCTGGCTCTATATCTAACACTCCTTAAGTGGCTTCTTGTTTAGTATAAGGTAGCTGGCTCTATATCCAACACTCCTTAAGTGGCTTCTTGTTTAGTATAAGGTAGCTGGCTCTATATCCAACACTCCTTAAGTGGCTTCTTGTTTCTGTAGCATGAGCTAGCTGGCTCTATATCTAACACTCCTTAAGTGGCTTCTTGTTTCTGTAGCATGAGGTAGCTGGCTCTATATCTAACACTCCTTAAGTGGCTTCTTGTTTAGTGTGAGGTAGCTGGCTCTATATCCAACACTACTTAAGTGGCTTCTTGTTTCTGTAGCATGAGGTAGCTGGCTCTATATCTAACACTCCTTAAGTGGCTTCTTGTTTAGTGTGAGGTAGCTGGCTCTATATCCAACACTCCTTAAGTGGCTTCTTGTTTCTGTAGCATGAAGTAGCTGGCTCTATATCTAACACTCCTTAAGTGGCTTCTTGTTTAGTATAAGGTAGCTGGCTCTATATCTAACACTCCTTAAGTGGCTTCTTGCTTCTGTAGCATGAGGTAGCTGGCTCTATATCTAACACTCCTTAAGTGGCTTCTTGTTTCTGTAGCATGAAGTAGCTGGCTCTATATCCAACACTCCTTAAGTGGCTTCTTGTTTCTGTAGCATGAGGTAGCTGGCTCTATATCTAACACTCCTTAAGTGGCTTCTTGTTTAGTATAAGGTAGCTGGTTCTATATCTAACACTCCTTAAGTGGCTTCTTGCTTCTGTAGCATGAGGTAGCTGGCTCTATATCTAACACTCCTTAAGTGGCTTCTTGTTTCTGTAGCATGAAGTAGCTGGCTCTATATCCAACACTCCTTAAGTGGCTTCTTGTTTCTGTAGCATGAGGTAGCTGGCTCTATATCTAACACTCCTTAAGTGGCTTCTTGTTTCTGTAGCATGAAGTAGCTGGCTCTATATCTAACACTCCTTAAGTGGCTTCTTGTTTCTGTAGCATGAAGTAGCTGGCTCTATATCCAACACTCCTTAAGTGGCTTCTTGTTTCTGTAGCATGAAGTAGCTGGCTCTATATCCAACACTCCTTAAGTGGCTTCTTGTTTCTGTAGTATGAGCTAGCTGGCTCTATATCTAACACTCCTTAAGTGGCTTCTCGTTTATACAACATGAATTAGCTGACTCTCTGTCCAACACTTTAAGTCAACTATTATGAAATGTCTCACATGTCACCGTTTTATTATTTTTGTTCCCCGTTGGGCCCTGGTAACACACAAGTATGACGTACTATATTTGGGCCAATAATGCATAGAGCTTTTAGGAACGGTATCAAATCCAGCCAAAACACTTTAAGGTTATTGTTTCAATTATCAGAGGAAGACACAAAAAACCAAAGTCTCTGTCCATGTCAACAGCAAGTGAGAACAGAGGCTGCGAAATCACAGAGGCTGCGAAATCACAGAGGCTGCGAAATCACAGAGGCTGCGAAATCACAGAGGCTGCGAAATCACAGAGGCTGAGAAATCACAGACACAAGCTAACAACTATACATGTGCTGATCATTCAGCACTTGAGTTCGCTGTGGAGGAAAGGGCTGCAACTATTGCTCTGTTTCTATTTTTGGAACATCCTCTTCAGCTTATTTGTATGTGAAATGCTACGATGGGGAAAATTAGCATGAGCTGTGACATATTTTACAGACCTGACTTTGGTGACTGATGTGAATGATCAATTGTGATGTAGCTAAGATCGTCGAGGATACTGGGGTCGAATCCATCATCATCTTCCACATTTTCCGCTGACTTGACCACAACTCGTCCGGTCACAGAGTCAGTGTCGTGCCCCAAATCTGTACAACAACAAACAGTTCAACAACCCAACCATTAGCCAGCACCATTTCCCGTCCCCAACCACTAGCCAGCACCATTTCCTGGCACCAACCACTAGCCAGCACCATTTCCTGGCACCAACCACTAGCCAGCACCATTTCCTGGCACCAACCACTAGCCAGCACCATTTCCTGTCTCCAACCACTAGCCAGCACCATTTCCTGGCACCAACCACTAGCCAGCACCATTTCATGCCCCCCAACCACTAGCCAGCAACATTTCCTGCCCCCAACCACAGATTCAATGAATCTTCTGACAAGGACATAAGTCTGAAGGTTGTTTTTTTTAAATTAGTTTTTTCTCTATCGTTGTGGCTCGGGAGTAAAGAGTAGTCAGGGGCAGGTATACTGACCAAGATCCCACCTCAGAATGGGGTCAGGTGAAACATACTGACCAAGATCCCACCTCAGAATGGGGTCAGGTGAAACATACTGACCAAGATCCCACCTCAGAATGGGGTCAGGTGAAACATACTGATCAAGCCCCCCATCCAATGTTCACCTTCGAGCTTCTGGGAACAGGTTGTGTCTCAGCAGTCTGGCCAATGAGGTGGGGATCGACACTGTGATCCCCATGGTGGTGAACTTACTGAGGAACCTCACATTGCACCCCAATCAACAGGACCCCAGTCCACCATCTCAAGTATGCCTTAGGATATAAGAAGAGTCACTGCAACCTGCTACTAAAGGCACACACCAATAGTTTACTAAACTCGTAACACAAGTAGATTCAAACATCAACATAATGGCTTGTCACTGTCAGGCTGGATGGACATTATCATCAACATTATCATATGATGCATGTTTAATTAAATCCGACCAAACTGCAAAAAGTGAACATACATATGATGTGCATGATTACGTCACTTCTGGTGTTATTGTTTAAGAAAGCCCACCTACTTAACGGCCGTCAAAGAATCATGGTTTCTATCAATTATTTTAAAAACGCTCAGGTCAGATATTTGCTGATTTGGTTTTATCTCAGGTAATGCTCAAACTTCCCGGGTCCTCACTTCTGTCTTCTTCTTCGTTCGTTCTCAATCTCCCGCTACCAAACCATGAAAAGGGCTTAAGTAGCAGAATGTAGTCCAGAGAACGGAGTGCGCTGTGTCGTAGTTTACAACTTGACTGCAATATTTACACCTTGACTGCAATATTTACACCTTTCGGTCCAACACATCTGACTTCAGCAGGCATTTCCTGAGTACCTGGTAGTATTCCCTCTTCGATCCCTTCTCCTCAGTCCAGTCTGCTCTTTTGAAGCCTGTTATCCAGGATCACCACATGAAGGTGTAGAATGGTCTTGGCAGCTCTGGTTTGCAGGCCCTGACTCTAGCAATCAGCTATGTGTTACTGACCACTGCAGCTCATGCGCTGCTCAGCGTTTTGATCGCCCTCACTTCTGTCAGCTGTGAGGAGAGCGTTTATTTATCTGGTTGCAGCATGACCTAACATGGGTGACAAGATTCTCAAACTACGAGCCCTTGTACAGTATTGGGGCAGAAGAGAACTTTGTCCCACACACAAGGATGGAGTCATTTCCTGTATCATTGTGACATGACAGTTACTCCTCTTCTACCCTGGGGTGTAGAGGTCTTTTTTTCTTTTTCTTGTGGCTTCTAGATTTTTTAGGACGGGGGTAGCCTGTCTCCATGCCAAACACTCCTTACTCATCTTAGACATGTCGAGCAGATTACAGTTTCTTGTTTCATTTTTGCTCAACTGCAGCTGACCTCTTAATGATGTCTGTGGCAAATCACTTTGGGTGTTCATGCAGAGTTGATCTTTGCTGCAATATCTTTTATATGATTGGATGAAGAAAATACATCTGGCATGAAGTAATTTCCCTGCTGGACCTGTCAAAATGGTGTAGCCCTCTGTCAAGTCTCTGCTGGACCTGTCAAAATGGTGTAGCCCTCTGTCAAGTCTCTGCTGGAACTGTCAAAATGGTGTAGCCCTCTGTCAAGTCTCTGCTGGACCTGTTAAAATGGTGTAGCCCTCTGTCAAGTCTCTGCTGGAACTGTCAAAATGGTGTAGCCCTCTGTCAAGTCTCTGCTGGAACTGTCAAAATGGTGTAGCCCTCTGTCAAGTCTTTGCTGGAACTGTCAAAATGGTGTAGCCCTCTGTCAAGTCTTTGCTGGAACTGTCAAAAATGGTGTAGCCCTCTGTCAAGTCTCTGCTGGAACTGTCAAAATGGTGTAGCCCTCTGTCAAGTCTCTGCTGGAACTGTCAAAATGGTGTGGCCCTCTGTCATGTCTCTGCTTGACCTGTCAGAATGCTATTTACCTCTGTCAGTTTTTTCTTGAAGAAACTCTCTCACAGCTTCCACCCAGAGAAAGATCAAGTCTTCTCCTATATTCTCACTGCAAAAAGAGAGTAAGACTAAAGTAAATACAGAAAGAAAGGACATTTTTAAAAGGCTTTCTCGTCTCGTAGCATTAGCTACAGAAAAGACAAGAGGAAAGAAAGGCAGTGAAGAATACACAAATAACACTAAAACTAGCACTAAAATACACATTAGGAATAATAGAATTAAAGATAAAATAAAAGGAATTTATAAATAAGCACAAAATAGTGTTATAAAGATATTGTTGTTAAATAGACAAATGCTAAATAGAGTCAACATAATTTTGTAAAAAATACACCAAAAAGATAAAAACAACACACAATGCTGCATTAACAAGTTGCTTAGATATAACGATAACATCAAATTTGTGAATGTTATGGATAAAAGAAATATGCAGCAAGAAGGAAACCAACAACAAAAGAAAATAGAAATAGCTAACAGGAAGTTAATCGGGTCATCTACACTCCCTCAAGAAAGTCATAGTTATAGCAAATAAGTACAAACAAGGGGCTTATCATAAGTCTTTACCCTGACTATGAAGGAGTAGGAGGAAAAAGTTGAAACTTGGCACATAAGTAGCTCATTCAATTTGTACTGGACTTGAGAAGTATGAATTTCCCTCCTCGACAGGTTTATACGGTATGGTGCATGGCGCAACACACCTTATTGGCCGGATCTGCTCCTCTAATGGTTTGTCAGAACAATGGAGAAATCAGAAGTCAGAAATGTGATTAAATTCATGAAATTGCAGGGGAAAACACATACAGAAATACACAGGGAGATGGAACCAGTGTTTGAGGAATTCTGTCCTTTGCATGCTTCTGTAAAAAACTGGTGTAGGCAGTTTAAGTTCCCATGTTGCTGATCTTCCAAGATCAGGAAGACCCTCCTCAGAGTGCAGCGATGAAAATGCTGCAAAAGTGAAGAAAATCATTGACCAGGATAGGAAAATGACAATTGCAGAGATATCTAGGTCAGCAAAACTGAATGAAAGTACAGTTTTTAGAATTTTACACAACAGACTTAACATGAGAAAAGTGTATGCCCGCTGGGTCCAGCGTCTGCTGATGTGTGAACAGAAACAAACGAAGATTGATTGCTGTGGCCAGTTGCTCAAAATGTGTCAGTCGAAAAACATGTTGACAACCATGGTGACAGTAGATAAGACTTGTGTTCACCATTATTACATAGAACCCAAAATTTCCAGCATGGCAGTGGAAAATCCCGGGCTCACCAACACATGTCAAGTCAAGAGCACAGAAATCTGCAAGAAAAGTGATGCTGACTGTTTTTTGGGACGTCAAAGGTGTCATATTGAAAGATTAACTGCCTCATAGCAATACAGTTAATGGGCAATATTATGCAGATCTCCTTACCAAACTAAGAAAGACTGACCAGAAAACGAGTGATAGAGCGCACTCAAATTCTGCCTTTGCTTCAAGATAACGCGCTCTCCCATAAAGCAAGGCTTGTGCTGCAAATAGCCAACAATATGCAAATTGAAATTCTTCCACACCCACCATATTCTGCAGATTTAGCTCCATCAGACTTTTGTCTTTTCCCAAAACTTAAAAAACAGCTGAAAGGAAATCATTTTGACAGTGACGAAGAAGATCTGTGTGGAGAATGACTGATAAAGATCCGTGTGACTGATACAGTTCTGTGTGGAGAATGACTGATGTAGTTCTGTGTGATTGATGTAGTTCTGTGTGACTGATGTAGATCCGTGTGACTGATACAGTTCTGTGTGGAGAATGACTGATGACATTTTGTGTCTAGAATGACTGATGTAGTTCTGTGTGATTGATGTAGTTCTGTGTGACTGATGTAGATCCGTGTGACTGATACAGTTCTGTGTGGAGAATGACTGATGACATTTTGTGTGTAGAATGACTGATGTAGTTCTGTGTGATTGATGTAGTTCTGTGTGACTGATGTAGATCCGTGTGACTGATACAGTTCTGTGTGGAGAATGACTGATGACATTTTGTGTGTAGAATGACTGATGTAGTTCTGTGTGATTGATGTAGTTCTGTGTGACTGATGTAGATCCGTGTGACTGATACAGTTCTGTGTGGAGAATGACTGATGACATTTTGTGTGTAGAATGACTGATGTAGTTCTGTGTGATTGATGTAGTTCTGTGTGACTGATGTAGATCCGTGTGACTGATACAGTTCTGTGTGGAGAATGACTGATGACATTTTGTGTGTAGAATGACTGATGTAGTTCTGTGTGATTGATGTAGTTCTGTGTGACTGATGTAGATCCGTGTGACTGATACAGTTCTGTGTGGAGAATGACTGATGACATTTTGTGTGTAGAATGACTGATGTAGTTCTGTGTGATTGATGTAGTTCTGTGTGACTGATGTAGATCCGTGTGACTGATACAGTTCTGTGTGGAGAATGACTGATGTAGTTCTGTGTGACTAATGTAGTTCTGTGTGACTGATGTAGTTCTGTGTGACTGATGTAGTTCTGTGGAGTGACTGATGTAGTTCTGTGTGACTAATGTAGTTCTATGTGACTGATGCAGTTCTGTGTGACTGATGTAGTTCTGTGTAGAGAATGACTGATGTAGTTCTGTGTGACTGATTTAGTTCTGTGTGGAGTGACTGATGTAGTTCTGTGTAAAGAATGACTGATGTAGTTCTGTGTAGAGAATGACTGACGTAGTTCTGTGTGACTGATGTAGTTCTGTGTTGAGAATTACTGATGTAGTTCTGTATGAAGAATGACTGATGTAGTTCTGTGTGGAGAATGACTGATGTAGTTCTGTATGAAGAATGACTGATGTAGTTGTGTATAAAGAATGACTGATGTAGTTGTGTGAAGAATGACTGATGTAGTTCTGTATGAAGAATGACTGATGTAGTTCTGTATGAAGAATGACTGATGCAGTTGTGTGAAGAATGACTGATGTAGTTCTGCATGACTGATGTAGTTCTGTATGGAGAATGACTGATGTAGTTATGTGTGGAGAATGACTGATGTAGTTATGTGTGGAGAATGACTGATGTAGTTCTGAGTGGAGAATGACTGATGTAGTTATGTATGGAGAATGACTGATGTAGTTCTGTATGAAGAATGACTGATGTAGTTCTGTATAAAGATGACTAATATAGTTCTGTATGAAGAATGACTGATGTAGTTCTGTGTGGCGTGACTGATGTAGTTATTTGTTCCTATGCTATCAATAATGGAAAGCTGAATAGATTCCAGTACTTAATTGCCCTACAATACATGTCGAAGGGCAGCTAAAGGAGGCAGCCATCATATGAAATTATCCAATACAAAATTCATTGTTACAGAGCACATGAATGTATTTGACACAAGCTTTCTACAAGGAAGCTATCAACTCAGTAGTTGCTCCTATGCTCCTACTGGAGCTGAAGTAGAAGGAGGATGAAGATGAATGTTAAGATACCAATAACAAAAATAGTTACCAGTATATCTGTGAAAGTTTGTTTTCCAAGTTAATACGCTCCTCTCCCCTCAGCCATGTAGCACTGAATAACAAAGATAATACTTCAAAGGTAAGTATTCATGAAAAATCAAATACATAAGACAGAAAATACATGTGTCTGTATGTCCGTCTTGCTAAAAACTCAGCAATGGTAAGCTCTACTGGCGTGACATATTTACAGATCACTCTATCTGGAATTTCTAGTTCAGCGCAAGTATTTTCAGCCCTTTGTGACGTTCCCTTCCTGTGCTATTTAACAATTAAAGGCCTCTAATAATGAGATATATATAGCAATGTGAAAATTGTGCATCTCATTGTGTCTGGAATTTTCACTAGAACACGCTATTTTCTGTTCACTATACTGCGTTATTCCCTTCCTGAGTCTGTGACACCAGAATGACGTATTCAGTTCAGTTCATCCCGTAACTCATCAGGTCGTTGGGGCACACATAAAGACACTCCCAAAATCCCACGCCATCCCTCTCTGTCTGTCGCCACCTGTCGTATCTCACCGGGACGCAGGCCTGACCACTCAGTGTTGTTGTCTACCCATCTCTTCTTTTGGACGTCCTCGCCCTATCTGTCCCGGTACGGAACCAAAGAGTATCGAGTTGGTAATTTCGTTGGACCTTGCGACATGCCCGCACCAGGCCATCTTTCGTCTTTTGATAGCTGTGAACAGATCTTCAAAAGGACCAATAGCGTCTTCAACTCTCTGACGTATTTCTACGTTCGTGACACGATCCTTATATGAGAAACTGTACACTGGAAGAGTGAGACCAGTTCTAGAGTATGGCATTGCGGCATGGACAACAGCAGCAAAGGCGAACTTTGATAAAATTAGCAAACTTCAAAACCAAGCCATGAGAGTTATAACAGGAGACATGAAGTCAACGCCAATTGTAGAACTTGAAAAGATAACAAATCTGCAATCCGTGACCGACAGAAGATACTGCAGAGCCCAGCAGCAAGCAGAGAAACTCAGAAGACTGACTGACCATCCAATGCATCAGAGACTAAATAGATTTGGAAATGGAAAACTAAAGCAGAGAAACTTTGCAGAAATGGCCAAAGCAAAGATGAGCGAAGACCCTATGAACACATTAACAACACCAAAGCCCATCCCTACTGTACGCAAACCTACCTAGAAGCAGCATATCATTCCGGAGATGGTAGAAAATATACCAGGTATTGGAAATAAGAACAGCCAGACTAAAAAAGAAAGAACAGACATAACCTTGAGGTATATAACGAAAAACTACCCAAGCATGGACTGGACCCATGCATACACCGACGGTTCTGTAACAAACACAACACAGAACGGAGGGGCAGGGGCATTCCTGAGCCTATCAAATGGTAGAAAAATAACACTGTCAGTGGCAACTGGAAAATCTCAAGCAATTTCAGAGCGAAGGCAGAGGCACTCAGGGCTGCAGTAGAAGCTATGCTGACAGGCAAAAGAAATGAAAGCCAGATAGTCCTGTTTACAGATGCCCTGGCCGTAGTCACAGCACTAAAAAGCCAGAAAAATACTAAACTTAAATATTTAAGAGCAGTACTCTGTCAACTATGCCAGCAGTCAGCACCAAAAAGAGTAGGTGTACAGTGGGTTCCATCCCACTGTAACATCCAAGGCAACGAGGAGGCAGACAGACTGGCAAAAGAAGGTGCAAGACTACCACAACCAGATGTGACCTACGAAGAGTTCAAAAGGCTTATTAGAGCCAGATACATGGCCAAATGGGAAACAGAACATACTGGCTACACAAAAAATGATGCCTATTACCAGTTGAACAGAAGAGAGCAGGTTGTGGTCTTCAGACTCCGCACAGGCCACAACAGACTGATGTACCACCTATTCAATAAACTGAATATAGGTGGCACTGACGAATGCACCTATGGTACAGGGAAAATGACAGCTGATCATCTGCTGCAAAACTGCCCGACATACGAGGACCAGAGAAAGCACATGTGGCCAACACCAGTGGCAACACTAGACAAGCTCTATGGTAGTGTCGACAGCCTCAGGATGATCGCTGCTTTTTTCGAAAAAATACAGGTTGACGTTTGACAGCGTACGAAGAAGAAGATCCTTATATGTAACATTTAGGAGTTTTCTATAGCACCTAATTTCCATTGCATGTATTCTGCCCTGGATATCTGCTGTAATGGTCCAGGTCTCGCAGGCATACAGAAATATTGATAGCACCAAAGAGCGCATTAGTCTAACTTTTATGCCGAGGGCGAGCTGCTTGTCTTGCCATATAGGTTTCAGCCGAGTCAGCGCCGCTGTTGTTTGTGCTATTCTTGCAATTACCTCTGGCTTCGATCCCTCTTCGCTGATCAATGATCCCAGATATTTGAAACGTATAAGCGCTCTATAATGTTGTGCTTTCTCATTGTGCATTCTGGGATGTCCACATTTGCGCTGAATGCCTCAATTAATATCACTTGGCTGGAGATCATGGAAATCTCATGGGAAGACACTTTGTAAAACTAATGTTGTGTATAAAAACAAAACTTGATTATCTAATCAACCAAGCATATAAGGAAAGCAAGAACACGGTTTAATCAAAAGCAATGTTTGAAACAAGTTTACTTCTCAGGAGCACTTTAGTCTGTTTTATTTCTGTTTGAACTATAGCTACTACCATAAATATTAGTTCATCTTCCCATAAGTATTAGTTCACCTCGTCATAAGTATTAATTCATCTTCTAATAAGTATTAGTTCACCTCCTCATAAGTATTAGTTCACTTTCTCATGAGAAAATCATATTATCAACTACCAACTATATTTCTCAAATAAATTTGTTAAATGGTAGAGAAAAGAAATATACTGATCTATACCTCAACTCACTTGATTTGATATTCAGGAGGTGCCAGGAGAGGGTATTCAGGTGGCATATGTACCTGAAAGATAACAAGTGATAATTCAATTGATAACTATCATTTGTAAATGGAATAATAAGCATCCCTGAATTTAATTTCTGCTTCTTGATTTATACTTAAATTAGATTTAGATTGTAGGAGATGGGATCAAGACGCTGAGAAGCAGTGGTCAGAAACCCATAGCTGACTGCTAGTGTCACGGCCAGCGAACCAGAGCTGCCAAGACCCTTCTACACCTCCAAGCGATGATCCTGGATAACAGGCTGCAGCAGGGCAGACTGGCTAAGGAGAAGGGATCGAAGAGGGAATGCTAACCCGGTACTCAAAAAATGCTTGCTGAAGTCGGATGTGTTGGACCGAAAGATGCAAATGTCCCAGTCAAGCTGTAAACTACGACACAACGCATTCCGCTCTCTGGACTACATTCTGCTACGTTAGCCCTTTCAGGGTTTGGTAGCGGGAGATTGAGAACGAACGAAGAAGAAGAAGATTGTAGGATATGATAATCCCTCTAATATTTATATTCACCTCAAGCATTAAATAATTTAGAACACCTTCTTTCTGTCTGAGTGTGTAGTATTTATCTGTGTCAATTTCTTGAAGTGTTAATTTTAGCCAAAATCCTTTCTCCCTTGTTCTTTAAGCATGCTGTAGTTCTTTAAGCATGCTGTATGCCTTTCAACAGCTGTTGCTCTACAGGTGTTAGGTAATGTTTGCGACTTGTGTGCCCACCTGTGTTATAGGAACCCAGAAACTGAACAAACAATAGTTACATTGTAACCTGACAGCAGGCATGTCATAAGAGGCGACCAAGGATGAGACACAACAAACTACAAATAAACCAAACTTTCAAACAAATCTATGAACCCATCACCTGAAGATTGAGTTTCCATTTGGGAGCCTCGGTATTATCTGCTATTCGAATGCAGTAAATGTTAGATGCTGTATCTATAGCACACCATTCATCCCCATATATGGCAGCGAGTGCTTCTACTTCGTCTGTCTGAAATAATACAGAAGCAATACAAGTTATATATTATCATCTCATTGTTAGATGTAGTGGGGGAGGTGCAATCTTTTGTCAGCCATTTGTGTAGTTCTTCTTCTGCGTTCATTCTCAACCTCCCGCTACCAAGCCCTGAACAGGGCTTTACAAGTAGTAAGATGTAGTCAGGAGAAAGGATTTGCATTGTGTCGCTAGTTTACAGTTTGAATGCAATATTTGCACCTTTCGGTCTGACACATCCGTCTTCGGCAGGGTTTGTGTAGTTATTTTGATTCATTCATGCTTCACAATTGTATCCTTATTTTTGGGGTCTTCCCATTGTTCGAACTCCTGCTCTCTTGTATTAAAGTCTCCAGTTGTTGGAAAGTTCGGAGACAATTGTGTCATATGTTCAAAGCATTTGATCATCTTTCTGTCTGCATATTCTACATTGGGGGTAGGGCAGGACTGCGTAAGGGATAGTACTTAACAGTGAGAGGTAGTCACTTCTTCTGCTTCTGCCTTCTAACTCATGAATGGCTCCAAGAGTCTACTAATGAACAGCAGTGCCAGTCCACAGGCAATAGCTTTGACTGACAGGTTAAACTAACTACATGAGCAAACATGGAAAACAAACCAGGAAGCAATTCCTGGCATTTCCAGTAGCAGCACAATTGTCCTAGTTGATAGGTCCACCAAGAGATGGAGAACTTGATACAAACCCAGACAGGAAAGACCTGATAGTCTTGTAAAACAGTTTTCTTAGGAGAGACAACTATGATCTCAAACAACTGCTGCCCTGCAAGTGCCTTGGCAACAGTCAAGGGTTTGGTGGGCAGTCCAGAATGAACAAATGCATGATGAAGTTGGATGCACTTGGTTGCTAGGTGCATAACACAGTGCAACGCAATATGTTTGATGACAGACATTGAAATTACTAATCGATGTGATGCTCAACCCAAGGAGGCCCGACAGGTGGGAGAGTGCTAGACCCCTTGCCTCAAATGGGTCCACCAAAGGCTACTGGTGGTCAACTACTTCCTAAATAAGAAGCTGGCACATACACCCAAACTTCACAAAGATAAGATAGATGTTGCTTGCATTCAAGAAACCCACTTATACCCATACCAGCTTCTATATAAGAGGATATGAATCCCTGCGGCTTTGATAGACAGTGAAACAGAGGTGGTGTGATTGTGTTGATCAGAAACACTTTAACATGCAGAGAGGTTCCAAACCCTACAAACAACCAAGCCGAGGACATCGGTGCTCGTGTCACTGTAGACGAGCATACAATAATGGTGATCAATTCATATTGCCCCTACGAAAAGGATTTTTCACTGGCAACAATGGAGGTACAACACTTAAATTTTGTAGTTGTTTGTGACTTCAACAGGCACTCAGAAAGATGGGGATAGGCAGAGACAGACACATGGCCCCAAAGTAGAAGATATGCAGAGACAGACACATGGCCCCAAAGTAGAAGATATGCAGAGACAGACACATGGCCCAAAAGTAGAAGATATGCAGAGACAGACACATGGCCCCAAAGTAGAAGACTGGGAGACTGACAGTAACTTACAGTTGATAAACAAAACTGACGATATACTCAGTTTTAAAATTAAGATGATGGTAGTCTACCTGCACATCTAGGGGAGGAAGACTAATGTCTGGTCAAGCCCAACATACTGATCAGACCATGTTAGTCAGGGTCAGGCAAAATATACTGACCAAGACCAACACTTTGACTTCCTCATAGCCCTCCCTGGAAATTGGCTGTTTTCATGGCAGCCTGGCTAACAGGGGTGAGGGATCGACGTAATCCCGGTAGTAGTGAGTGACATGCAAATGAAGCCAAGCAAAGCCAACCACCTAGAGGACCCCTGTCCACCTTCATCAGCATGCTCACGATGTGAGGAAAGCTACTGCAGCCCGCTACTTAAAGTCCTTTTCAGGGCACACAAAAGAGTGAACATTGTGGGCATTTGAAACAACCTCCACATCTGACCTTGCCTTCTCAACAGGAGGCACTGTCACAAGATAGACAAGAAAATCTTCAATGTGTGGTATTGTTCCCATTTGATCAAATGACTTTCTGTGTTGCTCAATTTATCTTTTTTGTGAATCTGGTCGCATTTTGGAAGCATCTAATTTCAGATGGCTGTGACTGCTTCATTCTTAACTTAATTTAACGTCTTTATACTGGTTTAGAAGACTCTGCAGAGTCTGTATACAACTAGTTTCATTTACATTTCCTTGCTCTAAAAGCCATTCATGTGCCTTGGCCTTGAGCCTTGGTACATCATCCATGTCTACCAATTGGTAACAAAGACTTGGTATGATTATTCAGTTGATCATTATCTTTTCATTTTTATTGAAATATTTGATAACATTTGGATGTCTCGGTAATAGCGACGGATATCTCGTACGTCATAGCTGATATTATGTGTACCTTTCTACAGTTCCAATTTCTTAATTCAAGGGTACTAAACTTAGCTGCAGGTGTACTCATTTCCAAGGTCTTCAGCCGAGAGCTTTCATATCGTTTCATCATTGTGATACTACTATTGTCTCACTGCACCCTTATCGGCAACACTAACAAAAAAATTAGAAAACGTAAAACTAATGAGTAAATAAGATTGCACGTTGTCAGTTTTCAAATCAAAAAAGAAATGAGAAATGTCACCTTAATGAGTAATGTGTCAGTAAATTCAGTTCTGTCAATTTTATGAACGTTAGACTATACATATTTGTTTATTGGTGACACGATTCGATTTAAATCTATTTTACCTGTCTGTCAATATTGTCGTGCTCCGACATTTTGTGTTCAATGTGTCTACAGTAAGATTAGTCTAAATGATACATTGTAAGGAAGCTAGCTCAAGAGTACGTATCTTGTTCCACGTACATTCTCAGCGCCATGTTGCTCCACATGAACAAATCACGTGGTTACTATAAATAGTGTTGGGGCGGTGGTTGAATTACCGACCATCACAGACCATGATATACAAACAACACACGTGTTCACAACAATTGGACACAGAAAATAATGACTGGCTGTCATTGATACATTGTCATCTTTTAACATGAGATAATTGATATATTGTAGTCTTCTGACATACGATTCGCTTTCACCCATGTACAGGCTTTTCTCCACAGGAGCGGTTGTGAACAAAAGAAGCAACTTGATGCGAATCAACCACGAGAGCAGGCTTGTTTCAGGTAAGCTTAACTCAACCACCGATCACCTCTACACATCAGAGAGCTGACAAGACAGATAATTGTAACACTGACATGGCATCGATGTCACCGTACATGCGAGGTATGCGCTCGTCTTTCAAGAAACGAGCAAACAAACACGCGAAACAGTGGAAGTCCGAGTCCCGTAGGTTTCCAGTGAGGTGAGATGGGCTACAAACTGGAAGTACAATGTACATGCTGTAAATGGAAAAGGACCATTGATAGTTGAACGTCGAAAATAACAAGCTGTTTGCCTCTCTTTAGGCAAGATTTCTAAAGATAACAAAATGTCTACCGAAAAGTGACCTGCAGCAAGACCAGAAAACGAGGCACCCCCTTCGTCATGCAAAGACACAAAGGCAATCATCTGCTTGTCTGCACACTCAATGACAAGTACATATATACACAGTTATCTGCAGCCCACAGGGGGTAAAGAAGGAGCGACTATGAGAGAGAGAGGGGGAGTGTTTAACCAAAGTGTAGTAACATATACTATGACTGTAACCTTCCAAGCATGACATAAAAGGTAACTAGGAAGAGTATTATGGGGCTAGTAACCTCACCAGGTAACCGTAAAGCACTATTGAAACAACAACTGTAAAGACGTTCTATCCCTCTGCTCGACTTGGGGCGATACGGTTGTGTTGTGTTGTTGTTTAAAATATCCACAATAAGTAGGTTTACGCTTTTTGTGTGCCCTGAAAAGGACGTGAAGTGGCGGGTTGCGGTAGTTTTCCTCTCATCCCGAGCGTGCTGATGAAGGTAGACCGAACTCCCCCAGGCAGTTGCGCTATGCTCGTTTTCATTTGCATGTCGATCACTACTACAGGGATCACGTCGATACCCACTTCGTTAGCCTGGCTGCCATGAAAACAGCCCATTTCCAGGGAGGACTACAGGGAAGCCGAGGTGAGGGTCTTGGCCAGTATGTTGTGCCTGGCCATGACCTACATGTCTGATCAGTATGTTGTGCCTGGCCCTGACCTACATGTCTGATCAGTATTTTGTGCCTGGACCTGACCTACATGTCTTATCAGCATGTTGTGCCTGGCCGTGACCTACATGTCTCATCAGTATGTTGTGCCTGGCCCTGACCTACATACGAGGATCAGAGAAAGCAGATGTGGTCATCACCAGTGGCAACACTAGACAAGCTCTATGGCAGTGTCGACAGCCTCAGGATGACCGCTGCTTTTTTCGAAAAAATAAAGGTGGACGTCTGACAGCGAACATAGAAGAAGACGAAAAAGAGTATGAATTTCATAACATTTTTATAGTTTTGCCAGGACAGGGTTAAACAGTCTAGTCATCGATTTTCAACTGCCAATGAGTTCTTGTACGTGAACATGTACACGACATGTCCGTGTTTTTCGTCAATCTATAGTATGACTAGGACAAGCTTGAAACTTATGAGATTCGAAACCCCAACCAGGAAACGCATCTCAACAATAACCATAAATTCTCAATCAGAGGATACAAAACCTTCCGTCTCGATAGAGAAGGTCACAAAGGAGGGGTCCTGATACTGACCCGAAACTGCATACCGAGTAGCGCGGTATCTGTCAATCACACCGGACAAGCAGAAATTGTAGGAGTTGACATAATGGCTCAAGAGACGAAGCTCCGCATTTTCAATCTGTACGGACCACCAAATAAAGACCTATCGCTCACGAGTATGGACGTCAAAGACTCCAACTGCATAGTAGTTGGAGACTTCAACAGCCACTCGGAGAGATGGGGATACTCGGACACAGACAGCAGAGGTGACGAAGTGGAAGATTGAGAGACAGACACAAATCTCTCCCTAATCGGAGGATAGCCCTAGTTTCTATTCTAGAACATGGCATACCACCTCGACTCCAGATTTGGCCTTCTCCACACAGGACATACACCATAAAATAGACCGCCAGGTGCTAAACCAATTGGCAGGTAGCGACCACAGGCCGATCAGGCTAGACATTGATATGGAAGTAGGCCCACAGGAAACAAAACCGCTCCCACGTTGGAATTACAAACGAGCCGGCTGGGACAGATTTGCAATCATGACAGATGGGCTGTGTGAAACCATCAACACACGAAACAACAAAATGAAGCCCATGGTGGAAAGCCTAAGCAAGGCAATAATGCAAGCCGCCACTGAAACCATCGCAAGAGGGGCTAGGAAAAACTATAAGCCCTACTGGAATGATGAGTTGCAGAAAACGGAAGATGCAATCACAAATGCTAGGAACATGGCAGAGCGAGAACAATCTATGGAGGCAAATATCGCCCTCAAAGCCGCCACGGCAAAATACAAATACACTCTAAACCAAACAGCAAGAGAGAGCTGGAAAAACAAAACTGAAAGCCTCAACCTAGACAAAGAAGGGAACAAGCTATGGAAGCTAGTCAGAGCCATGAATGACGAAACCCCTTCAAACAAACAAATTACCATCAAGCAGGGCGAAAACTTGCTCACTGGAAAAAAAGCCGCAAACGCTTTTGTAGAACACTATGCCAGAGCAAACCACATCGAGGTCCCTGCAGATAGGCATACAGACATTAGTGAAGAGCAAAAGGGGCCCGACAACATGAATACGGCACCAGAAGAGCATATGATGGCCAAATTAACAATGAGTGAAATGGAAGAGGCCATGAGAACATTAAAGAATAGGAAATCTCCCGGAAAAGACGGGATAACAAACGAAATGCTGATGGGGCTGGGCCAAACAGCGAAGAGGAAACTGCTATCGGTCCTGAACCAAAGCTGGAAAAGGGGTATTGTACCCCAGGCATGGAAAGACGCAGTACTTGTACCAGTACCAAAGAAAGGAAAAGACAAAATAGATCAAAATGGATACAGGCCTATCAGCCTACTGAGCTGTGTCGGCAAACTGATGGAACGTATGATAAACACCAGACTGATGTGGCATCTGGAAGAAAAACGAATACTAATTCCACAGCAAGCCGGCTTTAGACAGCACAGATCCACTGAGGACCAGGTCATCCTAATAGCCCAGGAAATAGAAGATGCCTACCAGGCACAGAAACACACAGTAGCGGTTTGGGTGCTCTATGGCAGTGTCGACAGCCTCAGGATGACCGCCACTTTTTTCGAAAAAATAATGGTTTCTGTCTAACTGCGTACGATGAAGAAGAAGAAGAAGAAGAAGAAGAAGAAGAAGAAGAAGAAGAAGAAGAAACCCCAACCGTCTTGCGCTTCCACTCCTTGATAGGGCCTTTACCTCTCAGCTACAGCGACCCCTTAATAGTGACCTATTTCCTTGTTTAGGATCACATTGTTTTTGCGCATTACACAACTCTTGATAGATGCGCATTCGACTTCTTCGTTCATCCTCAAATCAAAGTCGTGGCTTCTCTTACATTCTCAGATTAAGGTCGTGGCTTCTCTTACATCCTTAGATCAAGGTCGTGGCTTCTCTTACATCCTTAGATCAAGGTCGTGGCTTCTCTTACATCCTTAGATCAAGGTCGTGGCTTCTCTTACATCCTTAGATCAAGGTCGTGGCTTCTCTTACATTCTTAGATTAAGGTCGTGGCTTCTCTTACATCCTTAGATCAAGGTCGTGGCTTCTCTTACATTCTTAGATTAAGGTCGTGGCTTCTCTTACATCCTCAGATCAAGGTCGTGGTTTCTCTTACATCCCCATATCAAGGTTTCTCTAACAAAAGTCACCGTTGTTTGTAAGGCTGTTTCTGTTTTATCTTCGTACATTTCTTCTTCTTCTTCGTCCATCCTCAGATCAAGGTTCCGGTTTCTCTTACAAAGGACACCGTTGTTTGTAAGGCTGTTTTATCTTCATACAGCTTCTGTCTCACGAGGCTAGCATTTTTCTCTCTTTTCCTGCATGTGCATGCAGCTTTGCAGAATGTGTTCCACTGTCATCATATGCTCCCCACATGGGCACCTGTCATCTGTCCCAATCCTCATTTTCTTGTAACTGTTCGTACATTTCTTGTGTTATATATGTCTGGCGAAGCCAGTATTGTTCTCACTCTTCTTGCATGAGCATACAGTTTTGTAGGATGTGTTCCACGGCCATAGTAGGCTCCCTACATGGACACTTGTCATCTGTCCCAATCCTCATTTTGTTGTAAAGATGACCCATAAGTCTGTTTTGTCCAGCTCTCAATCTGAAGATGATGGCTTGGTCTTCTCTGGAAACCGTAGTAGTTGTCTTCTTCTCGGAAGTCGGGGTGTCGATCAGCCCATTGTCCCGTGAAGATGGCTTTAATGAAGGTCTTGGCCTCGTGATGTTCAAGTCTGTTTGTGGGGTAGCACTTACACTCTCTTCTAGTCCTTCTTCAGCAGCTTTATTGCCTTCGATATTGTAATGGGAGGGAAGCCACTCTTGGGTGTTCTGCCTAGAGCTGTTAGGGAGCACATGCATTACTTGAGATCTTCATCGTTATGTTGTTTTAGAACTGTTAATTCTCTAATAGACCGTTCCATCTCCAATGAACGTGACTTTGTTGGCTAAGCCATCTGTAAATAGTGTATCCGTGTTTCGAGTGGGTATCCTCTTCTAATCTATTCTTCCGTTGATAATGTACTTTTCTAAATCTGTCTTTTGTTCCCTTATTTTCTATTCCCTCTATACTATTTACCATCTTAGGGGATTTTTTTTTTCAAGCTTGGAATTTGGAGATGTTTGTTATATATCTCTCGCTACTGCCTGGCTTATGATTGGATCTTTTGTTTTGTCATATAAGTGATTTCTTTTTAACTAACGCAGTTGCACAGACACACCTTCACCTTTGTCTTCCCACAATCACAGAGACGCACTCAATAATCATGTCACACACTTCCTCACAGAGACTAACTGGTCTATCATCTTCCCCAATACTTCATATACTCCCTCATCTTCCCCATAATGTCGTAGAAACTCCCTCATCTTCCCCACAATCTCACAGAAACTCCCTCATCCATCATCTTCCCCGAAATCTTGTAGAAACTCCCCCATTCATCATCTTCTCAATAATCTCGTAGAAACTCCCAAATCTATCATCTTCCCCAATACCTCATAGACTCCCTCATCTTGTAGAAACTCCCTCATGCATCATCTTCCCCATAATCTCATAGAAACTCTTTCTTCTATCATCTTTCACTCCATTCTTTGTCCTGTCTTACTAATCAGAAAATAAACATAAAACATATTTCCCATCATTCATAAACAAAAAGAGTGGCAGATTTTTTTTCAACATTCTTTTAATGATTAACTCCATAATCTCATACATAGATACAAGATTAAAAATAACGGACAGAACAAACAAACAAAATAGAGATAGTTGAATGATATGTCAAACCAAAGTCTGAGAAAGAGTGCCTCTCCTGGAAAAATAATTTAATGTTGTCACTTTCCCAAACTAAACTAATAATGATATGTACACATCCAATCAACTGTGTCCAGTTGGACAAGGGAGAATCTTATTGCCACTCGTTTCCAAGACCCTTGAAACTCTCCAAGTAGAATTGCCAGAAAACTGGTCCAGTTCCTGCAACAGAGTCTTGTTTGAGCGGGGTGGTCGATTGACATCATGGTCACAGAGACTAAACAACGATACCCAATTCTGATCCCAGGTAAAGATAGCAAGTCAGAGAATAAACAGAATTACTAATCGCTGCTAATAAACCTGAAGAGCTGCATGTTTCAATTTCACGTAGAAATGGTATAAAAATTATCTAGATTTTTCCAAATATATTTCCCACTTTTCCCTTAAACAACTAAATTCCATTGAGACCGACCGTTAATCAAATAATATTACATCCAATATATGAGCAATCATTATACAAAGTTGTTCCCTCTTCATATTTTTCAACAAGATCTGGAATGATAGAAGTTTTTGGAATCCAGGGATAAAAGCGTCTCATTCATTGATATAGGCATTCAATATATTGAGCATTAGTGATGTGGAATGTGCGACTGTTAAACTACCATCTCGTACTGTAAGACTTCCATAAATGCCACAGATGTGTCTAAATGACATGTCAAAAATTGCACAAGAAATTTAGAGGAAAAGCAAGACACATAAAATTCGTCTGGACCAAATTATTTTACACTGTCCATGTAAAACAAGTGTCATGGAATGTATCTTATACCTTTTGAAACAAAAGAAACCACAAACAAGAGATCAGACAATGCTCTAATATTGATCTGTTAAACCAAACATGATACCTAGCATATGATTCTTGAAAGACAAACACAAACCACATTTCGTTTTTGAAAAAACAAAACATTTTATAAACACATAATCCCAGATTTGGAATTTATCAAAACAATATGTCAACAATGATTTCAAGAACAGAGTAAGCCGTCCTAGCGGAAATGGCTGGACATTATTTCTTGGTTTTCCTGTACCAAAGTCATAATCATAAACTTGTTTCTTGTCATTGTGGAGTTCCAGTGATTTATTCTGAACTTTCATAGAAAAAAATATTTTTCAAGTTGTGAAATAACTAAGAGAATAGAAAGACATTTGTTAATAAACATGTCACCCAATTTGAAGTATATAAACAAATACTCAGAAGAGAAAAAAAGTAAATGTTAATCAAAATCAAAAGAGAAACCCAATAAGAAAGGCCTGTTACCATTTACAATCTGACGCAAAATGAGATTTATTTCTGATGCAGAAACTTGCTCATTAAGTCCAGCCTGTTCTTGTAAATAAATTACACATGTGACGACATCAATACCAGCACCAATTAAATAAATAGCTTCAAATTTATATATGACTTAGTCAAGTGCAAAACAAAAGAAGTAAGCTATTTACACATTGTTAATTCTATTGCATTTGCTTAAAATAAGCAACATATATAAAAACAAAACTAAATCTATGAACTAATAAAATAATGAGAAGGTTCAATGAAATCAATTGTGTGCTTCCCTCTTTCTTATAACCAGAAACAAAGTTTCTGGTTGGAAAACCTTTGTCATTAAATGCTGGTTTATTTGTTTCTTACCTTGTCTTGTCTACTTAACTGCAAATGTCTATGTTTTTTGCAGTGACATCCTATGATATTTAAATACCCACCCACATCTCACAGAGGTTTCTGTTAACTATGTACATACATATGTGCACACATTTATATAGCAAAGAGTCAAGAGAACTATTCTACGTAACAGGACAGCACACTAAGGGGCCACTTTCTTGCAGTTTATTAATCATTTGAATGAATTCTTTTTGTAACAAATTTGTCTTTAACAATACGTAAATATGCTGTACTTTTAGTTGTGAAAGTCCACTGCACTTGCCCTCATTATGTCAACAAATTGAATGTTTAGTTGTTCTAAGTGTTGATATGAGACAAGTTATAGGTATGATATGGTAGAAGTACACGTTTTTGTCAATTTGAGCAAGCCTGCATTTAGAATCATTTTAAATATTCACACATTTTGCCTTGGTTTATTTTCAGCAAAACAACACATTTGTTTACATTTTCTTATAGTAAATGGCTGACAGTAAATGGATAGGCTTTGCAGAGAGACCAAAAATAGCCTGACTGTTAAAACATGTTAACATTGAAAAAAGTCATAGGCAGGTCTGTCAGGATATTCAGAGTATCTAACCTCAAGTGCCAACAGTAAAATAAACATTTACAAATATATCTGAATAGAATCAGTTTCATCAAAACATTCCATTGCAGTCAATGTGTCTGTTACACTTTAATCAGTTTCATTTCTCTATTCAAATTTCAGCAAAACATGAAATGAAATATATTCTAAGCTAATTATAAATGCATGCACAAATTATAATTTATTTATGCAGATGACAATGAGAATGTCATGATTTACAATGTGTTACAACGAGTATGTCACCATTTACAATGAGAATGTCATGATTTACAATGTGTTACAACGAGTATGTCACCATTTACAATATGCTGTCATTTCTATAGGCTCCATTTTGTTGATATAATTCTTACTTACATCTGTTTTAAAGACACTGTACACAAACAATAGTGATGTAAAAGTTCATTTGAGACAAAGAATAATGCTACTATTGCTTATTTTTAGGGCACTTAACATATAGACAAGCATTTATTATATTTCTTATAAGGTAATTAAACATATATGGTTTGTAAAGGCAATGTTTATCAAGATAACTATTATTAGCTTTGCCTGTTTAGAGGGGATTTCCCTATAAAGTTGTTTACTGGTATTGCTTTTATTTATTTTAAAGGCACTTTGCATACAAAATAGTTATAAATCTTAGCTGGTCAAAAACAATATTTGTTATTTAACATAGGTTTTGTCTTTACCTGTTGAAAAAGCACTTTGTTTAATATAGTTGTTGCTTTTACCTGTTAAAAAGACACTTTGTCTAATATAGGTGTTGCTTTTACCTGTTGAAAAGGCACTTTGTCTAATATATTTGTTGCTTTTACCTGTTGAAAGGCACTTTCAGCAAAAAATAATTTGTTCTTGTACCAATTTTATAGGCACTGCTTATTACACGGCACTCTGTACAAAGATGATTATATGATAGTAGTTCAAGGCACTTCATTCTCAATAAGCAGCACTTTTTTTCAAAATAAACAATTATTATATCCAAATGTGGCATACACTGACTCTGGCCAAAGACAATACGTGAGCAGCCACAGTGACTGTATCAGAATGCTGAAGACATTAAGGGAATCATAATTGGTATGGGGACAGATGGTACTGGCTGTGAGGAAATTGACCCTAGTTGATTGACAGAATCATCATTGGTGAGAAAGTATGAAAGATCATCAGAGATTAATGACACTAGAAAGGGGAGCATGAGGTTCGACAATTCATCAAGATGTCAGGCAACATGAATATGCTACATATACTTATATAGCCTCCAGTATGTGATGAGAAATCAGTATGGGTGTCTCTGCTACAGTGGTTGGCAGAGTTATAGCCTATTATAGTATAACTGACATGACCAACCTCTTGTATGAGAATAAAGCCTGTGGTCAGTTACAGTTGCTCTGATGCCGCTACATGAAACCATAGTTATATCAGGAGTCCAAATGAAACCAGTTATATCAGGAACCAAATGAAACCAGTTATATCAGGAGCCCAAATGAAACTACAGTTATATCAGGAGTCCAAATGAAACCACGGTTATATCAGGAGTCCAAATGAAACCAGTTATTACAGGAGTCCAAATGAAACCAGTTAAATCAGGAGTCCAAATGAAACCTGTTATATCAGGAGTCTAAATGAAACCAGTTATTACAGGAGTCAAACCTTCTGACTTTTTTTTTTTTTTTCTTCATTCGTCTTATTTCTCTCTTCCCCAAGGCATTGCATTTTTGTAAAATTTTGCGCCTACTGGCCGAGTGCATCCAACTTAGCATGCATTTTATGTAAGGGTCAGCTTCCTCCTATGACAATGGAAGAGCTCATCAACTACATTCAACAGTAGCAATAGTCTGGACATTCAATATGGATAGGCGGTCGTACCCAAGCCACACAATAACAACCAATCAATCAGATGACGCTGGAACTGATAAATCTATGGCTATAAGACTGTAGAGAAAGACAGGACAGACCAGGAGTGTGCACAGCCAGGGAGCTACAGAAACCATCTTCTCAATATGTATTTGTATGCCAGAAGTGCAGTCATGTTGGCTGTTATAAACAGTAATCATAAATCCTTGATCAATTCATAAAATGGAAGTTGTTTCATAAATCAATATATATATATAGAATACTTGTAAACCATTGTCAGGTCAGGGAAGACACGAGATATAAATCAAGATGGATCAAGGCACTTCAATTAATTATCCAGATTGTTCTGTCAACAACCCCTTGCGGGTACTGTTCTTTCTAGCGCTGCACAATAGATTAGGCATAGTTGCCACCTATTTTGGATGGTTCACGAGCCCTCATGTAACTGAAAAGACTTTGTGGTTGAAAAATGGCGCACCTTTACCAAACGAATAACAATCACTTTACCAAACGAATAACAATCACATGGAAGGCACTTGGCAAAATTGATTCGCATTATAACACACACATTTGCTTTGTACATAAATGATTTCATCAGATGTTACATGATTCATCAGATGTTAAATGATACACATCCCTAGTAAAATAATAGGACTCACTAACAGAACATTAAGTCTATCAGAATAACTTGCATTTTTCTGTGCTGAGCTCAGTGATTATTCTCTTAACAAATACACATTTAGTTTTATTCTATGTTTATGTACAAAATTCAAATGGTGTAACAAAGTGTCATATACCTGGTCAATATTTCAAAAATGGTACACACATTTGTTGTTGGGTGCATTGACACAGACCGTGAATTAGGAGAAATAACTGTAGTATTTGTTCCAGAAAATCTGATTACTTGCTTTAATAACTTACTTCCCCTATAGGCCACAAAAGGGACTACTTAAAATATACATTCAAGAGCACAGGTGGTGAGTGCAGAAAGTTAATCCCAGCCAGTCAGACAAACACAAGGCATCTCCCAATACCAGCCAGTCAAACACAAGCATCTCCCAATACCAGCCAGTCAGACAAACACAAGGCATCTCCCAATACCAGCCAGTCAAACACAAGCATCTCCCAATACCAGCCAGTCAAACACAAGCATCTCCCAATACCAGCCAGTCAAACACAAGCATCTCCCAATACCAGCCAGTCAGACAGACACAAGCCTCTCCCAATACCAGCCAGTCAAACACAAGCATCTCCCAATACCAGCCAGTCAGACAGACACAAGCATCTCCCAATACCAGCCAGTCAAACACAAGCATCTCCCAATCCCAGCCAGTCAGACAGCAGACAAATACAAGCATCTCCCAATACCAGCCAGTCAAACACAAGCATCTCCCAATACCAGCCAGTCAGACAAATACAAGCATCTCCCAATACCAGCCAGTCAAACACAAGCATCTCCCAATACCAGCCAGTCAGACAGACACAAGCATCTCCCAATACCAGCCAGTCAAACACAAGCATCTCCCAATCCCAGCCAGTCAGACAAATACAAGCATCTCCCAATACCAGCCAGTCAAACACAAGCATCTCCCAATACCAGCCAGTCAGACAAATACAAGCATCTCCCAATACCAGCCAGTCAAACACAAGCATCTCCCAATACCAGCCAGTCAGACAAATACAAGCATCTCCCAATACCAGCCAGTCAGACAAATACAAGCATCTCCCAATCCCAGCCAGTCAGACAAACACAAGCATCTCCCAATCCCAGCCAGTCAGACAGCAGACAAATACAAGCAGCTCACAAGAAAATATCACTTCAATAGGCACAGGTGAATGATGTAAAAAAAACTGTCTGTGAAAAATGGGTCCTTCATGAACGCTAAATGGACCAGGCTGACAGGAAAATGCAGACACATAGAAAGCCCCAAATGTCTTCTGGTTAGTCAATGTTCAAAATATGTTAATATGGTAGAACTCATTGGTGTACCAAGTATGTTCAGATGCCAAAATGTGTACGTGTGTGTATTGGGCCTTTATGCTAAAATATCGAGGACAATCACTGGCAACTAATTGATGAGCATCAATTATCTGTGAAAGCTAATGTCAAACTAACCAGCTGTACAACCAACCCTTCTATGGTAGAATGCTTGCACAATATAAACAAAGAACCACCACAATAAACAGATGGACACATAATTAGATATGTGGAAGTGAAACAACGACCGAAACCATAGTTCTGTGAGGGTGATGTTTGAATCCAAGTTGATATCTACCTATAGAGGGGGCAGTGAGAGCTCAAGGGAATATACTTGAAGAGATAAAACAATGGCATGTCATACTGAATGTCAGCAGGAACAAGAAAGCAAAAGTTGATTCAACTCGGAGTTAATTCCACTATTTAAACATATTGCAACAGTTTGACTAGCAAGCCGACATCGCTGGAAGAAAAGAATAACTTTTATTATTTTTAGACAAAAACAAGAGGAATGGGAAGTGGGGGAGAAAGAAAGATATATTTACATAAAAATTGGAGCCAAAATAAATGAACACACGTTAACTGACTTCAGAGACAAAGATATTCTGTTCTAGAAACAACAAAATATCCAGTGAGTTATCTCCCATAGACTGGTCAAAAATAAACAATGTTTATGAATGAATGTCGAAGCTTTCGTGGCTGTGGAGCGGTTCTAGAACCTCCTTTACTGATCTCATTTACATTTCTCGTCTTTCAGTATTAATTTATACAATATTCTATTTAACATACTGTTTTTTAAAATCCCAGGTGTAAAGAACTTTTGGAATATATGTCGCCTTGGCTTAGCCCAGCATGATTCAAACCTGAACACTAAGTAGGAATTACTGGTAGCCACTGTTTTAAGAATGAGCCAAAATTATGTCGTTACAAAACTGTGTCATTCACAGGTTCCGATGACATAATCCGAGTGAATTGTTCTCAAAGAGACACGGCATACAAAATGATATCACACCGATAATTTTGTAAAGTATTCATTCGTTTTTAGGTTTAGAAGAAGATTTCAGTAAGTGATCATCTTATTTTCATGCTGGAATTCTATAAGTATGTGAAATTTATCTTTTAGAAGTTTGCAATATTGATATTTTAAAAGTTTGCAATATTGACAGTTTAGAAGTTTGCAATGTTGATAGTTTAGAAGTTTGCAATATTGATATTTTAGAAGTTTGCAAAACTGATATTCTTGAAATTTACAAAATATATATTTAAGAAAATTGCTATATTGATATTCTAGAGTTTGCAATATTGATATTTTAGAAGTTTGCAATATTGATATTTTAGAGTTTGCAATATTGATATTTTAGAAGTTTGCAATTTTGATATTTTAGAAGTATGTAATATTGATATTCAGAAGTATGTAATATTGATATTTGTGGTGCTTGAAGTTGAACCACTATTGTATTATCCTATGTAATGTTAGTAGCACCTATTTGGCTGTTATAAATTTCTTGGCAGGTGTACAGTATAGCAGGTTGCCATTACTTTCCGTACGCGTAGGAGCAATCCCACTGAGAAAAAAAACACTCTTTGTGTCTGCCAAACTGGACACTGTGGGATTCGAACCCCCTGTGTTGGGACTGTGAAATGGATGTTTCGCTCCTAGGCCACGCTGCTTCACATCTGTAATATATAAAAGCTAAGACTGCCACTGCCTATCAAACACAGCATGTATATAGATACTACTGTCTACTGTCATATGACATTTTCCCCCATTGCTGGGGTAGTCAAAGGGTTTTGAAGGCTGAGGACTACAGGCCGCTTCGCCACTGCTGTCGCAACGTCGTGTGCTGGCTATGTTTGTTTATTTCACACCCAACAGAAAAACAACATATGCCATACCGGGGATATGAACCACTGCCCTCCTTATCGGCAGGCAGGCCTCGAAACCATTCGGCCACGCTCCTCTATGTATATAGATAAAACCAGCAAAAAGCATAAATATAATGAACCGTGCCATTTTACCAACCGTAACTGTACTTAACAATTTGGAATAGATTGTTCATATTAATAGCAAACATGGAATGAAAACTTTTAAATTTTTAAAAAGTATATGCAGTCATTTTTAACTTATCTACTGAAAGAAACAAAAACTACAAGAATCATGTCTTCTAGTCACTGCTAAAAAAATGTTTTCATGATTCTTGGTCAATTGGCCTTCAATCTCAGAATATATAACAACAGAGTGGAATGTCATATAAGGGTATGTAATAGCAGCAGCAGTAATGTAAATATGTATGTTTAAGGCCCAGCAGAGCAATCTAAGACACTTGCTTTAGTTTTCATTCATGAGAATGTAATATAAGGAATGTAGATTATCTGAAAGGAATGATATTTACAACAGGTAACATATGAGCAGTGCATGTATGCCGCTGTCAGAGGCGACAACGGCCGCATGTAAATCTAGGTCAGGCAGGACATATTCAATAAGTTGTCTCCCATATAGACTTGATTGCTACTTTCAGTCTTCACTTGTCTCTGAAATGTCTCAGTAAGACTTGTCTTCAGATGTTTCTGAAATGTCTCAGACATTTTTTCACTTGTCTCTGAAATATCTCAGACATCCTCAGATGTCTCTGAAATGTCTCAGCTAGACTCGCCTTCACTTTCTCTGAAATGTCTCAGACTTGCCTTCAATTATCCCTGGAATGTCCGAGGCTCGTCTTCACTTGTCTCTGAATGTCTCAGCTAGACTTGCCTTCACTTATCTCTGAAATGTCTGAGACTCAGCTTCACTTGTCTCTGAAATGTCTTAGTTAGACTTGTCTTCACTTGTCTCTGAAATGTCTCAGACTTGTCTTCAGATGTTTCTGAAATGTCTCAGACGTCTTCAGATGTTTCTGAAATGTCTCAGTTAGACTTGTCCTCAGAATGACAACCGAGCAGATGCTGTTTCTCATGCTGTATCATGAGATGCTTAGCTTCAAATTCTCTCTCACAAAAATGGCATACATAGACTCGTTTCATCGTCATAGGCTCTTTGTCTGGCTGAGCCGAGACCTTTTCAACTTTAGGTGACAGAGATTTGGACATGTCATCGTGATTGTTGTTATTGTTGTTGTTGATCCTGTTGTTCTCCTCCAGCATTTGTTCCAGTGTCTCTGGCTCCAGTTTTGTGCCAGGGAAGTGGATCTGTATATGTGGGAACATGGCCTGCCTGGAGGTCACGCTGAAGTCACAGAAGGGACAAGTCAAGTTGTCCTGGGTGCTGTGACACTTCGTATGGTCTTTGAGAGCACTCTGGGATGAGGCAGTGAATGGACAACGTTGACACTTTAATTCTGGCCCAGAATATCTCTCTAGCTGGTTCGTAGTTCTTTGAGATTCTTTCTTGATACTCGCTGAAGTGAAAGAGTTTTTCTGGAAACTGATCTCTGTGTCTTCAGACTGTTGTCTCCGTAATGGACTCCGTGCTGTGGAGGAGGCTGGTAAACAGATGCTACTGACTGCGTTATGCAGACGAAGGTGCTGTCGAAGAATACCGATATTCACAGAAGCATATGAACATTCAGTACAGGCAAATTCTGCACCAGAGTCATGCATGGCCTTATGAACATAGTAACTGTTTTTTGAGTTTGTTTTATAAGGACACAGTTTGCATGGGTAGCTCTTCTTGACAACAGTCAGTTTGAATGGTGGAGATGATAGTGTGTGGGTTTCACCATCTTCCTCGGGCTTGTCAATGTGTTTAAATTTGGCCTCAAATTCTCCCAAAGAGCCATCTTCAAACTCTTGATTCAGAAAGACTTTATCATCGGGACTGGGGTTAAAGGTTGGCTCGCTCTCATGAACTCTGCGGTGCTGATACAACACTCCCATACGATCAGCACTCCAGTCACAAAAGTCACATATGTAGCGCTTCCGCACATCGTGGCTATTGCAGTGAATGTCAAACAACTTTTTCTTGGTGGCTTTGTAAGGACAGTAAAAACAGGAAAACTGACTGGCACTGCTTTCACATTTCCCTTCATCTGAGTTTTCAACTGCAGATATTTCTTCTGCGTCTCTTTCTGCATTCTGTTGAAAGATAAAATTGGTATTGAGTAGGTCTGCTGCAGGAGGATTAGGATTGTATCCAGGCTCATCCGCATGAAGCCTGCGGTGCTGGCTCAGAAGGTTCAGCCGGTCTAAACTGTAGGTGCAGTGATCACATTTATATCTTTCCTGAGTACCATGAAAGCTGAGATGTTTGCGAAATTCATACCCAGAATTACTGCTAAACGGGCAATGGGAACATTTCTGTTTGCGAAATTGTCTGTCTACATTGTCACCATCTTCAAATAGAGTTGAAACTGTGTGTGCTGCTTCAGCTTCTAGAATGTCCTTTGCTTCAAGATCAACAATAGCTTTGACATCAATTTCATCTGAATCATCAGAATTTGCACCTTCCTCATCATCATCATCATCCTCATCAAAATTATCCACATCCATTTCAGCTTCTTCACTTTCAACGTCATCAATGTTATCAGCTTTGAAGGTGTCACTAGGACTGTTAGGGTCACAAAAGATGTCGTAATACTGGCCATCATCATCTAGTGGGGTCTCGTGAGAATCGAGGTGGTTCTTGAGCAGAACAGCTCTGGCTGCTCCGTAGGAACACTTTGAGCATTTGTATTTCTTATTGTTGTTATGCTGTCTGACATGCTTGACCATGTTGCTCCTGCATGTGGTATGATATGGGCAAGTGGAACATCTGTAGCGGATTCTCTTACTGGACTTTGATCTGGGAGAATCTTCTTGGTCACTGAGCTCTGAAGGTTCAGGGATTGAGCCAACTCTTGCTACAACTCTCAGGTCTTGTTCATTCGCTTTTCTGTCCATTGATTCTTTCTTGATACCAAATGCCATGTTGTTCTCTGTGAAGGATCTGCAATCTACTGTGTAGCCACTGTCGTGAACCTTGATATGTTCGCTAATATCAGCGGTTGAATCGGAGCTAAAGTCACACATCTGGCACCGATAGCGAGCCTGCTTGCTGTGATCTGACACATGCTTCTTCATGTGCTCGGTAACAAGACTTTTAAATGGACAGAATGGACAGGACATGGCCTTGGTGGTCAAAGCTTTTGCATCTGTTTTTGTGTCAGATTTTCTAGTGAGGTCCTGTGCCATTTGCTCTCTCAAAGCATTCAGTTGTACAATTTGCAGCTCGCTGAAGTTGATCTGCTTGAAGTCGAGAACTTCCACGGTTCTTTCGTGTATGGAATGCTCTGTCTTGCAGTGATCGGACATGATATGAATGTTGTCATCAGAGAACTGGCATGTTTTACATGTAAACTTTGACATAGCGCGGTGGCTCTGCATTACGTGGCAACAAGTCTCAGCAATGGAAGCATCGTGGAAGGCACAGTGGGGGCAAACAAAATTCAGGGCATTGCCCACAGGTACAATATTGACTGGTATTCCACTCCAGGTGTACTGCTGTTTGGTTATGTACATAATGTCGTGAGTGACTTCAGGATGAGCGGGTTTGCTCTTAGAGCTAAGATCCATAGCATTGAAATCGATCATCTGTGAAACATCAGGTGGACTGTCATTGTTGTTTCCATGGATACCTGCATTAGCAAAGGCCAAATTCATTCTTTGAATCTGTTGAGCATATTTGGGGTCCTGGCTGAGAGCTTTCCACTTGCGTGTGTGGGAGATCTTCATGTGCTGGTATAGAAGATTCATCCTATCCACGCTGTAGTCACAGAACCAGCACTGGGATGTCAGTCTGCTCCCATGTAGCTCATGGTGGCGCTGGTAAGTGGCAAAGTTTGCTGACGAGAAGTTGCACTTGTCACAACTGTACCTCTTGCTACCCCTCTCGTCGTCAACTTTATTGATCGTCGTCGTCACTTGCATTTTAGAGCAGGACGTCAACCCATCCTCATACTTGTCGATCAGCTGGTGATTTCTCTTCTCAGCGATTTGCTGCTTCAAAATGTCAATCGGTTCGGTGACATAATGTTTCTTGACTGGCAGCTTTTGACCTGATGCTGACTTGGACAGGTGGGCCTGGCCAGCGATAGCCATGCTGACATCCTGTTCCTTCAGCTGGATGGGATGAGCCTGGCTGGCATGCTTGTACACGGCTGTGAGGTTGACAAACTCAGCGGGACACCACTCACACTTGAACCTGTGCATGCCTGGACTCTGCTGGGTAGCTGTCAGCTGCTTTGGAACTTCATTCAGTATCTGTTGGATTCTAGCTTCTGTGGACTCAGAGGCAAGTTTTTCATTTCCTGGATACTTCTTTTGAAGCTGGCAACTGATCTGGCTGGCTTCTGGCTTGTCTATATTGCTCTGTTGTGATTTATATTCCTTTCTGAGATGCTCTTTACCCTCATGCTTCAGCTGATCTTCATCACTGATCATGAAAAAAGTCTCCCACTCCTTTGGATTGAAAGCTGAATGTGTGGTGATGTGATCCAGCAATGACTCTTTGTCCTTGAACAGTGAGCTGCAGTAGAAGCAGTGGATGCCGCTCAGTTCGAGCTGCTCATGCTCGTCCATGTGTTTCTCCATTGTCTGGCGACTCTTGCACACAAATGGACACTTTGAGCATTCGATCTTCTTCACCTGTTTTCTTGGGTGCTTGATCCGAGCCACATCAATCTCAATCTCTGTCTGAGGGGCTGGCGAGCTCTGACTGGACTCGCGGCCAATGTGCTCCGACATCCGATGATCTAGAAGATTTTGTAAGGTCTGAAAGAAAATTGCGCACTGTGAGCATTTGAATCTGCCTTGGGGGGCAGGAGTCTTCTCTCGGTTGTTACTGAGCGTGTTTGCTCTAGGGAAATGATTGTAGCTCTTCCTGTGTTTCTTCAGATCACAAGCCCAGCGTGTCGAGTATTGGCAGACGTCACATTTGAATGGTTTGTCGTCAGAGTGGAGACCAGAGTGGCGCTTCAGCTCAGCCTGGCTCTGTGTGGTGAACGGACAATGGGGGCAGTTCCAAACCTCTGCATTGTGTCTGGAACTACTGACATGTGTAGCAGGAGAGGGCACAGGAGAATGCACGGGGCTATTTGAAGAAGTGATGCTTCCCATAATGGAGAGGGCACTAGATGTTGCTGAAATGTGTGGGTTCACACTGTCACAGGGCAGTCCACTGTTGTAAGATGCATAAATGTTATTGACATTGCTTTCTGTGGCACTACTGTCATTATTGTCGTTATTATTATTGTTGCTGCTGTTGCTCAGGTCTTGATTGGAGGCATTGGAATCTGGCCTGCTGAGGTCATCACTAGAGGATGCATCAGAAGCATTGTGGTGTTCAGACCTGATCATAATAGTGTCATGCTGTCCGTCTTCATTAGGAAGCATGAATGTCAACTGTGGCTGTGGGGTCATTTTCTTAACCTTTCCTTGTTGGCTGACAATAGCATTAGGTGGTCCATTGCTGACAGAGTAGTCTTTTCTCTTGGACCTGGTTGTGTCAATGACGTCATTGATGCCACCTCCTCCACAGCGCTTCAGGTGCTTGACAACATCCCATTTCCACTTGCTTCTGTACTCACACCTGGGACACAGGTAAGGCTTGGAATCAGAGTGGTTCTTCATGTGCTGCGTCACTTCAGAAGGCCATCGCGCGTGATAGTTACACATCGTACACTTGTAAGGTAGCTCTTCCGATTTGGCCCCTCCTGGGCTAGGACTTGATTCTGTTTCTCTGCTATTTTTCTTGCCAGCGCTGCTATCACTACCACCACTAGAATTCTGCCGATTCCTGACTGCATCATGAATGGCCTTTTGGGCCTTGTTCCGTCTATCAATCTCCTGAGCTGCTTGTGCGGCTTGGACTATCTGTGCCACTTGGTTCATGTCGCTGCTACCAGTGTAAGGGTATTCATTCAGGAAAGCTAAATTCCTGTCCATGACTGGCTCATCGTCTAGAATGTTAGGCTGACTTGAGATAAGCCTCTGGCCTGCCTGAGTGGCAGCAAGGATTCCTTCCACAGAGATGTTATCATCCCGGTTGAACAAGCTACCATTTAGAATACCACTATTTATCTCCAGCTTTGCGCGTTTATTCAGGGGCTCGTCCTCATCATCAGAGCTGCCATCTGGAGTATCCTTCTTGTCATTCCTCCTGTATGGGTTCGGAAGATTTGGGTGACTTTTCTGAAAGTGCTTGACAAGGTCCCACTTCCACTTGTACGTCGACCCACATACCATGCAAATATAGGGCCTTTCTTCTGAGTGGGACACAGCATGCTTCTGCAACTCAGCTGGCCATTTGGCCTCAAAGTCACACTTCTTACATTTCAGACTTTTCCCTTCTGATGCTCCTAAATCTTGATTGCCTAGTTCACCAATATCGTGGATCTCCATGTTAAGGAGGTGGTATGTTTGCTGCAAACCATGTGGGATTTTCTTGATTGCTTCCTTGTAATCTGTCAATTTTCTGAAGTGAAGTTTGATAAAATGGTTGTTAAGTTCATCCATGGAGTTAATCTGAAGTTTGCACTCAAAGCACCTTACAATTCTCTTGTTCAGATGGGAGCTGGTGTGGTTGGCAAACTCAACTTCAGAGGCACTTGTAAAGTCACACTTTGAGCAGTGATGTAGCCTAGGAATGAGTTGGTTGATGCTGTGTGCAGGCTTCATTGAGTTCAGATCTTCCCAAGCTTTCTCATTCTTGACTTTTTCTGTTGCTTTCTTGCTCTTTGAAAAGTCTAGTGGTTGCTCTTGGTTAAACAATGTGCTATGCTCTTGTCCATTCGCTCCTATGTATGGAGAGTTCCTTGAACTTGGCTTGCTATCTCTGGTCAGGTCAAGTGCACCTTCTTCAGGTGAGTCATACCCATTGTGTAGAGTGAGGTGAGGCAGTGCCATAGGCATGCCAGGAAAGACTGGCTGGGCAGTGCTTGATACAAATGGGCCAATCATCTTCGGAATCACTGACATGACCGAGGAAGTTATCCTTGAAGTACTGGTTAAGGTCAGGGTTGAATTGAGGAAATTTTGAGGACTGGATGTCTGGGCGAGAGTATGTGGAGAAGATTTAAAGTGAGAGGGATCCTCAGTCTTGTTAGTTTTGATTGTAGCTAAGAAGGTCTTATCGTAAATTCTCCTAGCTCCGAGCTGGGTGTACTTTCCAGATTTTAAAAGTTCAAGCATGCCAGGAGGACTGGCTACTTCCACTAGCGGATCTACACTGTGTTTCTCTTTCCAGTGCTTGTTCAAGCTTTTTCTCCACTTGTAGATATTCCCACACTGGGAACAGGCATATTTGGTTCCGCTACTGTCAACAGCCTCAAAATATTTACCTGGGTCAACTTCCTGTCGAGTTTTCTTCTTCTTCTTCTTGTCCTCATCCAAGACCTGGTCAATATTTTCCGGTGTTATTGTAATGGGCATTGAAATGCCCTTGTGGTCATTAGGTGCAATGTCCTCATCTTCATCCTCTTCATCATCTTTGATATCTTCTATTTTCTCCATCAGAAATGGTGAATTATGTCTGGATACATTTGGGAATGAAAATTTCAAGAAATTGTTCTTTTCATCCATCTTGTTTGTTGGGGCTTTCTCTGTGGAATCCAATGAAGAGTTGAGCTGGCCCTCTTCTTCAGATACAAAATGTAGTTTTCTATGTCTGGCCAGTTTATATTTGTAGACTGTGGCATAGCTGCAGAGGTCGCACTCAAAGATGTTCACCTCTGTATTGTGATTCTCATTCAGGTGATGGAGGTAGGCCCTGGGACTAGTAGTGGTCATCTCACAGTGCTGGCAGGAATAGGTTCGAGTCTGAGTATCACCCAACCTGGCTGGAGCTTTAACCATACTGTCATCATCAATGACTAGTCTGTCCTCATTATCAACCTCATCATCATCAGCGCTGAAGTTATCAGTAATGTCACTGGAAAGTCCGCTTCTCTCACCTTGGTCCTCCCTGAAATCGTGTATGTTCTGATGAAAGCTAGTTGCCATGGCGTCTGGTTCATCACCTCCATCATCAGTATCCATACGCTCCTCATCCTGTTCTCCAGTCACATTCTTAGATTTCATGTCAGATTTCTCACTGGCCTTTACAGCCTGAAACTGTAGCTGCTTTGTGTCTACAGCTAAAACTGATAAGTCTGTTTTTACAGTCACTAAATCTGTGGATTTCCCAACTTTTGCGTGTGGGAGTTCTAGCAACTCGTCTTTATCTGGTTCCATTGTAAGGTTAGATACATCCCGGTCTGAGACGCTACCTTTGGAGATGCGTTTAGGTCTCAAGACTCGCCCGGACTGAAAGTTGTCAGACACTGTTTGTGGGGATGAGCTTGATAACGCTATTCTGTTATCATCAGAGTCTGAATGTGAGGTCTGGTGAGCTGTAAATTCTCGTGCGTCAGTACATGTAAATTTACACTTCTTGCAGTAACGTTTTCTACCACGACTTGTCCCTTGAGTTTCAGTGTCTATTACTGGGGCTCCACTTCCACTAGCCACAGACAGATTGCCCGGCATGATAAAGTTGAAGCGAGGGCCTGGAAAAGACAAAGAAATAATTTTTAATTGAAAATAATTTTCTAAATTAGCTGTGGCTAATGAGGGTTGTCTATGAGGTGGCAACCTCATGTGAACAAAAAAAACGACATAGACATCCCTATACATTCTTTTAGTAAATTGTTTCTGTAAGAAGTCAATCCCTGGTAGTTTGTGTGCTAACGCTTGGGATGAAATTAAACAGGAGCAGATGATGGAATTAATACAGGATGAAAGAGATAAGATGGACGGTATAGACAGACAGTGCAGACAGCATAGATGTACAGATGAATGGACAGACAGACAGGTAAAAAGAGAGAAAGACAAAAAGATAAGGCATCTCATAATTGACCATTAACAAACAGGAATACAATACAGGACACAGGAAATATGTGATACGGGAAATATGTGATATGGGAAATGTGATACAGAAAATATGTGATACAGGAAGTATGTGATACAGGAAAAATGTGATACAGGAAGTATGTGATACGGGAAGTATGTGATACGGGAAGTATGTGATACATGAAATATAAAAGCTTTAGCTAATTAATATTCACAGATATAACTGAGAGATGTTTTCCAGTGCCCCCCATGTTGTCCAAACGTCAAAGGAAAAACTACAGATGAGACGCACGTATCAGCAGCCTGATAATGCCCATGTGAGACTGCCAGGATTAAATGATAGGCATACATTAGCTGTCAGTGTATCTATTGCTAGGTGACTAAAGAGAACTGTGAATGGCGCTAGTAATTTCATAACGTACAGACTTCCTACAAGCTGCAGTATTTGCCCTGTGCTCTGTATGGACGAGATATGGAACAAAAGGAATAAGAAATTGTTACGCTGCATACGACATACGGCCAAATTAGATATGTTTTTTTTAAAAGTGATACACCACTATACAAACTAACCTCCATAACGTAGGCGCTCCCTGAAGTCACAGACTGCCGGAACACAAAATGACAGTCCACAAAATATGAACTAACAAACCGCCCGTTCCAGACAGAGAAAACTTGAGAACGTATTTCGGTCTATCTAGAAAGGTACTGTCATGTCTTCTGAGAGCAACGTGAAATCAGTCCAGGGCAGTACAGTATATCAAGTCTTTAATACCGAGACTGCAATCACGAGACACTCCAAGGATAAGCCCCCGTCTTCTAACCTGAACCATGCTATGACTCGTTCTACCGATGCTCTCGCTGAAGCACCACTCGAGGGTCTACCAATCTCTGAAGGGCCGTTTGTTATCGCACTGATGCAAAATATCGGTCCCAACATGTTATCAGCGACACGGCTCTAGCGAGACCTTGATACTAGGACGTTATGTCTCAATTTATTTGCTGTCTTTAAGCAGAATATAGAATACTAGAACTTACAAAGATGGAAAAGATTGCCCTTTAGCATGAACCTTTGTCAAAGTACGAGATCTCAGGATTTCTCAGAATGGTTGCATGGAGACGGGGGTGGAAAGAAGAGAGATGGAGGAGAGAAACCATTTCCCTTTCATGCCACCTTACCTTTCCAAATTGTAAGTTCGGTACCCATTTACAGATGGGTAGACAGGAATGGCACGTCACATGGATGGTACGTCACAGGGGTGGTACGAGAACACAAATAATGGAGACACAAGTGTGCTAGGTTTGTACATTGGTAACTAGCTGGATTCTTCACATAGACAACTGGGGTGTTCACATCGACAACAACTAGGGTGTTCACATCGACAACAACTAGGGTGTTCACAGCAACAACACAACTATTCCAGCGCGTAAAAGAATGGGACTGTAGTTGATCTATAGAAGAAGCTCAAGTCTGTCACAGCTAACATGTGGACCCCTGCCTTTACAAGGGTTATGTGTTGGGACCCCTGCCCTTACAAGGGCTATGTGTTGGGACCCCTGCCTTTACAAGGGTTATGTGTTGGGACCCCTGCCTTTACAAGGGCTATGTGTTGGGACCCCTGCCCTTACAAGGGCTATGTGTTGGGACCCCTGCCCTCACAAGGGCTATGTGTTGGGACCTCTGCCCCTACAAGAGTTATGTGTTGGGACCCCTGCCCTTATAAGAGTTATGTTTTGGGACCCCTGCCCTTACAAGAGTTATGTGTTGGGATCCCTGCTCCTACAAGAGTTATGTGTTGGGACCCCTGCCCCTACAAGAGTTATGTGTTGGGACCCCTGCCCCTACAAGAGTTATGTGTTGGGACCCCTGCCCCTACAAGAGTTATGTGTTGGGATCCCTGCCCCTACAAGAGTTGTGTTGGGACCCCTGATCTTACAAGAGTTATGTGTTGGGACTCCTGCCCTTACAAGAGTTATGTGTTGGGACCCCTGCCCCTACAAGAGTTATGTGTTGGGACCCCTGCCCCTACAAGAGTTATATGCTGGGACCCCTGCCCCTACAAGAGTTATGTGTTGGGACCCCTGCCCCTACAAGAGTTATGTGTTGGGACCCCTGCCCCTACAAGAGTTATGTGTTGGGACCCCTGATCTTACAAGAGTTATGTGTTCAATTTGATAGCTACTAAGTTCGATAACCGTATCGGATAAGAGAGAGCGATACCAGGGTTATCTACATGGCATGTGCTCTCGTTAGACCAACTAGGCAGAATCCTAGGCATCAGATCTCGGAAGGGACACGTAAATCAGAGAGGGCGCAGACGTTAGAGTGGCGCAGACCACAGAAGGGACGTTACCATCAGCGAGGACACAGAAGCCGAGAAGCAGACATCATATGGGGCACAGACCATAGAATGGGGCGCATACATCAAACGAGGCGCAGACCACAGAATAGACGCAACCATCACAAAAGACACAGACAGCGGCGAAGTCGACATCAGGTGGGATCGCAGAATAAAAAATGGAGCTGACTTGGATAAGACATAAATATGAATAAATAACATTACACATTCTAACTGACACACATACAATAGGTGTGGAGTGGGGTGAGCGATTGTGGAGTATGGGTGGGGGAGGTGTGTGTGTGTGCAGGTGGTTAACTTCGTCTTGTGCGTAAAGAGGTGTGGGGTTGACACTCAACAACCTACCAATCTCTATATTTCTGAACGTGCACACGCACCGCTACTATCTTAAGTCAGGTACCTGTTTATAACTGGGTAGACTAGAGGGTATCGAGACCCGGTCCCTCTGTAGAGGTAAGCCAACGTTCAAACTACTCAACTACACTTGACTACACACTTGAAATGTGGCGTCGAGAGACAACGATAAAATAACGGGACAGGAAGACAGAACAATCAGATGCACAAGGACAAGAGGGATCCGAGATCTCTCAAGGCAGAGGGCATCAATCCCAGCACTGAACTAGAAGCCAAGAATCACTAGCTTATCAACACTTGAACGGCTCAAAGTTGAGACGTGTTCGATTTGAGTCCTGGATTATCTATGAACAATCGGCTTTTATCTTGGGACAAGCATAGACCTGATTTGAGGGCTCCCTGCAGCTACCATGACCAGACGGTTGTCTGGGAGACGAATGTGGCGCCAGTTTGGTTGGTGGGGAAGTGTGAGTACAGTCCTACCATTGTCATGTTGAGGCTGCAACGAGGTCACTGTCACGTACGTGTGGGAGTCTCCTGTCATTGACACACACCTGGTTAGCACGTACTCGTGGGAGTAATTCAGTTGTCGTTCGGACACATACACTCATACGCACACATACAACCAAGTGTATCTGGCACTCGAGTCTACCGCCGATCACTAAAAAAGTGGTGTCCCGTACCCGTGGATCGGCCGGCAGTGGAAGTGATAGTAGAAACAAGTCTTGCAGATGTTGTAGAAGTGAAATCAGTGTCATATGTTGTAGAAGTGAAATCAGTGTCATATGTTGTAGAAGTGAAATCAGTGTCATATGTTGTAGAAGTGAAATCAGTGTCATATGTTAAGTACAATCAGTGCCAGATGTAGAAGTACAATCAGTGCCAGTATCTTGGTCCTTCTTTATGGCTAACTCCTAGCTCTAGGAGGATCTGGTTCTCTCAATGAGATATAGTTCTCTCAAAGACGAGTGAGTTCTCTTTAGGAGGATATGATATTTAGGAGGATATGGCTCCCTCTAGGATGAGTGGATTATGTCAAGGAGGATATGACTTCCTCTAGGAGTGGGTTCTCATAAAGAGGATCTGGCTTCCTCTAGGAGTGGGTTCTCATAAAGAGGATCTGGCTTCCTCTAGGAGTGAGTTCTCTTTAGGAGGATCTGGCTTCCTGTAGGAGTGGGTTCTCATAAAGAGGATCTGGCTTCCTCCAGGAGTGGGTTCTCATAAAGAGGATCTGGCTTCCTCTAGGAGTGGGTTCTCATAAAGAGGATATGGCTTCCTCTAGGAGTGGGTTCTCATAAAGATGATATGGCTTCCTCTAGGAGTGGGTTCTCATAAAGAGGATATGGCTCCCTCTAGGAGTGGGTTCCCTTTAGGAGGATCTGGCTTCCTCTAGGAGTGGGTTCCCTTTAGGAGGATCTGGCTTCCTCTAGGAGTTGGTTCCCTTTAGGAGGATATGGCTTCCTCTAGGAGTGGGTTCTCTTTAGGACGCGTGGGTTCCCTCTAGGAGGATCTGGTTCCCTCTAGGATGATCTGGTTCCCTCTAACACGAGCGGGTTCCCTCTATGACACGCGGGTTCCCTCTAGGGTGGTAAAAAGGTTGTATATCGGGCTTTTGACCAAAGAGAAATGGCTTTAAACCAATGATACCTTTCTTCCGAAGATGAAGTAAAAACTTGCCCACTGTGCAGCGATTGCAGGGGCACGCGACCTTTATTTTCCAGTTCTACTAAGCCCACAGGAAGACCCCACCAATAGAATTAGCCGCTATACCGATAATGTTTGTAGTTCCTCTAGGACAGAAGACTCTCCAACTCGTTGTGCAAACATCAGCTTCTACATTACACAGACCAAAAAAGTGTAGCCTTATCAGTCTGTTATTAAAATCAAGAAGAGAAGTCCGTGTATGCTAGATGCATAAGATCAAGAAGAGAAGTCCGTGTATGCTGGATGTATAAACACAAATTTTAAAGAATCGATTGAATGAAGGTCGCTCATTTCGGGATATTTTCTTTTGTTTCCGGTTTTAGTAAATTCTCAAAACGTCCTTCCCTTACAAGTTGACACTTCTAATGTTGCACTTATAGTTGAAGGGGTCACCACACAAGAGTTAGTCACAGAATTCAAAGTGTTTCTAATGAAAACTAAAGATGCGTAGGTCGACCACAAGAGCTGGATCCGGCAACCAAGACAAGAAAGACTGGGTTTTCCCCACAGACTGAAGAGCGGAGACTGATGATAAGACAACTCTTGAGAGGACTAGGCAGGCGGGAATAAGGGCTAACATGGCGGATTCGTGTTGGTGAGATAAAAGAGATTCTAGATGACATTGTGTTTCCTGCAGCGCGAATCTCAAGTGCAAACATTTAACAAACAAAAAATGTAAGTTGTTACGGATAACTTTTGGGACTGACACCTCCTGTTAGTTACAGAGAGAGTGACGCATACATATTATTTGAAGGAATGTGTGAAGTGTGAGTGACGAACTGGCACGTGTGTGGACAGGGAAGGAAGGAAGGGCGGATGAGGAAAACGATGACGGACATTAGAGGGTGGTTGTGGGGGATGACAAGATGATGATGTGGAGATACGACCCAGATTCAGGGTTGCTAGCTTGCCTTCCTAAAGAACAGGGTTGCTAGGCTTGCCTTCCTAAAGCAATATGCTAAAAATTAAATTTTAAAAAAAAATGGTTATAGTTTTGTTCTTGTTTTTTTTTAAAGGCGATGTTTTGGGGGGGTTTTTCAGTTTAATTCTGACAACGAAGCACAAATGATTTAATACGAACTAACCATCTTACCCAATGATTGCAGAGTCTTCTACCAATGGGTGTAGTTGTATTGTATTTGTGTGGCTTTTAATTTATTCAGTTAACCTTTACTTGACTTGGCTGAGCCACTCCACTTTCACAATGGGGTGTAGTGTAGAGCCCTTTACCATGCGGGTGTAGTGTAGAGACCTTTACTATGGGGTGTAGTGTAGAGCACTTTACCATGGGGTATAGTGTAGAACCCTTTACCATGGGGTGTCGTGTAGAGCCCTTTACCATGGGGTGTAGTGTACAGCCCTTTACCATGGGGTGTAGTGTACATCCCTTTACCATGGGTGTAGTGTACAGCCCTTTACCATGGGGTGTAGTGTAGAACCCTTTACCATGGGGTGTAGTGTACATCCCTTTACCATTGGATGTAGTGTAGAGCCATTTACCATGGGGTGTAGTGTAAGCCCTTTACCATAGGATTAGTGTAGAGCCCTTTATCATGGGGTATAGTGTAGAGCCATTTACCATGGGGTATAGCGTAAAGCCCTTTACCATGGGGTGTAGTGTAGAGCCATATTCTATATGATATAGTGTAGAGCCATATTTCATATGATATAGTGTAGAGCCCTTTACCATGGGGAATAGTGTAGAGCCCTTTACCATGGGGAATAGTGTAGAGCTCTTTACCGTGGGGAATAGTGTAGAGCCCTTTACCATGGGGAATAGTGTAGAGCCCGATACCATGGCGGTGTGGACGTCATTTCTTGAACCTTAGGCCTAAAGTGCCTACACGATGGAGGTAGCGGGGCTCAAGTGCAACCGTCCTTAGTCATCTAACCTGGTAGGTTACCGTGTTACTTTTTTTTGCTTCCTATTTGGGCCCCAACAATACATGGGCGGATGATGGCAGGTGGCAACGAGGAAAACGATAGACCTCGGGCATTCGATGATTGATCGACCCTATAACATTGATCTATCCTATAACATTGATCGGCCCTATAACATTGATCGACCCTATAACATTGATCGATCCTATAACATATCATGGATGTTCGTTATTGAAGATGTCGAGTTTTAATAAGTTTTTATTATGATAAAGATTAGACAAGATTACATAAGACAGACATACAGACAGACAGATAGATAGATAGATAGATAGATAGATAGATAGATAGATAGATAGATAGATAGATAGATAGATAGATAGATAGATAGATAGATAGATAGAAGGTAATGAAATACGGCTATCCAAACAAATGCCCTCGGTGAGAAGAACATCCAGACGGTAAACCCGCGTTCTCCAAGTCTGGATGGACTGCATAGTTACGAGGGAAGTCAAAGATACACCTACAAGTTTATGAAGAAAATGGTTACGATCATTTATGGGACATTGATTTGTGACCAGAGAAATCTGAGACAGACTGCTAGGTGTGTCAGGGAAATGTGGGTACGAGACGTCTGAGACAAGTCACCAGGTGTGTCAGGGAAATGTGGGTACAAGACAAGTCTGAGGACTGTCCACTAAATGTGTCATGGAAATAAATGTGTTTATTTAAGGTATGCTCTATTCTGTGACGAGATGAACACGTTAGACCGCACAGGGCTAAGGGAAATATCTATATTTACACGTATACTACGTGACAATAGGCCACTGTATTATCGAGTATCAATGTCAAGTCCCAATTATCTGTTCACGTAAAACCCATTGATGATCTCGTTTGGTTCCCTCGTCAATTTATCAAGTCAGTTATTGCTTATCAAGTCGGTTATTGCTGATCAAGTGTGCAGTGTTTTGTTGTCCCATATCAGGTTCGACTAGTTATCTCTAGGCCGGACTTTCTCTACAATTTTATCAGACAGATACACTTGAAATAATATTGAAGTCCCAAAGAAGACCACCACACACAATAGTATATATACTGCTTATAGTTCGTAGACTCGAGTGAATCCTGGTGCAAACTGGGCCCTTGTTTCCTTGCTTGCATGTCACAAGAGACGACTTAAGGGTGTATGGGGCTAGCGATGTCACCATGTCAATTAAAAACCATTACTACAGAACATTACTGGATTGGAACTAATAGTAGCAGTTGGCCCGCCTTCAGTCATGTCTGACTATACAATCACGTGACGCCACTTCATCGAGCTTTTTCTTTTCTTTTTCCTTGCGGTGTTGCTGTTTCACTTTTTGTTCTTGTTTCACTTTGTGCTGCTGTTTCACTTCGTGTTGCAAAAGCTTGTTTTTATCCAGTCTTTGGTGGCTCTTCATGGTAGATCTCCACTTGGATAGGTCTGTAGCTTCATCTTCCCAGACCCACGTACAGTGTCTTCATGTCCCGCTTTCACACATCTTTAAAAATCTTCTTTGATCAGTCGACTACACTTTTGCCATCCGCCAACTATCCCTAGAGAATATATGTTGGAACGCGACCATCTTCCATCCGCGACGAATATGGACTATCCATCGTAGTATTAGCTGTTTAAGTTAAAATGAGTGTTCATGCTGGGGCGACTAGTGCGGGAAGGCCCTTCTACACTTGTCACTCTGCGCCTTTACATCGCCAATGGAAGACGTTCCGTGTTAGACCTGTGTTTTAGCAGTTGGGAAGAAATGGGTATGACGTCACGACACGTTAAAGCAGCACGAGCAGTAATGTGTATACATAATAATCGATTAATACTGATTTAAGCCCTTTCGTTAGATATTAATTATTGCTTCACACAAAATAGCAATTTATTATGTATATTGCCACTCATATTCATGCTTTCACACTAGATCAGATGGTCGTCTGTTTAATCTTGCGAGACTCAAAACCAAGACCATGGAAGTTACTGTCAGGAACTTTGTTGCTGATGACTTTGCAATTGTCAATCACATTCACCTGGAACCTGCGATCTTGATAGATCGCTTCTCCCTGGCGTGAACAAATAAATGTTGGCCTGACAATAAGCATGAATAAAACAAATGTGCTGGGACATGTCACCCCAACCATTACCATCGACAACTACGAATTAGCAGCTAGGGGCCATTTAACTCACCTGGGGCCCGTTTAACTCACCTGGGGTCCGTTATCAACGGTAACCTCTCGCTGCACCTAGACATACGCAATCGCGCTGGCAGAGCTGCTGCCATATTCTCTAGTCTCATAGTGCATGTCTTGGAAAACCCGAAACTTACAGCCAAGTCCAAGGTCTACAATGCATGTGTCGCCAGTACGCTCCTTATATGGTAGCGTAACGTGAGTAGCGTATGGTAAAGAGAGCAATGGATCAACACCTTTCACCCACATGGCATAGAAACCATTCTTGGTGTTGCGTGGAGACACGTGATGACAAACGCAGTGGTCCGTTCTTGTGCCGGTTCACAGGCAAGTATGTACACTCTACTTAGGCAGCGAAAACTGTGGTGGCTTGGTCCTCTTCGTGGCATGGAGGACGGTCGCATCCTCAAAGACATTCTCTGTGTGGTAATTGAACAGCTGACCGACCAAAACTGCGGTTCAAAGACGTGTGTAAGCGGGACATGAAGGCAATCAATTTGGCAAGTCATAGCTGCAGACCAATCCAAAAGGAGATGCAACCTGAAGAGCCATCTCAAGCTAGCCGGAAGTAAGTTCTTGTAACATAGAGAAAAGACAACACATCAAGGAGAAGGAAAACCACAATTGAGAAGAGAGTTGCTACTCCAAGGTCGCATCATGTTGTAGTTCAGTCATGACTGAAGAAGGAGCTATTACTAAGCTACTCAAAATCAAGTTCAAAGCGATGTGGATTATTAAAAAATGTCTGATTAATTGTGAACTATCCACCAGTCCAACTCAAATAATGTTTCTAATGACAGGACGCGCAAACGTGTCTATCTCATGACCCTACTATGCAGTACAAACTAATTGGGAGGCTCAACGTATAAAGGACACAATCCCATATCATGCAGTACATATGTCTTGGCTCTGACGTGTGTGCTTCGAAGTGTAGGGGCCAACATGAAACCTCGGTAACTGTTCGTCTTGTCGGCGTCGTAGCTTCAGCTTTGTGTCATTACTCTCTTTCGAAAATACGTTACCGTATTCTGCGCCATACACGACCATAGGTGAAATACAAACCATTGTGCAGGATGGCACCGACGGACTTACAAGCGACCCTTCTAACAGGAGGCCATAGAAGTTTTCACGAGTTGTTCTTATGTTCGCATTTTCACAAGATGGCGCAGTCAAAACCTTGAACCAGTCCTACCTAGTCGGCTCTTTCGACATGTCTGGCAGGTTATATTCTCACCAATTGTTCTTCTCCGTTCGAGCCCTAGTTACACGGGTGCGGTTGTTCGGTAGAGTCGCAGGGTCGGTGTCCAGTCTAACCGTGGTTGCAGCCCAATACAGGGGCGCACATCACAGTGGGGGGAGGGAGAAAGAGGGGGGTGTTTTCCTTCGTCTTCGTGTGTCGCGTCTACTGGCGCAGACGAACAGGTCTATTGGCTGTTGCGAATCACCTGAACGGGTTTTGTTGGACCGGCGCGTGAGGTGGTCTGTTTGTTTTTGCCGACCCATTTCAACTGACCGTGACGCTAATCGTCGGGTAACAATCGTTTTATTTCGCATCACAGACGTAAGAAGCTCACTATACCTGTGTTGGTGTAACAGGTCGTCGGGCTGTCTCCTCTCGAGGCTGTAGTACCCAGAAGGCGTTGACAAGTGTGTGCTGCAGGGGAAGGGTTGGGGTAACAACTAGATTAGATCGCGCGCAAGACGTGGCTTGAGGGAAAACTGTGACAGATGAGGAGAGAGGAAGCAAAAAGAAGAATAAAATGTAGTTTCTATAGGATGGTTTTTGGGCGTGCGTCTTCAACAAGTCATTTTGGTTGTACCAGGGCGAGAGAGAATTTGCGAATAAGAAAGTATGACTACTATGAAGGAAAAGATACTCGCAGAAAGAGAGTATACAATGACAGTATCGGTGAGAAGAGGGAAAATGAGATAAGAGAAGCAAATATTCATGGCATTCATCAAAATCTGTCAGCAGTGAGGTGAGACAATCTGAGGTGGCAGAGACACAATCTGGGATGGCAGAGACACAATCTGAGATGGCAGAGACACAATCTGAGATGGCAGAGACACAATCTGAGATGGCAGGGACACAATCTGAGATGGCAGGGACACAATCTGAGATGGCAGGGACACAATCTGAGATGGCAGGGACACAATCTGAGATAGCAGGGACACAATCTGAGATGGCAGAGACACAATCTGGGATGGCAGAGACACAATCTGAGATGACAGGGACACAATCTGAGATGGCAGAGACACAATCTGAGATGGCAGAGATACACGATCCTGTAGTTTCACTGTTTTCAAGGGTTAACCTTGTTTAGCCAATGTGCGACTGGTTTTGATATCTCAAGCTTGTTAGAGAGATCGAATGCCGATCTCAGAAAACGGTCCATGTGATTTATCAACTGTCGCTACTTCTTAACCCCACGAACATCAGCTTCACAACTGATAGACAGTGTATTTATACCTGCTCTGGGCTACCAGTGTCAAACTTGGTCCACATCCAAGGCTCAAGAAAGGAAAATAGCTACGTGGAGATGAAATGCCAACGGAAGGTCACGGGTGTCACCAGGAGAGATAGAACGAAGCCGTTATAGGATGTCATAAGGAGAAATAGAACGAAGACGTTATGGGATGTCACCAGGAGAGATAGAACGAAGACGTTATGGGATGTCACCAGGAGAGATAGAACGAAGACGTTATAGGATGTCACCAGGAGAGATAGAACGAAGACGTTATGGGATGTCACCAGGAGAGATAGAACGAAGACGTTATGGGATGTCACCAGGAGAGATAGAACGAAGACGTTATAGGATATCACCAGGAGAGATAGAACAAAGACGTTATGGGATGTCACCAGGAGAGATAGAACGAAGGACGAATGAACTGTACACCTTGTTCAACTAGTTACAATGACGCACATACCTTCTGACCTTCTCATATAACCGGCATCCAGGCGTGCCTTGTTGGGCGAGTGTTGAGAACAATCCTGTCGTTTACTAACGACTCTAAAGAGGAAAGAAGTCAGGGTCACCAAGATTAAATCGATGAAATCCCAGAGGAAGTGGGAACAGCCACATGTAGTATACGTACTGATAGCCAGTTATGGAGTGACAGTGGGTCTGGATCAAGCTATGACAGACTGAGAATTATGGAGTGGCAGTAGAAAATTACGTGGATTGGACATTAGACAAAAAAATGCATCCATATTATAGTTGATAACCCCTTGACCAAGCACGCGATTCTATGCAAATGAGGTCAAGATAATGGTTGGCTGATAATAATGGTACCGACACATGAAATACAATGACATCTGACAGGGCGCGCCTAGACACCCACCCCCCGCCGACACACACATGAGGATAGTCATACTAGCAAATATAACCAGAAGAAACAAAACAGTGTGACGTTACCTCCATGCTGACGATGATGCTGTAGCCCGAGCGCAGTGTAATCGAGCCGGGGTTAATTGTCTCCCAGTACACTTAGACGCCCTCAGAATATGATCACATTAAATAAAGCGCAAACACATTTAGTCCTTCCCCATCGGGCGTCACAATGAAAGGTTTTGGTTTGTTTAGGAGAACGTACAACGGTCGATTGGCCCTTTCTCTCTCTCCTCGTCCGTCCGATCGGGGAGGTAAATAAATGTGGCCGGGTTTCGTCAACAACCGTCTGTTCTGTCTGCGACCGACCGACCGAGGCAGAACTAGCTTGCCCTGCCCGTGTTTTCGTTTCAAGCGACGGCTGGACTGAGGCAACACGTGGGCCAGATGGTGGGCCAGCCTCTCCAAACCTGGCAGCAACACGTGGGAGAGAAAGAACCAAAAAGGCAGGGTCCTAGCAACTGTCGCGCTGTCGACTCATCCGCATCGCCAGGGCTGCTCTACCCAACTGTAGTGCTGTGTCTGGCCCCCTCGCTGGATCTCTCCGCACACGTCAACTGTCACGTGACCCAGAGACTTGGCAGCTTCTCCGTTCTCTCAGGACGCCAGGTATGAACAAATACAGGTAGGATGGGTGGTTGTGGTAGTGGAGGGAGGAGGTAATATGGGGGAATAAAGGGAGAGGTAGAAAGGGGGGGGGGAGCCGGGAGAGCCATTAATTTAAAGCAGAAACAAGGGTTAGGATTAGGGAACACACACCAGCCCGAGGGTGGGAGTAGGGGGGGGGGGGCGGATGAACAAACGAGAGGACAGGACCTGGAGGAGAGGTGGGTCTTAAGGAGGGAGGATGGGCATACGAGAGGACAGGACCTGGAGGAGAGGTGGGTCTCAAGGACGGAGGATGGGCATACGAGAGGACAGGACCTGGAGGAGAGGTGGGTCTCAAGGAGGGAGGATGGGCAGATGAGAGGACAGGACCTGGAGGAGAGGTGGATACGAAGGAGGGAGGATGGGCATACGAGACAGGTCCTGGTGGAGAGGTGGATACGAAGGAGGGAGGATGGACAGACGAGAGGACAGGACCTGGAGGAGAGGTGGATACGAAGGAGGGAGGATGGACAGACGAGACAGGTCCTGGAGGAGAGGTGGATACGAAGGAGGGAGGATGGACAGACGACAGGTCCTGGAGGAGAGGTGGATACGAAAGAGGGAGGATGGACAGGCGAGACCGGTCATGGGGGAGAGGCGGATACGAAGGAGGGAGGATGGAAAGACGAGACAGGTCCTGGGGGAGAGGTGGATACGAACGAGGGAGAATGGACAGACGAGACAGGTCCTGGAGGAGAGGTGGGTCTCAAGGAGGGAGGATGGACAGACGAGAGGACAGGATCTGGAGGAGAGGTGGATGCGAAGGAGGGAGAATGGACAGACGAGACAGGTCCCGGAGGAGAGGTGGGTCTCAAGGAGGGAGGATGGACAGACGAGACGACAGGTCCTGGAGGAGAGGTGGATACGAAGGAGGGAGCATAATCAATCGAGGTAGGACCCATATACCTGTGAGTTAGGGAACCAGGAGATGGGTTTCGGTGGCGGACAGGTAAGCGCCTTGCACCAAGTGACGCATGGCTGGAGATCTAGGATCTTGCTTGTTGTTCTTCAACTGACGCGGCGACTGGCTTGGGTGATCATGCCGCAGCATATTGGTCGCAGCAATCACAGCGTTACTCAATCTATGTTTCGTGATATGTCACGAGAGGCCCGTGAAATATTTCTAGAGGTTAAGCCACATGTGTCTTTAGAAGTTCCGTGAAATGTCTTTAGAAGTTCCGTGAAATGTCTTTAGAAGTTCCGTGAAATGTCTTTAGAAGTTCCGTGAAATGTCTCCAGATTAGAAGTTCCGTGAAATGTCTTTAGGTATCCCACCAGAGATAGTGGTTGAATACAATAACGGTGGTTCGAAAGACAAAGCCTATCTCGCAGTTGGGGGTCATGGAACGTGTCAGAGACGCCACAAGAACTTCCCAAGTGTCCTCTTTGCCGTCAGCACTTCCAGGGATACAAGGGGCTGAGCTTGTCTGAGGGCGTCCAAGTGCAATGAATCGGTCCTATGAACTATATAAAATGTTTCTCAATTTTCTGGTCACACTGATTTGCCTTTGATCTTTAGTAGCTCAACTTTAGAAAATTATGAATACATTTAGATGCGGGGGGGGGGGGGAATAAGAGGCCGCGGGGGAATAAGGGGGCGCCGTGGAGGGTTATACCGTATAACGTACACAATTTGTTCCCGTTTTTAAAAAATATGTTCAGCTAACGACTGAAATAGGGGTGGGTGGGGAGTACTTCCAAATTGGAACTTTATTTAGGAAACGGCCCACTAGGAACATTATTTAGGAAACGGCCCACTAGGAACTTTATTTAGGAAACGGCCCACTAGAAACTTTATTTAGGAAACGGCCCACTAAGAACTTTATTTAGGAAACGGCCCACTAGGAACTTTATTTAGGAAACGGCCCACTAGGAACATTATTTAGGAAACGGCCCACTAGGAACTTTATTTAGGAAACGGCCCACTAGGAACATTATTTAGGAAGTGGCCCACTAGGAACATTATTTAGGAAGTGGCCCACTAGGAGCATTATTTAGGAGACGGCCCACTAGGAACATTATTTAGGAAGTGGCCCACTAGGAACATTATTTAGGAAACGGCCCACTAGGAACATTATTTAGGAAGTGGCCCACTAGGAACATTATTTAGGAAACGAAATGTGTGGGTGGTTTAAGAAAATAAGTTTTTGTTGAAAAGATGAGATTAAAGTAACTGGTAAACGCAAATATTGAGAGAGAGAGAGAGAAGTAGTGTTGATGTATTCTTACAAAACACATCAATTGAGAGAGAGAGAGAGAGAGAGAGAGAGAGAGAGAGAGAGAGATGGTGGGTGCGCTTATTCATTAAAAACACATCAATGCACATTGAAAGAAAAGAAAGAGCATGAGAAGACAGAGTGAAGATACAGAGAGAAAGAAGACAGAGTGAAGACAGGGAGAGAGAGAAGACAGATTCAGAAGACAGTGAAGACACAGAGAGAGAGAGAGAGAGAGAGAGATGAGAGATGACAGACCAACTATTCACATTTTTTTAGCGTGCATTCCACACAGCCATTAATATTCTGACAGTTTTGTCTTTGTTCTAGGTTACGCTACCATTTACCTGGTCCCACCACTTCCAGCTACCGCCCGAGGGCACCACTCTCTAGACTCGAATTCTCGCGGCCGTCACAAACTCCATCGCTCTATGATCAATCCCGACCAGCATATTTGGCCTCGTCTGAAACTTCCCGAATCCTCGACCAGTGACTAGATCTAGCCCAGGGGAAGGGGACAAGTCAAGCAGAAAGTTGACGGATCAGGATCTTCATGGCTTTAGCAATTCCCCAAAACATGAGTCGTGTAATGTATTCACGTTTGCTTTTTTAAAATTATTTTTAAGCCGGAGTAGACACGAACAGAGGCACACAGAAGCGGTGCAGACGAGAGGCAATCATATATACATATAGACAACACAGGATAATAAGGTAACAAGATAGAATCACAGGAGGTGCATAGAAGAGACAGTACAATAAAGGATGCAGAGAAATAACGGGCGAACGTGTCGATCAACTGCAAATTGGTGCCTAGATTACTAGGATAATTATATAGCTAGGTAACTGTCCACCTCACCTCATAAAAAGCAGCGGTCTTCTACAATGAATTCCCAAACACCTTATCCCCGACAGCATTGTCTGCTGCTCTGGGGCTATCTTGACATTTACCCAGAATGCATCAAGGACTCGTGTAGCAAATGTAAATATATAACCAAAAAGAAACACTAGGAAACGACACAATACGTTAAAGAGAGAAATGACAGTCTACAGGTAGACATAAAAACGGGTCATGACAATAACACAATCTGTGGGTACGCTTGTTGGAACCACATCACGTGTGCAGGCAAGAACGTGCATTCTAAAATAACAATTACGGCCTGGGTGGGGAGGAGAATTAGAGACGAATCTGAAACACCATTTTAGAAAAAGTGACAATATAGGGGGAAGACGATGCAAGAGTGGATGAGTTGACAGCATCCATAGACTCGCATCTGGCTGCTGGCGTCAGGGTCAGTGACTCACATCTGGCTGCTGGCGTCAGGGTCAGTGACTCACATCTGGCTGCTGGCGTCAGGGTCAGTGACTCACATCTGACTGCTGGCGTCAGTGACTCACATCTGACTGCTGGCGTCGGGATCAGTGACTCACATCTGGCTGTTGGCGTCGGGATCAGTGACTCACATCTGGCTGCTGGCGTCCGGGTCGGTGACTCGCATCTGGCTGCTGGCGTCAAGGTCAGTGACTCACATCTGGCTGCTGGCGTCAGGGTCACCGACTCACATCTGGCTGCTGGCGTCAGGGTCAGCGACTCACATCTCACTGCTGGCGTCAGGGTCAGCGACTCACATCTCACTGCTGGCGTCAGGGTCAGTGACTCACATTTGACTGCTGGCGTCAGCGATCTATAGAATGAACCCGTGTGGCCCTGAACCACCAAGTTAATACCTAAAACAACCCGGGTGCCTCTGTACACAGGGACACGCAGAAAGGTAATCAGATATCTTCCGGGAATCGGAAAATGCATGTGTCTATACTTCAAAGAGCCGTATCTTCGCTGAAAGAAAGGGAAGTTATATGTAGTCCGTTAGTAGACGCTGCTGTCAGGGATGAAGTGTTAGACATCATTGATTTAGGTGGTTCGCCAGTTAGTTTTTACAGCTGATCGAATATACCGTGTCCATAATGGGCTTCGAACGCGTTAGCTTCGCCGTAAGAAGCGAGCCGTCTACCACGTGTGAAGGAATGGAAGACAACATACAAACACACGCAAGAAGTGAACATACTTTGAGTGATCAGCGAAGGCGCCAGGACCGATTACTACGTATACCTCCCAGAAGCCTCGTCTGCCACTCCTGATAGACAGACCAGCCATCAGGCTAATATGGCGACATGCCTCCGAGCTATAGGCTCATCAATAAGCTTCCAATCCGCGACAGAGCAAACTGGTCGGTGCATAACCTTCGACCGTTATCTCTTGCCTGGGAGCCAGTTGGGCAGACAGACTTGGCCAATCTATCACAACCTTCAATCACACTGAGCCGTCTCAGATGAGACATATAGGCCTGACTAAGCACTGTCTTCTAATCGAGGCTATTGGAGATATATAGCTGGCGTGTCTTGTGGTGGAGTTAAGAAACACGCCACTGCACGATTTGAAAAAAGGCAATAACAGACTTTCCATCGCAGATCCGGGAGCCCCTTACTTGGGAGGAAAGAGTAGGCGTGCAGTATAAGACGACCAAAGAGAGTTGTGCATGGGGCTAGCTAGCAACCTCATAGTATAAAACAAATCGGTGCAATAACCACTACGGCAAAATGGCGCAAAGAGCCGAGGGTTCATGAAGGACATCACGTTGTCTTATAATCCGACTGGAACGGACAATAGATAAGAAGAATAAAAGAGTGTGGGAGAGGATGGTCGAGCCATTTGGACACATGCCCTTCTGACCGAAGACATGTGTTCAATTCTCGTTAGGGTCTGCATTTTCTTCTGCGGTGGGTAAAATAAAACAGTGCACTTCACGATAAGTTCAGGCGTAAGTGGCCTTTAATTCTCAGACATATAAACCTGGTGTAACCAAGGATATTGGAATAAACGTGGTAATGAATAAAACTTTAAATCATTTAAAAAATAAACACGAAGACTGCATTTCTCCTCAGGAGGAGGTGTTGCCGCCACGAAAGAGTTCAGGCTTGCTTGTCGAATATGTGTGTAGGACTATGGGGCTCTTTTATAACCGATAGACTTCTGGTGGCTAAAAGGGTTGTCCGGAGCCTAAAATGGTTGTGCCTTCATCAACATAAAGTTCAAACAGTGTCGAACAGTAGGAACTTGGAGGAACACGTAGGAACATGGAGGAACACGTAGGAACATGGAGGAACACGTAGGAACATGGAGGAACACGTAGGAACATGGAGGAACACGTAGGAACATGGAGGGCACGTAGGAACATTGAGGGCACGTAGGAAAATTGAGGAACATGAAGGAACATGGAGGAAAATGAAGGAACATGGAGGGTTCGTAGGAACATGGAGAGCACGTAGGAACATGAAGGAACATGGAGAGCACGTAGGAACATGGAGAGCACGTAGGAATATGGAGGGCACGTAGGAATATGGAGGGCACGTAGGAACATGAAGGAACATGGAGGGCACGTAGGAACATTGAGGGCACGTAGGAAAATTGAGGGCACGTAGGAACATGAAGGAACATGGAGGGCACGTAGGAACATGGAGGAACATGGAAGGCACGTAGGAACATGGAGGGCACGTCGGAACATGAAGGAACATGGAGGGCACGTAGGAACATGGAGGGCACGTAGGAACATGGAGGGCATGTAGGAACATGAAGTAACATGGAGGGCACGTAGGAACATGAAGGAACATGGAGGGCACGTAGGAACATGGAGAACATGAAGGAACACGGAGGGCACGTAGGAACATGAAGGAACATGGAGGGCACGTAGGAACATGAAGGAACATGGAGGGCACGTAGGAACATGGAGGGCACGTAGGAACATGGAGGGCACGTAGGAACATGGAGGGCACGTAGGAACATGAAGGAACATGGAGGGCACGTAGGAACATGAAGGAACATGGAGGGCACGTAGGAACATGAAGTAACATGGAGGGCACGTAGGAACATGAAGGAACATGGAGGGCACGTAGGAACATGGAGAACATGAAGGAACACGGAGGGCACGTAGGAACATGAAGGAACATGGAGGGCACGTAGGAACATGAAGGAACATGGAGGGCACGTAGGAACATGGAGGGCACGTAGGAACATGGAGGGCACGTAGGAACATGGAGGGCACGTAGGAACATGAAGGAACATGGAGGGCACGTAGGAACATGAAGTAACATGGAGGGCACGTAGGAACATGAAGGAACATGGAGGGCACGTAGGAACATGAAGTAACATGGAGGGCACGTAGGAACATGAAGTAACATGGAGGGCACGTAGGAACATGGAGAACATGAAGGAACACGGAGGGCACGTAGGAACATGAAGGAACATGGAGGGCACGTAGGAACATGAAGGAACATGGAGGGCACGTAGGAACATGGAGGGCACGTAGGAACATGGAGGGCACGTAGGAACATGGAGGGCACGTAGGAACATGAAGGAACATGGAGGGCACGTAGGAACATGAAGGAACATGGAGGGCACGTAGGAACATGAAGTAACATGGAGGGCACGTAGGAACATGAAGGAACATGGAGGGCACGTAGGAACATGAAGGAACATGGAGGGCACGTAGGAACATGAAGGAACATGGAGGGCACGTAGGAACATGAAGGAACATGGAGGGCACGTAGGAACATGAAGTAACATGGAGGGCACGTAGGAACATGAAGTAACATGGAGGGCACGTAGGAACATGGAGAACATGAAGGAACACGGAGGAACACCATTCACGTGGATGAGCAGTAACAGGAAGCGTCTTTTGTTGCTGCCAACTTTGCCTCGACTGGGATGAAAAAGAATGTACGTACTTCCTATACAATCTCAGAAAGGTCTCTAAACGTAGGTCCTACAAAATCTCAGAAAGGTCTCTAAACTTAGGTCCTACAAAATCTCAGAAAGGTCTCTAAACTTAGGTCCTACAAAATTTCAGAAAGGTCTCTAAACTTAGGTCCTACAAAATCTCAGAAAGGTCTCTAAACAGGTCCTACAAAATCTCAGAAAGATTTCTAAACTTAGGTCCTACAAAATCTCAGAAAGGTCTCTAAACTTAGGTCCTATAAAATCTCAGAAAGGTGTCTAGGGGACGGCGTGGCCTAGTGGTTAAGTGGCACGGCTCACAAGCCGAGGGTGCTGGGTTCGATCCCCATCACAGCACCGGCCGTTAGCCCGGAGAAGCAAACCCTTAGAAAATGCAGGAGTAAACAGACCCTTACATAAAATGCATGCTGAAGTCGGATGCACTGGGCCGACAGGCGCAAAATAAAAACACAGTTCAACGCACACCGCCTTTGGGGATTAGAAAAATAAGGCGAACGCGCCCAAAAAAAAATAAAAAATGGTTTTTAAACGTACGTCCTATACAATCTCAGAAAGGTATCTAAACTGACGTCCTATACTATCTAAGAAAGGTCTCTAAACTTACGTCGTATATAATCTAAGACAGGTCTCTTTCAGAATTGATATTCACAGATCACGAGACGGCACGTATAACATCAGATTGTAGCTGCAGCCAGAAACAGTCGCCAAACTTAACGGCAGTGGTTCTAAAGCTGAGAGTGAGGACATCCTGTAACCAAATTGCTGATGCCTTATATCAGATGTATAACAGGGCTGGCATATCGTTTCTCCTCCGCTCATTAAGGTGTACATCAATTCGCATGAACGATAGAAGTACTGTGCACAAGGTAGACAGTAGTCTCGGTTAGACAACAATATGACATACACATATAAGTACAGACAGACAACAATACGGCAGACACATATGAGTATAGGCATATACCAGTACACAGACTTATCGGCAGGACAGACTTGGCCAGACAATACTATGACACATATGTCGGTGCAGACAGACAGACAGCAGACACGGTTAGGCAACAATAACGACAAATATGGCATAGACAGACAAAAATGTGACAGACACATTGGCGTACGCAACAATATGGCAGACATTACGACAGACAAACAGACACGATTGGACAACACAGTGACAGACATACATTGAAACAGACAGACAAGCAGACACGATTGGACAACACAATAACTGACATACAAGAACATAGATAAACACACATAAGACAGACATACATCAGCATAGAGACAATACGAACGTAGGCATATAAGCAGTGGCGGAACTCACAGAGAAAATGGGTATGGTGAGGGGACTATGATGAGCATCTTACAGGATCGAATCAAACCATTCTAGTGGGTGGGCAAGGGAGCCGCTATTCATTAGCCATATCAGTTGCGCTTACACTGAGGCGGCCTATCGGCCCAGTTTGTATTCATATCATTGCTTGCATGACGTGTTCTTGGGATATAGCTTAGGAAGCACTGAGGCACAGATAGTTCATAGGATTTGGGGGAAGAAAATTGTGAGGACTAAATGTGAGTCACTGGAAGGAAGAGTAACCCGTGGCCTTAGTCACAATTAGGCTGCACGAGCCAGTTAAGTGTGTGAGAGAGAGATAGAACTGACGATTGAGAGAAAGCCATACAGAGATGTAGAGCAAGAAAGGAGAGAATAAGGGAGAGAGCAAGAGAAGTGTCGACAGAGTATAAGTGAAAGAGAGTGAGAGAGAGTCAGAGAAAGAGAGTGTGAGAGAGTCAGAGAAAGAGAGTGAGAGATGGACAGAAAGAACCACTTACAGCAGCAGAGACGCGTGACGAATTGCATTCATACAAATTGTAGTAAAAGAGAGACCAGATAATATCTTCACTGCAATCAGGCAACTACAGACTGAACTAGCAAACACACAACAGACCAACACACAACAGACCAACACACAGCCCTGTGCCCGTGTGGGCAACTATAGACTGAACTAGCAAACACACAACAGACCAACACACAGCCCTGTGCCCGTGTGGGCAACTATAGACTGAACTAGCAAACACACAACAGACCAACACACAACAGACCAACACACAGCCCTGTGCCCGTGTGGGCAACTATAGACTGAACTAGCAAACACACAACAGACTAACACACAGCCCTGTGCCCGTGTGGAGAACTACAGACTGAAATAGCAACCATACAACAGACCAACACACAGCCCTGTGCCCATGTGGAGAACTACAGACTGAAATAGCAACCACACAACAGACCAACACACAGCCCTGTGCCCGTATCGAGAACTACAGACTGAACTAGCAACCACACAACATACCAACACACAGCCCTGTGCCCGTGTGAGCAACTACAGACTGAACTAGCAAACACACAACAGACTAACACACAGCCCTGTGCTCGTGTGGAGAACTACAGACTGAAATAGCAACCACACTTAATCCTCACGATATACCTTATGCAATAGAAATAAACGCCGTTATAAGTTTTAAATTTGTAAAGAATTAGAAGAAGAAGCAGAAGCAAAAGAAGAAAATTTTTCCACGTTGAATGTCTGTGAACTGCTCTGGAAATCCTTCATGGACGGACGATATGAAGTGAATCTTGGATTTGCTTTCACACAATGCAAGCATATACGTAATGGACCCCATTCCGGACTGAGAAAACAAACTGACGGACTGTTTGTATAATATATTAACTTGTAATTTGTGTGTTATTTTCTAACTATGATAATGATGTATGTTCACATTGCTCAGGTACGGAGTAGGGTTTTACACGGATGAAGAAATTAATGTCGTTTATCCCGGTAGTAGTTGCACAGTGTGTAGATTAACATTGTATTTTATCATATTTAAAATGTCTCGGCCTAGCTAGGGCTTGAACCGGCGTCACTCAGTTACCAGGCTGTTCTCCCAACTGAAAATAATATTTAAAAAAGTAAGTAGCGTGCCCTTGTCAGAACCTCGTTTCTGAAAACCGCTCACCTATTTGGTGGTTATAAGGTTGCGTGGCAAGTGTGCAGTACGGTAGGTTGCCATTAGCTTTCCGTACGCGGAAGAGCGAAGAAAACACCATGTCTGCCAAACTGGACACGAGTGTGATTCGAACCTGGGTACGTTGGGAATATGAAACGGACGCTTCAACCCTAGGCCACACAGCCTCCTGAAAATAACATACAATATCTTCCATAACATCTCCGGTGACGCTGGGATAATCCTCATCTCCATCCAGTCTTTCTCCGCCGTTCCTTCTCAAATAATCCCATCAATTACCTTCATAAATGGTCCTTCTTTCAAACAACCATCGCCACCATACAATGTATCTACCAAACGGGCTGAGGAGGGTCATGTAGTCACTATACCCCCTTTCATGGAGTCGACAGATACACATGTGTAAACGTGGGACCATTCTTCGGCTGAGTGTGTTCGTTGAATATGTTCTAATACTATGTTCGCTGCCTGATAGTTAATGTATGTATAGCTGAATTTATTCAAGAGGCGAGACAGAATAAATTCATGTAAAACTGAATCTATTTGAGACGTCTGATCAAATAAATGTATGTGAAGCTAAATCTATTTGAGGTGTGGTATAATGAATGTATGTGAAGCTAAATCTATTTGAGACGTCTGATCAAATAAATGTATGTAAAGCTGAATCTATTTGAGGTGTGGTATAATGAATGTATGTAAAGCTGAATCTATTTTTGAGAGGTGTGGTATAATGAATGTATGTGAAGCTAAATCTATTTGAGGTGTGGTATAATGAATGTATGTGATGCTAAATCTATTTGAGACGTCTGATCAAATAAATGTATGTAAAGCTAAACCTATTTGAGAGGTCTGATAGAATGAATCTATTTAAAGGGTGTGATAGAATAAAAGTATATAAAACAATCTATTTAAGGTTGATAGAGTGAATTTGGGTATAACTGAATCTATTTAAGAGGTATGACAGAATGAACGTATGTAACACAATCTATTTGAGCTCTCTGATAAAATGAATCTGTGTAATCTAAGGAGGTAGAATCAAATGCATGCCATGTAGCACTGACTCTATTGGCGTCGTTACTCAAATAAGACAAAACAGATTGGAAGAGTAGAGTGTCTAGTACATACATGTTTTAGTCTTCAGATTTGATTTATGTTATCGCTGGGATGGGGGGAGAAGACAGACCGTCTGGTCTGAGTAAACAGACTGATCAGACTATATCATTCAGGATCAGGTAAAACGTACTGATCAGACTATGTTAGTCAGGGTCAGGTGAAACATACTGATCAGACTATGTTAGTCGGGGTCAGGTGAAACATTCTGATCAGACTATATCATTCAGGATCAGGTAAAACATACTGATCAGACTATGTTAGTCAGGGTCAGGTGAAACATACTGATCAGACTATGTTAGTCAGGGTCAGGTGAAACATACTGATCAGACTATGTTACTCAGGGTCAGGTGAAACATTCTGATCAGACTATGTTAGTCAGGGTCAGGTGAAACATACTGATCAGACTATGTTAGTCAAGGTCAGGTTAAACATTCTGATCAGACTATGTTAGTGAGGGTCAGGTGAAACCTATTGATCAAGACCACACCTCGCTTACAAGAAGTTCTCCCCCGCAAACAGGCTGTTTAATGTTAGTCTGACTAACGAGGTGGGTATCGGGACTTGTCCCCAAATGATCCCCGCATTTCACTACAGACAGATGGGCTCTGGTCTACCTTCTCCCGCACGACTCGGGATGTGAGAAGAACCACTGTAACCCGTCACCAAACACAGTTGTCAAGAATATCTAGCCCAGGCACGGTCTTGTCAGCCGTCGATACTGTCTAGAGCGGATGGTAAGGGCATCCTCACAACAGACATTGACAGCATCCTGAATGGTAGAGTGCTTGGCTCGTGCGACAAAAGAACAGGTTCTGATCCCCCGTCTTAACTCGGTTCAGTTCACTTAGCTCTAAATGGTACTTGACTTACAGTGCGGAAAGGCGAAGTGACGATCAGAGAGATTGGTCACAGAGTCCACTTAAAAAAAGTATCTCTCTGGTTTCCAAATAAGCTACAAACCTACTGCAGCGAATTGGGGCCAGGTTTCGAACCAGAACCCTTTGCTTTGTGAAACTGTCGCTATCATTACTCTGCCACATGTTCTCTTACACACGTTTAGGCACGCAAGGTCCAACTTGTGTCCTGTTTTAGCGTGCTTATCATGATAACTCCTGAATACCACCACAGTTTTCAGGTTATCACGGAGCCAGATAAAGGAGGCGAACACAACAGCGGCCATTGGCAGATTAAAGAAACGTGCTCTGTGGCTGAGGCCCCCTGTGGATGAGGCTGGGACCCTCTGTGGCTGAGACTGGGACCTGTCGTGGCTGAGGCTGGGGACTGTCGTAGCTGAGGCTGGGACCTGTCGTGGCTGAGACTGGGACATGTCGTGGCTGAGACTGGGGCCCTCTTTGGCTGAGATTGGGGCTTGTCGTGGCTGAGACTGGGACATGTCGTGGCTGAGACTGGGACCTGTTGTGGCTGAGACTGGGACATGTTGTGGCTGAGACTGGGACCTGTCGTGGTTGATTCTGGGACCTGTTGTGGCTGAGACTTTGGTCTGTCGCTAGATTTCATTCAGGGATTATACAGTACAAACCATGTTCTGTTAACCTTTACTTCTTGTTATCAAATGTGATTGCATCGTCTAATTAGTGCAGCGGTAGAGCCTCGCTTTTGATGGCAAAGATATGGGGTTCTATTATTTGTATTATTAGTGTTATTACTTTTATTATCATTGTGTTTTGGCTTGGCTTCGTTCGTTCTCAATCTGCCGCTACCAAATCCTAACACCGGCCTAAGTAGCAGAATGTAGTCCGGAGAACGGAATGCTGTTGTGTCGTAGTTTACATCTTGGCTGCGATATTTGCACCTTTCGGTCCAACACTTCAGCAAGCATTTTTTTAGTACCGGGTTAGAATTCCCTCTTCGATCCCTTCTCCTTAGCCAGTCTGCCCTGCTGCAGCCTGTTACCCAGGATCACCGCGTGGAGGTGTAGAATGGTCTTGGCAGCTCTGGTTCGCTGGCCCTGACGTTAGCAGTCAGCTATGGGTCGCTGACCGCTGCAGCTCATACGCTATTATTATTCTTTCTATTATTATCCTTTCTATTATTATTCTTTCTATTATTATTCTTTCTATTATTATTCTTTCTATTATTATTGGTACTATTGTAGTTATTATTATTATTATTGTTACTATTATTTTTTAATTAAAATAATACTTTGATGTTTTTATTACTATTATGATTGTTAATATTATTATTATTGGCAGGTCCTCAGCAGCAAGCACATCAGTCATAATGAGGTTATCAATAGCAAGCTAATCATCTAGGAACTCTGGGTCTCTCTTCTTACCTCACTGTTTCATTTTCCTCTGTCAAACAATCCCACTCTTGCACAACTTTCACACGCGCCATCAGGGTGAGGGCCTTCCACTGCACTTTGGTTGGGCTGGTTTCTGAGAGTGCACAAACCTAGCATAGGTACATACAGACGCACACATGCATCCAAGCACTGATTTATAATTCTTAATATCACGCAATTGACTACGGTCTGGGGTGGAATAGGCGCGCCTCCGCCAGTAGAAACTAGTGAGGCAAACACGTACAATAAAAAGAATAATCAATGGCAAGCCAGGTGTGCTTATGTTGGCTAACTAGCGGTGGTGAGGTGGGTGTGTGTGTGTGTAAGTGGGTGGGGGGGGGGGGAGCAAAACATTAACAAGAAAGACTAAGATATGACGACAAATATTAGTTAACAGAATAATTAGAACATTACATGAATATATGTAAAGACAAGGGAGGAAGTGGTGATTTAAGCAGAGTAAAACCTTGGCAACGAGATGAAAGTGGAAGAGAATGAAATGACAGACGATAGATAAAGAGAGATGAAGAGCAGCAGCAGAGTTACGGAAGTGATGTCGAAGGAGAGGAGTAAACAGCAGGACACAGTAAACAGCAGGACACAGTAAACAGCAGGACACAGTAAACAGCAAGACACAGTAAACAGCAGGACACAGTAAACAGCAAGACACAGTAAACAGCAGGACACAGTAAACAGCAGGACACAGTAAACAGCAGGACAAAAGAAAGGGGTGGGGTGGGGCGGGGTGCACAAGAAGAAGGTGGAGAACACAAAGAACCAGATAGAAGGAGAGATGTTCTCCCTCAATCGTGTCCCGGACAGAGAACCGGATAGAAGGAGAGATGTTCTCCCTCAATCGTGTTTCCGACAGAGAACCGGGTAGAAGGAGAGATGTTCTCCCTCAATCGTGTCCCAACACAGAGAACCGGATAGAAGAAGAGATGTTCTCCCTCAATCGTGTTTCCGACAGAGAACCGGGTAGAAGGAGAGATGTTCTCCCTCAATCGTGTCCCGGACAGAGAACCGGATAGAAGGAGAGATGTTCTCCCTCAATAGTGTCCCAACACAGAGAACCGGATAGAAGAAGAGATGTTCTCCCTCAATCGTGTTTCCGACAGAGAACCGGGTAGAAGGAGAGATGTTCTCCCTCAATCGTGTCCCGGACAGAGAACCGGATAGAAGGAGAGATGTTCTCCCTCAATCGTGTTTCCGACAGAGAACCGGGTAGAAGGAGAGATGTTCTCCGTCAATCGTGTACCGACATATAAATTCTTTTACAAACTCTCAGCTCCATACTTTCACTCACTCCATTCTATACATTCTAAAAGTCCTCTCATTCTTTCCTATTTTATCTCTCTGTTCCAATCTCTTCTCTCACTGCCCCTTCCAAACACTTTACTTCAACTTAATGTTTCAATATTTTCTCTCTCCATCCTACAAATTGTCCCGTCACTACTTTCTCTCACTCCATCCTGCAAACCCTCTCAGCTCTCCATTTTCGATCCATCCTACAAATTGTCCCGTCACTACTTTCTCTCACTCCATCCTGCAAACCCTCTCAGCTCTCCATTTTCGATCCATCCTACAAATTGTCCCGTCACTACTTTCTCTGACTCCATCCTGCAAACCCTCCCAGCTCTCCATTTTCGATCCATCCTACAAATTGTCCCGTCACTACTTTCTCTGACTCCATCCTGCAAACCCTCTTAACTCTCCATTTTCGCTCCATTCTACAAACCCTCCCATGAAACTGGCTGCTCCAACATGGTAGTTTGATCAGTCCCTATGACCTGATTTGGCCGAGTACCTGGAAGTACCAACACGTGCCAGGCTCCACCAATCATCTAATCGCTGGCACTTCACTAGACTAACCTCTGAACAGACAGGTAATCTTCAACAGCGTTATGATCGAGCTAAGTCGATCAGTGATTGATAAGGTGTCCTGATACAGGCGTATAGGTGTGTGTGTTAGATATGTGCATAGGGACCCTGTGACTGCCACTTATCGACTACACGAACAGCACTGACATACCAGCCGCACATTATTAGTTACTCTATCTTGCATGAACTTTGGGTCAGGCCATTGACAGCACACAGACAGCACACACCAGTGCCAGCACACACCAGTGCCAGCACACAGACAGCACACACCAGTGCCAGCACACACCAGTGCCAGCACACACCAGTGACAGCACACGTCAGTGACAGCAGACGTCAGTGACAGCACACACCAGTGACAGCACACACCAGTGACAGCACACATCAGTCACAGCACACACCAGTCACATCACACGAACATATATTGGTATACAATTTAAACAACAAAACTTATGTTAACATTACATTCGATTGCAATTGTTAAACCGTATATTTGTATGGCCGCTCTTTGTTACCATAATATGTTGCCCTTATCCCTTTGTTACCATAAGAAGTTGTCCTTATCCCTTTGTTACCATAAGAAGTTGTCCTCATCCTTTTGTTACCATAAGAAGTTGTCCTTATCCCTTTGTTACCATAAGAAGTTGTCCTCATCCTTTTGTTACCATAAGAAGTTGTCCTTATCCCTTTGTTACCATAAGAAGTTGTCCTTATCCCTTTGTTACCATAAGAAGTTGTCCTTATCCCTTTGTTACCATAAGAAGTTGTCCTTATCCCTTTGTTACCATAAGAAGTTGTCCTTATCCCTTTGTTACCATAAGAAGTTGTCCTCATCGTTTTGTTACCATAAGAAGTTGTCCTTATCCCTTTGTTACCATAAAAAGTTGTCCTTATTCCAGTGTTACCATAACATGTTGCCCTTATTCCTTTGTTACCAGTATCAGATGTGAATCCTTAACCCTGTGTTACCATCGTTAGACGTGGTTCTTATCAATGAGACAAAAATGACAACGTGGGAAGTTGAATGTCCGAGACAGGTGTGGAGAGAAATAAGGACATTCGAAATATTGTGAGGGCTGCCCTTTTTGCTAAATACACAGCAAGATAGAAAATAAGATACGTCACAAGAATACAACTCCCCATATATCCAATTAGAAGATCAGATTTCAAAGCACGAGAAAGACAACGCGGCAGATCCTACAGCACGTGATCATAGCTAGCCACACAAAACAGTTCAAAGAGAGTCATCTGCGGCTTATTAGCACAAGCGAACGGAAAACGTGGTAAGTGCTCAATATGATGATTGGTAATGTTGTTATGTGTAACGCAAGAAATGATTCAAGTAAGCAACACACGTCAGTGGTATGAATTGAATATTCAGACCAAGAAATTTAATTTTTTTAAAAAAAGGCTGTTATTAATAAAGTCGACTCGACATCCACTCTACAGATAAAAATAGACAACCAAACCCTGGAACAGGTCAAGAGCTTCTCCTATCTGGGAAATATAACAACGGAGAAAGGAAAATGAGAACATGAAATCAGGAAGGAAATTGGGATGGAGAAATATGATTTTATCAACATGAGTCATGTCATATATTGGCATCCAAGCAAGTCCCTCACAAATAACAAATGAGAGTGATCAGGTATTATGTATGCCCATGTTACTGTGTGGATCAGAAACATGCACAATGAACAAACGATTGAGATAAAGAATAGTTTTGAAACGTGAATACATAAAAGAATGTGATGGGATGTCCTGGGAAGACAAGAAAACAAATAAGGTAGTCTTGGAGAATGTATAGGGAGAAAACAGAACTGGTGAAGGCAATCAGAGAACGGACGCCGAAGAAAAGAATTACGATATTTTGGTCACATCAAAAGATAATGACAACTGATAAGACTTTTGGTCACATCAAAAGATAATGACAACTGATAAGACTTTTGGTCACATCAAAAGATAATGACAACTGATAAGACTTTTGGTCACATCAAAAGATAATGACAACTGATAAGACTTTTGGTCACATCAAAAGATAATGACAACTGATAAGACTTTTGGTCACATCAAAAGATAATGACAACTGATAAGACTTTTGGTCACATCAAAAGATAATGACAACTGATAAGACTTTTGGTCACATCAAAAGATAATGACAACTGATAAGACTTTTGGTCACATCAAAAGATAATGACAACTGATAAGACTTTTGGTCACATCAAAAGATAATGACAACTGATAAGACTTTTGGTCACATCAAAAGATAATGATAACTGATAAGACACGACTTAAACCCAACTAAATGGAGACTGTACAAAGGAAGTAAGAAGACGACTGACTATGGTAATAAAGAGGCAAAGGAGTATGCAGAACCTATGGTATAATACAAACAAAGAACTAAAACTAAAAATCGTAAGAACATGCATTGTTCCTGTGGCTACCTATGGTTGCGAAACATGGACATTTACAAAAGCACTAAGAGCGAAGATCGGTGTTTTTGAGACACGTTAAACGTTAAATAAACGTTAAACGACACAACGGACTGAAAAGAGTAGTTATGGAGGGCACGGTCACTGGAATGCGAGTCAGGGATCGACCGAGAAGAAGATGGACTCAGGACATCAAGGAGACGCTGGATTTGACCTTGGAGCAGGCCGGAAGACAGTTTCTTACAGATAGGCTGTCAGGAGAGCGATTTTCTGCAAAGGACATGATACATGACGATGAAAGGCATAGCTCTTTGATGAAAGGCATAGCTCTTTGATGAAAAGCATAGCTCTTTAAAGAAAGGCATAGCTCTTTGATGAAAGGCATAGCTCTTTGATGAAAGGCAAAGCTCTTTGATGAAAGGCATAGCTCCTGGATGAAAGGCATAGCTCTTTGCTGAAAGGCATAGCTCTTTGATGAAAAGCATAGCTCTTTAAAGAAAGGCAAAGCTCTTTGATGAAAGGCATAGCTCCTGGATGAAAGGCATAGCTCTTTGAAGAAAGGCATAGCTCTTTGAAGAAAGGCATAGCTCCTGGATGAAAGGCATAGCTCTTTGATGAAAGGCATAGCTCCTGGATGAAAGGCATAGCTCTTTGAAGAAAGGCATAGCTCTTTGAAGAAAGACATAGCTCTTTGATGAAAGGCATATCTCCTGGATGAAAGGCAAAGCTCTTTGAAGAAAGGCATAGCTCTTTGAAAAAGGCATAGCTCCTGGATGAAAGGCATAGCTCTTTGATGAAAGGCATAGCTCCTGGATGAAAGGCATAGCTCCTGGATGAAAGGCATAGCTCTTTGAAGAAAGGCATAGCTCCTGGATGAAAGGCATAGCTCTTTGAAGAAAGGCATAGCTCTTTGAAGAAATGCATAGCTCTTGGATGAAAGGCATAGCTCTTTGAAGAAAGGCATAGCTGTTTGAAGAAAGGCATAGCTCCTGGATGAAAGGCATAGCTCTTTGAAGAAAGGCATAGCTCCTGGATGAAAGGCATAGCTCCTGGATGAAAGGCATAGCTCTTTGAAGAAAGGCATAGCTCTTTGAAGAAAGGCATAGCTCCTGGATGAAAGGCATAGCTCTTTGAAGAAAGAGCATAGCTCCTGGATGAAAGGCATAGCTCTTTGATGAAAGACACTGGATATGCATTGGGAGCGTGCCAGGGGTAAACAACGTTACATGTCAAAGAATAACATCAAGAATGGACAGATAAAAGTCTAAGAGAGCAAACATATCAAAGTATGAGACATTTCGGCCGACCTCCGCTGCGTTGATGTTACCTGGACTGAACTGAGAAAGTGAAAATAATATTCTGAATAATATTAGTAAGCTGTGTATTATCTATCTGTATCAGCCGTGTAAGTATTTGTTCTTGAACAAGGCTGATGAATGTGATATTGTTTTATCGACGATGAATATCTAGCAGTCTGGGCTGTGTTTTATTCTGTTCACCGCGAATGTTTGTGGAAACTGTTTGTGATAATTTTGTTGCAGTTATCTCCCTTGCCTATGTTCATAAACTGTGAGGTAAAATGGCGGTAATTTATTTTAAATTTTTAAAGTCATGACTAACACATCTTAACATTCAAATGCATAAAACAAATAATTAACATTATTTTTATATAAACTGTACATAATGTGTGCCAGACATAGACTTTGACCAAGACACAAGAACGAAAAGTCGTGTCTTGTCAGCTAAGATGTTTGCAGAAAGAGGAGATGATAGCTACTAGAAAATGACTGAGAAATCTAGAAATTTGATAGAAAGAGAACACCAAAATCCATGGCATATTAAGAAAGACATAAAATAATGGCAAGCATGATATATATATGCGCAGGGATGTCTCACAGCCTACTCGTTGCACGATCTAATGGCAGACAGATGGGCTTCAGAGCACGAGCAAGACTAAGAAAATATTTTAGCGGCATGGATTGAAAATGTGCGCGGCCACATATATGACACGTGAAAAAAGATTGCACCTGCACCGCCACCTAACGAGATTAGTTGACAGGTGACATCACTTTGCAATCAAGATTGTATCAATATGTACGTACCATATCCACTGCGTCTAAGCGAAGCCAAAAGTCAAGAGGTAACTGTGGAATCTTAATTCCGCCTAAATTAATAGTGTCAACTAAAGACGATCAACCACCATCCAAAGCGAGGCGACGACTGTCCGTTAGGTACCAGGATGCATCAAGCGCCAGGTTTGAAAGTACGTACCACGAGATACACAGCGACTTAACCGAGGCTAATCTCGCTGGCTCACTAGAGTGTGTCTTTGTTTGAAGGTTCTCTGCCCACACTTATTGTCCGCTTCGCTGCTACGATTATTTTTAGATTTGTTTCCTGCTAACTTCTCTAATATCTATTGGAGGAAATTGCATTTTAAAAAGTTATTTATTTCAAATGTAGCTAAGGACAACAACACATTCCATTTCAGAGTTGTTGTCCGGCTGGGGCAGAAGGAACGACGGCCGGGGTAGAACGAGTCCTTAAGATGCCAATGTCCTTCGTCGTAACTTATCAGGAGCGCAGCATCAGAGATAAACTGCTGTCAGATTTCAGATTGTCAGGCTGTTCAATCAATAGACTATATCACAGACGACTGGCGTAGGAGACTAGGATGTTTACAACCACTGTTTACCACTACTTATTGACAGGACAATCGTTGGTAGTTTTATTCCTTGTTATCGAGGCTGAGGCTATGTTTCTGAGCCTCATCCGCTTCAGTTTATTGATCCGCTTCAGTATTCTTGCATCATACATGATCCAAGAAATCTTTATTATATTAGAGACAATGTATATTTGCATTTCTAAATGGCGAAAGAAGCAGTAACTATCACATACTAGCGATACAGTAACAATATGATATATGCCTAGTGTTCTACACAGTAACAACATGATATAGGCCAAGTGTTCTACACAGTAACAACATGATATAGGCCTAGTGTTCTACGCAGTAACAACATGATATAGGCCTAGTGTTCTACGCAGTAACAACATGATATAGGCCTAGTGTTCTACGCAGTAACAACATGATATAGGCCAAGTGTTCTACGCGGTAACAACATTATAAATCACTTGCTGTTTATACAGTTACTGTACGATATAGCACAGTTTATATATATAATGTAATTGCACTATATAGCACAGGCGCAGTAACAACCCGATATAGCAAGTGCTGTATGTGCAGAAACAGCCAGTTCTAGCCAGCAGACGTCCAGCACCAGTTTTCTGACAGGAAATGGCGACTGTCGCTGCTGAGACTTATACTGGATCTTGACACACTTTGAGAAATGTTTTCTAAACAGTTTTCATCCGAAAGCTGTTTCTTTCTCACATTGGAGAGCCCATCTCAGCTTCTCTATCAACCGATGTGGTATAACAGACGAGACTTCAAGAGGAGTCGCTTCCCATCCTGTTTCAAGGGGTTGCCGGATTGGGCTTGTCAGATAAGTACTGCAGCATCCTGGGACGCTTTGTTGAAAGATGAGAGGGGGTGGTGGGGAGAAACTGGAACCTGGCCGAAATTTGTTTTAGCTGTGAGGGAGGGGGGGGGGGGGGCGCATGAACCGGAATATGTAATAAAGCGTGTCAGTGACAGCCAATACACCAGAACTGGGGTACCCAGTGCACTAGAACTGAGCAGACCTGAGTGCACTAGAACTGAGCACACCAGACCTGAGGACAACAGACATGAGGACAGCAGACCTGAGGACAACATACCTGAGGACAACAGACCTGAGGACAGCAGATCTGAGGACAACAGACCCGAGGACAGCAGACCTGAGGAAAGCAGACCTGAGAACAGCAGACCAGAGGACAACAGACCTAAGCGCACCAGACCTGAGGTCAACAGACCTAATCGCACCATTAATTCTAGTCGTGAACTGTGTGCCTATCCCTAATTGTTCAACGTCTTTCAAATTAGTTCTAACATCTTGTCAACTAATCCACATTCAATCTTATATACATTGTCTCTCTCTCTCTCTCTCGTCCCATAACCCAGGGACATCACATCGTGTTCTCCGTGAATACCTTATCTCTCTCTCTCTCTCGTCCCATAACCCAGGGACATCACATCGTGTTCTCCGTGAATACCTTATCTCTCTCTCTCTCTCGTCCCATAACCCAGGGACATCACATCGTGTTCTCCGTGAATACCTTATCTCTCTCTCTCGTCCCATAACCCAGGGACATCACATCGCGTTCTCCTTGAATACCTTGTCTCTATTGTTATGCTGCACACGTCGGGTGTACTTCCCCAATTAACTCGCGGCTTGCTGCTTCACTGTTGGCGAGTGTACCCTGGTTGCGGGTTTCTAGTAGTTCTCACATCCGAGGGCGTACTGAAGAAGGTGGAACTGGGCTCTCTTCGCTATAGTGCAACGCATGGCTTCTCAGTCGGGTCATCTCAATGGGGATCCTCTACACGCTTAATCATGTCTTCCTTCTTCACATTTCCTCTATCCCCCCCTCCCCCCCCCCCCCCCCCCCCCCCCCGTTGGCTGTGGTGAATGACGAATTTCATTTATTGTTTGTTATTTAGGGCTCGAAAGGGTTACAAACGAAACCTGTTGTTACTGTGAAATAACCGAAGGAAGTGTAACATTAGCATCGATACCACGCGGTCTGACTTTGCTTTGGTTTCCTTGCGACCAGCTGGACAGACCAGGGAAAGCACGCGCCTAAGAAGTGTGGTCTGATCTGGCGGTACTGGCCAGGGCCTGAGATTAGCAAACACACAACAAACTATGAGCCCAAATCTTGTCGCGCTGAGACAATTGTGGCGTCTGATGTCTCCAACAGGGAAGGGGGGGGGGGGGGCTTTAACGGTAGACATTCTCGGCAGTGTTTGCACGTGCTGGTAAGGAGACAGGTTTAACATTCTGAGCTGCGGAATGAAGTATATAGCACGGGCGAAGGAAAGACGAAGTGAGAGTGACAGGGAGAGGAGGGGGGAGGGGGGGGGGGGAGAACATACATTTGGAGCAGATATCCTGCATAACTTCTCATACGTCTACACTTGGGGTGGGCAGATTACATCCCCAGAGCTGGATTACGACATAACAGCCCAAAATATACGATCACAAATCCACCAAAAACTAAATACTACATCTCCGACAGGGGGTGGGCCTAAAGAAATGATTCCAGTTTGTATTTTAGACTGACACAATCAATCTATGACACAATCAATCTATGACTATGACACAATCTATTACGAAATTCACAATCAATGACACAATCAATCTATGATACGATCAATGTATGACTATGACACACTCAATCTATGACTAAAATACAATCAATCTAAGACTATTACACAATCAATCTCTGACTATGACACAATCAATCTCTGACTATGACACAAATCTATGACTATGACACAATCAATCTATGATATAATCAATCAATCTATGACACAATCAATCTCTGACTATGACACAATCAATCTATGACTATGACACAATCAATCTATGAGACACAATCAATCTATGAAACACAATCAATCTCTGACTATGACACAGAACTGTAGGATTGCAATCGATCCTACCGACATGCCTTAACGAAAGATATTCAGACACCTCTTGATAATCCTAATCAACACAATTGCCTGTTCCATTGTCAGTCTTTGCACCCGTTATCTGGAGGTCGCTGGTTCTAATCCCAATTGCCTATTATACTGTTTCATGTTGTCTGGTGTATATGTCTGGTGTGTATGTTGTATATGTCTGGTGTTTGGTGTGTATGTTGTTTGGTGTGTATGTCTGGTGTTTGGTGTGTATGTTGTCTGGTGTATATGTCTGGTGTGTGTGTTGTATATGTATGGTGTTTGGTGTGTATGTTGTCTGGTGTATATGTCTGGTGTGTATGTTGTATATGTCTGGTGTTTGGTGTGTATGTTGTTTGGTGTGTATGTCTGGTGTTTGGTGTGTATGTCTGGTGTTTGGTGTGTATGTCTGGTGTTTGGTGTGTATGTTGTTTGGTGTGTATGTCTGGTGTTTGGTGTGTATGTTGTTTGGTGTGTATGTCTGGTGTTTGGTGTGTATGTTGTTTGGTGTGTATGTCTGGTGTTTGGTGTGTATGTTGTCTGGTGTGTATGTTGTATATGTATGGTGTTTGGTGTGTATGTTGTTTGGTGTGTATGTCTGGTGTTTGGTGTGTATGTCTGGTGTTTGGTGTGTATGTCTGGTGTTTGGTGTGTATGTTGTTTGGTGTGTATGTTGTTTGGTGTGTATGTTGTTTGGTGTGTATGTCTGGTGTTTGGTGTGTATGTTGTTTGGTGTGTATGTTTTATGTTTTCTCTTGTCTGGTGTGTATTTTTTTCCTGTGTACTTATAATGTCTTATCCATGCAGTTGTTTGCAATTCTTATTAGAGCTAGCATTCAGTACAATTCTTATTAGAGCTAGCATTCAGTACAATTCTTATTAGAGCTAGCATTCAGTACAATTCTTATTAGAGATAGCATGCAGTACATTTCTTATTAAAGCTAGCATACAGTACAATTCTTATTAGAGATAGCATACAGTACATTTCTTATTAGAGCTAGCATTCAGTACAATTCTTATTAGAGATAGCATTCAGTACAACTCTTATTAGAGCTAGCATACAGTATAATTCTTATTAGAGCTAGCATACAGTACAATTCTTATTAGAGCCAGCATACAGTACAATTCTTATTAGAGCTAGCATACAGTATGTGACGTGGATGCCATGACACTCCACTGGCCCTGCATGAGAAGCAACATACTGAACGGACTACAGAGCGTCCAGAATTGAGCTCAGATCTTGACGCGACATTGCGACTAGGGGCTCTCGTGGTGTGAACTCACCGTGTCTCTGTCTACAGCTTGTTCCTTAGGACGAGCAGAAGATGAGTCGTGTCTCATGTCAAGTGCTGGCATCCTGTCCTTCAACAGAAGCCGTTGTATTCTTAACATTTGTAGCGAACTTTTGATATATTTTGTAAAGGGAGGCAGGGGGACGAAGAGGCTAATCTAGAAAAGGTCATTCAAGAGCAAACGACAAATAGAGAGAGAGAGAGAGAGAGAGGGAGTGAAAGAGAGAGTGAGTGAGCGTGAGCGAGAGAGATATACTAATAGATACATAAATAAATGGATAGTTAAGACAGATATATATAACTAGATAGATAGATGATAAAATATATATATACACACAGAGAAAAAGAGAGAATCTGAAAGATAAAACACATGACAAGTGTTTTCTAGCCATTTGGAAGCGCGAGATTGTCGACAAGTGTCATTAGGTTGTGTGGCTAACCGAAGACAGGCAAATAAAACCGTATACAAGCGGAAACAGGCCACTAGACATGCGCACTATAGGCTGGTACTGTCTGCAGTTTAACGAGGGCACCAGTTGGTACAACTGGAAACCACTTCGGTGATCGGCTGTGACCAGAGAAACATGGACTGAGAAACACTAAGAAAACGACGTGCAGAGCTGTGTGGTTATCTTTGTGCTAATGGATGGATAGATAGATAGATGGATGGATATGGATGGATGGATGGATAGACAGACAGACAGACAGACAGATGGATATGGATGGATGGACAGACAGACAGACAGACAGACAGACAGATAGATAGATAGATAGATAGATAGATAGATAGATAGATAGATAGATAGATAGATAGATAGATAGATAGATAGATAGATAGATAGATACATATAGAGACTTAGGATTGAACTATAACCGTTGTCGGCGACATATTTTCGCTCTAACCATTCTGACACGACGCCAGGAGTGAGTTGAAGGTAGTTTCATTATCAAACACTGCCGTCGAGTATGAAGTGTTCATTTGTAGCAGATCTCCGTTCTGAAGAAATCGGGTAGCCGCTACCTTTCATTGTCTAACAGTAAACACATGCCCATCCACATCTGGATTGTGAAATCAGCGCTCTACCACCCTATCACTCCCCAGTGTAGCATGCATGACATATAAGTCCAGAAGAACAATGATACACCAGAGAGAGAGAGAGAGAGAGAGAGAGAGAGAGAGAGAGAGAGCGAGACGCATAAGAAAAACAATGCAAGAGATACAAGTATCCAACTTACTCATAAAACGCTTCAATCCGGTGTCGCGTGTAGACCGTCTATTTCTGGAAAACGCACTTGAAACAAAATAGCTCAACCATCCTGTCAGCACGTTCTGGTCGCTTAAACTCAGAGGACAACCTGGTTTTAGGGATTTGAGACTTTCTCTAGGAAATACAGAGACGGCGGTGACAGCTCACAGCCTCTCCTCGACACATTCTCGTACCTGGCTGGGCACAACGTGTGGAGGAATTCGCCAGACCCAACCGAGTAGGGAACCTGGCCTTCTCTCATGCTTACAGTCAAGATCGATTTACTGCTGCTGAACAGAGAGAGAGAGAGGGAGAGAGAGAGAGGACCACGTGGGGGAGACGTTATTATTGGGGGGGGGGGGCGTTGTATAACAGAGGCTGATATGACTTATTGGAACGGAACATGGTGTGAGATCAAAGAGACGATAGGGACGAAGTTCAGGATGAACGAGAATCACAAAAGTCACCCTAAATAGTGATCAGATCGTCAAATGTATTTCGTGCTGACTAAACACACACCAAGAATACGTCTATGTTTCGTGCTGACCAAACACACCAAGAATAGTCTATGTTTCGTGCTGACCAAACACAAACCAAGAATAGTCTATGTTTCGTGCTGACCAAACACACCAAGAATAGTCTATGTTTCGTGCTGACCAAACACAAACCAAGAATAGTCTATGTTTCGTGCTGACCAAACACAAACCAAGAATAGTCTATGTTTCGTGCTGACCAAACACAAACCAAGAATAGTCTATGTTTCGTGCTGACCAAACACAAACCAAGAATAGTCTATGTTTCGTGCTGACCAAACACAAACCAAGAATAGTCTATGTTTCGTGCTGACCAAACACAAACCAAGAATAGTCTATGTTTCGTGCTGACCAAACACACCAAGAATAGTCTATGTTTCGTGCTGACCAAACACAAACCAAGAATAGTCTATGTTTCGTGCTGACCAAACACAAACCAAGAATAGTCTATGTTTCGTGCTGACCAAACACAAACCAAGAATAGTCTATGTTTCGTGCTGACCAAACACAAACCAAGAATAGTCTATGTTTCGTGCTGACCAAACACAAACCAAGAATAGTCTATGTTTCGTGCTGACCAAACACACACCAAGAATAGTCTACGCTTCTATTCCTCTTTAGAAACATTGGTTCACTTTCAATGTTCTCGTATATTTTCATGGTTTTTTTCTTTTTCTTTTTGCTCCTCTATATTTCGTAAGCGTCTACATTTTGGTTCATGGTATATCTCTTAATGGCCTGTCGCAGCCAGGGCAAAGTTTCATTCTTATCCTTATCCAGAATACAGATTCTGTCGTGGGGTTCTCTCTCCCCCTGACCAGATGTGGCATCTCTGCTAATGTATGTAGATACTTTGAGAACAATATTTAGTGGCTACCTGTATACTATTTTGGTAGAAAATGAACAAATCCCCAGGTGCTATATATAAGTAAATGGTACAACAAAACCCCAGGTGCTATATATAAGTAAATGGGCAACAAAACCCCAGGTGCTATATATAAGTAAATGGTACAACAAAACCCCAGGTGTTATATATAAGTAAATGGTACAACAAAAACCCAGGTGCTATATATAAGTAAATGGTACAACATAACCCCAGGTGCTATATATAAGTAAATGGTACAACAAAACCCCAGGTGCTATATATAGGTAAATGGTACAACAAAACCCCAGGTGCTATATATAAGTAAATGGTACAACAAAACCCCAGGTGCTATATATAAGTAAATGGTACAACAAAACCCCAGGTGCTATATATAAGTAAATGGTACAACAAAATCCCAGGTGCTATATATAAGTAAATGGTACAACAAAATCCCAGGTGCTATATATAGGCAAATGGTACAACAAAACCCCAGGTGCTATATATAAGTAAATGGTACAACACAATCCCAGGTGCTATATATAAGTAAATGGTACAACAAAATCCCAGGTGCTATATATAGGTAAATGGTTCAACAAAACCCCAGGTGCTATATATAAGTAAATGGTACAAGCCGAACACACATACTATCCGGAAAACCAGCTGTGCTGATACAGTAAAAGTGCAATTCTATCAATGGCATAACAGACAATAGCAGTGGGAATGAAGATGTCAAATTTAGTCTCCGTAATATTGTAAATGAGAGAAGCCCAATACAGCCAGGCCTGCATAGGCATTCAGGAACTATTCATTTACAACATGCTCGACTGTAACAGCTTAATGCTGCCTGTGAGAAACATTGCCCTGTTTTACAGGCCCTTACGGCGAATGACTGCTGGCTGTCGTTAGTGTCAGGATGAGGGAACAATTTATTCCACTTCCCGAGCTGCCATCGACGGACCAAGAGGCATGCCGTCCAGCACGATTAGACGTGGAGGCAATGTAACATCTCACCTCTTTTACACCGCACGGGTATTCAGTTACGAGTGATGTGTGGATAGATCCCATATTCAGACTTTGGAATTGGAGGAGGCTTACTACAGGAGACAATGTCTGGTACCAGTTTCAATTAGCGCAAGAATTGGTGATGATTGGAGCAAGAATTGGTGATGATGGGAACACGAATTGGTGACAATTGGTGCAAGAATTAGTTTCAAGCGACTCCTGGAGTCGTGATCACAGCGCCTGCATCCTGAGTTTCCTTCGTTCTCCTCGACTCGGGATCAGAGCGCCGGCATCCTGAGTTTCCTTCGTTCTCCTCGACTCGGGATCAGAGCGCCGGCATCCTGAGTTTCCTTCGTTCTCCTCGACTCGGGATCAGAGCGCCTGCATACTGAGTTTCCTTCGTTCGTCGGTCACAAGACAACAATTATAACCGATGTTGAAAGTGCTGAGGATGATCAGGCCCAGTTAAACCATGATATGACCAGCACTGCCATCCCCACCAAGAGACACAAGAGCTGGGATTTTAGGCAGACTGGCCAACGCTCGAACTTGTTAAGGAGGTGGCTACCCCATGTCAGGCAAATGTCATCCCACATGAGACAGTGCTGTCGGAGATAAAGTGTTAGCCTTTATTTTACTAGATCTCAGCTTTTTTTTTAGGTGAATGGCCACTTCCCTTCATGGTTGCGTTTCTTAAATGTAATACGCGTATCCATTTACAATGAGTCAACTGAAGCGTGTCGATAAAGTGATTTTCAATACGGTAACCTTGCCGTGGTACTGATAGCCAAGATAAATAGAAAACTTTATATGGAGACGGTATATTACACGCTAATGGGCATCACTGCATTTCGGCAGACCGATAGGTGTTTAGAATACATCAGAAAATGGAGAATGGTATGCGTGGCAATGATTCGAAAGCTCGTTTGTTGTACAAACGGTATATGTTGTACAAACGGTATATGTTGTACAAACGGTATATGTTGTACAAACGTCATATGTTGTACAAACGTCATATGTTGTACAAACGTTATATGTTGTACAAACGTTATATGAAACAGAATAGAAACTGTCAAAACCTCGCAGATATCACTACATGGCAATGGGCGGAAGGGCAAGAGCTCTGGCGCTGTCGTATGATGACAAAAGATTCTAAAGTATCTTTGTTGGTCTGTTTGTGTCAACGCCGCCCGCCTTCCCAGACCGCGAAATGGCGACATCAGTTGATTCTTTGTACTCGTTTACCGGTCGTAACGTGATGGATTCAATCAGCCGGGGGATCAGTAACCGATAGACTTCTTTAATTAGGTGGGTCGCCGCGAGCCCTCCTCAATTGGGCCCAGGTTTCTGTGGTCCCCTGTGGCAACCAACATTGTTCTAAATTTACTTAATCTGAATCAGGTAAAAGTGATCTAATGAACTCCAACAGCGCGCTAAAGCTTTCATGTCGACCTTATGTGCACACTCAGGAAGATGAAGATTTCCGTGGATCGGACAAAAATAAAACGGGAGATTAACAAACAAAAAGCGCAGCAACAAATATTTTCTTTGAAATGAACAAAGTCAGAGTTTGTTTGCTTGAGTTAAATTGTATATGTTGTATATGTGATTTGAAGACATCAATGACTGACTCGGGTAATGAGGGCTATTCGGTTTGACAATTATTGAAGATCCACATAGAGCAGTGGTTCTAGACATCAGGTCAGGTGAGAAAAGAGTCATTTCGAGTCATCAGGACAGGTGAGAATAGAGTCATGTCGAGTCCTTAGGACAGGTGGGAATAGAGTCATGTCGAGTCATCAGGGCAGGTGAGAATAGAGTCATGTCAAGGCATCAGGGCAGGTGAGAATAGAGTCATGTCAAGGCATCAGGGCAGGTGAGAATAGAGTCATGTCGAGGCATCAGGACAGGTGAGAATAGAGTAATGTCAGGCCATCAGGACAGGTGAGAATAGAGTAATGTCAAGCCATCAGGACAGGTGAGAATAGAGTAATGTCGAGCCATCAGGACAGGTGAGAATAGAGTAATGTCAGGCCATCAGGACAGGTGAGAATAGAGTAATGTCGAGTCATCAGGACAGGTGAGAATCGAGTAATGTCGAGTTTTTAGGACAGGTGAGAATAGAGTAATGTCGAGTCGAGTGATTCATGTCAATGAAGACACCGCCATACGTTCCCCTCGATCATTCTGGAAAAGACTTGTAATCTCCAGTTGCCAGCTCAGCCAGGAGTCTCTGTAGTCATTAGAACCCTGGTCCTCTTCTCGTTCACCTCAAGGTGTAAGGAGAGCCACTGAAACCCGCTATGTCAAGATTTAACCATCTCAGCACTGATAACGTCGAACAAACAGCACGACACACCATATGTCCCACTTCCACTGTAAAAAACTGCGCATGTATCACAATTGAAGAAAATGTCAATTCAAGAAAAGGTTAATTCAAGAAAAGGTTTATACAAGAAAAGGTTAATTCAAGAAAAGGTTCATACAAGAAAAGGTTAATTCAAGAAAAGGTTAATTCAAGAAAAGGTTCATACAAGAAAATGTCAATTCGAGAAAAGGTTAATTCAAGAAAAGGTTCATACAAGAAAAGGTTAATTCAAGAAAAGGTTCATACAAGAAAATGTCAATTCAAGAAAAGGTTAATTCAAGAAAAGGTTCATACAAGAAAAGGTTAATTCAAGAAAAGGTTCATACAAGAAAAGGTTAATTCAAGAAAAGGTTCATACAAGAAAATGTCAATTCAAGAAAAGGTTAATTTAAGAAAAGGTTCATACAAGAAAAAGTTAATTCAAGAAAAGGTTCATACAAGAAAAGGTTCATACAAGAAAAGAACTATACCCGGAGCTGTAGAAGTAATCAAACACAGATGGCCTAACCTGGAAATCTAAAACTTGTTACCATAACTTCAAGGATCTCTTCATAAAACTGCAGCACAGCGTGTGCGTTCCAAGACCATCTTTCCGCAGAAGCTCACACGGCAGAACATACGAAATGTACACGCTCTTGGTTTTTTACTACCTGTTCCCTGCACTTTGAGATCAGATGTACTTTGAGATCAGATGTGTACTTTGAGATCAGATGTGCTTTCTAGCAAACGGCAATGCTTCATTAACCAACCTGCGATAGATCACATGGTCTGTAACCCGGTGCGGCACTAATCTATTGACCAAAATAGAGATCTTGTAAGTCTAGTCTATTGCCCAGCATGTTTGCGTGGCACAGTTTTAAAAACACGAAGATAAGTGTTAGACACTAGACCCGGCTAACTGTCACACACGTCTGACTAATACTTTCTGATATAGTTTCCAAAAACAAAAACTTGAAACAACAACACAAAAACAAAACAGATCCTGGAGGCGTTTGAAAGATGTACACCGACTAGAAGGCCAAGGGATGAAGTCTTGTAGATTTCATTGTACCAGGCCACAAATAGTTACTCTGAGTTTTTAGTTTCTCTGAACGTGTGAGTAGCCGAGTGACTAGGGCACATGTTTCTGACAGGTAAGAGTACTTGGCTTGATGCCCAGTCTCAGCACGTTCATGCCTCGCTAGCTAAACATTGACACCTCATGCACTGTTGGGTTTTTTTTTCTCGGTATAACCACTTCTCCACACACAGAAAGGATTGACAGAACTACTGTACTGCCGTAGTGGAACTCATTACAAACAGATACACACAAGCATTTATACACTGACCAATACCTCTCCATTACAGATACACATACATTTATACGTCTACATTACAAACAGATACACACACGCATTTATACACTGACCAATACGTCTACATTACAAACAGATAAAAATACTCATATATACATTGGCAAATACGTCCAAATATCCCCAAAGAACTACGGTATATGGTGAAATCTTGCGTGTATTCATCAGTAGAACTCAGAAAGGCAAACCTTTAATCAAACCAAACAAAGTTAGGAAAGAAAGACGAGGATAGGAACTGGTTCCATATCCCACTTCAATAAAGTGTAGGCCTAGTACAATGAAGAAACGAACACTTCCTCCCTGACAGCAGTGCCAGCTAAGGTGGTACCTACACAGGGTTACCCTTACCTTAGTCCTGAACCACAAAGAAAGACTGATTTTATCGCATAAAAACAAATCCAATTCAAGACTCCAAAATGATTCAAAACGACACAGAAATAAATACATGTAACAATATAGCCTGACAGGGAAAGACCTGACAGATTGTACCAGTGAGACAAAAGACGGAAGAGGTTGTAGATTCCATTAACTGTCGAGATGAAAGTGAACCAACAGAGCTAGCGACCATCGCTCCAGCCGAATACTAGGACAAATACTTTGCGTCTGACAACCAGCATTGATGACAGCGAATGTCATTAAAGAGAATCAACGTTTCTACATTTTCTGTAGGAATGCCACATAAGAATGTCATTAAAGAGAATCAACGTTTCTACATTTTCTGTAGGAATACCACATAAGAAAGTCATTAAAGAGAATCAACGTTTCTACATTTTCTGTAGGAATGCCACATAAGAAAGTCATTAAAGAGAATCAACGTTTCTACATTTTCTGTAGGAATACCACATAAGAAAGTCATTAAAGAGAATCAACGTTTCTACATTTAATGTAGGAATGCCACATAAGAAAGTCATTAAAGAGAATCAACGTTTCTACATTTAATGTAGGAATGCCACATAAGAAAGTCATTAAAGAGAATCAACGTTTCTACATTTTCTGTAAGAATGCCACATAAGAATGTCATTAAAGAGAATCAACGTTTCTACATTTTCTGTAGGAATGCCACATAAGAAAGTCATTAAAGAGAATCAACGTTTCTACATTTTCTGTAGGAATGCCACATAAGAAAGTCATTAAAGAGAATCAACGTTTCTACATTTTCTGTAGGAATGCCACATAAGAAAGTCATTAAAGAGAATCAACGTTTCTACATTTTCTGTAGGAATGCCACATAAGAAAGTCATTAAAGAGAATCAACGTTTCTACATTTTCTGTAGGAATGCCACATAAGAATGTCATTAAAGAGAATCAACGTTTCTACATTTTCTGTAGGAATGCCACATAAGAATGTCATTAAAGAGAATCAACGTTTCTACATTTTCTGTAGGAATGCCACATAAGAATGTCATTAAAGAGAATCAACGTTTCTACATTTTCTGTAGGAATGCCACATAAGAATGTCATTAAAGAGAATCAACGTTTCTACATTTTCTGTAGGAATGCCACATAAGAAAGTCATTAAAGAGAATCAACGTTTCTACATTTTCTGTAGGAATGCCACATAAGAAAGTCATTAAAGAGAATCAACGTTTCTACATTTTCTGTAGGAATGCCACATAAGAAAGTCATTAAAGAGAATCAACGTTTCTACATTTTCTGTAGGAATGCCACATAAGAAAGTCATTAAAGAGAATCAACGTTTCTACATTTTCTGTAGGAATGCCACATAAGAAAGTCATTAAAGAGAATCAACGTTTCTACATTTTCTGTAGGAATGCCACATAAGAAAGTCATTAAAGAGAATCAACGTTTCTACATTTTCTGTAGGAATGCCACATAAGAATGTCATTAAAGAGAATCAACGTTTCTACATTTTCTGTAGGAATGCCACATAAGAATATCATTAAAGAGAATCAACGTTTCTACATTTTCTGTAGGAATGCCACATAAGAATATCATTAAAGAGAATCAACGTTTCTACATTTTCTGTAGGAATGCCACATAAGAATGTCATTGAAGAGAATCAACGTTTCTACATTTTCTGTAGGAATGCCACATTAGAATGTCATTGAAAAGAATCAACGTTTCTACATTTTCTGTAGGGATGATCTTCATTACAAGACCACCATTGAATGATACGCGTGCAGTCGAATAACTCACTCGTGAGTGAACATTGCTTCGGGTAAAACATCCATCACAATGATCAAACTTTGGAGCACATACCTACAAATGTGGTCTCTAGATTCGATTCTGTTGTTCATTCTGAGTAGTTCTCTGCTGCATACACACGGGAAGCTATGCTGATGATCAATATGTCACAGATGCTTTACAAACGCTATATTACTGATACATTTGCCCCAGATACTTGAGCGAGCCTATAGTAGTGATCAATGCATCACAGATACTTGAGCGAGACTATATTATTCATAAATATATCAAAGATGTCTGAGGAAAGTTATACTACTGATAAATATATCAAAGATGTCTGAGGAAAGTTATACTACTGATAAATATATCAAAGATGTCTGAGGAAAGTTATATAAATATGTCAAAGATGCTTACTTACAAGATACATTTACGCAAAAAATAATACTGGATAAAAAATGCTAAGATTTTCCAGAATAGAAGGTATAGGCATTGTTTGACCACAACGGATGGGTAAGAATAGAGCCTAACACGCAACAGACAATAAGATCGTACATACCATGATTGTCCAAGATCTTGTTGCAGTGTCCCGACATCACTGTGGACATATGTGCCCATGAACTCTGCCTCTATTACCCTGTGGTCCAAGTTTACACACACCACAAGAATAACTCAACAGTGTCTCCGACTAGCCACACAGATCTCAAAATGATAATATCTGTGCAGGACTATCGATCAACCTGCTCTTGTACAAAGCAAGCTGAAAAATGAGAAGAATCAATGTAGGACAATCGATTCACATTGAAACGATGACACGTCTCGAGTCTTCATCGACTGTCTTTCTCAACAGGAATCAACAGATAATGACCTTCATCAACTCGACATGCCGAGAGCAATGGCTACATTCGGTAAGGAGAGACGAACTTAACTTGTCAGCTGCGTGAGCCGCTTCCAAACAACACAAGAGCTACAGGGACTTCCAGACTGGTATCTGATTTCCGATTGGTTCCCAGTGACTGGTCAACAGCGAGGTGTGAATTTAGCCAAGAGGCAACGCAAGTGGGTCAGTGCGCGAGACAACTTGCCATTGGCTAGTGTTTCCACATCAGCGATTACATAACAAAAAGTTCTAGGGCTAGCAAGTGCCAGGTTTTACAGGATGTACTGGAGCGTGACATTTTTATGTGAACTAATAACAGAAGTTGTAAAACTTTGAGAGATACACAAAACATCCACAAATTAATCCAAAACTTATCCCAGCAGACAGAAAAAGACAAGATGAACAAAACATGTCGACAGTGTAGAGTTTGAACATTATCACTGCGCCACACAACAGACTACAAGTTGTGTCATTATCACTGAGCCACACAACAGACTACAAGTTGTGTCATTATCACTGAGCCACACAACAAGTTGTGTCATCACTTAGTCACACAACAGACAACAAGTTGTGTAAAGACATGATTGCCAATGGCCTTTCTTACATCTTTCCTACTTGTCCGCCACAAATATCATTGACAGATCTTCGATACATGGGTTGATGATCAACTATTTCCTTGTGAAATGTTGACTCGTATAAGGAATCCACGTCAAAGGTCTAATGTACTCGATCTCCAATGTCCACTATATCTGTAATGCATCTCCAATGTCCCCTATATCTGTAATGCATATCCAATGTCCCCTATATCTGTAATGGATCTCCAATGTCTCCTATATGCATATCCAATGTCCCCTATATCTGTAATGGATCTCCAATGTCTCCTATATCTGTAATGGATCTCCAATGTCCCCTATATCTGTAATATATCTACAATGGCCCCTATATCTGTAATGGATCTACAATATCCTCTATATCTCCAATGTAATCTATATCTTTAATGGATCTTCAATGTCCTCTTTGTCTCTACCGAACTTTCCTGTACTGTTCTCAGTCGTTGGCCCTTAAAAATGGCAGCTATTTCACACATGAAAGTCTGTCTCAGGAACCTCTCGCTACCAACGAGTTTTCAACTATAATTAATGTAGTAATTGGGTTGGGGAAGGCCATGTCACTTTGCTCCGCTGGTGGATCCGACAGACCTGGAGATGTCGATAAAGAAAGGTTCCCTAATAACAATCAATACGTCTCTACCAAGGGAGAATAGCAATCAATACGTCTCTACCAAGGGAGAATAACAATCAATACGTCTCTACCAAGGGAGAATAGCAATCAATACGTCTCTACCAAGGGAGAATAGCAATCAATACGTCTCTACCAAGGGAGAGAGCGCGATTACCAGGGCAGACAGACAACAATATCTGTGTTTTACCGGGGTTTGAAAGGGTAGCTACGGATAGCAACACTGTAACCTGCTAGACATGTGACAAGCAACTAAGAACAGTTGGGCATGGGGATTTCTGTAAGATACGACCAAAATATCTTAACTGCCTGATTCTACTACATTTCCTTCCTCAATTAGCTACTTACCCATGTCTCCAAGATTGATTTGTTTTCGTCTCCCTTTCATGAGATTCGCTAAATTCTTCCGATATATCAAGAATGTCCCTACATCGCCGCCATTCTTCTTCTTCGAACGCTGTCAGTCGTCAACTTGAATTTGTTCGAAGAAAGCAGCGGTCATCCTGAGACTGTCGACACTGCCATAGAGCTTGTCTAGTGTTGCCACTTGTGATGGCCACATGTGCTTTTTCTGGTCCTCGTATGTCGGGCAATTTTGCAGCAGATGTTCAGCGGTCATTTTCCCGGTACCACAGGTGCATTCGTCAATGCCACCTATCTTCAGTTTCGCCTCCATACGATAGTTCAGACTACATTTTAAAATAATTTATTTTGTTTTTAAGAAAATTAAACTGATATTGTATGAATACTGATTACCACAGACCACAACACTACTCTACGGTAATCTATATGGTAGTCGATAACTCTCGTGAACCTCCTGTGACCGGAGTGGAACGACTGTCCTGATCCTGCTGGTCCTTTAGGGCAACAAAATGCGAGACCCTAGCTTGACAAGCTCCCATTATGGGCACTTTTGACAAGCGACATTAAAAAATGTATTGAATGGTGACAAGCCAGTATACAAATCGGCAATTTATATACCGCATAACTTCCGATATAAAAGAATGGGGCACAATGAAGCACGAAGCTGGAGTGTGTACACTCAGCAAGCTAAAGAAACTATCTTTATGCACATCAATTGCAGAGGGAAAGAAAGTCCATCTTATTAACGCGGACTATGATGTCTAGTCTTCGAAATAAAACATAACTTTCCCAATTTATAAAGCAGGTCATAATTATGTGAATTTTGTTTTGTTTTGCAGCAAGAAGCTACAACATGAAGGCCAACCCGTGGAAGATTTAGTTCTACAAGGATAGATGCCCAGTTGGTCCTTGTCTGTGTCAGCCCGGACAACCAAACGTGGAACCGAACATTGGAACTTCCTTTGCCGTCTGGGCATTGTTCCCGCCCCGGCTGGACGAAACGCTGCTGACGTCATAGTTGACAAACGACAAGGAACGAGATCTGTCCCTGGATGTGGCGACATATGAAAGTGGGCGCTAGTGCGTGTGTGGATTGGCCACACTTTCCGGAAATTCTTGGATATTACTTCATTTTACGGGACGGCTCGCAAGATTAACCTCTGTGTTGGACTCTTACTTAAGATTTAGTACCAAAAAAAAGGGGAGGGGGAGGGACAGAGAAGAGACGAAGACATTAGACACTGCCGAAAAGTCCAAAAGCCGAAGCGAAACGTTTGCCCTCTTCTGATGCTACACAGTCTGACGAGTTCGCCACACGGACGCGACAATCATTTAAAGTCTCTCAATACCGATTGTCAATTTGCTTTATAAAATACGGAAACTTGTTTTCTGTCAACTTTGGTTTTTTGTTTTTGTTTTTGGCGTTCGCCTTATTTTCTCTAATCCTCAAGGCGGTGTACGTTGCACTGTGGTTTTTATTTTGCGCCTATCGGTCCAGTGCATCCGACTTCAGCATGCATTTTATGTAAGGGTCTGCTTCCTCCTGCATTTTCTAAGGGTTTGATTCCTCGGGGTAACGGCCGGTGCTGTGATGGGGATCGAACCCAGCATCTTCGGGCTGTGAGCCGTGCCACTTAACCACTAGGCCACGCCGTCCCCTCCTTCTGTCAATTTGAAAACCCACCAAAGAATTGTTGTTCTCTGACAATGACCCAATACCTTCTCCCAAGTGAACGTCGCCACAAAAACCAACAATTGATGATGACAACATATTATTCAAACAAATATTGATCGTTTCTTCCCGCCGCTTTTCTACTTTTGATGCACACAACAATGATGGATTACCCATAAATCTGCCAAGGTACTGCCCATATGAGGTCTACATTGTCCACACTAGGCCGACACATTGTCCACACTAGGCCGACACATTGTCCACACTAGACCCACACATTGTCCACACGAGGTCAGGGTTTAGGCCTAGAAGACCTTGGACATCTGATATGTTCCAGTGTCTTATATCCGAATGGCACTTTCTTTCCATGTCTGCCTTCCTCTGGCCCGGGGCTAAAAGAAATGGGTGCCTTGCGGTTTCCGGATCCCATTATCCAATACTTCCTGAGACGGCCTAGCCCCGTAAGCAAATAGATTGTCCGAGGACTCAAACTATTGTATCCGCCAAACTCTGTCGTAACTCGCCGGTCGTTGAAAGCGGTAGTCGCTGGCAGAGTGGACTGTTCAGAGACAATTAGGTTCGACTCACCCCCCCCCCCCCCCACCCACATCATGCCAGCCGTCAGACGGAGTCGATTGATGGGACTTTGTGGCTGATTCCCCAGTAGTCAGTCAATATGTGAGGACCTTAGGACCGTCCTACTGTCGGTGTCCGTGGAGTAAGTTGCGTCACGTGCGAGCGTCTCGTGGAAGGATCAACATACGGTGACGCTCCAGGTCCGTGAAATGACATCTTGAGAAGTCTATTTTGATCTCATCGTTAAAATGGTGGAGCTGACGTTAAAAATGGGGAGCTGAAGTTAAAAAGGGGGTTCGGGGGAGCTGAAGTTAAAAAGGGGGTTCGGGGAAGCTGACGTTAAAATGGGGTGGGGGGAGCTGACGTTAAAATGGGGGGGCTGGCGTTTAAAATTAGGAACTTCTATTGTGAGAGGTGTGATTATGGATGTGATGTATGGATATTGATGTGATGTGTGGATATTGATGTGATGTGTGGATATTGATGTGATGTGTGGATATTGACATACTGTGTTGTTATGGATTACTGCATGGGTATGGATACGATGTATGGATATAGAGACGGTGTGTTGATATGGATATGTATGGATAAGCATATGATGTGTAGATATGGAAGTATATAAGAAGTTACCAATATATGTATATCTTAGCATCGTGAACCCTTCCTTTTATGTTGTTGGATATTTGCTCTCTCTCTCTCTCCTTCACTCTCTCACTGTATGTTTTTATTTATACATACAAGATACATCGACACACGAACGGACACATTAGAGGCATCGGATTAAAGCAAACATATCTTTTAGGACATGTACGTAATGGATATATATATATATTGGATAACTTTGATAGCAACTGGTAATATTACTGGGTTATTTTTTAAAGTAGGCCAAAGGGCAAGAGGAAGAAAGTTGGGTGTTAGTTGAATATGATGTACAACGGTTTTATCGATACAGAAGACAACTTGGTCAGAGAAATAGATCAGCCAACGTCAGTCGCCACGGCACTTGACGATGATGACAGGTCAATCACGAGCGAGTTCTTAGACTGAATGCGTGGCAAAAAGGAGTGTTCTCCTAGACTGAATGCGTGGCAAAAAGGAGTGTTCTAGACTGAATGCGTGGCAAAAAGGAGTGTCCTTGGCTGAATGCGTGTTCTCCTAGACTGAATGCGTGGTAAGAAGGCGTGTCCTTCGAGGCCACGTTATTGTCGACAACATTTATGAATATAGCATTTACTACGGTGGTCATACAAATGATCACCAGAGTAGTGTCCGAGTGAGACAGCATTAGACTTCTGTAACATTTCAAGCATGTTGTGTAAAGTGACTAAAGAGGGTTTGCATAGGACTAGCAACCTTGTCATGTAAAACGATTTATATGAAACTACCACTGCAAATATCCGGCATACAGGCTGCCTATAAATAAGCCAATTATAGTGGTGACTGTATGCTTTTCAGGGAGCGAGAAGGCGAATCAATAAATCAACGGCAAATATTTTTTTTTAAACCCACAAGAAGGCGCTGACAATGATTTCAAGTTGAAGAATTATAGCAAATGAGAACTCCCCCAACGTCTACGCCATCTTGCAGTTCAGGTCATGTGATAGCTCTTCCCCCTTTGTGTCTGCGCTGTTTGGGGCTGGTTCCGCGACAATTTATGTCTGTGTAAACATGCGCAGTAGGTATCTCATGATTATAACCACCGTGCTGTCGCTGCTGCTGCCAGTGACTCACGCTCACATTGTTCCAACATTCTAAAGCAGCGTGTCACAAATAAATCATGTTTATATTTGCCATGAAAGAATGAACATGCCTTTTTGAGTTCAATTAATGACTTTGTCCAGCCCCCAATGTTTGTCTGTAAGTCTTACGGTGTCCATTAACTGGTTCCCACCTTGTCTCAGATCTAAAAGGCCTTCGTTCAGGTGTGCACTAAGAGGCCTTCGTTCAGGTGAGCATTAAAAGGCCTTCGTTCAGATGTGCATTAAAAGACCTTCGATCAGATGTGCATTAAAAGACCTTCGGTCAGATGTGCATTAAAAGACCTTCGGTCAGATGTGCATTAAGAGACCTTCGTTCGGGTGTGCATTAAGAGACCTTCGTTCGGGTGTGCATTAAGAGACCTTCGTTCAGGTGTGCATTAAGAGGCCTTCGTTCATGTGTGCATCTACGCGTTTTTTGTGTTACTGTTTGAATTTGCTAGTGGTTTTTAAAACTGTATTTTTTATAGTCTCCGGTGAAGACCTTTATGTGGTACCGCTGTGGTTCATGTTTTTATTATTACGAGATATCTGATTCTTACGGGTTCTTCTTGTTATCCCTTTTTGCCATAATTGTGTCGTCTCGGCCTCAACTCTTGTTTGTCTTCGCAAGTCTTTATCGGTTGTTGTCGGTGAATGTCCACAATGAGTTTTGCTTGTTTGTGTGCCCCGAAAAGAGCATTAAGTGACGGGTTGTAGTAGCCTTCCACAACTTCCGAGGGTGTTGATGAAGGTGGACGGTGGTCTCTCTGCATACTATGCTTGGCTTCATCTGCGTGACGCTCACTACTACGGGGATCGCGTTGATCCCACACATCGTTAGCCAGGCTGTCGTGAAAACAGCCCGTTTCCATTGAGAAGTACGAGGAAGTCAGTGGTGGTCTTGGCCAGTATATATTACCTGACCCTGATTAATATGTCTGACCAGTATGTTTTGCCTGACCCTGACTAATATGACTGACAAGTACGTTTTGCCTGACCCTGACTAATATGTCTGACCAGTATATTTTGCCTGACCCTGACTAATATGTCTGACCAGTATGTTTTGCCTGACCCTGACAAATCTTTCTGACCAGTATGTTTTGTTTGAACAGACAGTTTTGCTTCCCATGGCAAGAGCAGTACGACAAACGAAGAAGAAGAAGTTGAAACACTGAGTTCAGCTCAACTTGTATTCCCAGCAAATATTGCGGTCACGATAATAGATAATACAACCTTGCGCAGGCGTCAAGACGTCAATAGATAATATAAAAAAACAAATATAAGAGGCTAATTTGGCTCAGTGAATGGTACAACGAAATATGTAGGTCTAATCCCAATATTCTCCAGATCTTTCGCTTACATGAACAAATGTGTCGCTAACTGGACACACTTTGCTGTCTAGCAGCAAAGTTGCTAGGTCGGCAACCATGACAGTTCCCGAGAAAACCCAGACTTTATTTTTACCATGGGCCAAAATAATAGCATTAAGCCATAAGAGGAATTATGGTTGTAAGTCATCTAGTCTGGCACCTAACAGCTTTGTTCGGGGAGACGTCTATATGGGCCGGTTAGGGTTATAAACTGATTAAGAGGGGTCGGTTCACGAGCGCTGGAACCGACAGGTGGCTACTATAAAAGAGCCTACAAGCCCAGGTGAGCATACACGTGTGTGTTGGCCAGGTTGTATTAGACAGGAGACTTTTACAGTATGTACATCTAACATCTATCAATAATTACAAGCACCGACTGATTCTCCGGCATGTTCTATAACATCTCTGGCTCAAGGGTTTGAATTTCTTCCAGAAAAGTATCTTTAAGTTGTTGGACGGCTCGGGGTTTTATTGGCATAGAAATAACAAACATAGATTAACAGACGTTACTAGATTATAAATGGAAAAGTCAATGTGTGCGTGAGAGTGTATGCGTGTGTGTGAGTGTCTGTGTGAAAAGTGTACGTTAATATGTGTATGAATGTGTGTATGTGAATATATGAGTGTGTATGTCAGTGCATGTATAAACGTGAGTGCGCGTGTGTGTGTATATGTTTTCTACCATAGCCAGCATTACTGTTTAGTACTCAAGAGACATTCGAACACAGAGGCTGGTCAACAAACAACACAGTATGTGGTGACCCATATTCTTGTCCAACCCATAGCATACACTCTCTAAAACATGTGCCAATCATGTCGCAGGACACGGCTTCTAGGGAGACCTAGTCTGAGCAGAGACCTAGTCTGAGCAGAGACCTAGTCTGAGCAGAGACCTACTAACTGAACAACACATGTAACTCATAAATTATCCAGTCTACTGTTTCCGGGATTCAGTTGCAAGTGGTCTGGCGTTTCACGGAATGAAATCAATCTAAGATATTGCCAGATCTAATCCCCCACAACAGGATGTACATAAGTTAATTATAAAGTCGGGTACACCAGTCAGCAGCTAAGTTAACATGACACACTAATACATTTTTGGCGTCTGTCTGCCAGCTTCACATTCCTGGACCTCGGACCAGGACTGTTATTAAGTAGACTATCACATTTCTTGGGATACCCGTGTATCCTATGTGAGGGATGAGGGTATGACATGTGGGGTATGAGGGTATAACATGTGGGATATGAGGGTATGAGGGTATGGCATGTGCGGTATGAGGGTATTTTGTTGTTGTTTTTTTTTTTTTTTTTTTTGCGTTTGCCTTATTTCTCGAATCCCCAAGGCGGTGTGCGTTGCACTGTGGTTTTTATTTTGCGCCTGTCGGCCCAGTGCATCCGACTTCAGCATACATTTTATGTAAGGGTCTGCTTCCTCCTGCATTTTCTAAGGGTTTGCTTCCCCAGGGTAATGGCCGGTGCTGTGATGGGGATCGAACCCAGCACCTTCAGCTTGTGAGCCATGCCACTTAACCACTAGGCTACGTCATCCCCTGTATGAGGGTATGATATGTGAGGTATTAAGGTATGATATGTGAGGGATGAGGGTATTATATGTGAGGTAAGAGGGTATGACATGTGAGGTATGAGGATATGACGTGAGATATGAGGATATGAGGATATGACATGTCAGGTATGAGAGTGGTATATGTGAGGTATGAGGGTATAACATGTAAGATATGACGATAAGACATGTGGGGTATGAGGGTATGACATGTGAGGTATTAGGGTATGGTATGTGGAGTATGACATGTGGGGTATGAGGGTATGGCATGTGGGGTATTAGGGTATGATATGGGGGGGGGGTGAGGGTATGATTTGGGGGGGGGGTGAGGGTATTATATGTGAGGGATGATATATATATATATCTGCAGCAGTGATACAATGATTACTGTTCTGCTACAATGGTGACCGATATACGAGGACCAGAGAAAGCAGACACGGACGTCGGGAGTTCTATTCCCGGACCAGCTCTCGAGAGTTTCCATTAACCTCAAACTGACCACTGCTTTCTTCAGATATATTCAAGCTGTGGTTTGGAAGAAGATGCATGTGATATGTGGGGTCAAACACACACAGACTAACTCCCACTATTGGACTGTGAATGGTGGCTGGTGCGACAAACACACACAGACCAACTCCCACTATTGGACTGTGAATGATGCGACAAACCCACACAGACTAACTCCCACTATTGGACTGTGAATGGGGCGACAAACACACACAGACTAACTCCCACTATTGGACTGTGAATGATGCGACAAATACACACAGACTAACTGCCACTATTGGACTGTGAATGGGGCGACAAACACACACAGACTAACTGCCACTATTGGACTTTGAATGGTGGCTGGTGCGATTAACATGAGTTGAGAAGTCTTCTACCCAATAGAGATTTGACCACAGGTAGTCGTCCTTTAGAACAAGCTTTCAGTGTGTCAGATGTCCTATTCGTGTATCACTCGGGAGCCCTCCTGTAAACTTCGGCTGATCAAGAAGACCAGAACGCCATTAGCCCTGTGCCAACTGACACTCGGCTACAAATCTCTGGTTTGTAATTAGCTTCATAAAAAACATTTCTTCTGCAAATTAATTTAATGAATTTAGCTCGTGACACTAGTGTCTCTTAAAGCCATTCCAGATATAATTATGGCTCTTTATGCTGCAAGTTACTGTGACACGGAACGACACGAGGACCACACGGATATTTATATCAATGGATTGAGTCCAGCATGAACCAGCGCAGCCAAACAATGACACTTTTCACAGTTTGTGCCTAAATCATGTTGTTGTTATTAAATAGAAACCCAAGAAAAACACTGAGCTTAATGACTTAAGAGCAGCACTCTGCAAACTGTGCCAGCAGTCCGCACCAAAAAGGGTAGTGGTACAGTGGGTTCCGTCACACTGCAACATCCAAGGCAACGAGGAGGCAGAAAGACTGGCAAAAGAAGGTGCAAGACTACCACAAACAGATACCAGTATGACGTACGAAGAGTCAAAACGGCTTATCAAAGCCAGATACATGACCAAATGGGAAACCGAACATACTGGTTACACCAAAAACGATGCCTATTACCAGTTGAACCGAAGAGAGCAGGTCGTTGTCTTCAGACTTCGCACTGGCCACAATAGACTCAGGTACCACCTATTCAACAAATTGAAGATAGGGTGTACCGACGAATGCCCGTGCTGTACTGGCAAAATGACCGCTGAACATCTGCTGCAGAACTGCCCGACATACGAGGATCAGAGAGAGCAGATGTGGCCATCACCAGTGGAACTGCAAGACAAGCTGTATGGCAGTGTCGACAGCCTCAGGATGACCGCCGCTTTTTTCGAAAAAAATAATGGTTACTGTCTGACTGCGTACGCAGAAGACGAAGAAATAGAAACCCCCGTCTTCCTCGACTTTCGGTTCCCTGGGGAATATCTAAGTTCAACCTGATCTCTAAATGTCCTCTAGGAATTAAATGTCTTCACCTGTACTGTCCTTGCTGTCATTGCAAAGGGTCAAGGTGGTCACACAGTGGTCTCCTGCTGTTGGGGATGAAGCGTTAGAGATTTCAATGTCCTAGGACTCTGATTGTCTGAGTTGGGACGACCAGTTCTCTCTTCCTCGTTGCCTTGTCACCCCTAACTGTTGGTCGGGTACCAATTCGTGAATGTACTGGCACATTCCGGTATGACTGTAAACTTCAATTGCTCCTTTTACATCATATCTTGTTTCTTGTTCTGATTCGTTAGTTGTTTTCGTTCGTCGTGTCCAGGTTAGATATTAGGAAATATTTTTTTAGTCAGAGAGTGGTGTCTGCTTGGAATGCATTGCCAGGGGAGGTGGTGGAGGCAGGGACAGTTAATGCGTTTAAGAATAAACTGGATGCGCATAGATTTTAGAGCAAGGTGATGTAAATGTAACTGGTTGTATACAGACTCTGCAGGGTCTTCTAAACCAGTATAAAGACGTTAAGTTAAGTTAAGGCCTTGTGACTGTAATGTAGGCTTCGTTTTGTCCGCTCTAACGCGGTCACTAAACCATTACCTATATACGGCTATATCGAATATATATATATATATATATATAAGTCAAATGAAATTAAAACCAAACGAAAATAACAATCTTCAACTCCAACGTAAAATCCATTCTATGATATGGCTGTGAAACATAGAAGACAACAGAGGTAATTATGAAAAAGTTACAGACTGTCGTAAATGGTTGCCTGCTCAAAATACAAGGGTGGAAATGGTAGGGCAAGATCACCGACGTGGAACTGATGGGGAGGGGGGGGGGGGGGAGAGGGGACATGGGACAAACACCAGTGCACGCAAATATAAAGACAGCAAACAGGACGTGGACAGAATTGGCTCGGATGGCTAATGATAGGAAGACTTGGCGAGTAATTGTTGAGGACCTATGCTCAACAGGGAGCTGACAAGGTTCGGGTTTGATTGATTAATAGTTAAATATCTATTTATTTATATATCTCATATCTGCGTGTTTGAAGACGTATTGTCTGTGTTCTTGATCTCATATCTGCGTGTTTGAAGACGTATTGTCTGTGTTCTTGATCTCATATCTGCGTGTTTGAAGACGTATTACCTATTCTTCCGCTGATTTCCTTGTTTTCAAATTATTGATCTGACATTTTTCTAATCAATTGATTTGATTGATTCTCCACGTTCTTCTGATTGGTCTTGATATGTTTACATAAAGGTTAGTTTACCGCCATAGTTGTCTCACCTCAACGTTTGTGTGATACATATCCTCTAATCTCTCTCTCCTCGTTGGTCGCCGGCTCACGTATTCTTATCCTACATTATCCTCACATTGTTTATTTGGTGAATGCTTGGAATGCATTGCCACAGGAAATAGTGGAGACAGAGTCAATTAATGCATCAAATGATAGATTGGATGTGTATATTTAACAAAAAAACTTTTTTTTATAGATCAAGTGAATGTAAAATAAACTGGTTGTATACATACTCTGCAGAGAATTCTAAACCAGTATAAATACGTTCAGTTATTTTTCCATTCAGTAAGAGCATGTGGCCACCACTGCAACAACCCTACGCCAAAGATTGTGTCTCTTCTTAAAGCAGTGGTTGCTGTAGCACAGCTTCGTATTATAAGGTTGCAACCCCCGCTCACACCCTTTCTGGACAGTCTTGTACACCATATAAGGTATGATGAAGTGGTGCTATTCTGCCCTCCCCCAGATTAAGAGAAACCCAGTTATGTACAGATATGTACTGACATATTGCTCTCGGAATGTCCAAGGGGCAGATGGTTGGGGGAGAGAATTGAGCTACGCCACGAGGCTGTACACATGAGGGTGATGACTACTTCTCTAGAGCGACGTGACCTATTTATATGAAAGTTGAGAAGGGATAAACTGATACAAGAAACGCACCTGCTACAAACTACATCTTGTAAGCAAAACATGAACTTAAGAGGTCTGTCTATCATCTATCCACGTGGATACGGACTCTGTCAGCGATTCTCAGGCTTTAATATACTGGTGACCTATTCTTGTACTGTAACCGCACTCCATAGGGCCCAAAACAATTAAATAGAACCAACTGAATAGGGCCCAAAACAATTAAATAGAACCAATTCAATTGACCAAAACAATTAAATAGAACCAATTCAATTGACCAAAACAATTAAATAGAACCAACTGAATAGGGCCCAAAACAATTAAATATAACCAAATCAATTGACCAAAACAATTAAATAGAACCAAATCAACTCAAAAGACACACAAAATAAGATATGATAAACTAGGGACAAGACAGAGCAGGCCATGAGGAAAACACCAAATAGTCTGATGTTTTCTCTGATCATCTCTACGTCTTGAGGTAGAAGGGGAGCGACCCAGTCATGAAATCAGCCAGTCGAATTAGTTCAATATAATTAACTGAGTTGACCAATACATTCAATAGAATCATCAGAACCGAACAAATCAATCAAATTGAATCAATTCAACGGAACAAATCAATCAAACTGAATTTATTCAACCAATCAAACTAATTAAAAATAGATCAACAGTACCTAAGAAATTATCTAACAAGAATAAACTCCACACCTACCCAGCTCTTACTGAGACCGACAACCACATGACCAATATCGCCAACACACACACACACTATAACCACACACTATAATCACATACTATAACCACATACTATAACTAAAAGGACTATGTCCGTTGTTGAAAGACGCCTGCCTCGCCAAAATTGAGAAAAGATGGAAAAATAAACGCCAATTCTAGATTAGCAGTAACTTAGAAATAATAAATACAACCTACCATTTAAGTAGGTGTGGCATTCTTGAAGCACATTCAGGAAATAAGTCATAGTAATGATAAAAGACTTTAAAATTCATTTGGGAATTTCCAGTAAGGAAACCGGATTTTTTTTGTCAGCCGGATATCTAGAATAGATAGATCTATTCTCACTGCTGGTTGTCTGGGCAAGGAAAGGCACTTCTATCGTCTAGTTGATGTGTAAGCATTCTGTACAAGATACGAATTTAGTATGGACCATAGGCGGAACCTGAATGGTCCTATTTAAAATTATGCCATCCAGACTGTAGACCTTCCCTAAGTAATGCCTACGTTTTGTGTAGATAAGATTATGCCATCCAGACTGTAGACCTTCCCTAAGTAATGCCTACGTTTTGTGTAGATAAGATTATATCATCCAGACTGTAGACCTTCCCTAAGTAATGTCTACGTTTTGTGTAGATAAGATTATATCATCCAGACTGTAGACCTTCCCTAAGTAATGCCTACGTTTTGTGTAGATAAGATTATATCATCCAGACTGTAGACCTTCCCTAAGTAATGTCTTCGTTTTGTGTAGATAAGATTATGCCATCCAGACTGTAGACCTTCCCTAAGTAATGCCTACGTTTTGTGTAGCTTAGATTATGCCATCCAGACTGTAGACCTTCACTAAGTAATGCCTATTTCGTCACATATTTCTTGGTCGTTGTTCGCATTAAATAACAACAAACACACAGACAGACAGACAAACACACATTTGTGACATATAACACGACAATAACTAAAACAGATGTGAAATGTTGGAATGGATAAGGCACACCTTAGAGACATCGAACACTATAATCAGATGTGACCTGGATTTGAACACACATTTTAAGAGAGAAAAAAGGAAAGTCAAGGTTGTTGTTGCGAATGCCCACATGAGTAAAAGACAAGTAAAGTATCCCATAGCATTACTGCCGTAGGGGTGTGAGGTGTTAGCGATCTCACATTTCAAAGGCTCGGCTATATGAGGGCGGTAGCCATCTCCTCTCCCTCGCCGCTTTTACTTCCCGGACTGAACCGGTATCCATTTAAGACTGGGTCGACCCGAGAGCCGTTGCGGTCTGAAAAAAACATTACCACCTCATCTGGGGAATGAACCCAGGACCACTTAGATGCGAAGCCAGCGCGCTAACCACTACACCCTGAACAGGACGTTGCAGTAGCTTTCCTCACATCCCAAGCGTGCTGGTGAAGGTGGACAGGGGTCCTCCAGGCGGTTGTACTATGCTTGGCATCATCTGCGTGTCGCTCACTACTACGAGGATCACGTGGATCCATCACCTTGTTTGCCACGCTGCATGAAAACAGCCCGTTTCCAGGAAGGGCTACAAGGAAGCCAAGGTGAGGGCCTTGTCCAGTATGTTTTGCCTGACCCTGACTAACATGTCTGATCAGTATATTTTGCCTGACCCTGACTAACATGTCTGATCAGTATATTTTGCCTGACCCTGACTAACATGTCTGATCAGTATATTTTGCCTGACCCTGACTAACATGTCTGATCAGTATATTTTGCCTGACCCTGACTAACATGTCTGATCAGTATATTTTGCCTGACCCTGACTAACATGTCTGATCAGTATATTTTGCCTGACCCTGACTAACATGTCTGATCAGTATATTTTGCCTGACCCTGACTAACATGTCTGATCAGTATATTTTGCCTGACCCTGACTAATATGTCTGATCAGTATATTTTGCCTGACCCTGACTAACATGTCTGATCAGTATATTTTGCCTGACCAGTCGTTAGTCTTCCTTCCCGAAAGCCAAGGTAAGCATGGTGATGTGAAGAGAAAGAAGAAACCAGAACATATGCGGAGCTCAAGAAGACGGTCCAAGAAAATGATCAGCGGATAGAAATTTTGAATTCTTGCAGGCTAAAGTCTGGTAAAAGCTCTTGAAAGTTTCGCCAGGGGACAAGTTATGTTCCTGTGCCGGAAATAAAGTCACGTATTTTCAATCATATTAATATAGGCTAATGGTCACTCTCGTAAGTGGAGACCATCTCTCGTATCATCTGTCCATTCACCATGTTTAGACAGCGTAGCGTGAGGAGAAGCAATCTTATGTCATGTGTGTGGATGTTGATATTTTCAGTCCATGTCTTAGAGTGTTTCTTTAATACCACCAACGTTCCTAAATGCAGCTATGTGAACTCATTCTGGAATCCATACGAGTATTCAATGAATAACCAAACCATGAATGTCAGTATTAGTACACACATGTGTTTCAGATGATTTCTGCATCTACAAACTGAGGTATGCTCACATGGGAGGACTCGCTACATTAACTTGTTCTCTTTCCTGAATCGTCTCCTCTCTCAATTCGTTTTCTTCGGCATCGTTTCTCATGAAGAGGATGTTAGTTACGTTGTATCGTAGTTTACAGCGAGGCTGTGATATCTACTCTTTTCGGACCGACACATACAGAGTTAGCCTTCCCTCTGCCATTGCTATTTTCCCAGGGTCATCAATTAAAGGCAGAATATGGTTTTGGACAGCTATAGTTCACTGACTCTGACGCAAGCATGAGTCGCTGACTGCTGTTATCTCCTTCACTGCGTCCACATCCCTATCTCATTAACGGGTTTATAAAATAAACACATGCAATGACTCAATTGTTAAGGAAAACTATAGCTACATGGAGTAGTGGTCAGTTATACTGATGGGTCATAGAGTTACACTGATGGGTCATAGAGTTACACTGATGGGTCATAGAGTTACACTGATGGGTCATAGAGTTACACTGATGGGTCATAGAGTTATACTGATGGGTCATAGAGTAATACTGATGGGTCATAGAGTTACACTGATGGGTCATAGAGTTACACTGATGGGTCATAGAGTTACACTGATGGGTCATAGAGTTACACTGATGGGTCATAGAGTTACACTGATGGGTCATAGAGTTACACTGATGGGTCATAGAGTTATACTGATGGGTCATAGAGTAACACTGATAGGTCATAGAATTATACTGATGGGTCATAGAGTTATACTGATGGGTCATAGAGTTACACTGATGGGTCATAGAGTTACACTGATGGGTCATAGAGTTACACTGATGGGTCATAGAGTTACACTGATGGGTCATAGAGTTACACTGATGGGTCATAGAGTTATACTGATGGGTCATAGAATTATACTGATGGGTCATAGAGTTATACTGATGGGTCATAGAGTTACACTGATGGGTCATAGAGTTACACTGATGGGTCATAGAGCTACACTGATGGGTCATAGAGTTACACTGATGGGTCATAGAGTTACACTGATGGGTCATAGAGTTACACTGATGGGTCATAGAGTTACACTGATGGGTCATAGAGTTACACTGATGGGTCATAGAGTTATACTGATAGGTCATAGAGTAACACTGATGGGTCATAGAGTTACACTGATGGGTCATAGAGTTACACTGATGGGTCATAGAGTTACACTGATGGGTCATAGAGTTATACTGATAGGTCATAGAGTAACACTGATAGGTCATAGAATTATACTGATGGGTCATAGAGTTATACTGATGGGTCATAGAGTTACACTGATGGGTCATAGAGTTATACTGATGGGTCATAGAGTAATACTGATGGGTCATAGAGTTATACTGATGGGTCATAGAGTTATACTGATGGGTCATAGAGCTATACTGATGCGTTGTTGAGTTAACATACGAATCGATGAATTAACATATGAATCGATGAATTAACATATGAATCGATACATTGTTGAACAGAAATATATTTTGTAAAATCGAATTCGTTAAAGGTTTTTAGAAATGACATTTTTTAAAAGTTGTATAATAAGCCCCTGATGAGCGGCGTGGCACCGACAGCCTCACCATGTTATATCATCAATATTGTTGTATTGACGAGAGACATGGACATGCATTTAGGCAACAGAAAAGTGGTTGCTATAATTAGATTACGCATAACATAGGGAGCTAAGAAACATATACAACTACACAACATTACTAACTGAACAGTGGTCACTGAAACACATCAAGGGGATATACAACGTCAGTGCATTGGCAGTGAAGTCAGGAAGGAATGCATGGACAATATTGTGACAACGGGGGAGATCAAGGGCAAGAAGACAGGCAGAGGAAGACGGGGGAGATCAAGGACAAGAAGGCAGGCAGAGGAAGACAGACAAAAAGCACATTTATGATGACATGACAAATTGGATTGGAAAACTACGAGCATTGGATGGGAAAGCAAGGAGCATTGGATGGGAAAACTAGAAGCATTGGATGGGAAAACTTGGAGCATTGGGTGGGAAAACTAGGAGCATTGGATGGGAAAACTAGGAGCATTGAATGGGAAAACTAGGAGCATTGGATGGGAAAACTAGGGGCATTGAATGGGAAAACTTGGAGCATTGGATGGGAAAACTAGGAGCATTGGATGGGAAAACTAGGAGCATTGGATGGGAAAACTAGGAGCATTGGATGGGAAAACTTGGAGCATTGGAATAGCTCGAACTCTGTAAAGATAGATGCCTGTTGAGGCCATCGAACGCAACGAGACACTACACTTGTTGATGATGAGTGACTCCAGAGGAAAGTTGAACAGCCGAGCCTGGCCTGAGTCGCTTCATAACTGTAAACATCAAACAGAGCACGAGTCTATCATGATACAAACACATGTAACAGATAGCTGTCTTTAGCACTCGCAAGACAATAAATATTCTCTTCCATCATGCACCTGTGTTCAGTGAACTATACGTTTCATTAGACGCCCCCTGCCCCGCCCCTGACAGCATCGATCTGTGAAGTCACCTGTCTGCTCCAGGCACAACTATCACGTGCGACCTGGCGGCCTCTCACAAACGATATCTTGGAACGAAGAAGCGATCGGATCTCTAGAAACAGTCAGGTTTGTTCTGTCAAATGTCTAGGTGGAAAGGCAACACAATGGTGTCGCTGTTCTGGAAAACAAGCTGCAAATTGAGGTATGCTCTAGCGGGACATCGAGCGAAAGATGATCGCGAACCTAGTAGAGGTGGAGGTAATTTGTTGCTGCTGTGTCGGTCATTGATACTTTTGTCTGTCCTTGACCAAAGAGTCCAGAAGCCTATAGCGAAGACGTCCTGACCCATGCTGCATTTCTCAAACCACAACACCATTCATGACTGGCTCAAAGAGGAGCATGGCGTCCCCACTGACACTGGTCCCATGACCAGAGTCCTGCCTGAAATCGCTGACATGGTCGTGATCTCGCGGTGAATGTACTAGTTTTATTTAATTCGATGACATTGCCAGTTCCACTAACACCCTTCCTTAGTGATCATGGATAGTGTGACCCCCACAGTAATTCTCGGGGAGGAAAGTACAGGACCACCATCACCTGTGAGGCATGTTGAAAATTGTATCTAATGAGAACCATTCGTGCTGTTAGCAGCCACATTATGCAACACAAATTGTTAAGGAAACCAGCAATGTAACAGCGCAGGCTTCTATCAAGAGAACAGGGGAGGGGATGGGGGGTCCAGATGCAGTGGCCAATCTGTGCTTCGTACTGTCGTCCTATTCTTTAGTCCCCAGTATAAGTCACATTACCCCAAAACGGACGCACACTTTATAGTAAAAACAAATGCCCACCATCTCGAGTGGCAGTGCAGTTAAAGCACCCGATTCTCACAGCAAATGAATGGGATTCGCTTCTTGGCAGTGACACGTCCCAGTGAACCCATCAAAAACGGTAACACGACTTACATCTAGAGTATATAAGGCAGCAAACAACGTAACACGCACTGACATCTACAAAAACACCAGGCCTCGTACACTTCATCTTCAATGACAATGCCTGTTTTTACCTTTTATAATATCAAATCACGATGTTCAGCGAATATGAAAATCAATAACATTGTTAGGTATGCTACAACAAACACACCCACACGCGCACTCACAGAAGTTGTATCATCGATTTCCTTGAATAAGTTACAACAATATGCAAGATGACATTTAATAAACAAAAGTTGTTTAAACATATTTGATAAACAATTAGTAATAAACAAATTGTTAACGGAACATACGAAAGAGTAAAAGATTCATACCATGGTAGGGCAGACAGACACGACGGCTCTGAGAGCTCACGGCGACGAGTCGAATCAAGCAGTGAGCGACGGCCAGGACTCCGAGAGTTAATGTCGGAGCAGGGATTGTCAGGGAAGTGCTGGTTGGATAGGCGGTGGAAGGGGGCGGAGTCACTCCCGAGCAGAGAATGTCTGGGTTTAGGGGACTTGGAGTGAGTGTGGGACTGGAGGAACGAGTGAGGGACGGAGGAGGGGGAGTGTGCGTAGGGCAGGGTGGAGTGAAGGAGTGAGGGACGGAGGAAATGTGTAAGGGAGGGAGGGATTTTGAGACGAGCGAAAGAGGACATGTCGGTGACAAGAGAGGGAGTGAATATCGGGGACGTATAAGGAAGGGAATTTCATAGCGAATAACAGAGGGGTTGAGTGAAAGAATGTAGGAGACGAGTAAGGAAGAGAGAGACCGTCGGGGATGAGAAACGAAGGGAGAGAGGATGGAGTGTGTGAGGGAGTGAATGATAAACTGTGGGGGACGGGTAAGGGAGGGAGTGAACACCGTTGACGCACTTCTACAAAAGCCCGTACATACTTTGTCCAGGCTTCGTGCTAGGAGGCAACATGCACGGGTGAACCTATCGTTTTATTGGAGTAATGATGACAGCGATAAGAAATTGGGGGAGGAGAAGATGATTCTGGGAGAGAGAGAGAGAGAGAGAGAGAGAGAGGAGAGAGAGGAGAGAGAGAGAGAGAGAGGAGAGAGAGAGAGGAGAGAGAGAGAGAGAGGAGAGAGAGAGGAGAGAGAGAGAGAGAGAGAGAGAATGAGCAAGTTGCAGTCAATGTAGACAAATAATCAGGAGAAGAGAGATTGAAGAGATCAGAGAATAATACAGTCATGCGAGAGAAAGCTGAAACGACGGATGGGTTGAGACACGTAAGTGGAATATGAGAGACAGAGAATGATGCACGCACGGGCAATGAGAAACGTACGGTAAATGAAAGACACGCACGGAGAATAGGAGACACGCACGGAGAATAGAAAATACGCACGGAGAATAGAAGACACGCACGGAGAATAAAAGACACCCACGGAGAATAAAAGACACGCACGGAGAATAAAAGACACGCACGGAGAATAAAAGACACGCACGGAGAATAAAAGACACGCACGGAGAATAAAAGACACGCACGGATAATGAGGCACATGAACGGAGAATGAGTAACAGACGAAAATTAATAGGATACTTTTTTCTCTTTTGTATGCCATAGCATTACTGCCGTAGGGGTGTGAAGTGTTAGCGATCTCACATTTCAAAGGCTCGGCTATATGAGGGCGGTAGCCATCTCCCTCGCTGCTTTTACTTCCCGGACTGAACCGGTACCCATTTACGGCTGGGTCGACCTGAAAACCATTGCGGTCTGAAAAAAACATTACCGCCTCAACTGGGGAATGAACCCAGGACCACTCAGATGCGAAGCCAGCGCGCTAACCACTGCGCTACGTGGCTCCACAATAGGATACACACCAAGGAATAAAAACGGGGAATGAGAGACAGGGTACACAGAGAATGAGAGATTTAGCACATAGAGAAGGAGAGATACGATACACAGAGGAGGAAAGATTTAGCACATAGAGAAGGAGAGATACGATACACAGAGGAGGAAAGATTTAGCACATAGAGAAGGAGAGATACGATACACAGAGGAGGAAAGATTTAGCACATAGAGAAGGAGAGATACGATACACAGAGGAGGAAAGATTTAGCACATAGAGAAGGAGAGATACGATACACAGAGGAGGAAAGATTTAGCACATAGAGAAGGAGAGATACGATACACAGAGGAGGAGATATATGGTACACGGTGAAGGAGAAATATGGCACACAGAGATGGAGAGACAAGGTACATCGATGGAGAGACAGTGTACACAGAGATGGAGAGATAGGGTACACACATATGGTGATATGTGGTACACAGAGATGGAGAGACAGGGTACAAATAGAATAAAGGAAAGTGCACATATAATAGGTGAATAAGAAACACGGAGAATGAGAGACAGTGTGCACATAGAGTCTGAGACGCGCGGAGAATGATTAACTGGCTGCACAGAGTCAGAGACGCGCGGAGAATGATAAACTGGCTGCACAGAGTCAGAGACGCGCGGAGAATGATAAACTGGCTGCCCAGAGTCAGAGACGCGCGGAGAATGAGAGACAGGCTGCACAGAGGCAGACACGCATGGAGAATGATAAACTGGCTGCACACAGTCAGAGACGCGCGGAGAATGATAAACTGGCTGCACAGAGTCAGAGACGCGCGGAGAATGACAAGCAGTATGCCCATAGAGTGAGATAACAGTGTACACAGAGATTGATACACGCATGGAGAATAAGAGACATGACACATGGGGAATGAGAGATATGGAAGACAGAGACACGCACAGAGAATGAGTCATGCACTCGGAATGAGACAATGTTGTGTGTCGTATATGTTGGCCACCCCCACTCTCTGTATGGTTCCTGCGCCAAAGCACGTCTTGTGCTACTGAAAAGAGCCGCTACTGAAAGCGTTATTTGTGGACTGTAGGGAGGAACATACGGCCAAGTTCAACCTAAGGGAGGTGTCTGGCCTCAGCGCGGCGTTTTAGTAGAGCGTAGAGATTAACTTAACTTAACGTCTTCATACTGGTTTAGGCGTGGGCTAGTGGTTAAGTGACACGGCTCACAACCAAATGTGCTGGGTTCGATCCCCATCACAGCACCGGCCGTTACCCCGGGGAAGCAAACCCTTAGAAAATGCAGGAGGAAGCAGACTATTACATAAAATGAATGCTGAAGTTGGATGCACTGGGCCGACAGGCGCAAAATAAACACCACAGTGCAATGCACACCGCATTGGGGAATAGATAAATAAGGCGAACGCAATACAAAATAAATAATACTAATTTAGAAGACTCTGCAGAGTCGGTATACAACCAGTTTTATTTACATTCACTTGATCTAGAAATACATATGAGCATCCAATCTATTCTTGAATGCATTAATTGATGATGCCTCCGCTATTTCCTGTGGCAATGCATTTCAAGCATTTACCATGTACCAGCTAGCTACTGATAATGTAGCCTCGGGATTAACAAGTCTTGTTACTGCGGCCTTACTGATGAGTAGTCGGTGTAAACATAATCGTACTGAATAATATCTGACTAGGTAGTCATTGTGCTAGACAAGTTGGTGAATCGGTCTGTGTATATTACTGAATAAATGGGGTCAAGATGGGGGCAGTGCATGAGCTATGGCTGTCAGCGACCCAAAGCTGACTGCTGGCGTCAGGGCTAGCGATCGCGGGATGACTGCTAGCGTCAGGGCTAGCGAAGGGCTGACTGCTAGCGATCCATAGCTGAGCAGTGCATGAGCTGCAGCAGTCAGCGACCCACATCTGACTGCTAGATTCAGGGCTAGCGACCCACATCTGACTGCTAGCGTCAGGGCTAGCGACCCCCATCTGACTGCTAGCGTCAGGGCTAGCGACCCACATCTGACTGCTAGCGTCAGGACCAGCAAACAAGAGCTACAAAGACCCTTCTCCACCTCCACGCGGTGATCCCGGATAACAGGCTGCAGCCGTGCAGACTGGCTAAGGTATGAGCTGTATCGATGACAGAAGGCTAAATCCGCTACCAAAGCATGCTAGCTGAAGTCGGATGTGTCGGACCGAAAGGTGAAATATATCGCAGTCAAGCTGTAAGCTACGACACAACGCATTTCGTTCTTCTGACTACCTCCTACTACTTGAAAATCCCTTTTAAGGACTAGGTAGCAGTTTGAGAACGAACGAAGAAGAAGAAGAAGAAAGGGAAGAAGTAGAAGAAAACGATCAAATAAATAACTTCTGAGAATTAAAACAAACAACGCTTGTGACTAGAATCCTCATTTTATAAATCTACATCAAGGAATTATTTCATTGTATTCATCCCTCATATCTTCTACAGTTTGGTAGATAATATCTGATATATTAGTGGAGATTTGCTGAAGATAAGTATGAGAAATACGTGATATTGAGTGAAAATTTTGTTTTTACATTCACGTTGTTTTATTAAAGAGGCCTGCTTTGTACTGTGTTTTGCCTCTAACAAACCATTACATCAACCGTCAACACACATTTTTTTAAATACGCTTATTGTCCATAAGAGCAGGACGCCTTGCTGTTTTATGAACCAGAACACAGCCAAGTTAGGCTCGTAAGCTGTGTGTCTAGCCGATTCTCCTGTGCTGGAGTTGTACATGGACAAAATCAATGGGCCCAGAGTCCACGATATTCCACAATGGATGAGTGGAAGCCCTGCCTCATTCCACGAGCCTTCAGTACCCCACGAAGCGTCATTCCACGAGTCTGCCCCACGAAGCGTCATTCCACGAGTCTGCCCCACGAAGCGTCATTCCACGAGTCTGCCCCACGAAGCGTCATTCCACGAATCTGCCCCACGAAGTTTCATTCCGCGAGTCTGCCCCACGAAGTTTCATTCCGCGAGTCTGCCCCACAAAGTTTCATTCCGCGAGTCTGCCCGACGAAGCGTCATTCCACGAGTCTTCAGTACCCCACGAAGCGTCATTCCACGAGTTTGCCCTACGAAGCTTCATTCCACGAGTCTGCCCCACGAAGCGTCATTCCACGAGTCTGCCCCACGAAGCGTCATTCCACGAGTCTGCCCCACGAAGCGTCATTCCACGAGTCTGCCCCACGAAGCGTCATTCCACGAGTCTGCCACACGAAGCGTCATTCCACGAGTCTGCCCCACGAAGCGTCATTCCACGAGTCTGCCCCACGAAGTTTCATTCCGCGATTCTGCCCCACGAAGTTTCATTCCGCGAGTCTGCCCGACGAAGCGTCATTCCACGAGTCTTCAGTACCCCACGAAGCGTCATTCCACGTGTGTGCCCCACGAAGCGTCATTCCACGAGTCCTCCTCACGAGGCGTCATTTCACGAGTCTGCCCCACGAAGAGTCATTCCACGAGTGTTCAGAAAGCAATGACCAGAGGGCCAGCACTATATTGCTTCATTCTATGATAATAAGCTAACACTGTCGGTTGTTTTTGTTTTGTTTTGCTCCCTAGCAGAGGTATGTGCAGACACCTGTTCAAAGCCAGGTACTGGAACACCTGGTAAAGCAATGTCCAGAATGGAACACGTGATTGAAGGAAGGAAAATAGATACAAAATTTATAAACTTTAGTGAAACAATATTCAAATAAAAGCAAGACAACCCGAGATTAATGGGCAATAATGTGCTATCTATCATCAACATTCATTAATGTGCTATCTATCATCAACATTCATTAATGTGCTATCTATCACCAAGAGTCATTAATATGCCATCTATCACCAACAGTCACTAATGTGCCATCTTTCACCAAGAGTCACTAATGTGCTATATATCACCAACAGTCACTTATGTGCCATCTTTCACCAAGAGTCATTAATGTGCTATCTTTCACCAAGAGTCATTAATGTGCTATCTATCACCAAGAGTCATTAATATGCCATCTATCACCAACAGTCACTAATGTGCCATCTTTCACCAAGAGTCATTAATGTGCTATCTTTCACCAAGAGTCATTAATGTGCAATCTATCACCAAGAGTCATTAATGTGCTATGTGTGTGGGCTGTGTGGGCCTGATAGTTTATTCACATCAGAAGTTTGGTTTCAACTAACAAATACTTGCGCCATGTTTGTCTGTGGCGATAACCAGATGCACCAATCTGATGACGAAGATCCCACATTAGAGTGACACAACTTACATACGAGATCGTCCATGCAGGAAGTGCGTGAAAGATATGAGATTTTTCCTTGAATGTTTGAGATTTAACCTTGAATGTTTTTATATTTGCCCTTGAGTGTTTTTTGTTTGTTTTGTTTATTTTTTTTTTGTTTTTTTTTGCGTTCGCTTTATTTCTCTAATCCCCAAGGTGGTGGTGTGCATTGCACTGTGGTTTTTATTTTGCGCCTGTCGGCAAAGTGCAACCGACTTCAGCATGCATTTTATGTAAGGGTCTGCTTTCTCCTGCATTTTCTAAGGATTTGCTTCCCCGGGGTAACGGTCAGTGCTGTGATGGGGATCGAACCCAGCACCTTCTAGTTGTGAACCGTGTCACTTAACCACTAGGCCACGCCGTGTTTGAGATTTGTCATTGAATGCTTTTTTAGATTTCCCTCGAATATAAAAGCCCCCCCCCCCCTCCCCCCAAGACACTACAGTCGGGGATGAAGTGCAAGAAACTTCGCTTCAATATGTTCAAGCGTTTTAGGAGAGTGATGACCAGTTTCCTCCCTCGCTGAGTAAAACAATCCGGCTGTGAAGAATACTGATTTAAACATTCGTGCTGAAGCTGGATGCAATAGGACGTTGAGCATAAAAACACAATACAATGGACTGTGCAGACAATAAACTTCGAAAAATTAGTTCAAAAATAACGAAATTCTTCATATATATCATTCGTGTCATATATCATTCATTATATCATTCGTGTCATATATCATTCATTATATCATATAATCTCATCACATCTCATCATTGAAACATATAAATGGGCTATGTACACATTTGATGTAGTGGGCCTACTGTACACATTTGATGTAGTGGGGCTATTGATCTGTACACATTTGATGTAGTGGGCCTGCTGTACACATTTGATGTAGTGGGCCTACTGTACACATTTGATGTAGTGGGCCTACTGTAAACATTTGATGTAGTGGGCCTACTGTACACATTTGATGTAGTGGGCCTACTGTAAACATTTGATGTAGTGGGCCTACTGTACACATTTGATGTAGTGGGCCTACTGTAAACATTTGATGTAGTGGGCCTACTGTACACATTTGATGTAGTGGGCCTACTGTACACATTTGATGTAGTGGGCCTACTGTACACATTTGATGTAGTGGGCCTACTGTACACATTTGATGTAGTGGGCCTACTGTACACATTTGATGTAGTGGGCCTGCTGTACACATTTGATGTAGTGGGCCTACTGTACACATTTGATGTAGTGGGCCTACTGTACACATTTGATGTAGTGGGCCTACTGTACACATTTGATGTAGTGGGCCTACTGTAAACATTTGATGTAGTGGGCCTACTGTACACATTTGATGTAGTGGGCCTACTGTACACATTTGATGTAGTGGGCCTACTGTACACATTTGATGTAGTGGGCCCACTGTACACATTTGATGTAGTGGGCCTATTGTCCTGTACACATTTGATGTAGTGGGCCTATTGTCCTGTACACATTTGATGTAGTGAGCCTATTGTTCTGTACACATTTGATGTAGTGAGCGGTCTGCAAACCTTTTTTTTAAAAATTCGCCTTATTTCTTTATTCCCAAAGGCGGCGCGCGTTGCACTATGTTTTTATTTTGCGCCTGTGCATCCGACTTCGGCATGCATTTTATGCAAGGGTCTGTTTTCTCCTACATTTCTCAGGGTTTGCTTTCCTGGGGTAACATCCGATCGGTGCTGTGATGGGGATGCGAACTCAGCACCATCGGATTTTGTGAGCCGTGTCACTCAACCACTATCGCACACCGCCCCCCCCCCCCCACCTGTACACATTTCAAGTAATTGACTCAGTGTTGTACGGAGCTGGTCGTGTTATATTCCCTCTAGACGATGTTTTTTTGATAGCGGGTAACAAACAATAGCTCTTCCTGTATCCTGTTTGTTCCGTGGAGGGACCTCGATCGTTCTGTTTCACCAAGTCCTGAGAATAGTCTGTTTTACCAAGTCCTGAGAATAGTCTGTTTTACCAAGTCTTGAGACTAGTCTGTTTCACCAAGTCCTGAGACTAGTCTTTTCTTCCCCGTGAGGGACTCACTAATCAAGAAATATGAGAACCATCCTACAGAAGCTGTTTTTTTAATTTATTCGATCAACTGTACATGTTTTTAATCTGATGAAACTTACCTGAAGATGCGCTGCACAAGCCCAGCGTGGCTACACCTTAGAACTTTGCTCCTCTCCCATCATGTGTGCCCTTAGGCTCTGTCAATCAATAGCAAGTTGACCCAGGCCGATTATTGATTACCTGGTAGATGGCACGTATATTCTGGGTTAACACACTGGAAGGATCGATGTTAGTCTAGAGGGGTGGGGGTGGTTATGGAAGTGTTGGGGGACGGGGAGACCCTGGAATGGAGATGGGTGGCTGTTGATATCAAAGGGTGGTTTGATGGAGAATAGAGATAACGGGGAAGAGAGAGATAATGGAGGAGGGCGTATGTGATGAAGGAAGACAAAGAGGGAGGTGAAGGAGGGAGCGATCGAGCAAGAGGAAGGGAGAAAGAGCGAGAGAGAGAATGTCGACGTGGAAGGACAAATACTGAAGGTGGATATATGATTTGGGAAGATAAAGATAATGAATTTAAAGAGATAGATAATGAAGGAAGACAAGAGATAGTGTGTGAAGAGATAGATGGCGTTGAATGATAAAGACAATGCGAGTAGATGAAGCAAATGGAAAAAGACAGATAACCAAGGAAGGAAAAAGTAATAAAGAAAGACAAGAGACAATGAAGAAATGTAAGAAAATAAGGCAGCAAAAGACGATTGGAAAGCGAGTGAACATAATGGAAGCTTACTTGTAAGATAATGAACAAGATTAATAATGGTTGGATAATAGGAACAGATTAATGATTCTTTGATAATTGTTTGTGATTAATGATAATTTAGGAATCACCAATAATTGTAGATGTAGTAAATCAGAACCATTATAAAGGCCGTGGTTGGCAACAGTCGGTGGTTTCAGCTGAAGATGTTGACATGATCGGTATCGCATGAGAAACAGCTTGCCAGGTACTGACACACAACAAAGCTGAGAAAGGAGAGGGAACTATATAGCTTTCAGAGACAGGAGAGGGAACTATATAGCTTTCAGACGGGGTTTAATAAACAGCATTAGATGGTGCGGGCTGTTTTGGGGGCCACGGTATATCGATTCTTTCCTGCTTGCTACTGCTAAAGGTAATCCCAAGTCAGGTCTGAGGCCGTGCCATGCAAACAGCTGTTGCCACAACTTGGGACAAGAAATCTCGGGAAATAAGATGGCAGGTCAAACCTGAGCTGAAACCCAGGTAGCGATAGACACACGGTGTTACAGCCTTACTGTGAACCCTGTCATGTAGGGGAGGATGCTTGTTTGCTGATAACAGATAATGGCTACCCATGGCACTGGTTTAGTTGTATATACACAAACAATTCTTCCTCATCTTTTTCTTCTATGTGTCCGAAATGAAATATTTAATGAATTAGTGCATACACGAACACCCATCAATAACACATACGCATACATATATACACATATCCATACACACACATACATATATACACACATATCCATACACACACATACGCATACATACATATATACACACATACACATATACACACACACATTTATACACACATACATATATACATATACACATACATGCATTCATAGAAACACATGTAAACACATACATGTACCCATACACAAACATATATAAACACATATATCAATACATACACACGTAAGGACAATCGTAAGGACCAGCATTTCTAAAGCACTTATAACAAAAAATGACATAATTGTTGCTAAATCTAGTTGGCCGAATCACGCACTGCAGTTCTTGGTTGTAGTACGACGCATTCGTTGCGTGATGGGTCTGTGGTTCGAATCCGGATTGTTCTTCTTCTTCATTCGTTCTAAAACTCTCTCTAGGAAGCCCTGAATAGGGCTTTACAAGTAGCAGGATGTAGTATGGAGAACGTAATGCGTTGTGTCGTACTTTACAACTTTACTGCGATATTTGCACCTTTCAGTCCATCCGACTTCAACGTTGCATTTTTTGGGTACTTGGTTAGCCCTCTCTCTTTGGCCAGTCTGCCGTGTTGCAACCTGGTATACAGGATCACCGCGTGGAGGTGTAGAAGCGTCTTGGCAGTTCTGCGTTGCTGGTCCTGACGCTAGAAGTTAGATTTTGGTCGTTGAACCTCATACCTCGCTCAGCTTTTGGTCGCTGACCGCTGAACCTCATACCTCGCTCAGCTTTTGGTCGCTGACCGCTGCACCTCATATCTCGCTCAGATTTTGGTCGCTGACCGTTGCAGCTCATACCTCGCTCAGCTTTTGGTCGCTGACCGCTGCACCTCATATCTCGCTCAGCTTTTGGTCGCTGACCGCTGCACCTCATATCTCGCTCAGATTTTGGTCGCTGACCGCTGCAGCTCATACCTCGCTCAGCTTCTGGTCGCTGACCGCTGCACCTCATACCTCGCTCAGCTTCTGGTCGCTGACCGCTGCACCTCATACCTCGCTCAGCTTCTTGATCCCGAATCCGGGTTGTCTTCTTACACTTCTCTAGTGTTGTCCGAGTGCTTATACTATGCTGGTCTCTACGATTGTTGTGTTCAGCTTTCTATATTAGCTGGCCTCCCTGTATATTGGCTGGCCTCACAGTATATTAGCTGGCCTCACTGTATATTAGCTGGCCTCCCTGTATATTGGCTGGCCTCACTGTATATTGGCTGGCCTCACTGTATATTGGCTGGCCTCCCTGTATATTGGCTGGCCTCCCTGTATATTGGCTGGCCTCACTGTATATTGGCTGGCCTCCCTGTATATTGGCTGGCCTCACTGTATATTGGCTGGCCTCCCTGTATATTGGCTGGCCTCCCTGTATATTGGCTGGCCTCACTGTATATTGGCTGGCCTCCCTGTATATTGGCTGGCCTCCCTGTATATTAGCTGGCCTCACAGTATATTGGCTGGCCTCACTGTATATTAGCTGGCCTCCCTGTATATTGGCTGGCCTCACTGTATATTGGCTGGCCTCACTGTATATGGGCTGGCCTCACTATATTTTTGTTTCGTGACTTCTCCCGAGTCATCAGTTTTCCGCGCAGCTTTCTACTTGCACACAACAAATATGATACACTTTCCTCCACACAATGATACACTTTTCCCCACACAATGATACACTTTCCTCCACACAATGATACACTTTTCCCCCACACAATGATACACTTTCCTCCACACAATGATACACTTTTCCCTCACACAATGATACACTTTCCTCCACACACTGATACACTTTTCCCTCACACAATGATACACTTTTCCCTCACACAATGATACACTTTCCTCCACACAATGATACACTTTCCTCCACACAATGATACACTTTCCCCCCACACAATGATACTTTCCTCCACATATGATACTTTTCCCCCCAGACAATGATACACTCCCCCCCACACAATGATACACTCCCCCCACACAATGATACACTTTTCCACCACACAATGATACGCCCCCTCCCTCACAATGATACACTTTCCTCCACACATGATACAATTTTCCCCCACACAATGATACACTCCCCCCCCCCAATGATACACTCCCCCCCACAATGATACCCCCCCCTCCCCAGAATGATACCCTTTTTTCCTACACACTGATACACATTGGCTTCATGTTTGCTGGTTGGGAGCCTCTCCTTTCAACTGTGTTCCACTCATACAATCGTCCTGTTTGTGGGAATCTCTTGTGTTCCACTCATACAATCGTCCTGTTTGTGGGCCTCTCCTGTGTTCCACTCATACAATCGTCCTGTTTGTGGGCCTCTCCTGTGTTCCACTCATACAATCGTCCTGTTTGTGGGCCTCTCCTGTGTTCCACTCATACAATCGTCCAGGTTGTGGGCCTCTCCTGTGTTCCACTCATACAATCGTCCTGTTTGTGGGCCTCTCCTGTGTTCCACTCATACAATCGTCCTGTTTGTGGGCCTCTGCTGTGTTCCACTCATACAATCGTCCTGTTTGTGGGCCTCTCCTGTGTTCCACTCATACAATCGTCCTGTTTGTGGGCCTCTCCTGTGTTCCACTCATACAATCGTCCTGTTTGTGGGCCTCTCCTGTGTTCCACTCATACAATCGTCCTGTTGGTGGGCCTCTCCTGTGTTCCACTCACACAATCGTCCAGGTTGTGGGCCTCTCATGTGTTCCACTCATACAATCGTCCTGTTGGTGGGCCTCTCCTGTGTTCCACTCACACAATCGTCCAGGTTGTGGGCCTCTCCTGTGTTCCATTCATGCAGGTTGTTGCAGAATGCACGGGATGAGAGGACTCTTGTGGGCCCTGAACAGGGCGTTAAATGTCAGACTGCAGCAGCATTCCTCACGTGGAGAGCGTGCTGATGACGTTAGACCTGGGTCCTCTTGGCGGTTGTGCTATGCTTGACTTCATCCGACTGTCGCCCACTACTACAGAGACCACATCGATCGTTACTCGTTAGCCAGACTGTTTTAAAACAGTCCGTTTCTATGGAGAACTGTACGAACGTGAGGTTGGGGTCTTGGTCAGTATACTTAACCCAGCCCTGACTAAAGTTGCCTGGTCAATATGTTTTAAATGACCCTAACATTTTCTAGTCAGTATATTTTGCCTGACCAGACGTTAGTGCCCTTGTAAATTTACCTATGTGCCTGTATATGTTCCGCAAGACTTTGACAACATCAGATGCGAATTCATACATTCTTCGTCGCCATGACTATTCGTCTAATACGGTTCAGACACGTAAGGCCAACGTACTACTGCAAACAATCATATAATCAAAGCAGACATGACTCAGGCTACATGCACATTCAGTTTACGGGTCAACCTCTTCTCGGCAACTTTCGACTGTATCCGGCGGCTCCGGAATTATGCAGCCAATCAGAATATTCTTAGTTTTATCATACCTTGTATAGGCGTTTATGTTATTTTCTTGACTAAATTTTGCTTACCGAGTTCATCGGTCAGGGGGGTAGGTGGTTGGGGGGGGGGGGGGTGGTGTCATTGCTGAATAATGTGTTATTCTCTTTAAATATAACAAGATTTGTTGACAAAATCTAGTCCAATGTAACCGCTCGAGCCAGTTCAAACGTACAAGACACGTTGACGTCGTTATCTTTGCCAACATCTCTCTCTCTCTCTCTCTCTCTCTTTCTGTTTACCCAGCCCTCTCACATGTTCTCACATCTTTGACATATCTCTGTCTCTCTCTCTCTCTCTCTCTCTCTCTCTCTCTTTCTGTTTACCCAGCCCTCTCACATGTTCTCACATCTTTGACATATCTCTGTCTCTCTCTCTCTCTCTCTCTCTCTCTCTCTCTTTCTGTTTACTCAGCCCTCTCACATGTTCTCACATCTTTGACATATCTCTGTCTGTCTCTCTCTCTCTCTCTCTCTCTCTCTCTCTCTTTCTGTTTACTCAGCCCTCTCACATGTTCTCACATCTTTGACATATCTCTGTATCTCTCTCTCTCTCTCTCTCTCTTTCTGTTTACTCAGCCCTCTCACATGTTCTCACATCTTTGACATATCTCTGTCTCTCTCTCTCTCTCTCTCTCTCTTTCTGTTTACTCAGCCCTCTCACATGTTCTCACATCTTTGCTGGCATCTCATATGATAATGCATAAATTGCCTCCGTCACACATAAACTCTCCATAAAACAGCCATTAAATATCCTCCCTTTGACCGTCCTCATTGATATATAAATACATTTCAGAACATACATTTCTCATCTAGTCTTACAAGAGGATCATTCGGATTTCAACTGAGGACAACATTTCGCCCATGGATTGTCTTAGTTTGAAAGAAGAATACACACGAGACACAACCTGGTTATCGAGCCTCAAATCTGCATGCGAGAGTATAAGACAGGATCAATATAAAAGCGTCATTTTTATGTGCAATATACGACCGTCATTGCCTGGAGTCAAACGCTGCTTCATTGCTTTGATCGTATCTATCCAGTTGTCTTGTTGCTACAAAATGTTTCATATTGTCTCTGTCTGTTCATCTCTTATGTAATCCACGTTGTAGTTCTAAACCGCCTTCTCGTCTGCGTATGATTTCTGTGTCACCTAATGATGTTCTTGTTGACCAAGGGTCTTTCGTTCTTTCTCTTCCATGTGGAAAGAAAGGCTGCACAAGCTACCCAATAAGTATGTGCAACGTTCAAGTCAAGTCATCCCCCAAACAGCGAGGTCGTTGGGGCACACGTGAAGACACCCCCCACACCAAGCCACGCCACCCCCCTCTGTCTGCAGCCGCTGCCCGTGTGTGCCTCCTCTGGTTGGAGATTGGTCAATTCTTTTCTGTTGTGTTTTTGGGACGCTATTTTCGTCGTCCAGACATTTCCGTGCAGGATCGTTGTTGCGGGGCAGTTTGATCTCAATATGTGGCCGTACCAGGCGAGTTTCCGTTATTTGATCGTTGCCAAGAGGTCTTCAAAAGGCCCTATTGCCGTTTTTATTCTTTCTTGTATGTTCTCGTTTGTAACTCGATCTTTGTACGTAATTTTAGGTCGTATTTTAGTTCTCCCCCCCCCCCGGTCGGTAGGAGGGAAGGAACCCCTCCCCAATCCCAGCACTACTAACTAGAATCCCAAGAGATAATCCACTAATCCTTTAGAGAACTTCATTGATAATCCCGAGGCGGCGGCAATCCTTTCATCCTCGACTAGACCATAGAGCATAGGTGCGCAGCAGTTGGTCAAACACATTTGGCAGATTTAGAAACTGGGGGTGGGGTGGGGGGGGGGGGGTTGTGAGCGGAGGGGAGGTTAAAGCGTTTGTCTCTTACGGCAAAGGGTCTAGGTTTAATCCCAGTTTACATAGCTAGCTGTGAATGGGCACCTGGCTAAGTCAGGTAGTTCAAGGAAACGGATTAGTCATATGAAACTCAGAAACAGGGTAGCCTAGTCAGCGTGGGAGGATGCTTTTAGACGATGGAGGTATCTAATCAAGAATGAGAGAGAGAGGGAAAGAGAGCTGGGGAGAGAGGGATAGAGAGAGGGGAGGGAGAGTGGGAGAGATAGCGAGAGGGAGAAGGAGAGAGGGAGAAGAAGAGAGACGGAGAGAAAGAGGGGGAGAGAGAAAGAGGGGGAGAGAGAAAGAGTCGGAGAGAGAAAGAGGGGGAGAGAGAAAGAAGGGGAGAGAGAAAGAGGGGGAGAGAGAAAGCGGGGGAGAGAGAAAGCGGGGGAGAGAGAAAGAGGGAGGAGAGAAAGAGGGGGAGAGAAAGAGGGGGAGAGAAAGAGGGGGAGAGAAAGAGGGGGAGAGAGAAAGGGATAGACACTTGAGAGATGAGATCTCACTTTTATAATAATCCCATTATCTGCCGACAATTCCAGCGTTTATTCTGAGCTCCGCCCTCCCTAGGTCTAAGCTCCTGTGAGCTCTGTGCAAGTATTCAAGTCTTAATATCTATTGTTACATGTTATGGTTAGTATGCCCTAAAGTAACCATCCATGCTTTTATCTGTGGTTGAACTCATCAAAACATCATCTAATGACATTTTTTCAAGGAAACTTTCTGACTTTTTCCAGGAAAGACATATGCTAGTGACAGAATTTGACAATGAGGGATCTAAACTGAAGGACAAGACAGTACCACAGCAGACACTGCTGTCTCGGACAAGACGTAGAGACATCATTGTACGACGAAAGATCTCCAAACGTTGAAGACAAAAACAAAGAAAAATAATAATAATATTGATATTCTTCACCACCTCAAACCAGCAAGTTTGTGGCTGGTCAAGACAAAATGAGGCTGAGAGGTAGCGTGACTCGACTAGGTCAAGTACAACCATTTTTGTGGTAGTTGTGTCGTTTTGTATTGTTGTTTTGATGTTGATCTGTTGTAGCCCGAGCCAACCACCAGACAGCTGACAGACATAGTGCAGCAGCCCCAGCCAACCACGGTACAGACAAAGTGTAGCAGCCCCAGACAACCACGGGATAGACAAAGTGTAGCAGCCCCAGACAACCACGGGACAGACAAAGTGTAGCAGCCCCAGACAACCACGGGACAGACAAAGTGCAGCAGCCCCAGACAACCACGAGACAGACAAAGTGCAGCAGCCCCAGCCAACCACGGGACAAAGTGTAGCAGCCCCAGCCAACCACGGGACAAAGTGTAGCAGCACCAGCCAACCACGGGACAAAGTGTAGCAGCCCCAGACAACCACGGGACAGACAAAGTGTAGCAGCCCCAGCCAACCACGTGACAGACAAATTGTAGCAGCCCCAGACAACCACGGGACAGACAAAGTGCAGCAGCCCCAGACAACCACGGGACAGACAAAGTGCAGCAGCCCCAGCCAACCACGGGACAAAGTGTAGCAGCCCCAGCCAACCACGGGACAAAGTGTAGCAGCCCCAGACAACCACGGGACAGACAAAGTGTAGCAGCCCCAGCCAACCACGTGACAGACAAATTGTAGCAGCCCCAGACAACCACGGGACAGACAAAGTGCAGCAGCCCTAGCCAACCACGGGACAAAGTGTAGCAGCCCCAGCCAACCACGGGACAAAGTGTAGCAGCCCCAGCCAACCACGGGACAAAGTGTAGCAGCCCCAGCCAACCACGGGACAGACAAAGTGTAGCAGCCCCAGCCAACCACGGAACAAAGTGTAGCAGCCCCAGCCAACCACGGGACAAAGTGTAGCAGCTCCAGTCAACCACGGAAGAAAGTGTAGCAGCCCCAGTCAACCACGGGACAAAGTGTAGCAGCCCCAGACAACCACGGGACAGACAAAGTGTAGCAACCCCAGCCAACCACGGGACAAAGTGTAGCAGCCCCAGACAACCACGGGACAGACAAAGTGTAGCAGCCCCAGACAACCACGGGACAGACAGTGCAGCAGCCCCAGCCTAACCACAGGACAAAGCGTAGCAGCCCCAGCCAACCACCTGACAGACACTGCAGCAGCCCCAGCCAACCACCTGACAGCTGACAGTCCATCTTGAATGATCCGGGTGATCAATTTTGAAGATCAGTAAGTGTGCCCCATTTACCTCGCAGCAGCAGAAACAAACTGAAACAACAGTACATGTCTTACGAAAAGATAACCTTCGCCAGGGACAAAAGAACACCACACACGAAAACACCAAAGACACCATAACATCGACAGCTGCAGATTTGTGGTTGTAGCATAATATTTCATTCCGTTTCGTTTCTTTTCCTGGGCTGTATCCTATCTATACTTGTGATGATGTTAACTATTGACCTTCAGCTCCGTCGCAACCTCCATTTATTCTTATTTGAATGAGTGTACAACTAAATAAACAACATGCTTGCCCAGACAGAACAAAGATAATGAAGTGGGAGGAGTGAGGCGAATACGGGAATACCGGCTTGTCTGAAATTATCTAGTTTCATGGGGATTGGTTGGTGTCAAAGACCAAGGTCTGGCATTACTGCCAGGCATCCAATCAAGCGGCTCTACGGCCAGGGACGCGAACTCAGCACAGAGAACGAACTCTCAGACCTGGTCTGACTGTAAGGTGAGACTTTATGCTGGAGTTTAGGCCAGCGGCTTTCATTGGCTACACGTCACGCGACCAACTACCGTTCCTCCATCGATCTGTCTGTCTGTTGTGCTTCTCTAACTGTTCTCTTCTCTCCCTCCCATCTCCCCGACTCTGGTTCGCCACCATCTGTTGCATAGCTTTGCTGGGAGTGTTTTTCCGCGCAATATGGATTAGCAGGAACAAGTCCTGCGTGTGTGCCTAATTTGTTGGCATTTCTAGTTCCACATCTGTTGCAGAGAATCGATAGGGTGGCCATTATTCCGGCACAACACACGAACAGAGCCGACAGCCGCACTAGCCAGCCTGTTTTATTGATAGGAACCGGCTGTTTATTATCGCAAAATAAATTGGTTTTTCTGTCTGAAAAGCTGAGAGCAGATCGTAATACTGATGTCTATCATCACCGATTTTAGAATAAGTAGACTAACCCATGATCTGACAAAGCGTAATATTTTATATTCTGTGTTGTTGTTGTTGTTATTGTTGATGATGATGATGAAATAGATAGCAATGCCCCCCCCCCTCCTCACCCGTTAGGCCCATGTTGCCTAAAATAAACAATTGGAAGAAAGGAATAAATGCTTCTTGGTCTTGCATTAGCCACGTAGTTTGCAGGCTTGGTTATTTTTACCTACGAAAGAAGCAAAATGATGATTTACCATTAAATTGAATTCACTACATCTTGGCCTGAAGGCCAGTCTCCGAACCATTTGAGCAACTGAAGAAAATGACTGCCAAAATGTAAGGAACCTAGGGGTTGTAATAGATCATACAGGTAAAGTGAGTGAGCAAGTCCAGATTATAATAGATTATACAGGTAAAGTGAGTGAACAAGTCCAGGTTATAATTGATCATACAGGTAAAGTAAGTGAGCACGTCCACGTAGCAGTGAAAAAGGCAAATGCAATGTTAGGTATGATAAAAAGAAACACTAAACATAGGAGCAAGGAAGTCATCGTCAAACTGTATAAAGCATTAGTTAGACCTAGATTGGAGTACTGTGTACAGGTGTGGAGTCCTTATCATAGAGGGGATATAAACATGCTGGAAAAGGATAGACAGAAGAGCGACAGAACTGATAGTGGGATTCTAGAATTACAGTTATGAGGAAAGACTCAGAAAAAGTCGACAGTGTCTAGAAAGAGAAGAATTCGAGATGACTTAATACAGGTTTATAAGATAATCACAGGAATGAATAAATTAGACAATAACAAGTTATTTAAATACAACCACCTACAAGAACAAGAGGGCATAACTACAAATTAACTAAAGAAAGGTCCAGATTAGATATTAGGAAACAAATTTTTAGTCAGAGAGTGGTGAATGCTTGGAATGCATTGCCACAGGAAGTAGTGGAAGCAGGGACAATTAATACGTTCAAAGATAGATAGCACGCGTATAGTTATTTTTAGGTCAAGTGAATGTAAAATAAACTGGTTGCATACATACTTATCAGGGTCTTCTAAATCTGTATAAGGACGTTACGTTACAAGAGGCGAATGTGCCGCCGAGACGGTGCCGAGTATTGTTCGCCCCGACCGAGAAGCGCAAATACTAGCCTCGGTGTCACATTCTGGAGGGCCTATCTTATATTATTGTGAGGGACCAAACATGCCACAGTGAATAAGCTGACAACATTCAGCGACTCATGGCTGCTTGAATCAGGGTCTGCTAACCATGGCTGACCAAGACTTTATTCCGCCTCCTTGCGGCCCTGGATACAGGCTGCAACAGTGTGGTCTGGCTTAGATAGTAATGATTGTGGCGGGAAGGCAAACCAGTTTCCCAATAAAGTCAACTGAGATCGGATGTGCCAGGCCGAAGGATGGAGATACCGAAACCTCGCTGTACACTACGTCACAGCGAACATTTCAGGGCGAATGCAGAAGGTGAGCAAGAAGACGAGGAAGAAGATGAAGAAGAAGAAGACGATGACGACGACGACTACGACGATGCAGCGTAGATGGAAGCGTGCGGCAGTACAGTGCGACAAGTGTATGGAATGAAAGAAAGTTCGACAGAAAGTGTATCTCAGGACAATGAGAGAAGAAGTGTACATGCCAACACACAACCACGCTAGAGAAAACATACAACCACGCTAGAGAAAACATACAACCACGCTAGAGAAAACATACAACCACGCTAGAGAAAACATACAACCACGCTAGAGAAAACATACAACCACGCTAGAGAAAACATACAACCATGCTAGAGAAAACATACAACCACGCTAGAGAAAACATACAACCACGCTAGAGAAAACATACAACCACGCTAGAGAAAACACACAACCACGCTAGAGAAAACATACAACCACGCTAGAGAAAACATACAACCACGCTAGAGAAAACATACAACCACGCTAGAGAAAACATACAACCACGCTAGAGAAAACACACAACCACGCTAGAGAAAACACACAACCACGCTAGAGAAAATATACAACCACGCTAGAGAAAACATACAACCACGCTAGAGAAAACATACAACCACGCTAGAGAAAACATACAACCACGCTAGAGAAAACATACAACCACGCTAGAGAAAACATACAACCACGCTAGAGAAAACATACAACCACGCTAGAGAAAACATACAACCACGCTAGAGAACACATACAACCACGCTAGAGAACACATACAACCACGCTAGAGAACACATACAACCACGCTAGAGAAAACATACAACCACGCTAGAGAACACATACAACCACGCTAGAGAAAACATACAACCACGCTAGAGAACACATACAACCACGCTAGAGAACACATACAACCACGCTAGAGAAAACATACATCCACGCTAGAGAAAACATACAACCACGCTAGAGAAAACATAAATCCACGCTAGAGAAAACATACATCCACATAAGCGTACACAGAGACATACATCCACATAAGCGTACACAGAGACATACATCCACATAAGCGTACACAGAGACATATTTCCACATGCAAACATACAGACAGACTTTAACATCCACGTACCTAGAAACGCAGACAGACATACACCCGCATATAAACTCTTCAAGAGAAATGTGCAGACCGTTCACTCAGACATACACTTCATCTCTACAGACAGACATACACCTCAACTCTAAACAGACAGACATACACTACATCTCTACACAGACAGACATACACTACATCTCTACATAGACACACATACACTAAATCTCTACATAGACACACATACACTAAATCTCTACAGACAGACATACACTACATCTCTACAGACAGACATTCACTACATCTCTACACAGACAGACATACACTACATCTCTACACAGACAGACATACACTACATCTCTAGACAGACAGACATACACTACATCTCTAGACAGACAGACATACACTACATCTCTAGACAGACAGACATACACTACATCTCTACAGACAGACATACACTACATCTCTACAGACAGACATACACTACATCTCTACAAACAGACATACACTACATCTCTACACAGACAGACATACACTATCTCTACAGACAGACATACACTACATCTCTAGACAGACAGACATACACTACATCCCTACACAGACAGACATACACTAAATCTCTACACAGACAGACATACACTAAATCTCTACACAGACAGACATACACTAAATCTCTACACAGACAGACATACACTACATCTCTACAGACAGACATACACTACATCTCTACACAGACAGACATACACTACATCTCTACACAGACAGACATACACTAAATCTCTACACAGACAGACATACACTACATCTCTACACAGACAGACATACACTACATCTCTACAGACAGACATACACTACATCTATACAGACAGACATACACTACATCTCTACAGACAGACATACACTACATCTCTTCAAACAGACATACACTACATCTATACACAGACAGACATACACTATCTCTACAGACAGACATACACTACATCTCTACACAGACAGACATACACTACATCTTTACACAGACAGACATACACTACATCTCTACAGACAGACATACACTACATCTCTACACAGACAGACATACACTACATCTTTACACAGACAGACATACACTACATCTCTACACAGACAAACATACACTATCTCTACAGACAGACATACATTACATCTCTACAGACAGACATACACTACATCTATACACAGACAGACATAAACTACATCTCTACAGACAGACATACACTACATCTATACACAGACAGACATACACTACATCTCTAGACAGACAGACATACACTACATCTCTACACAGACAGACATACGCTAAATCTCTACACAGACAGACATACACTAAATCTCTACAGACAGACATACACTACATCTCTACAGACAGACATACACTACATCTCTACAGACAGACATACACTACATCTCTACACAGACAGACATACACTAAATCTCTACACAGACAGACATTCACTACATCTCCACACAGACAGACATACACTACATCTCTACACAGACAGACATACACTACATCTCTACACATACAGACATACACTACATCTCTACACAGACATATATACACTACATCTCTACATAGACAGACATACACTACATCTCTACACAGACATACATACACTACATCTCTACACAGACAGACATACACTACATCTCTACAGACAGACATACACTACATCTCTAGAGACAGACATACACTAAATCTCTACACAGACAGACATACACTACATCTCTACAGACAGACATACACTACATCTCTACACAGACAGACATACACTAAATCTCTACAGACAGACATACACTACATCTCTACACAGACAGACATACACTACATCTCTACAGAAAGACATACACTACATCTCTACACAGACAGACATACACTACATCTCTAGAAATACAGACATACACTACATCTCTACACAGACAGACATACACTACATCTCTACAGACAGACATACACTACATCTCTACAGAGAGACATACACTACATTTCTACAGACAGACATACACTACATCTCTACACAGACAAATATACACTATCTCTACAGACAGACATACACTACATCTCTACCTAAAGACATACACTACATCTCTACAGACAGACATACACTACATCTCTACAGACAGACATACACTACATCTCTACACAGACAGACATACACTACATTTCTACACAGACAGACATACACTACATCTCTACACAGACATACACTACATCTCTACACAGACAGACATACACTACATCTCTACACAGACAGACATACACTACATCTCTACACAAACAGACATGCACTACATCTCTATAGACAGACATACACTACATCTCTATAGACAGACATACACTACATCTCTACACAGACAGACATACACTACATCTCTACACAGACAGACATACACTACATCTCTACACAGACAAACATACACTATCTCTACAGACAGACATACATTACATCTCTACAGACAGACATACACTACATCTATACACAGACAGACATAAACTACATCTCTACAGACAGACATACACTACATCTATACACAGACAGACATACACTACATCTCTAGACAGACAGACATACACTACATCTCTACACAGACAGACATACGCTAAATCTCTACACAGACAGACATACACTAAATCTCTACAGACAGACATACACTACATCTCTACAGACAGACATACACTACATCTCTACAGACAGACATACACTACATCTCTACACAGACAGACATACACTAAATCTCTACACAGACAGACATTCACTACATCTCCACACAGACAGACATACACTACATCTCTACACAGACAGACATACACTACATCTCTACACATACAGACATACACTACATCTCTACACAGACATATATACACTACATCTCTACATAGACAGACATACACTACATCTCTACACAGACATACATACACTACATCTCTACACAGACAGACATACACTACATCTCTACAGACAGACATACACTACATCTCTAGAGACAGACATACACTAAATCTCTACACAGACAGACATACACTACATCTCTACAGACAGACATACACTACATCTCTACACAGACAGACATACACTAAATCTCTACAGACAGACATACACTACATCTCTACACAGACAGACATACACTACATCTCTACAGAAAGACATACACTACATCTCTACACAGACAGACATACACTACATCTCTAGAAATACAGACATACACTACATCTCTACACAGACAGACATACACTACATCTCTACAGACAGACATACACTACATCTCTACAGAGAGACATACACTACATTTCTACAGACAGACATACACTACATCTCTACACAGACAAATATACACTATCTCTACAGACAGACATACACTACATCTCTACCTAAAGACATACACTACATCTCTACAGACAGACATACACTACATCTCTACAGACAGACATACACTACATCTCTACACAGACAGACATACACTACATTTCTACACAGACAGACATACACTACATCTCTACACAGACATACACTACATCTCTAAACAGACAGACATACACTACATCTCTACACAGACAGACATACACTACATCTCTACACAAACAGACATGCACTACATCTCTATAGACAGACATACACTACATCTCTATAGACAGACATACACTACATCTCTACACAGACAGACATACACTACATCTCTACAGACATACACTACATCTCTACAGACAGACATACACTACATCAGACATACACTACATCTCTACACAGACAGACATACACTACATCTCTATAGACAGACATACACTACATCTCTACACAGACAGACATACACTACATCTCTACAGACATACACTACATCTCTACAGACAGACATACACTACATCAGACATACACTACATCTCTACACAGACAGACATACACTACATCTCTATAGACAGACATACACTACATCTCTACACAGACAGACATACACTACATCTCTACAGACAAACACTACATCTCTACAGACAGACATACGCTACATCAGACATACACTACATCTCTACACAGACAGACATACACTACATCTCTATAGACAGACATACACTACATCTCTACACAGACAGACATACACTACATCTCTACAGACAGACATACACTACATCAGACATACACTACATCTCTACACAGACATACATACACTACATCTCTACACAGACAGACATACACTACATCTGTACAGACATACACTACATCTCTACAGACAGACATACACTACATCTCTACACAGACAGTCATACACTAAATCCCTACACAGACAGACAGACACTACATATCTACACAGACAGACAGACACATAGACATACAAGAAAGAAGAGAAGCAAAACTGGATATCGTAGAAATGGGACGATGTCAATATGTATTTCTTGGAAAGATGCACTGTCACTGGGATGTAATTATGTCAAGGTCGAGTCTTGTGTGCAATGAGAGAACGGTGCTTCCGCATACATACTGTCTAATATACGCAAACGGACAATGTGAACAATGGATGCATATGTGTTTGTATGCATGTTTGGCAAAAGAAGGCGCAAGACTACCACAAACAGATACTAGTATGACGTACGAAGAGTCAAAACGGCTTATTAAAGCCAGATACATGACCAAATGGGAAACCGAACATACTGGTTACACCAAAAACGATGCCTATTACCAGTTGAACAGAAGAGAGCAGGTCGTTGTCTTCAGACTTCGCACTGGCCACAATAGACTGAGGTACCACCTATTCAACAAATTGAAGATAGGTGGAACCGACGAATGCCCGTGTGGTACCGGGAAAATGATCGCTGAACATCTGCTGCAGAACTGCCCGACATACGAGGATCAGAGAGAGCAGATGTGGCCATCACCAGTGGAACCACAAGACAAGCTCTATGGCCACTTTTTTCGAAAAAATAATGGTTACTGTCTGACTGCGTACGAAGAAGAAGTATGCATGTTTATTCTAGGTGCACTAGTGGATGTCAATATGGTATATGCTTCCTACATTTCCTACATGATACGTGAGATTGGTAAACCAAAGAAAGCACATGGCTGTATGTGTGACCTTTGTCATGAATATTTCTGATGGTCCTCACAATTCTGAAGGCGACTTAAATAATTGAAGGCCGGCATGTCCATCATATCTTTCTTATAAGGACTAGACAAAACACAAACAGTGAACCATACGTTGTTTATGTTCTAGGAACATCCAGCCTACATACAACGAGTACAATGTCGAGACGATGTATTTTACTATTAGTGAGCAGACGACTACACTTATGGCTCGAGAAGGGCTCTAATCAAACCGGAAAATGATGATGACTAAATAATTTAATGAATGTTTGAAAGGCTTTTCATGTGGTAGATTAGTAGACAAGCGAGGACGATAATTACATCAATGTTCTATTTATTTATGACTCAGCACGAGGACACACGAGAAGAAACCAGGTGTCCATGATGATCTGCAATTTGTGAACTTGTTCTGTTCTATAGGGAGCCATGTTTGTGTGAATGATTTCGTCATGCATGTTCCAGGCGTGCATGTGCATGCGTATGTGTGTGTATGCGCGCGCGCGTGTGCGTGCGACGTGCGCATTAAAATATGCACGCGTATGTGTTTATAATATTACCAGTGTCTAAGAGTTGACGGCCAATGACGCCAGGAAGAATATTTACTTGTTCACCCTTACTTACTTCCCCTGTCCAAACACCACGTCATACGTCATACATCCAGTATCCAGCGACATGGATTGCGTTGTCATTTGCCTCCAGCACCTATTTCATGTTTCCTGGAGGTTGGGGCAGGCCATCAGGTGGTCTGGTCTGGGTCATGTATTGAGCCACAGTCACACGTGTCAATCTGTGTATCTCCATCGTTCCATATTTCTCTTGCACCGTGATACACCAGTTCGGAGTCTGTTCAACGACTTCCATGTTGTGTATGGTAGTTGATGTTCGGGGGCAGGTTCCATCTCTGAGGCCTTCATCAATTCGTGCCATCTCTCCATACGGCGACTTTCAGGGTATGTATGGGCTGTGTTGCTGTTAGAAACGTATGTCTAGATTTGAGTCTTGTGCTCTGTACCTGATGTCCAAACATGGGTGTCTTGGGTCGTGCTTCTATTTTCCTCGTTTGATTTCTGCTGCGACGTTTCTTCGAATCTCGGGGGGTGCTATGCCAATTATGGGTTATATTTTATCAATGGGGGTGAGTTTTAGGCACCCTGCTACTATCCGACCCGTTTCATTTATTGCTGTATTAACTAGTTTCTCGTGGGGAGAGTTTTCCAGACTGGCGCAGCGTATTCAGCTACTAAAAAAACACAAGGCGAAGTTGCCAAATGGATTGAAAATTGGTTAACAGGAAGAAGGCAGAGGGTGGGCATAAATAAGGAGTACTCTGAGTGGAGTGAAGTGAAAAGTGGTGTGCCACAGGGCTCGGTTTTGGGACCAATTTTGTTCTTGATATATATAAATGATTTGGACATTGATATGAGATCCATGATTGCAAAATTTGCTGATGACACAAAACTATGCAGTAGTGTCTCATCTAAAGCGGAAGTGGATATATTGATGTCGGATTTAGATAAAATTCGAGAATGGTGTGTAAGCTGGCAAATGGAGTTTAATGTAGATAAATCCACATGGGTAGATCCAATATGGAACATAAATACAGAATGGGAGAAAACAATATTAGAAAAAGGAAAGGGACCTAGGGGTTATAATAGATCATACAGGAAAGGTGAGTGAGCAAGTTAAGGTAGCAGTGAAAAAGGCAAATGCAATGTTAGGTATGATAAAAAGAAATATTAAACATAGGAGCAAGGAAGTGATCGTCAAACTGTATAAAGCTTTAGTTAGACCTAGATTGGAGTACTGTGTACAGGTGTGGAGTCCTTATCATAGAGGGGACATAAACATGCTAGAAAGAATACAAAAAAGAGCGACAAAGATGATAGTTGGATTCCAGAATTACAGTTATGAGGAACGACTCAGAAAAACGGGCCTACAGTGTCTCGAAGAGAGAAGAATTCGTGGTGACTTAATACAGGTTTATAAGATAATCAGAGGAATCGATAAATTAGACTATAACAAGTTTTTTAAAATACAGCCACCTACAATAACACGAGGGCATAGCTACAAGCTGATTAAAGAGAGGTCCAGGTTAGATATTAGGAAATATTTTTTTAGTCAGAGAGTGGTGTCTGCTTGGAATGCATTGCCAGGGGAGGTGGTGGAGGCAGGGACAGTTAATGCGTTTAAGAATAAACTGGATGCGCATAGATTTTAGAGCAAGGTGATGTAAATGTAACTGGTTGTATACAGACTCTGCAGGGTCTTCTAAACCAGTATAAAGACGTTAAGTTAAGTTAGATGTAGGAGGACTGATGTATGTGCACCCTATGTTGTTTTGCTCAGTTTTCGGATGGTGTTATTTCTTGCGTGTACCTTACGCTTTGTTGTCTGGCAGTGCGTCATGTAGGACAGTGTGCGGTCTAACTTCACGCCTAGATATTTCGGAGCCGTGAAGTGCGTCATGTCGGACAATGTGCGGTCAAACTTCACGTCTAGATATTTGGGAGCCATGAAGTGCGTCATGTCGGACAATGTGCGGTCAAACTTCACACCTAGATATTTGGGAACCGTGAAGTGCGTCATGTCGGACAATGTGCGGTCAAACTTCACGTCTAGATATTTGGGAGCCATGAAGTGCGTCATGTCGGACAATGTGCGGTCAAACTTCACACCTAGATATTTGGGAGCCGTGAAGTGCGTCATGTCGGACAATGTGCGGTCAAACTTCACGCCTATATATTTGGGAGCCGTGAAGTGCGGCATGTCGGACAATGTGCGGTCAAACTTCACGCCTAGATATTTGGGAGCCGTGAAGTGCGTCATGTCGGACAATGTGCGGTCAAACTTCACGCCTAGATATTTGGGAGCCGTGTAGTGCGGCATGTCGGACAATGTGCGGTCAAACTTCACGCCTAGATATTTGGGAGCCGTGTAGTGCGTCATGTCGGACAATGTGCGGTCAAACTTCACGCCTATATATTTGGGAGCCGTGAAGTGCGTCATGTCGGACAAAGTGCGGTCAAACTTCACGCCTAGATATTTGGGAGCCGTGTAGTGCGTCATGTCGGACAATGTGCGGTCAAATTTCACGCCTATATATTTGGGAGCCGTGAAGTGCGTCATGTCGGACAAAGTGCGGTCAAACTTCACGCCTAGATATTTGGGAGCCGTGAAGTGCGTCATGTCGGACAATGTGCGATCAAACTTCACGCCTAGATATTTGGGAGCCGTGTAGTGCGTCATGTCGGACAATGTGCGGTCAAACTTCACGCCTAGATATTTGGGAGCCGTGAAGTGCGTCATGTCGGACAATGTGCGGTCAAACTTCACGCCTAGATATTTGATAGCCGTGCAGTGCGTCATGTCGGACAATGTGCGGTCAAACTTCACGCCTAGATATTTGGGAGCCGTGAAGTGCGTCATGTCGGACAATGTGCGGTCAAACTTCACGCCTAGATATTTGGGAGCCGTGTAGTGCGTCATGTCGGACAATGTGCGGTCAAACTTCACGCCTAGATATTTGGGAGCCGTGAAGTGCGTCATGTCCGACAATGTGCGGTCAAACTTCACGCCTAAATATTTGGGAGCCGTGAAGTGCGTCTTGTCGGACAATGTGCGGTCAAACTTCACGCCTAGATATTTGGGAGCCGTGTAGTGCGTCATGTCGGACAATGTGCGGTCAAACTTCACGCCTATATATTTGGGAGCCGTGAAGTGCGTCATGTCGAACAAAGTGCGGTCAAACTTCACGCCTGGATATTTGGGAGCCGTGTAGTGCGTCATGTCGGACAATGTGCGGTCAAACTTCACGCCTAGATATTTGGGAGCCGTGCAGTGTTGAAGCTCTTGTCCTTGCCACCTAATTTGAAGTTTTCATTTTGCCTCTCTGTTTCTGATGTGGTAGACACATACCTGTGTTTTACTGGGATAGGGTTTAAGGTGATTCTTGTGGTAGACACATACCTGGGTTTTACTGGGATAGGGTTTAAGGTGATTCTTGTGGTAGACACATACCTGGGTTTTACTGGGATAGGGTTTAAGGTGATTCTTGTGGTAGACACATACCTGGGTTTTACTGGGATAGGGTTTAAGATGATTCTTGTGGTAGACACATACCTGGGTTTTACTGGGATTCGGTTTAAGATGATTCTTGTATTAGACACATACCTGGGTTTTACTGGGATAGGGTTTAAGATGATTCTTGTGGTAATATTCTACAAGGGCATTGAAAGAACATGGCAGTTTGTTTTCAACCTCCTCAAACCCATTTCCCTGGGCAGCAACTGCTGTGTCATCAGCATAGATGAATTTCATTGTGTCCGTGTCCATGGGTAGGTCATTAGTATATATGTTATATAGCATGGGTGCTAGGACATGTCCTTGTGTCAGGCCGTTGTTTTGGTTCCGCCATCAGCTGCCCCCCCCCCCCCCACAAGAGTGACATAGGACCGTTTGTTCTGCAGGAGGCACTTGCTAATATTGGTCAGACGCCAGTCTTTTGTCATGGTGTATAGCTTTGATAGTAGTCTCCGATGGTTCATGGTGTCTTCTGCTGCACTTAGGTCAATATAGACCTCTCTTGTGATCTGTATGAGTTCGTTTCCATCCTCTAATAACTGTGTTATGTTCAGGTTTTGACTGCTGGAAGATTTTCCAGGTCTGAAACCAGCTTGTTCCTTGATCAGCCTCTTGTCTATCAAGGGGGAGATGTGATTCAGGATCAGCCTCTTGTCTGTCAAGGGGAAGAGGTGATTCATGATCAGCCTCTTGTCTGTCAAGGGCGAGATGTGATTCAGGATCAGCCTCTTGTCTGGTAGAGATTTGATTCAGGATCAGGTTCTTGTCTGTCTAGGGGGAAATTTGATTCAGGATCAGGTTCTTGTCTGTCTAGGGAAGATTTGATTCAGGATCAGGTTCTTGTCTGTCTAGGGGGAGATGTGATTCAGGATCAGGTTCTTGTCTGCCTAGGGGAGATGTGATTCAGGATCAGCCTCTTGTATGTCTAGGGGAGATTTGATTCAGGTTCAGGTTCTTGTCTGTCTGGGGAAGATGTGATTCAGGATCAGCCTCTTGTCTGGGGGAGATGTGATTCAGGATCAGCCTCTTGTCTAGGGGAGATGTGATTCAGGATCAGCCTCTTGTCTGGGGGAGATGTGATTCAGGATCAGCCTCTTGTCTGGGGGAGATGTGATTCAGGATCAGCCTCTTGTCTGGGGGAGATGTGATTCATGATCAGCCTCTTGTCTGGGGGAGATGTGATTCATGATCAGCCTCTTGTCTGGGGGAGATGTGATTCATGATTAGCCTCTTGTCTGGGGGAGAAGTGATTCAGGATCAGCCTCTTGTCTGGGGGAGATGTGATTCATGATCAGCCTCTTGTCTGGGGAAGATGTGATTCAGGATCAGCCTCTTGTCTGAGGGAGATGTGATTCAGGATCAGCCTCTTGTCTGGGGGAGGTGATTCAGGATCAGCCTCTTGTCTGTCAAGGGGAAGATGTGATTCAGGATCAGCCTCTTGTCTGTCAAGGGGAAGATGTGATTCAGGATCAGCCTCTTGTCTGTCAAGGGGAAGATGTGATTCAGGATCAGCCTCTTGTCTGTCGAGGGGGAGATGTGATTCAGGATCAACCTTTGGAAAACCTTCTGCATATAACATAGTAGCGACACTGGGCGGAAATTCGTAGGTTCTGTTGGTGGTTTTGCTGGTTTGATAAGCGCAACCACATGAGATGTTTTCCAGGTTTCAGGAATTGTTCACACCAATGACCTGGACATTCTGTCACGAGCTGATCCAGGACACCACCAAGATGGTTGGGTGGTTATCAGTTTTATTTTACATTCTATCTTTCTATCAAATAACGTTAGAGAAGACACATTTTGTGGATTGAGGATGGACATTTCCTATTCTGGCATGTGAATGTTCTTCATCTTTTCAGGGAATAGATCATGTTACGGATTTCTCACCTGAATCGTTGACGGGGAGAGACACAAAGGACAACTGTAACCTACGTGTGCATGTTGTAAAATACAGCTAAAATGGTTCGCGCATGGGGCCAGCAAACATCATCATGTAACAATAATTGTTCATGAAACTATCAATGCAAAAACGTATGTCAGTTTTTATACTGTCATTCTATATGGTCCGCATTTGTAGTTATTGTGCTATGGTGCAGACATCCTATATGGTCCGCATATGTAGTTATTGTGCTATGGTGCAGACATCCTATATGGTCCACATATCTAGTTATTGTGCTATGGTGCAGACATCCTATATGGTCCGCATATGTAGTTAATGTGCTATGGTGCAGACATCCTATATGGTCCGCATATGTAGTTATTGTGCTATGCTGCAGACATCCTATGTCAGGACCGTCTGTAGTTGCTATGCTATGGTGCAGACATCCCATGTCAGGACCACATGTAGCTGTCATATGCTTCGTATGGAGCTAACTGTAGAAACAAACGAAGAAAAAAGCCAGAATGGATGTCAATATTTTCACCTGTAACGGTGTGTCTATGTCATGCCCCGTCACGCGCTAGTGCTGTAGAGCCGGATGTATGAGAACATATGCATGCCTCGTTGTGTCACAGATCACACCAGAATAACATGTCTGGTCTCACAAACAAATGTCTGTGTCCCATGGAGCGTCCTCGGGAGAACAAGTGTCCTCTATTTTACAAGCAGCGCTGCTGCGTCCAGCCTTATCTGAATGTTGTTCATGACTTGTTGAACACTGCATATGCACTGTTGCTCTAGCTAGCCCTACCATATTGTTCTGAAGCTTGGTTTGTTCTTACATTTGTAGAAATTTAATAAACTTGGACTTATGCTTCCATTGCCCGTTTCTGATTTAGAGATCATCATCAGGTGTTATGCTGAAGGTGCACAAAATCAACTCCTTCCAGGAAATTTTGTTATCTGATCATTTCAGCACGATGGAAGCCATGTTCTCCTATCCACTTTGTCGTGCCATTCAGGAACTGTTGTGTCATCCCCTGCATTTTTTACCATCTTACGCTCTCTGATAGCGACCAAATCAAGCCACGCCTGATAGCGACCAAATCAAGTCAGATCTGTGACAGCGACCAATCAAGTTAGATCTGTGATAGCGACGAAATCAAGCCACGTCTGATAGCGACCAAATCAAGTCAGATCTGTGACCGCGACCAAATCGAGTCAGATCTATGACAGCGACCAAATCAAGTCAGATCTGTGATAGCGACCAAATCAAGTCAGATCTGTGACAGCGACCAAATCGAGTCAGATCTGTGACAGCGACCAAATCAGTCGCACCTTTGTGATCTTGTAACCTTTTCCCCATCACCTCGCCATTTATATGATATGATGTTCAGCTAGAACGCCTGTGACCCGGTTGTGACATGCTCCAATTTACCTAGCTATAAAACCATGTACCTGACTATGTTTCGAATTGTGAACGCGGCTCAACCATTTCCTCTTCCTCCGTGAAGCCCAACTGCCAGTTGCTGAACTGGGATTCCAGTTGAGGTCGTGTTCTCTGCCCTAGTTTCTGAGCCCCACCATGTCCTACACACGGCACAACCTGCTAATGCCACCAATTTCAGCCATACATTTATAGAAACCATTCTTCCCTTCTGCTTAAATAAGCGACTCTCTGCCGTTCCTGATGTTAAAGGTTGATTGTGGGTAGCTAGATTCTCCACCTGTGTTGAGTTTCATGTTTATTAGTGGTCGCATGTGTCTGCGTGCGTGCGTTTTTGCGCGCGTGTTTAGTTTCAATAACTGCAAGCCAAAATGACGATTGTCAGACGCGTCCTGTAAGAAGCACATCGCTGCACGTGGTTACACAGTCAGTGTGCAGTATTCTGTACCATAGACTTAGAAATGGGTAGATAAGTCAAAGAATAGTTTAAGATTGTACAGTGCTAAATGCTAACTACTGTTTGTTATTACCTGGCGGTGCACGTCCGCAATCCTTATCTGTTACAGGAACCGATGCTATGTGGCTGTGGCCAAGTAGACAGACATGTCTGATCCTGCTGCACCTGTACCTCTGTCTACCTGTACAGTGCATTCTCAACTGCTGCGACTATTTATCAGCTCTGTAGAATGTTGGGTGGTAGCTCGGCCAGTTTGTTTTGTGTCATTTTTATTCTGTACACGATACGGCAGTGTGACGGTGGTAGAGTGTGACGGCGGTAGAGTGTGACGGTGGTAGAGTGTGACGGTGGTAGAGTGTGACGGTGGTAGAGTGTGACGGTGGTAGAGTGTGACGGTGGTAGAGTGTGACGGTGGTAGAGTGTGACGGCGGTAGAGTGTGACGGTGGTAGAGTGTGACGGTGGTAGAGTGTGACGGTGGTAGAGTGTGACGGTGGTAGAGTGTGACGGTGGTAGAGTGTGACGGTGGTAGAGTGTGACGGTGGTAGAGTGTGACGGAGGTAGAGTGTGGCAATGGTAGAGTGATAGTGGCTGAACATTTTTTAAAAAGATTATGGAACTCACAAAGCAGACATTGTTGTTAGGGATGAAGTATGCAACAACAGGCCAGCTTTTCGTGAGGTGGGTGCCCAGTTTTTGCCACCGCTACCACTTGTTCTTTCTCATGTACCAATTTAGAGCTGCGTAGACTGGAGATTTCGCAGCCGAGGTGGAACCCTACACACACATTGATATAACCAAAAGGACTCTGAAAGTGTGAGCCTCCCCAGAAAGACATAAAAATGCCTAATCTGACACCCCGGTGTCGCCACAGACAAATGTATGGTGCTGATCGCTCTGTCACTCCCACGCCCCGAAAGCGCTAGATGTACTCAACTACAAGATATCACTCGTTATGTGACTCGCTCTCATGTTATGTGATTCGATCTCACGTTATGTGACTCGATCTCACGTTATGTGACTCGATCTCACGTTATGTGACTCGATCTCACGTTATGTGACTCGATCTCACGTTATGTGACTTACTCTCACGTTATATGACTTACTCTCACATTTTGTGACTCCCTCTCACTGTGTGGAGGAGCCACTCTTAAAGTACGATGTCTCTCAAACTAAGAACGCCCCTCCTATGGTATAGATCCCAGGCCCTGCTCTCGGTCTACAGACGCATCCGTTAGGCTATAGGTTCCTCACTCGTAATATAGACCCTTCCTTCGGGGCATGGGTCCCTCATTCATGGTTGGGACCCATATCTCAGAGTGTTGGCCGCTCTCTCGTGGTAATGGTCCAGCTCTCAAGACATGGGTCTCTCTCCCAGGCCGTGGACTTTGTTTCAAGGGAACAAGATCTCTATCTACAGTTATAAGACCCGTTCTTAACTTAACTTAACGTCTTTATACTGGTTTAGAAGACCCTACAGAGTCTGTATACAACCAGTTACATTTACATCACCTTGCTCTAAAAGCTATGCGCATCCAGTTTATTCTTTAATGCATTAACTGTCCCTGCCTCCACTACCTCCCCTGGCAAAGTATTCCAAGCAGACACCACTCTCTGACTAAAAAATATTTCCTAATATCTAACCTGGACCTCTCTTTAATCAGCTTGTAGCTATGAACTCGTGTTATTGTACGTGGCTGTATTTTAAAAAACTTGTTATAGTCTAATTTATCGATTCCTCTGATCATCTTATAAACCTGTATTAAGTCACCACGAATTCTTCTCTCTTCGAGACACTGTAGCCCGGTTTTTCTGAGTCGTTCCTCATAACTGTAATTCTGGAATCCCACTATCATCTTTGTCGCTCTTTTTTGTATTCCTTCTAGCATGTTTATGTCCCCTCTATGATAAGGACTCCACACCTGTACACAGTACTCCAATCTAGGTCTAACTAAAGCTTTATACAGTTTGACGATCACTTCCTTGCTCCTATGTTTAACATTTCTTTTTATCATACCTAACATTGCATTTGCCTTTTTCACTGCTACCTTAACTTGCTCACTCACCTTTCCTGTATGATCTATTATAACCCCTAGGTCCCTTTCCTTCTCTGAGTACACGCGCCCCCCCCCCCTTCTCAGATAATGCGGCCCCTATCTCACGGCGAGCGCTGCTCATTGTATGGGCCCAACTCTCAAAACATGATATCCGCCATCTTCCTAGAAGACTCGCTCTATGGCTCCGCTAACAGGTAAACATGTTTGTGTGTGTATGCCATGAAAGCGAACAGAACCATATGAGGTTTCTAAACACTGAACTTACATTATCTACATACATCTTCTCATATCTGTGAAATACACGGAAATGACACGCCAACGGAAATGCCACGTCAGATATATTATCCGCAGATGAGGTAAGGTAAGACAAAACAAACCACTGCAACAGGTAAGAGATAAAAGTCAAAGATAAAAATAACATCAAAGATAAATGACTTAGATAGAATCCAGAATGTGATACACGTAGAAGCATGCCGAGGACAGATCGAGTGACAATGTTCAGACCGTGACACTGTTCAGACCGTGGCAGCGTCCAGGCTGTGACATCGTCTTTGTGAACTCAGATATAAAATGTATTTTTGTTGTTGTTTTGGTGCGTTTGTCTTATTAATCTATTTTCCAAGGCGGCGTGGGTTGCTCTACTGTTTATTGCGCCTATCGGCTTAGTGCATCCGACTTCGGCATGCATTTTATGTACGGGTCTGCTTCCTCCTGCATTTTCTAAGGGTTGGCTTCCCCAGAGTAACTGCCGGTGCTGTGATGGGCAGCGAACCCAGCACCTTCGGGTTGGGAACCGTATCACTTAACCACTATTGAATGACAACAATAGAACCAAGGAATTTATGAGGATAGGACATGGTTATTTGAGAGAGAGAAAGACTGGAACAACCAGAGCCACAGACGGACAACTGTAAGAGAGAGAGAAGGACAAGTGTAAGAGAGACAGACGGAGAACTGTAAGAGACAGACGGACAACTATAAGAGAAACACACCGACAACTGTAAGAGACAGACAGACATCTGAAAGAGAGACAGAAGGACAAGTGTAAGAGAGACAGACGGACATCTGAAAGAGAGCGACGGACATCTGAAAGAGAGCGACGGACATCTGTAAGAGACAGACAGACAACTGTAAGAGAGCGACAGACATCTGTAAGAGACAGACAGACATCTGTAAGAGACAGACAGACATCTGAAAGAGAGCAACGGACATCTGTAAGAGACAGACAGACAACTGTAAGAGAGCGACGGACATCTGTAAGAGACAGACAGACTGTAAGAGAGCGACGGACATCTGTAAGAGACAGACAGACTTCTGAAAGACAGACAGACGGACAACTGTAAGAGAACGACGGACATCTGTAAGAGACAGACATCTGAAAGAGAGACAGAAGGACAAGTGTATGAGAGACAGACGGACATCTACAGAGAGACAGACCGACAACTGTAAGAGAGCGACGAACATCTGTAAGAGACAGACAGACATCTGAAAGAGAGACAGACGGACAACTGTAAGAGATCGACGAACATATGTAAGAGACAGACAGACATCTATAAGAGAGCGACGGACATCTGTAACAGGGTGACGGACATCTGTAAGAGAGCAACGGACAACTGTAAGAGAGAGATAGAGACGGACAACTGTAAGATAGAGAGATAAACGGACAACTGTAAGAGAGAGAGACAGACGGAGAACTGTAAGAGAGAGAGAGACAGACGGACAACTGTAAGTGAGAGAGAGAGAGAGAGAGACGGACAACTGTAAGAGAGAGAGAGAGACGGACAACAGTAAGATAGAGAGACAGACGGACAACTGTAAGAGAGAGAGACAGACGGAGAACTGTAAGAGAGAGACAGACGGACAACAGTAAGAGAGAGAGAGAGACGGACAGCTGTAAGTGAGAGAGAGAGAGAGACGGACAACTGTAAGTGAGAGAGAGAGAGAGACGGACAACTGTAAGAGAGAGAGAGAGAGGGACAACTGTAAGAGAGAGAGAGAGACAGACAGACGGACAACTGTAAGAGAGAGAGAGAGACGGACAACTGTAAGAGAGAGAGAGAGAGACAGACAGACAGACGGACAACTGTAAGCGAGCGACGAACATCTGTAAGAGGACGACGGACATCTGTAAGAGAGCAACGGACAACTGTAAGAGAGAGATTGAGACGGACAACTGTAAGATAGAGAGAGAGAGACAGACGGAGAACTGTAAGAGAGAGAGAGAGAGACAGACGGAGAACTGTAAGAGAGAGAGAGAGAGACAGACGGACAACTGTAAGAGAGAGAGAGACGGACAACTGTAAGAGAGAGAGAGAGACAGACGGACAACTGTAAGAGAGAGAGAGAGAGACGGACAACTGTAAGAGAGAGACAGACGGACAACTGTAAGAGAGAGACAGACGGACAACTGTAAGAGAGTGACAGACGGACAACTTTAAGAGAGAGAGAGAGACAGACGGACAAATGTAAGAGAGAGAGAGAGAGACAGACGGACAACTGTAAGAGAGAGAGAGAGAGAGAGAGAGACGGACAACTGTAAGAGAGAAAGAGACGGACAACTGTAAGAGAGAAAGAGACGGACAACTGTAAGAGAGAGAGAGACGGACAACTGTAAGAGAGAGAGAGACTGACAACTGTAAGAGAGAGACAGACGGACAACTGTAAGAGAGAGAGAGACTGACAACTGTAAGAGAGAGTGACGGACAACTGTAAGAGAGAGACAGACGGACAACTGTAAGAGAGAGAGAGACGGACAACTGCAAGAGAGAGAGAGAGACGGACGGACAAATGTAAGAGAGAGAGAGAGAGACAGACGGACAACTGTAAGAGAGAGAGAGAGAGAGAGAGAGACGGACAACTGTAAGAGAGAAAGAGACGGACAACTGTAAGAGAGAAAGAGACGGACAACTGTAAGAGAGAGACAGACGGACAACTGTAAGAGAGAGAGAGACTGACAACTGTAAGAGAGAGTGACGGACAACTGTAAGAGAGAGACAGACGGACAACTGTAAGAGAGAGAGACGGACAACTGCAAGAGAGAGAGAGAGAGACGGACAACTGTAAGAGAGAAAGACAAGCTATTTATTTGATAGATAGGACGAAGAAGAATGAGTTATGCCATTGATCTCTGCCACAGTAGTAGCTTGGTCCATGGCACCAACAATACGGCAGAAATTGTAAACATGGCTGGTTTGCTAGTACTTTAGCCTCCTAATGTGATTCTCATATTTCGTTGACAGTGTATGAAATATTTGTACTTTTCAGATTCCACTTGCTACATGTCAAAACCAGAGTATCGCAAATAGGTGACATTAGTATGCGCTCTCTCTCTCTCTCTCTCTCTCTCTCTCTCTCTCTCTCTCTCTCTCGACCAACTGCGTCATAATTTATTTTCTCTCTCGCTCTCTCTCTCTCTCTCTCTCTCTCTCTCTCGACCAACTGCGTCATAATTTATTTTCTCTCTCTCTCTCTCTCTCTCGACCAACTGCGTCATAATTTATTTTCTCTCTCTCTCTCTCTCTCGACCAACTGCGTCATAATTTAATTCTCTCTCTCTGTCTCCAGCAACTGCGTCATAATTTAATTCTCTCTCTCTCCAGCAACTGCGTCATAATTCAATTCTCTCTCTCTCTCTCTCTCTCTCTCGACCAACTGCGTCATAATTTATTTTCTCTCTCGCTCTCTCTCTCTCTCTCCAGCAACTGCGTCATAATTTAATTCTCTCTCTCTGTCTCCAGCAACTGCGTCATAATTTAATTCTCTCTCTCTCTCTCTCTCTCTCTCTCTCGACCAACTGCGTCATAATTTATTTTCTCTCTCTCTCTCTCTCTCTCGACCAACTGCGTCATAATTTAATTCTCTCTCTCCAGCTACTGCGTCATAATTCAATTCTCTCTCTCTCTCTCTCTCTCTCTCTCCAGCAACTGCGTCATAATTTAATTCTCTCTTTCTCTCTCTCTCTCTCTTTCTAACTCCCTCTATCTCTCCAGCAACTGCGTCATAACTTAATTCTTCGCTCAATCAAAAAGACTTCAAATATAATTATGACAAGGGAGGATTTAGGAAGAAATAAAAACTGTCCGACCCCGCCCTGTGTAAGAATGCTTCTTGTTGAAGGGTCGACTATCTGGCGTCACGACCTCTGGAAGAGATGAGAGGAAGGCCCTAAAATTACCTGAGGGGCAGATAAGAGTGCCTATGCCACCTCAGCTCAGACCAGAGACAGGAAGGCCTAGATCGAGCAAATAGTTGACAACCTGTCAGCGAGACCTGGGAATGTCTCTTAAGCAATGTTACCTGGCTGGCAGTGCATGGCTTCCTTATCTTGGCATGTTTCCTTATCTTGGCATGTTTCCTTATCTGTTACTTGATTCGATGCCGTGTGCCACGCTAGACAGACCATGTATGTAGCTGTACATCTAACGTCTGTCTGTCTGTCTGTTGAGTAGCCTCTGAATGTCCAGATCATGTATGCAGCTGTACATCCAACGTCTGTCTGTCTGTCTGTTGAGTAGCCTCTGAATGTCCAGACCATGTATGTAGCTGTACATCCAACGTCTGTCTGTCTGTCTGTCTGTTGAGTAGCCTCTGAATGTCCACATCATGTATGTAGCTGTACATCCAACGTCTGTCTGTCTGTCTGTTGAGTAGCCTCTGAATGTCCAGATCATGTATGTAGCTGTACATCCAACGTATGTCTGTCTGTCTGTTGAGTAGCCTCTGAATGTCCAGATCATGTATGTAGCTGTACATCCAACGTCTGTCTGTTGAGTAGCCACTGAATGTCCAGATCATGTATGTAGCTGTACATCCAACGTCTGTCTGTCTGTCTGTCTGTTGAGTAGCCTCTGAATGTCCAGATCATGTATGTAGCTGTACATCCAACGTCTGTCTGTCTGTCTGTCTGTTGAGTAGCCTCTGAATGTCCAGATCATGTATGCAGCTGTACATCCAACGTCTGTCTGTCTGTTGAGTAGCCTCTAAATGTCCAGATCATGGATGTCCATCCATTTGAAGTCGCGGGCCACAATGTCATTTGGGGCAAGTCCCGCGAGTTGAGTTCTCAACTGAATTGTAGATACACGTGGCTATCCTAAACTGAATTGTAGATGCACGTAGCTATCCTAAACTGAATTGTAGATGCACGTAGCTATCCTAAACTGAATTGTAGATACACGTAGCTATCCTAAACTGAATTATAGATACACGTAGCTATCCTAAACTGAATTGTAGATACACGTAGCTATCCTAAACTGAATTGAAGATACACGTAGCTATCCTAAACTGAATTGTAGATACACGTAGCTATCCTAAACTGAATTGTAGATACGCGTAGCTATCCTAAACTGAATTGTAGATACACGTAGCTATCCTAAACTGAATTGTAGATACGCGTAGCTATCCTAAACTGAATTGTAGATACACGTAGCTATCCTAAACTGAATTGTAGATACACGTAGCTATCCTAAACTGAATTGTAGATACACGTAGCTATCCTAAACTGAATTGTAGATACATGTAGCTATCCTAAACTGAATTGTAGATACACATAGCTATCCTAAACTGAATTGTAGATACACGTAGCTATCCTTAACTGAATTGTAGATTCACGTAGCTATCCTGAACTGAATTGTAGATACACGTAGCTATCCTAAACTGAATTGTAGATTCACGTAGCTATCCTAAACTGAATTGTAGATACACGTAGCTATCCTAAACTGAATTGTAGATACACGTAGCTATCCTAAACAGAATTGTCGCTCCATGTATCTACACTAAACAGAATTGTTGCTCCATATATCTACACTAAACTACAAAATAGTAAGCAGCATGTTGATTGTTGATATATAATGCTTTCTTAAACAAAATTGTCTATTCAGATACCAATCCTAAACACAATTGTCGACACAGATACCAATCCTAAACACAATTGTCGACACAGATACCAATCCTAAACACAATTGTCGACACAGATACCAATCCTAAACAAAATTGTTGACACATACCAATACTTAACAAAATTGTTCGCTCATACCAATCCTAAACAAAATTGTTGACACATACCAATACTTAACAAAATTGTTCGCTCATACCAATCCTAAACAAAATTGTTGACACATACCAATCCTAAACAAAACTGTTGATACATATACCAATCCTAAACAAAACTGTTGATACATATACCAATCTTAAACAAAACTGTTGATACATATACCAGTCCTAAACAAAACTGTTGATACATATACCAATCCTAAACAAAACTGTTGATACAGATACCAATCCTAAACACAATTGTTGATACAGATACTAATCCTAAACAAAATTGTTGATGCAGATACCAATCCTAAACAAAATTGTTGACACATACCAATCCTAAACAAAATTGTTGACACATACCAATCCTAAACATAATTGTTTACACAGATACCAATACTAAACAAAATTGTTGATACAGATTCTCTCCTTAAACAGAATTATCCATACCCATACGATTAATCGATTAAGATTGCCAGAATCAAGAAACTTTTGATGAACTCTAACTAGCCGTAACAGATTTAAATACGTCTTTGGTGGAGCTAAGTAAACTCCCTGAAGAGTCTAAGTCTGGCCCGCGCCCTGTCTATATTAGGGCTCTCACATTCAAACGACAGTGATGCTCAAGAGTTCGATAGACCTAGTACTGACCTGCACCGCGGCTGTTGTTGGCGGGAAGGGGGGGGGGGGGTGATGGTGCTAGGTTTTAGAGATGTGAGGCTTTTTTAGGCTTTAGAGAGATGTGCTAGGCTTAGGTGGGTGAGGGTGCTAGGCTAACGGGGGGCTGGTGCAAGGTTTGGGGGAGGAGTGGTTGCTAGGTTTGGGGGCGTGCTAGACTTGGAGAGGGAGGGGGTGCTAAGTTTGGGGAAGGGTGGGTGTTGGCTTGAGGGGGGAGGGTGCTATGCTTGGAGCGGGGGCTGGCTTGGGGAAGGTATATCCTAAGATGTCAGGCCTGCATGCTTTCCACTGTTGACATTCAGCCGTCCAGCGGTAGTGCTTGCACTCTGGGGGCTCTAGCAACCGTTGAAGTGTGGTGTCACTGGACGCACCAAGTCTTCTTCCTGAGAGTCTCTCCCCTATCATCTCTGGGTGGTGGCTGTAATTGATTAGCTCTAGATGAGTGTGGCTAGCTGTCCACTCAATGACTTTACCCTCCGGGTCCTGTCTGGACGAAGATGGCCGATCACTGTGTTGGTGAGCTTAGAAACGGCCACATCGCTTGTCGCTCACGGCTAACCCAGCTGCACTGACCACTTGACTATCCGTTAGAACCAAACCGATACAACAAAGCAAGCGACCTCACCTGGGGGAAAAGCTGATATCAAGTGATATCAAGTCTCTAGTACTTGATCTTTGACGGCAACCTCTGCTATTAAACAATCTTCACTTTAAGCGTATGGGTGGCAGAGTAGTTAGAGCACATACATCTCTTGAAAATAAATTGGTTCAATTCTCGGTCACAGAACGAGTCCGTCTACCCAGCTGTATATGAAAGCCCGACTAACGCAAGACAATGCCGAGGGCAAGAAAAGGCAAAGACACAGTACAATGAATTCTTTTGTCAAGCATTATTTCAATGTTTGTTACGCTTTTGGAAAACCGTATTTAGTTTTTTGCATTTATGACTCAAGTGGGTCTACCCTCCCCACCTCAACATTAGAGTTTCAAGATACTAGAGGGCTGATTCGGAAAGGGGGAGGGGAACCGTCTGACGATCAGATTGCCTGCTGTCGCATTGCTGTGTCGTTCTGTTGATTTGTCTGATGTGGTTTGGATTTTGTTGGCAGTTTTAACGAGCAATGGTTGATGGCTTGTGCTGAAGATCTGGATAATTGTTGTGGGCGTTATGTGGATAATTGTGGGAGTTTAGTTGATAATTGTGGGAGTTTAGTTGATAATTGTGGGAGTTTAGTGGATAATTGTGGGAGTTTAGTGGATAATTGTGGGAGTTTAGTGGATAATTGTGGGAGTTTAGTGGATAATTGTGGGAGTTTAGTGGATAATTCTGGGAGTTTAGTGGATAATTGTGGGAGTTTAGTGGATAATTGTGGGAGTTTAGTGGATAATTGTGGGAGTTTAGTGGATAATTGTGGGAGTTTAGTGGATAATTGTGGGAGTTTAGTGGATAATTGTGGGAGTTTAGTGGATAATTGTGGGAGTTTAGTGGATAATTGTGGGAGTTTAGTGGATAATTGTTGGAGTTTAGTGGATAATTGTTGGAGTTTAGTGGATAATTGTGGGAGTTTAGTGAATAATTGTGGGAGTTACAACGAGTAAAGTAAGGATACTGTGTCAGACAATGGTCCAGAGAGAGAGAATGAAAGAGATGACTGAAAAAGTCTGTGGGAAAGTGACTTTCAGAGAGTGGAGGGAGGGAGAGAGTGGGGGGAGAGTGTGTGTGAAGGATAACGACAGAGCGTGACCATGGCGGAAGGGGAGCGAGTGTGGGAGACAGTGACTCAAGAAAGGGGTACACGGCGTAGACAGTGACTCAAGAAAGGGGTACACGGCGTAGACAGTGACTCAAGAAAGGGGTACACGGCGTAGACAGTGACTCAAGAAAGGGGTACACGGCGTAGACAGTGACTCAAGAAAGGGGTACACGGCGTAGACAGTGACTCAAGAAAGCGGTACATGACGTAGACAGTGACTCAAGAAAGCGGTACACGACGTAGACAGTGACTCAAAAACAAAAAAGCGGTACACGACATAGACAGAGTGACCCAAGAAAGCGGTACACGACGTAGACATAGTGACCCAAGAAAGCGGTACACGACGTAGACACAGTGACCCAAGAAAGCGGTACACGACGTAGACAGAGTGACCCAAGAAAGCGGTACACGACGTAGAGTGACCCAAGAAAGCGGTACACGACGTAGACAGAGTGACTCAAGAAAGCGGTACACGACGTAGACAGAGTGACTCAGGAAAGCGGTGCACGACGTAGAAAGAGTGACTCAAGAAAGCGGTACACGACGTAGACAGGGCCAATAGGCTGGAGACTGACACATCGTGAAGAGTGGAAAGAGAGAGTAACAAACGCAGAGAGAGAGAGAGAGAGTGCTAGGCCTGAGTAACAAACGCAGACAGAGAGAGAGCTAGGCCTGAGTAACAAACGCAGACAGAGAGAGAGAGTGTGTGTGCTAGACCTGAGTAACAAACGCAGACAGAGAGAGAGAGAAAGAGAGAGAGAGAGAAAGAGAGAGAGAAAGAGAGAGAGAGAGAGAGTGTGTGCTAGACCTGAGTAACAAACGCAGATAGAGAGAGAAATAGAGAGTGCTAGACCTGAGTAACAAACGCAGAGAGAGAGAGAGAGAGAAAGAGAGAGAGAGAGACACTAGTAGTAGAGGAGTGAATATAGTTAATTCCCCGGCCTCCACGGTTGAACCGTTCTCCCTTCTGGCGCTTAATTCTCAACCCATTAATGCGGGAGGTATACTAGCCAGTGTGCCTGATGGGAGCAGTCAAAGTACCTGGCCCGTCACCTCCAGAATACATTACCTGAGGCCTGGATGGCTGTAACTTTCCCAGGTAATGAACCTGGTGACTCGCTCTTAAATCTACATGACATGTTCTGGAGTTGTTCCGTGTTCTGGGCATTGATGCGGAACACCAGCCAGACTTGGGTTTGGGAACACCGTCAACAAGTGATATCAACGGTTGGATCTGCCCAGGAGGAAACCAGATGTGGAAGATCCAGACTAGAACACCGAATGTATAAATCATAAAGTAGATCTTAGAGAAAACAAGGTAGAACCACTGAAACCTACGCAAGCATGACGTCAAAAAGAGTTGTGATTAAAGTGTTTTCAAAATCATCACTAAAAATAAATACTCAAAAGTGCTTTGGCGTAGGGGAAAATATGGCGTTAACGAGGGTGCCGGCCCAATTTCTCGCAATTAACAAAGATGAGATGAGAAGAAACGAGTTAATGGACACAGATTAAACACGCGCAAGGACACACGAATGGAACACACGCAAGGAAAACACTTTATGGAACACACTAAAGAAACACACGCAAGAAACACACGCAAGGAACACACGCAAGGAACACACGCAAGGAACACACTTTATGGAACATACGAAAGGAACACGCGCTATGAACATACTTTATGGAACACACGCAAGGAACACACTTTTTGGAACACACGAATAGAACACACGAACAGAACACACGCAAGGAACACACGATTGGAACACACGAATGGAACACACGTAAATACGCAAGGTACACACGCAAGGTACCCACGAATGGAACACACGTAAGGAACACACGCATGGAACACACAAATGGAACACACTTTATGGAACACACGCAAGGAACACACGCAAGGAACACCCGCAATGAACACACGAATGGAACACACGTAAGGAACACACGTAAGGAACACACGAATGGAACACACTTTATGGAACACACTTTATGGAACACACTTTATGGAACAAACTTTATGGAACACACTTTATGGAACACACGCAAGGAACACACGAATGGAACACACTTTATGGGACACACGAATGGAACACACTTTATGGGACACACGCAAGGAACACACTTTATGGAACACACTTTATGGAACACACTTTAATGGAACACACGAATGGAACACACGAATGGAACACACTTTATGGAACACACGCAAGGAACACACTTTATGGGACACCCTTTATGGAACACACTTTATGGAACACACTTTATGGAACACACTTTATTGAACACACTTTATGGAACACACTTTATGGAACACACTTTATGGAACACACTTTATAGGACACACTTTATGGAACACACTTTATGGAACACACTTTATGGGACACACTTTATTGAACACACTTTATGGAACACACTTTATGGAACACACTTTATGGAACACACTTTATAGGACACACTTTATGGAACACACTTTATGGAACACACTTTATGGGACACACTTTATGGGACACACTTTATGGGACACACTTTATGGAACACACGTAAGGAACACACTTTATGGAACACTTTATGGGACACACTTTATGGAACACACTTTATATAACACACTTTATGGAACACACTTTATGGGACACACTTTATGGGACACACTTCATGGAACATACTTTATGGAACACACTTTATGGGACACACTTTATGGGACACACTTTATGGAACACACGTAAGGAACACACTTTATGGAACACACTTTATGGGACACACTTTATGGAACACACTTTATGGAACACACTTTATGGAACACACTTTATGGAACACACGCAAGGAACACACATTATGGAACACACGCAAGGAACACACTTTATGGAACACACGCAAGGAACACACTTTATGGAACACACGAAAGGAACACACTTTATGGAACACACGCAAGGAACACACTTTATGGAACACACGCAAGGAACACACTTTATGGAACACACGCAAGGAACACACTTTATGGGACACGTGCCAGGAACACACTTTATCGAACACACGCAAGGAACACACTTTATGGGACACACGCAAGGAACACACTTTATGGGACACACTTTATGGGACACTTTATGGAACACACTTTATGGAACACACGCAAGGAACACACTTTATGGAACACACGCAAGAAACACACTTTATGGAACACACGCAAGAAACACACTTTATGGAACACACTTTATGGAACACACGCAAGGAACACACTTTATGGAACACACTTTATGGAACACACGCAAGGAACACACTTTATGGGACACATGCAAGGAACACACTTTATGGAACACACTTTATAGAACACACGCAAGGAACACACTTTTTTTAACACACTTTATGGAACACACGCAATGAACACACTTTATGGGACACACTTTATGTAACACACGCAAGGAACACACTTTATGGGACACACGCAAGGAACACACTTTATGGAACACACTTTATGGAACACCCGCAAGGAACACACGCAAGGAACACACTTTATGGAACACACTTTATGGAACACACGCAAGGAACACACTTTATGGAACACACGCAAGGAACACACTTTATGGAACACACGCAAGGAACACACTTTATGGAACACACTTTATGGAACACACGCAAGGAACACACTTTATGGGACACACGTAAGGTGAACATGTAGAACAGCTCGCACATAATATGAACTTTGCAGAATTGGCCTCAATATGTCATCTTGTTGTCAGTCTTGCCTGTGTGCTTACAGTAGCTCAGACTATCTCAGGCTACCATAGCTCAGACTATCTCAGGATATGTATCATGTAGATGCCATCCAAAGAACGGTCAGGTCTCAGAGAAACCACAACCCTAAAACGGTCTCATCAGTTATTTTGTATTGGTGACCAAGTTATCAATATAATCATCTTATAATTGTCTCTGTCATTTTGAATGATATTTATATATATATATATATTATATATACTTACTTACTTAGTCGCTCCCCTTCTACCGTGAAGTGTAGAAATTTATAGATTTATATATATATATAAATGTTTATATCTAACATTCAAGTGTATTGACAATTTTGATCAAATGGATGCACTAATCGCCATATATAAACGAACAAAGAAGAAGGAGAAGAAGAAGAAGAAGAAGAAGAAGAATACACAACGAAAAGCCATCCAATTTTATTTGATCCAATTACAACCCCAAGAAATATCTTGACCAACACACAGAAACCTTTGACAGAACTCTAGACCCCCAGTGGAACACTTGTAGATTGATACCCATGCTAAGACACACATCACACAAAAAGTTCCCCAAACCTTTCAACCCGGACTGTCGTTGGGGATTAAGTGTTACACACATCTTTGCGCAGGGTCTCAACTTTTGTGGGGGAAAAAAGGATGAGAAAGAGGACCAAAAATATGAAGAAAAAGGAAAGAAAAACATGACACGTTATATAACATTTCAACGCAACAACATATTAGCGAATAAAGATTATACAAAAGAGCCTCCTTCTAAAACCAGTATAAAGACTTTAAGTTATTTATACAGACTATGTAGAGCCTCCTTCTAAAACCAGTATAAAGACGTTAAGTTAATTATACAGACTATGTAGAGCCTCCTTCTAAAACCAGTATAAAGACGTTAAGTTAATTATACAGACTATGTAGAGCCTCCTTCTAAAACCAGTATTAAGACGTTAAGTTAATTATACAGACTATGTAGAGTCTCCTTCTAAAACCAGTATAAAGACGTTAAGTTATTTATACAGACTATGTAGAGCCTCCTTCTAAAACCAGTATAAAGACGTTAAGTTAATTATACAGACTATGTAGAGCCTCCTTCTAAAACCAGTATAAAGACGTTAAGTTAATTATACAGACTATGTAGAGCCTCCTTCTAAAACCAGTATAAAGACGTAAAGTTAATTATACAGACTATGTAGAGCCTCCTTCTAAAACCAGTATAAAGACGTAAAGTTAATTATACAGACTATGTAGAGCCTCTTTCTAAAACCAGTATAAAGACGTTAAGTTAATTATACAGACTATGTAGAGCCTCCTTCTAAAACCAGTATAAAGACGTTAGTCAAATTGTCTTTAACTTCTTCAGCTCTGGTAACAATATCGTTTATATGTCTACGTTGTTAGATCTCCTTTTCTCTCTTGTCTGTTTCAATTTTTTGCTCTTACTTCTTCCTCTGCCTCTTCATCCGTCTTTATACTGGTTTTAGAAGGAGGCTCTACATAGTCTGTATAATTAACTTAACGTCTTTATACTGGTTTTAGAAGGAGGCTCTACATAGTCTGTATAATTAACTTAACGTCTTTATACTGGTTTTATAAGGAGACTCTACATAGTCTGTATAATTAACTTAACGTCTTTATACTGGTTTTAGAAGGAGACTCTACATAGTCTGTTTAATAAACTTAACGTCTTTATACTGATTTTAGAAGGAGGCTCTACATAGTCTGTATAATTAACTTAACGTCTTTATACTGGTTTTAGAAGGAGACTCTACATAGTCTGTATAAATAACTTAACGTCTTTATACTGGTTTAGAAGGCTCTACAGAGTCTGAGTACAACTAGTTTCTTGGTACGTGGTTTAACCGATGTGAGAGTCCATCTTAACAGGTTCAAAACACTTACAGATAAGTAGACCCGCAACCAGTTAGGCGCCATCCATAGCTGCACTTAACAAACCATCTGGTGAAAGGTACAAATAACTTGAGTAGATTTTTAATTTGAATTTTGTCCGAGCAGTGGCCGTTAAGCCTTCTCTTTTCGATTTCGAACTGCCAACGAATTTTTAACGTGCTCGACACTGCACACGGGGGTCCGATCTCAATACCCAGAGGTCAGAGGAATTTTCGACAGAAGATCCACGCGAAAAAATTCCGGTCTCCGTCGTGATTCACACACTCCACCTCCGGTACGCTAGGCGGACACCTTACCTCGAGACCACTGAGTCCCCTTAAGTTAAACTAGCAACGCAGAGGGTATTGTTACCAGAGTTGAAGAAGTTGGACAACAAAAAATGATGTTAAAAAAAAGCAGCGCCTTTGTTTACCAATGCGTGACTAAAAGGACCAGGCCTCTCGTTCCCCGACTGGCCCCGCCCACATGTTTTAAGGCTCTGTCAACAGAAACACTTACCTGCCCATTATGTTTATGCCAGGTAGGATGAGTCATTAACAGGTGACCAGAAAAGTGTTGCTTAAGAGCAAAAATCTGTCCAAATTTTAAACACACAAAGATGCAAATCAGCCTCAAAGACAAACTGGTGATAGAATAGAGTCTGACATATATCAGGTCCAATCAGCCTCAAAGACAAACTGGAAATATAACAAAGTCTGACATATATCAGATCCAATCAGCCTCAAAGACAAACTGGAGATAGAATAGTCTGATATATACCAGGTCCAATCAGCCTAAAAGACAACAGAGTCAGAAGCATGCCTCTATTGTTTAGCTTGTCTCGGGGCTTGCAAAGAGTTTGGTCTCACGACAGTTCTCAACAAAACATGTGTGCATTTTAGCATCGATAATTTAGAATTGGCAGCTGTGCACCAATTCATGTACCTGGGGTCCCCTATTAACGACAAGCTCACTCTCTCTCTCACTCTCTCTCCCTCTCTCCCTCTTTCACTCTCTCTCCCTCTCTTGTTCTCTCTCACTCTCTCTCCCTCCCCAGAAACAGACAGTCGCATAAGCAAAGCTGCTGCTACATTTGCTCGCCTCAAAACGCATGTTTGGAAAAACCAGAAACTCACAATTAAATCCAAGATCATGGTGTACAATATATGTATCGTGATATGTGGTAGGAAAACTTGGACAACTTATGTCAAGCAAGAGCAATTTGCAATATCTCCAACATCGAAGACAAAAAGTCACAAACAGAGGAACAGAAAAGACACATGGTTATAAATTACATCAACCAAAAATGTCCACCAACAGCCTGGTCGCACGCCTATACGGATGGCTCAGCCAAAGATGCCATTGGAAACGGGGGAGCAGACATCACTATTAAAATAAAAAGCAAAGTATACTCAGCAGCATTTGCCACTGGGAGACGCTGCAGCAACTTCAGTGCCAAAGCCAGTGCCCTGAGACAAGCGGCTGAAACCCTTATAGACCACAAAGATAAGCTAGAATAGCAACCGGTCATTTTCACAGACGCCCTCGCGGTGTTAATGGCGCTAAAGAGCCAGCACAAAAATGAACTCGGTGCTCTGACAGACTCGCCAGAATGCCTGTCTCAGTGCTTCACAAAACAAGCACAGTCCAGTGGATACCAGCCCACTGCGACATTCCAGGCAACGAGGAGGCACACAGACTCGCCCGAGAGAGAGGAATGCTGCAGCAGAGTGATAAAGAAATCACATACATTGAGACTAAGGCTTTCATCGGGGCAACGTGCCTTGCAAAATGGAAAAAGACCACCCTGGCCTCATAGAAAACGATGCCTACCATCAACTTTCCAGGTGAGACCAGGTGATAATTCTCCGGCTACGTACAGGTCACAACAGACTTAAATGTCATCTGTACAACAAGTTCAAGATTGGCACTACAGACCTTTGTGCCTGCGGCACAGCCCCCATGAAGGCAGAACATAGTTTGCCACTGTATACCGACAAAACAAGTAGCATTTGGCTTTCTCGAGAAGCTGTACGGATGTGGACAGAGCCTTGAGTCGACGACTGCTGCCTTCGAAAGTGTCATTAAGTTGAGGTCTGACGATGAACGAGGAAGAAGAAGAAAGCAAGAGCCCAGGATTAACACCTTCAAGTGAATGAATGAATACGATGTGATTACGTGAGAACGAATGGTCAATATGAAAACACTATTTACTGGACAATTCTAGTAAATTATTAACCCGTAAGAACACACGTCCTAGTTCAAATATAGATCAATCAAGCAATCAATCAAGGAATCAATCAATCAATGTCCCTATGTACTTGGACGCACGCCACAGTGTCCATGTATTTTTTGTGTTCGGTGTTTTTGTGCAGCCTGTCAGGTGAAATGACGCAATGTGAATACAGTTTGAAACGAAGACAGGTCTTGGACAAATAGACTTCCCAGTCCAACTGTATGTGAGCCACTTTTGTTGTCCGTGTCGTTGGGCAAGTTTAGAAAGGTCAAGATAAAGGCGGTCACATAGGAGATATTGCCGTCAGGGATAACGTGGAAGAGACTTCATTTTACTTGATTCCAGCTGTTTCTAAGGTAGATTGTTAGCTGCCGTCTTCCCTGCCTGTCAGGTTACCTATTTACGGATCGGTAGAATTGAGTATACCAGCACGGAGAAATGAATTCAGCACATTTGCAGTGAAAGGTATGCGCTGGAACCACTTGTTAATCAGACATTGACATGCATCAATCATCGGACGTACAGTTCACGGATATGTATTTACCTAGACGGTCCTGCCGAAGACGGATGTGTCGGGCGGAAGGTGTAAATATCGCAGTCAAGCTGTAAACTAGCGACACAACGTATTCCGTTCTTTGTACTACATTTTGCTTCTTGCAAAGCCCTGTTCAGAACTTTGCCTACTCTTGCAACTGAACAAATACCCTCGCTGCCACTAATTTGTCTACCCTTGCAACTGAACAAATACCATTTTCCCACACCAAACTATAGGGTTATAAAAATATTTTTAAGGAAAGCCTCCAACTGAAACGGTATAGGTGGGGAGAAGAGTTCCTTTAGGGTCCGATCCCAGGCAAGCACACTTACCTGGCAGGTGGCAACTCGCCTCAGCCTTTATTTAAACACCTTAGTGTCGGAGGTAGCTGGCAGGACAACAAGAATGTCGACTTTCACGTAGATTCAGTGCTCACGGCTTAACAATACAGCTCCCATTCTTTCCCATCTTAAGTGAGGTGCAAGTCCTCTCAGCAAGGAAACCTATATCTGTGTCAAAGGTAAAACTCAAAAACAGCCAGGTACAGAGAAGGCACAAACGTAAACATTGGGCGATCGTGCGACCAAGAATTCTTTGTTTTGGCTTTGGTAACTCATTTCTTAGCGTGCTTGTTATATATAGACTCTATTGGCGTTTGCATACACCTGGAGAATTCATTGTGGAAGGACACGCCACCAGAACGCGGCAAGCACGTGCCTTTCTTAAATGTAATCTTAATTGAAAGGAACAAGCGATCAAACAGTTAGTTTACTGGTCTCGTCAGTATTGAGGAACGGGTTCGAAACCTCGTACGATATTGGTTACTGATGTTTTTATCAGTAGTGAAATAGATGATAAGACTGTATATTGAACTGTGACTGTAGCGAAGAACGGCTTTTATTACTTAGCCCTTTAAACCTGCTGACGTGTTTCCAGCATTCAGAATAATGTTGATATATTCTGCTTCTTCCTGCGCTTTCAGACGTCAAGTTCAATATATCTAGTTGGTTGCCCATCGCAAGCCAGGAAGGACCTGCGCTGGTCATGAACCTATCTAATGCCAGAGGCAAGACATTGTCAAGATGGCTGGTGATAATTCAGGATGCAAGCACTTTGGCCCCACCTCCTTTGAGACCAGGGGCCGTTTAAAACCAGTGGGGCTAGAAGCCCTGTCGTTTCCGTTCATCGCTTTGAGAGGCGAGTGCCTTACCTCTCGACAGCATCAGCGTCTTAATGTATCCAACGACAGCAGCGGTTCGCCCCAGGCCATTGGTATCTCTAAACAGCTTGTACAGGTAAAGTTAATGGCCACAAGTGCTTGTTTTGTTCCTCGTATGTTGGAGACTTTTTTAGCAGATGCTCAATAGTTATTTTATCTGTGCCGCAGAAATATTCAAATGTTTGGGGTCAAGATGATGAGCAGTGCATGAGCTGCAGAGGTCACCGACCCTATACTGACTACGAGGGTCATGGCCAGCAACACCCACACTACCACACCAGCTTCCACACAAACACTAACTACCACACCAGCTTCCACACAAACACTAACTACCACACCAGCTTCCACACAAACACTAACTACCACACCAGCTTCCACACAAACACTAACTACCACACCAGCTTCCACACAAACACTAACTACCACACCAGCTTCCACACAAACACTAACTACCACACCAGCTTCCACACAAACACTAACTACCACAAGAGCTTCCACACAAACACTAACTACCACACCAGCTTCCACAAAAACACTAACTACCACACCAGCTTCCACACAAACACTAACTACCACACCAGCTTCCACACAAACACTAACTACCACACCAGCTTCCACACAAACACTAACTACCACACCAGCTTCCACACAAACACTAACTACCACACCAGCTTCCACACAAACACTAACTACCACACCAGCTTCCACACAAACACTAACTACCACACCAGCTTCCACACAAACACTAACTACCACACCAGCTTCCACACAAACACTAACTACCACACCAGCTTCCACACAAACACTAACTACCACACCAGCTTCCACACAAACACTAACTACCACACCAGCTTCCACACAAACACTAACTACCACACCAGCTTCCACACAAACACTAACTACTACACCAGTTTCCACACAAACACTAACTACCACACCAGCTTCCACACAAACACTAACTACCACACCAGCTTCCACACAAACCCCAACACTAACTACCACACCAGCTTCCACACAAACCCCAACACTAACTACCACACCAGCTTCCACACAAACCCCAACACTAACTACCACACCAGCTTCCACACAAACCCCAACACTAACTACCACACCAGCTTCCACACAAACACTAACTACCACACCAGCTTCCACACATACCCCAACACTAACTACCACACCAGCTTCCACACAAACCCCAACACTAACTACCACACCAGCTTCAACACAAACCCCAACACTAACTACCACACCAGCTTCCACACAAACCCCAACACTAACTACCACACCAGCTTCCACACAAACCCCAACACTAACTACCACACCAGCTTCCACACAAACCCCAACACTAACTACCACACCAGCTTCCACACAAACCCCAACACTAACTACCACACCAGCTTCCGCACAAACCCCAACACTAACTACCACACCAGCTTCCACACAAACCCCAACTCTAACTACTACACCAGCTTCCACACAAACCCCAACACTAACTACTACACCAACTTCCACACAAACCCCAACACAAACTACCCCAACACTAACTACTACACCAACTTCAAAACAAACCCCAACAATAACTACCACACCAGCTTGCACACAAACCCCAACACTAACTACTACACCAGCTTCCACACAAACCCCAACACTAACTACTACACCAGCTTCCACATAAACCCCAACACTAACTACTACACCAGCTTCCACACAAACCCCAATACTAACTTCTACACCAGCTTCCACACAAACCCCAACACTAACTACCACACCAACTTCCACACAAACCCCAACACTAACTACCACATCAGCTTCCACACAAACACTAACTACCACACCAGCTTCCACACCAACCCCAACACTAACTACCACACTAGCTTCCACACAAACACTAACTACCACACCAGCTTCCACACAAACACTAACTACCACACCAGCTTCCACACAAACACTAACTACCACACCAGCTTCCACACAAACACTAACTACCACACCAGCTTAAATACAAACACTAAGTACCACACCAGCTTCCACTCAAACCCTAACACTAACTACCACACCAGCTTCCACACAAACCCCAACACTAACTACTACACCAACTTCCACACAAACCCCAACACTAACTACCACACCAGCTTCCACACAAACCCCAACACTAACTACCACACCAGCTTCCACACAAACCCCAATACTAACTACCACACCAGCTTCCACACAAACCCCAACACTAACTACCACACCAGCTTCCACACAAACCCCAACACTAACTACCACACCAGCTTCCACACAAACACTAACTACCACACCAGCTTCCACACATACCCCAACACTAACTACCACACCAGCTTCCACACAAACCCCAACACTAACTACCACACCAGCTTCCACACAAACCCCAACACTAACTACCACACCAGCTTCCACACAAACCCCAACACTAACTACCACACCAGCTTCCACACAAACCCCAACACTAACTACCACACCAGCTTCCACACAAACCCCAACACTAACTACCACACCAGCTTCCGCACAAACCCCAACACTAACTACCACACCAGCTTCAACACAAACCCCAACTCTAACTACTACACCAGCTTCCACACAAACCCCAACACTAACTACTACACCAACTTCCACACAAACCCCAACACAAACTACCCCAACACTAACTACTACACCAACTTCCACACAAACCCCAACAATAACTACCACACCAGCTTGCACACAAACCCCAACACTAACTACTACACCAGCTTCCACATAAACCCCAACACTAACTACTACACCAGCTTCCACACAAACCCCAACTCTAACTTCTACACCAGCTTCCACACAAACCCCAACACTAACTACTACACCAACTTCCACACAAACCCCAACACAAACTACCCCAACACTAACTACCACACCAGCTTCCACACAAACCCCAACACTAACTACCACATCAGCTTCCACACAAACACTAACTACCACACCAGCTTCCACACCAACCCCAACACTAACTACCACACTAGCTTCCACACAAACACTAACTACCACACCAGCTTCCACACAAACACTAACTACCACACCAGCTTCCACACAAACACTAACTACCACACCAGCTTCCACACAAACACTAACTACCACACCAGCTTCCATACAAACACTAAGTACCACACCAGCTTCCACTCAAACCCTAACACTAACTACCACACCAGCTTCCACACAAACCCCAACACTAACTACTACACCAACTTCCACACAAACCCCAACACTAACTACCACACCAGCTTCCACACAAACACTAACTACCACACCAGCTTCCACACAAACACTAACTACCACACCAGCTTCCACACAAACACTAACTACCACACCAGCTTCCACACAAACACTAACTACCACACCAGCTTCCACACAAACACTAACTACCACATCAGCTTCCACACAAACCCGAACACTAACTACCCCACCAGCTTCCATACAAACACTAAGTACCACACCAGCTTCCACTCAAACCCCAACACTAACTACCACACCAGCTTCCACACAAACACTAACTACCACACCAGCTTCCACACACACACTAACTACGACACCAGCTTCCACACAAACCGCAACACTAACTACCACACCAGCTTCCACACTAACCGCAACACTAACTACCACACCAGCTTCCACACAAACACTAACTACCACACCAGCTTCCACACAAACCCCAACACTAACTACCACACCAGCTTCCACACAAACACTAACTACCACACCAGCTTCCACTCAAATCCCAACACTAACTACCACACCAGCTTCCACACAAACAATAACTACCACACCAGCTTCCACAGAAACACTAACTACCACACCAGCTTCCACACAAACACTAACTACCACACCAGCTTCCACACAAACACTAACTACCACACCAGCTTCCACACAAACACTAACTACCGCACCAGCTTCCACACAAACACTAACTACCACATCAGCTTCCACACAAACCCCAACACTAACTACCACACCAGCTTCCACACAAACACTAACTACCACACCAGCTTCCACACAAACACTAACTACCACACCAGCTTCCACACAAACAATAACTACCACACCAGCTTCCACACAAACACTAACTACCACACCAGCTTCCACACAAACACTAACTACCACACCAGCTTCCACACAAACACTAACTACCACACCAGCTTCCACACAAACACTAACTACCACACCAGCTTCCACACAAACACTAACTACCACACCAGCTTCCACACAAACTCTAACTACCACACCAGCTTCCACACAAACACTAACTACCAAACCAGCTTCCACACAAACACTAACTACCACACCAGCTTCCACACAAACACTAACTACCACACCAGCTTCCACACAAACACTAACTACCACACCAGCTTCCACACAAACACTAACTACCACACCAGCTTCCACACAAACACTAACTACCACACCAGCTTCCACACAAACACTAACTACCACACCAGCTTCCACACAAACCCCAACACTAACTACTACACCAGCTTCCACACAAACCCTAACACTAACTACCACACCAGCTTCCACACAAACCCCAACACTAACTACCACACCAGCTTCCACACAAACCCCAACACTAACTACCACACCAGCTTCCACACAAACACTAACTACCACACCAGCTTCCACACAAACCCCAACACTAACTACCACACCAGCTTCCACACAAACCCCAACACTAACTACCACACCAGCTTCCACACAAACCCCAACACTAACTACCACACCAGCTTCCACACAAACCCCAACACTAACTACCACACCAGCTTCCACACAAACCCCAACACTAACTACCACACCAGCTTCCACACAAACCCCAACACTAACTACCACACCAGCTTCCACACAAACCCCAACACTAACTACCACACAGGCTTCCGCACAAACCCCAACACTAACTACCACACCAGCTTCCACACAAACCCCAACTCTAACTACTACACCAGCTTCCACACAAACCCCAACACTAACTACTACACCAACTTCCACACAAACCCCAACACAAACTACCCCAACACTAACTACTACACCAACTTCCACACAAACCCCAACAATAACTACCACACCAGCTTCCACACAAACCCCAACTCTAACTACTACACCAGCTTCCACACAAACCCCAACACTAACTACTACACCAGCTTCCACATAAACCCCAACACTAACTTCTACACCAGCTTCCACACAAACCCCAACACTAACTACTACACCAGCTTCCACACAAACCCCAACACTAACTACTACACCAGCTTCCACACAAACCCCAACACTAACTACTACACCAGCTTCCACACAAACCCCAACACTAACTACCACACCAGCTTCCACACAAACCCCAACACTAACTACCACATCAGCTTCCACACAAACACTAACTACCACACCAGCTTCCACACAAACACTAACTACCACACCAGCTTCCACACAAACACTAACTACCACACCAGCTTCCATACAAACACTAAGTACCACACCAGCTTCCACTCAAACCCTAACACTAACTACCACACCAGCTTCCACACAAACCCCAACACTAACTACTACACCAGCTTCCACACAAACCCCAACACTAACTACTACACCAGCTTCCACACAAACCCCAACACTAACTACCACACCAGCTTCCACACAAACCCCAACACTAACTACCACACCAGCTTCCACACAAACACTAACTACCACACCAGCTTCCACACAAACACTAACTACCACACCAGCTTCCACACAAACACTAACTATCACACCAGCTTCCATACAAACACTAAGTACCACACCAGCTTCCACTCAAACCCTAACACTAACTACCACACCAGCTTCCACAAAAACCCCAACACTAACTACTACACCAACTTCCACACAAACCCCAACACTAACTACCACACCAGCTTCCACACAAACACTAACTACCACACCAGCTTCCACACAAACACTAACTACCACACCAGCTTCCACACAAACACTAACTACCACACCAGCTTCCACACAAACACTAACTACCACACCAGCTTCCACACAAACACTAACTACCACATCAGCTTCCACACAAACCCCAACACTAACTACCCCACCAGCTTCCATACAAACACTAAGTACCACACCAGCTTCCACTCAAACCCCAACACTAACTACCACACCAGCTTCCACACAAACACTAACAACCACACCAGCTTCCACACACACACTAACTACCACACCAGCTTCCACACAAACCGCAACACTAACTACCACACCAGCTTCCACACAAACCGCAACACTAACTACCACACCAGCTTCCACACAAACACTAACTACCACACCAGCTTCCACACAAATCCCAACACTAACTACCACACCAGCTTCCACACAAACACTAACTACGACACCAGCTTCCACTCAAACCCCAACACTAACTACCACACCAGCTTTCACACAAACACTAACTACCACACCAGCTTCCACACAAACACTAACTACCACACCAGCTTCCACACAAACACTAACTACCACACCAGCTTCCACACAAACACTAACTACCACACCAGCTTCCACACAAACACTAACTAACACACCAGCTTCCACACAAACACTAACTACCACATCAGCTTCCACACAAACCCCAACACTAACTACCACACCAGCTTCCATACAAACACTAACTACCACACCAGCTTCCACTCAAACCCCAATACTAACTACCACATCAGCTTCCACACAAACCCCAACACTAACTACCACACCAGCTTCCATACAAACACTAACTACCACACCAGCTTCCACTCAAACCCCAACCCTAACTACCATACCAGCTTCCACACAAACACTAACTACCACACCAGCTTCCACACAAACACTAACTACCACACCAGCTTCCACACAAACCCCAACACTAACTACCACACCAGTTTCCACACAAACATTAACTACCACACCAGCTTCCACTCAAACCCCAACACTAACTATCACACCAGCTTCCACACAAACCCCAATACTAACTACCACACCAGCTTCCACACAAACATTAACTACCACACCAGCTTCCACACAAACACTAACTACCACACCAGCTTCCCCACAAACACTAACTACCACACCAGCTTCCACACAAACACTAACTACCACACCAGCTTCCACACAAACACTAACTACCACACCAGCTTCCACACAAACACTAACTACCACATCAGCTTCCACACAAACCCCAACACTAACTACCACTCCAGCTTCCATACAAACACTAACTACCACACCAGCTTCCACTAAAACCCCAATACTAACTACCACACCAGCTTCCATACAAACACTAACTACCACACCAGCTTCCACTCAAACCCCAACACTAACTACCACACCAGCTTCCACACACACACTAACTACCACACCAGCTTCCACACAAACCCCAAAACTAACTACCACACCAACCCCCACATCCTCTCCCACCACGATAATGCAGAACGTCCCTCCTGAACTGATTGTAATGGGAGGCAACCATCGTAGAATCCTGATGGACGATGACGACTCTGATGGCAGCAACAACAACTTAACCGTGTCCCAGATTCACGAATGTCTCAAACCCCATAATCATCAAGCTATTCAGCGCAGCCCAAACTCAATAATAAATAGAAAAGCAATGAAAGAAAACTCAACCGAGTGTGCATGTGGGAAGAAGGTATTGAGGGACAAACATTTAACATCAAGGTCAAACGTCTGTTCTGTAAGATTGACAAACATGGGAACTGTATTGTGGTCTCATTTTGTTCCAGGCTTACCTGTATTGTCCGGGCACAACGTAGACGGTAGATAGCACTGAGGGACTGAGAGATCCAGGAGAACCACCCCCTACTTGTGACAGTGCAGTGGCGTTTTCAAGCAACCTGCCCACAGCATGTCTTGGTTGGTGATCAAAATCTGAAGGAAAAAAACGGATGTTACATTTTTTTCAAAGCGAATCTTAAAAAGCACCGCAGAGGTTTGAACGTTGGAAGAAGCGATTCGCTAGAAATTAGTGCATGAATTGATGTTTGTGGAATAGCAAGCGTACGAAATGCTGGGTACTTAAAGTTTCTCTTATTTTATTTTTTTGGTCAAGGTTCCGTGATTTTCAATCAATTTCCATGCATGAAATGGCAGGCTTTTTTCGAAATGCAAGAGTACAGGGGAAATTCATGTCCGCTACAAACTGCTGTTCAAAGGCGGAGAGGACAGGTGGAGGGGTTGATGGAGGGTAGACTGAGTGGTACATAGGGGTAGATTGATGTGCTTGCAGATAGCTAGATAATTGGATGTGTCTATGGATTGGTGGATGGATTGATAGATGAATGTAGAGATGGCAAGGCAGACAGACAAACACACAGAACGAAAGAGAGTTTTATCGCGCGAGAGACCGACACACCCACACACTCATATTATATATATATATATATATATATATATATATATATATATATATATATATATATAAAGAGAGAGAGAGAGAGAGAGAAAGAGAGAGAAAGAGAGAGAGAGAGAGAGCCAGGCAGGCAGGCAGACAGATGAATGGATTAATACACAGAAAGCCAGACAGACAGCTATACACAGACAAGACATATACACATACAGGCAGAGAAAAAGACGTGCATGCAAACATACAAGATACACACATACACTACACTCTCTCTCACACACACACACACACATATACACTCCACTCACACACACATACACTCCACTCACACACACTCCACTCACACACACACACACTCCACTCACACACACATACACTCCACTCACAAACACATACACTCCACTCACACACACATACACTCCACTCACATACACTCCACTCTCTCTCACACACATACACACATATACACTCCACTCACACACACATACACTCCACTCACACACACTCCACTCACACACACATACACTCCACTCACACACACTCCACTCACATACACTCCACTCTCTCTCACACACATACACACACATATACACTCCACTCACACACACATACACTCCACTCACACACACATACACTCCACTCACACACACATACACTCCACTCTCTCTCTCACACATACACACACATATACACACTCCACTCACATACACACACACTCCACTCTCACACACACACACACACACAGAAGGAGACATAGAAACCAGCATATCATAACTGATGCTCTAAATTATTTACAAGTGATTGTCAGATCGACTGACAGACTAATATGTGGATTGTCAGATCAACTGACAGACTAATATGTGGATTGTCTTGATCGAAGTACATTATCCATGCTCTGTATTTGGAATGCATGTTTCCAAAATTTAAAAAATCATTGCGTAATGTCTTCTGATGTTGCACGAGAGACTTTCTGAAATGAACAAGATGAAGGATCACACATAAACAATGAACATGAACCGAACATAGCAACAGTTAACATCGAACACCAATGTCATATCTGCTTTCAACTGGAACCCACGACGGAAACCAAAAGCGGAGACTAATGATAATCTCGAGAATATTAGTCTTAAACCGAGACATGACACGCACAGTCGCCTTCGTGAGTCTCGCCGGACTAGAACCATAGCACCAGTTCATCGATGAAGAAGATGAAGAAGTCTTTAACCTGGGCGAAACTTCCCTACCATTTACTGAACGTTCTGTGATGTACAGAGGACATTACATGACATATTTAATGGATTTTCAGAGAAGAGGGGACGGAAAGTCTGTGTTTATTTATGGTAACAACGAATGTAGGTCACAGACATTTAGGACATGTGCGAATATAGAGTGTCCGTGCGTTACCGGGCATGAATAGCGAGGGTGGAAAGTTGCACTGCAACCTGACGGGCAGGTCGTAAGAGAAGACGAAGAAAGATTAGGCATAGGACCGGCTATCCCCCATCATATAGGCCATAACAACCAGAACAACAATAAAAGACCTCTAGGCCGCACGGCAGAAGAAGAGACATATTGGCCCAATGGCAGTTGATGAAACTAGATTTCATAGTAGAAGAGGAGACCTCAAGATCTCGTGACAGAAGAGGAGGCCTCAAGATCTCGTGGTAGAAGAGGAGACCTCAAGATCTCGTGACAAAAGAGACCTCAAGATCTGGTGACAGAAGAGATTTCAAGATCTTGTGACAAAAGAGGAGATTTAAAGATCTGGTGACAGAAGAGACCTCAAGATCTCGTGGTAGCAAAGGAGACCTCAAGATCTCATCCTAGCAAAGGATTCCTCAAGATCTCGTGGTAGCAGAGGAGACCTCAAGATCTGGTGGTAGCAAAGGAGACCTCAAGATCTGGTGGTAGCAAAGGAGACTTAAAGATCTCGTCCTAGCAAAGGATTCCTCAAGATCTCGTCGTAGCAAAGGAGATCTGTAGATCTGGTGACAGAAGAGGAGACCTCAAGATCTGGTGACAGAAGGAGACCTCAAGATCTGATGACAGAAGAGGAGACCTCAAGATCTGGTGACAGAAGAGGAGACCTCAAGATCTCGTGGTAGAAGAGGAGACCTCAAGATTTGGTAACAGAAGAGGAGACCTCAAGATCTAGTGACAGAAGAGGACACCTCAAGATCTGATGACAGAATAGGAGACCGCAAGATCTGGTGACAGAAGAGGAGACCTCGAGATCTGGTGACAGAAGAGGAGACCTCAAGATCTGATGACAGAAGAGGAGACCTCAAGATCTGGTGACAGAAGAGGAGACCTCAAGATCTCGTGGTAGAAGAGGAGACCTCAAGATTTGGTAACAGAAGAGGAGACCTCAAGATCTAGTGACAGAAGAGGACACCTCAAGATCTGATGACAGAATAGGAGACCTCAAGATCTGGTGACAGAAGAGGAGACCTCAAGATCTGGTGACAGAAGAGGAGACCTCAAGATCTGGTGACAGAAGAGGAGACCTCAAGATCTGGTGACAGAAGAGGAGAACTCACGATCTTGTGACAGAAGAGGAGACCTCAAGATCTGGTGACAGAAGAGCAGACCTCACGATATCGTGACAGAAGAGGAGACATATAGATCTAGTGGACAATATCAGACAATGAAAACTATCAAATTTGTTTCAGTTCCAAACTCCAAGTATGTTTGACATTATCCCGAGTGGTGACTGGGTTGACAAGAATAGGTACACTGTAACCTTCCACGCATATGGTCAAAGACAACTACGGAAGGTCGTGCATGATTCTGGCAATTTAAACATATGTTGTAGTTGTTGCTGTAATCCCCTCTTGAGATACTTTCACTCTATTGTCCTCATATAACGTCGCCCCTGCAGGATCTCGGATACAGGCTTCCTGTTAAGGTGGCCTCCTGTTGTGGTGGTTTTATACTTCTCGTGGAGATAATCATCATCATGTTCCTGAATATATATGTGTTATTTAGAACAACTTCAAAGCTTTACGGTCGTACTATACGCGAGAACGAACTATTTTCGTGCCACTTCGCTACTTTTCACCATCTTTCCGACCATTTACATATTACAATTAGCAGTACTCCGGCACGAGGCACGCGCTTGCTTTCTTGCGTTTCCCGTCGATTTGATTCGCTAAGCGTCGTGGAGTTATCAGATAGCGTCTATGGGGTCATGTGTGCATTGGTGGTTGTAAGACGGTTGTAGCAGTATTTCTATCACGTCATCTATCCGCGATGCTCTTCGTGCTATATGCGCGCAGTGGTAGTTGGTTAGGTTGTGTTTCCGTGAGAAGACTTGTATATATCTTGCAGTGTATTTATCACAAGGAGAAGTTGTTACATATTTCCAATATCATCATTCTCTCACGTGACCTCTCTTGGTTGTTACATATTTCCAATATCATCATTCTCTCACGTGACCTCTCTTGGTGATGTTAGTTGTCTGGGAGAAATCAATGTCACAAGTAGTCATGTTCTTCTTCCGTGACTTAGATATGGGCCAAGTTCACTGGTTCCATCCTTGCATATGGGCCAAGTTCACTGGCTCCATCCTTGGATATGGGCCAAGTTCACTGGTTCCATCCTTGGATATGGGCCAAGTTCACTGGTTCCATCCTTGGATATGGGCCAAGTTCACTGGTTCCATCCTTAGATATGGGCCAAGTTCACTGGTTCCATCCTTAGATATGGGCCAAGTTCACTGGTTCCATCCTTGGATATGGGCCAAGTCTACTGGTTCAGCGCTTGGATATGGGCCAAGTCTACTGCTTCCGCTCTTGTATATGGGCCAAGTCTACTGGTTCCTTACTTGGATACGTCCTAACCTCCTCGTCAGACATCATGTTTTCAATGTTCCGCCCCAGTGTTTGTATTGTCGTTCCTTCTCACTATATCATCCATTTTGGATGTTTCCAGAAGGTTTGGGCAGATCATCACCAGGTCTGGGTCCTATTTGGAGAATTGATGTTGATTTAAATAAACACCAGGTCTGATTTGTGATCCATGATGCTAGTGAAAGGATTGGCCGACTGAATAGTCGTTTCCAGGGGACACCCGAGTACTCCCGTAATTACAACAGATCCGCTGATCTTCATGTGATGTGTTTCACAGAGAAAATTGACTCTTATGATGTTTGGACAATCTGTCTTCATCATTGCACTATCTGACATGGTATCTAGATGTTGAGGTATCTTTAAGGATACCGTCCTCATACAATCATACATGCCTCATATCTGTGCCCATCTTCAGACCGCCCCAATTATGCTGCTTGCACGATACAAATGTGCCCACCAGTCTGTCCCACTTGCGTGATTCGATAGGTGGTAACACCAGACTAAGTTAGTTATTGATTCTCACGTAATCACTTACATACATACACTCTCGACTCACCTGTTTAATTCACTTCGATTTCTCACAAATCGACTTAGTATTGTTCATTTGGTAGCCATTTACGTACACCTTCTGCCCCACCTGTGTACTGTATGACGTCTTTCTATCAGATCAAGTTAGTTTTGATGTTTTCAAGGTAACTAATGTCTACTCTCCTGTCTCACCTGTGTACTGTATGAAGGCTTTCTATCAGATCAAGTTAGATTTGATGTTTTAAAAGTAACTAATGTACATCTCCCCTCGTTGTACTACCAAATCAAGCTTGTTTTGATGTTTCCAGTAGGATTCCTTTCACCTGTCTACCCCCAGTCGTTGTTCTACTAAACTTGTAATAATTCTCAAGCACGCTAATATACTAACTACTTATCCGTTCCTCCTGTGTGTTTTTAGTTAATTTGTCTACAAGTTTCCGAGGAGCAGAGCAGTTAGAGGCTCCATCCCTGGCCTCGACACGTTCAAGTCTACCTAGCAATAAATCGCTACTAGATTGGGGGGGGGGGGGGGGGGGGGGGAAATCTGCCTCCGAATAAACTTGGACATTTTGCAATGAAGTCAACACTTCGTCTCCGACGGCAGTGTGATAAAGAACGACACATTTGACTATATTTAGACAGTATCGACAATTCATTTATCAAATATGTAGGCCACTGTATCTTATCTGGTTCCTCCCCCCCCCCCCCCCCCCCCCCCTTCCCACCCATTTTTTGTATGTGGTTAATCCAATGATTGAGCTATTCACTTCCCGTACACTCGCTTCCGTTTGATTGACTTCCTATACCTCCCCCCATCTGACGTGAGTCACTTTGTTGATCGCATCTTCGCGAGAGACGACAGTAGAAGGGGGGGGGGGGGAAGCTGCAACGGACATTAGTGGAAGATAAGCTGTTGGATGAAGCTACAGAGAGTGTTTCAAAACAGGAAGTTAAATACATGAAACAGGGAAGATTGATTGACAGCTGACGAGGATATCATGTCCTGGCCCTCTTCTCAGATGGAGCCGATGGTGGGACAGGGCCGTAGTATACGAGGAAGTCATGGAGGAGAAGAGACGGGAAGATGGTACAGACAGGTGTGCTGGCCCTCGGTTTTCCACCTGGCAAGTCCTCACAGGCTGTACCGTGTATAGGATGGTCTGAAAATCGTTTCACATCTTACAAGTTGTTCAATATATTCTATGAGTAATCATTTTGTTGAGCATGTTATCAATATTTTTTGTCCTGTAATCCCATCTCTCATGTTTATCTTGGAATGTATAAGATAGTAATAAAGGCCTCTTGCACCTGCAGTCGCAACGAAGTGTGCAGACTTGGTATTGATTTCTCTCCAAATAAAAGAAAGCCATCCAGGCCTTACCGTGCTAATGAACCCATGCCCCGTTGATCATAAGTGAGGTATGTAACATGTCTGCCACCCGCACAACGATACCAATAATATCTCATTAAAAAGCCAAAACTGAGTAGATTCACACAGTGGGTGATTATCTGGGTGTGGGTGGTGGTTGAAATTGTATGATAACTGTCTCTTCCTCAAGAGAAAAGGAATTCGAACTTAGGCAGTAATAAGAGATCTACCCGAGACTGTACCAGCAATAAGAGATCTTAGTGATACTGTACCAGCAATAAGAGATCTACCCGAGACTGTACCTGCAAAAAGAGATCTACCCGTGACTGTACCAGCAATAAGAGATCTCGGTGAGACTGTACCAGCAATTAGAGATCTACCCGAGACTATACCAGCAATGAGAAATCTTGGTGAGACTGTACCAGCAATGAGAAATCTTGGTGAGACTGTACCAGCAATAAGAAATCTTGGTGAGACTGTACCAGCAATGAGAAATCTTGGTGAGACTGTACCAGCAATAAGAAATCTTGGTGATACTGTACTAGCAATAAGAGATCTTAGTGGTACTGTACCAGCAATAAGATATCTATGTGATACTGTACCAGCAATAAGAGATCTTAGTGATACTGTACCAGCAATAAGAGATCTTGGTGATACTGTACCAGCAATAAGAGATCTTGGTGATACTGTACCAGCAATAAGAAATCTTGATGATACTGTACCAGCAATAAGATATATGGGCGATACTGTACCAGCAATAAGAGATCTTGTTAAACAAATGTTATGGAAATAACCACATCAAATGCTGGGATACAGGCTGCACGTAGAGGAGCAGTTGTAGTGGTGGTCCTGTGCTCCATTGGGAACCTACCAGAGAATCAATCACCTCCCTAATTGTTACTCTGATAACATATAAAACAATGAATATGTGAATGTGCTTTTCACTATTAACATGTCTTTAGTAGCAGGTTACGTCGGCTTTTCTTATTTCTCGAGTAGGACTGCAGGTGATTCATCCTGGCTTTAGTGCAATGCAATGCAAGCTGAGTAAGTTCACCAATATGGGGATAACAATGGTGATCCCCTACCTCGTTTGTCAGACCGCTGGTAACACAACTCAGGCAGAACAAGCTGAACCGGATGTCGCGTCAGGGTCGGGTACAGTACACTGACTAAGACCATTCTCTCTCTTCCATGTAGCGTTCCCTGGAAACGGACTGTTTTCAAGGCACTCGCTGACGAGATGTGGATCGACGTGATCCCCACAGTACTGAGTGTCACGCAGATGAAGCCAAGCATAATACATCCTGGAGGACCGCGGTACACCTTCATCAGCACGCTCGGGATGTGAGGAAAGCTACTGCAACCCGCCACTTAACGTCCTTTTCAGGGCGCACAAATGAATGCCTGTGCGTGACCTACCCAGAATGCCTCCACACACCAGAGAGTCACCTACCCAGAATGCCTCCACACACCAGAGAGTCACCTACCCAGAATGCCTCCACACACACACCAGACTGTGCGTCCCCTACCCAGAATGCCTCCACAGATACCAGACTGTGCGTCACCTACCCAGAATGCCTCAACATACCAGACTGTGCGTCACCTACTCAGAATGCCTCCACAGATACCAGACTGTGCGTCACCTACCCAGAATGCCTCCACACACCAGACTGTGCGTCACCTACCCAAAATGGCTCCACACAAGACTGTACGTCACCTACCCAGAATGCCTCCACACACACCAGACTGTGCGTCACCTACCCAGAATGGCTCCACACACACCAGACTGTGCGTCACCTACCCAGAATGCCTCCACACCAGACTGCGTGTGTGTGTGTGTGTTGTAGTCATATCTGCTGTGTGAACACCACGCGCTCAGAACTATAAATAAGCTTCTAACAAACAGTCTAGCCTGGGGCACCCATAAACATCTTAGCAAGAATGAAATACAATTTATGAAGCTAATCCTATTTGTCTGCTGTACAATTCCTTTCCTAGCATAGTGTCTTCAGTTTCGTCTCTTCGTGTCAACGACTCTTCAGGTCTGTATTCAGATTTCTTGTTTATGATAAAGCCAATTAAAGCCAGGTAGCTGAGTGGCAGAGTGGTAGAGAAGTCGCTTCCCGTGGCAATGGTACGGAGTTCGAGGCTCGTGGCAAGACAAGCTAAATTTGACCCATATGTAAATGAATTCTGTTGTTGTGGATGGAACGACGTGAGTTGAAGACATGTATAATGACACACACACCTGTGTTAACTCTAGTACAATGACACACACACCTGTGTTAACTCTAGTACAATGACACACACACCTGTGTTAACTCTAGTACAATGACACACACACCTGTGTTAACTCTAGTACAATGACACACACACCTGTGTTAACTCTAGTACAATGACACACACACCTGTGTTAACTCTAGAACAATGACACACACACCTGTGTTAACTCTAGTACAATGACACACACACCTGTATTAACTCTAGTACAATGACACACACACCTATGTTAACTCTAGTACAATGACACACACACCTGTGTTAACTCTAGTACAATGACACACACACCTATGTTAACTCTAGTACAATGACACACACACCTGTGTTAACTCTAGTACTATGACACACACACGAGTGTTAACTCTAGTACAATAACACACACACAAGTGTTTACTCTAGTACAATGACACACAAACAAGTGTTAACTCTAGTACAATGACACACACACAAGTGTTAACTCTAGTACAATGACACATACACTCGAGTTAGCCGAGTTGAATTGATTATGACCCACCCATGTCACCTACCACAAATGTTGCAAAATAGTACTAAAGAAGGCTGGGCATTGGATTTGCAACATCATTATGCAAAGAGCCATTGAAAGTGATTGAATGCATGTTTCTGGTACGAGAGCTGCCTGCAAGGGTGGCTTTCAGCTTTACACTTCATCCCTGACAACAGTCTCTGCTACGGGACTGCCTGTATGTGTTTATCAGATTGTTTAACTCTAGTTTACTGCCCGGTGGTTCACTGCCCGGTGGTTTACTGCCCGATGGTTCATCTGACTGCCTGGTTTACTGCCCACCTGGCTCCCCGTCCAACAAGTTCAGCGCCCGACTAGTTCTCTGTCCAACTAGTTCTCTGTTCATCTAGTCTACTGCCCCACTAGTCTACCGCCCCACTAGTCTACCGCCCGACTATACCGCCCGACTAGTCTACTGCCTCACTAGTCTATCGCCCCACTAGTCTACTGCCCAAGAACTGTCTTCAAATAGTTCACTATTTTGAGCGATCTGCTACAATCGGAAGAAAAAGTATATTCTCTATCACAAACATACCCAAGACCCGCTAGAACTCATGAACTATTTGTTTGATTCACCTATTGGCACAGAGATTTAGCGAACATCACTGGCACAGAGATTTAGCGAACATCACTGGCACAGAGATTTAGCGAACATCACTAGCACAATAATCGCTGACATCTCCTTTACGACTTTGAAAACCTGACAAAACAAATAATAATTTAAGTTGGCTCATTCTAAACAGCACAGCCAAAGAAGGAGGAAGAAACTCCAAGGCCAGAGAAAGTGGAAATTGTGAAGAAGTAAAGATAATGTGGTAAACACTGCGTCAGTGACAGACAATTGACAGAGATTAACCAGAGACAGACACATGGCAGAGATTAACCAGACAGAGACAGACAATTGACAGAGATTAACCAGACAGAGACAGACACATGGCAGAGATTAACCAGACAGAGACAGACAATTGACATAGATTAACCAAACAGAGACAGACAATTGACAGAGATTAACCAGAGACAGACACATGGCAGAGATTAACCAGACAGAGACAGACAATTGACAGAGATTAACCAGACAGAGACAGACACATGGCAGAGATTAACCAGACAGAGACAGACAATTGACATAGATTAACTAGACAGAGACAGACACATGGCAGAGATTAACCAGACAGAGACAGACAATTGACAGAGATTAACTAGACAGAGACAGACACATGGCAGAGATTAACCAGACAGAGACAGACACATGGCAGAGATTAACCAGACAGAGACAGACAATTGACAGAGATTAACTAGACAGAGACAGACACATGGCAGAGATTAACCAGACAGAGACAGACAATGGACATAGATTAACCATACAGAGACAGACACTTGACAGAGACTAACTAGACAGAGACAGACACACGGCAGAGATTTACCAGAGACAGACAATTGACAGAGATTAACTAGACAGAGACAGACACATGGCAGAGATTAACCAGAGACAGACAATTGACAGAGATTAACCAGACAGAGACAGACACATGGCAGAGATTAACCAGAGACAGACAATTGACAGAGATTAACCAGAGAGAGACAATTGACAGAGATTAACTAGACAGAAACTGCCAATTGACAGAGATTAACCAGACAGTGGCAGACACAAATGACTCTATACCAAGACACGATCAAGAGACGATATTGAGACTCCGATCCGACTTCTGCAGACCGGCATAGTCTGCTCAGTAAATACAAACCTGGATACACAAACATTGAGACGTGGTGAGAACAGTATGTGCTGTCAAGGCTTGTCGGCTCCACGAAAGGAGCAGGGTGATAATGTGGCCATCTCTAAAACTGCTGGCGCATAAATTATGTGGTGACGAGAGAAACCAAAGGTGGAGCGGCACGTTTATTATCAGAGAAAGAGATGTCCTCACCAGCGTATTAGAGGGTCACACAGATTATTAGAGGGTCACAAAGATTATTAGAGGGTCACACAGATTATTAGAGGGTCACAAAGATTATTATAGGGTCACACCGATTACTAGAGGGTCACACCGATTACTAGAGGGTCACACAGATTATTAGAGGGTCACACCGATTATTAGAGGGTCACACAGATTATTAGAGGGTCACACAAATTATTAGAGGGTCAAGGACAAATAACTAGAATTTGTTTAAAAACAACTAAGTTTTGATATTTAGAGGGTGCCTCACCTCATTGATAAGTTTAGTTTTGGCCCACTGTTTAATTGTAGAATGGCACTCCATCGCTAATACGACCAGAAGGACCACGGACTAAGGTTGAAATAAACGTGCATCGGTGTTGTTATGCACCATTCTGGAGAAACAGCAACAATATGTGCAACACAGCTGCTCATTTCTTGAACGCTTATGTGTCTCAATGGGACGTCCCCATGGCCTTCTGTCCCGTCCCTTGTTTGTTAATTGTGTTAAAGTCTACGGCATTGAAGAGTCATCGTATTTCGTTAACCCATTTAAACATTTCCCACACATTCCTTATCTTAGCTTCTAACGGTCTGAAGGATACGACTTATTCCAAATCCGCTCTCCACGCCTCCAAGCACTGGTCCCTTAGCTATAGCCCATTCTTCCATGCCTTCGTCTAGCACGCAGGCAAAGGTCTCGGAATGTACTGATCAATTCATCGTCACGAACCGCGCTGATGGAGGCATCAGTCTAGAACCTTGAAGCAGGTCACTTGTCTCAAGACTGGAAGTGAGCCACGACCTTGCATAAACACGGGTTAAACCTACCCCAGGTGGCAGGCATTAAGTAGTGTCTCTAATTAAGTCTTCGCGGAAAGAGAGCGACAAGCTGCTTGCCGATTGATTTGCATACCGACCCTTTGACCAAGATTACACGGGTTCGAAACCTCGAAAAAGGCATCGTTTTCATTCCATTTTGCCTATACACTGGGTGGCGATTGAATGGGCACGGGGCTCTTATTCCTCCGCCCTATAACTATTACAAGCGGTCTCCAACAACGTAAATAAGAGATGTAATGACGGAGCTGTTTTTTATTGTAAGAAATGGGATGTATTAACGGTTCTCACGTGGGCAGGGCTGGGTCAGGACTTGTACGTACGTTATCTTCTCCCTTCTGTCGTTATCTTCTCCCTTCTGTCGTTATCTTCTCCCTTCTGTCGTTATATTCTTCATTCTGTTGTTATCTTCTCCCTTCTGTCGCTCATGTTCTGGTGTAAAGATTCGATATTCGGCAGTCTGTCTTCGGTGCTCCACCTGAAGAGGACGTTGTGAAATTGTATCGTAGTCTACAGCGAGGTTGCGATATCTGCTCCTTTCGCCCCGACACATCCGATTTCAGCTGGCATTATTGAGCATCGCGTGTGCCTTCACACCGCGGTCACTATCTCTTTGCCAGACTTCAGTAATGGCTAGTGCAGCTTGTTTCCAGGGCCGTCATGAGTAGGCGGAAAAGGGTTTTGATCAGCAATGGTTCACTGATCCTGATGTAAGCGGCCAGCTATGATTCGCTGGATAATGTCAGTTCATGCACTGCTACATCTTGGTCTCCGTTCGGTATTTTACAGTAGCATTACGGTATCTGAGTCCTTCGGTCTATCACTTCCGATGTCGAAACAAGGACTGCGTGCATGACAGAGAGAGAGAGAGAGAGAGAGAGAGAGAGAGAGAAAGAGAGAGAAGAGAGAGTAACAGAGAGAAGAGACAGTAACAGAGAGAAGAGAGAGGACAGAGAGAGCAGAGAGATGAGACATGAGAGAGAGATGAGAGAGAGAAGAGAGAGAGAGAGAGAGAGGTGAGAGTGACCGACTGTGCGTACTTACTTAAATATATATGTGTATGTGTGCCTGTGTGCGCGCGTGTGTGTGTATGTGCGCCTGTGTGCGCGCGTGTGTGTGTGTGTGTGTGTGCCTGTGCGCGCGCGTGTGTCCGGCACGCTGTAACAATAATGGGTGTTTGAATATCAGGTATATCATTTGATGGTTTTGCAATGGGCTGCATGTCTGAGACGTGCTTACACATGTTCCGTATTTCGGCGATGTTCGTTCCTCATTCTGTCAGATACAAATTGCGAAAAAGGCAGAGGAGAGAGGAAAGGGGAAAGGCGAGAGGAGAGACACAAATAATGAGATGAGAGATGAGACAGACAGTGTCTATGTGTGTCTGCACGCACGCTCGCGCGCGCACACACAGACCTATACAAGACAGTGCACCTTGTGGTTGTGGACGAGGAGCCACTAAGAAAAGACATCTATAAGACAGTGCACCTTGTGCTGTCTGGAATGTGCTAGCGCGTATGTGTTTTTCGCTGTCGTGTTTAACATGTACTAACTATTCTTTCAATCCTGAGAAATGGAGTTTCTTCGTTTCAAGCAAGACATGGCTTATTTAAGGACATGGCTTGTTAACTATTGTCGGGGAGGTGGGATGATGATAGATAGGATGAGAGAGAGAGAGAGAGAGAGAGAGAGAGAGAGAGAGCGAGAGAGAGAGACAGAGAAAGAAAGGAGAGAGAGAGGTGGAAAAATAGGGGGGGGGAGAGAGAGAACGAGCAACCAAATACAGAAATGGCGACAATCTAGCGAAAAGCTGGAAACAAGGAAGAGAACTTGAAACATAACAAAGAAAAAAGGAGCTTCCATGGCTCAAGCTTAGAGAACAATAAACGAGTGATATTACAACTTCTACATCAGCGCTTCTCAGAGTCCTGGGCCTCGAGAGCCTCCATTAGAGGCCGTTCAAGCACGCATTGAGAAATGACAATAGTTGTGAGATATTCCTTGTTATTTAAAACAATATAATCATATGCCCTTTCTTCAGCTCTGTTGGAGTACTACTGGTTGGTTTGCTATTACCTGAACGGTTGTGCCAAAGGATTTATACGATGTGGTAGAGGTGGTTGCTGTGACACTCTAACATGATGAGTTTGCCAGCCACCTGGACACGCATAATTAGTCGTACTTCACGACATGCATTTAAGAGAAAAGACATCCTAATCTTTCTTCCACAGTATGTATGCTCAGGGACCTACAAGAACGAGTCACTGTAATACAACCATATAACCGAGTAGACCAACACCGATCCATTGGGTACAACCGACCCGATTAAAAATTATTTGTGACGCGTGCCCTGTGCTCATACAGATGGGTAGTAGTAGTCTCACAGCAGACTGTTGTCGGGGATGGAGTGGTCGATTGATACCTATGTTGTACTATACTAGCGGTCTATTTCTATGAGGTTGGTTGACCAGTTTTCTTCCTCGCTGCCTTTCAGTTCCCAACAGTGAGCCAGGTTAATATTTACAACTGGGTCGTCTGGAATGTATCGATAACGGAGATCGAACAATACACGTCTGTGTATAATTACTGTTTGTGCATAGCTAATACCTTTGTGTACAATTTATACCTTGCTGTACAATTTATATGATTGGGTCTAATTAGTACGTTTGTGTACAATTATAAAAGTAAGATTAGGTCATTCCTATGGCAACAACTGCCGTCGGAGATGAGGATAACTTGTTATGTACTAAGCCGCAGTCTATGCGAGATGGGGTGATCCAGTTCCCTTCCTTGCTGTTGGTTTACCTACCCCAACTCACACGTCAGGTATAATTATTAAGTTTTTTGTAAAATCAGAACGCTTTAACCACACGCTATTCAGTGCTGCACCATACACCCTCCACTTCCCCCTGGTATGTGACCATCTTACCTTCTCTCTTTAAATCCCCACCTCAGAACCACAAGTAGTGTACACAGCTCCAGATTCATTGTTGTCTATTCAGGGTCTAGAGTCTAAAAGTTTGAGAACTTCTCCAAATGCCAGACTAGAAGAAACCCGTCCTTTCTTTAAAGACAAAATGGAGGACATTTGTGGGATTAGGAAGCCTGCAGCTAAGAAACAACATACCAGCTAGGGCATTGGGCTGTTACCATGGTGACATTCGCTGGGACATACTTCCATAGGTCGAGTTATCGGCTTCTTATTTGTGACGCAAAGGGCTGCCAGTTATTTTTAAAACTTTTTGAAAATTATTTAAAAGTAGCAAAAAAGTTTTCAGAGGAGCCCAAATTTGTTGGCGTATATATATACTTACGAGGGCGCATCAAATGAAAACCTTAAATGTGGGATTTACATTTTAAATGCCATGCCTTTGTATCGTAACTTGTTAATATGTTTGCTAAGGATGTCAAGAACGTCATGCACTTGCCATCACTGTGCAGCCGAACAACATGACGTCATAATTGCAGTTAAGAAATGGCAGCGCCAATATTGATACGCACCAGGAAGGAGCAGCGTTTTGTTATCCGTATCTTGAGTAGCGTTTTGTTATCCGTATCTTGAGCAGCGTTTTGTGATCCGCATCTTGAGCAGCGTTTTGTTATCCGTATCTTGAGCAGCGTTTTGTTATCCGTATCTTGAGCAGCGTTTTGTTATCCGTATCTTGAGCAGCGTTTTGTTATCCGTATTTTGAGCAGCGTTTTGTTATCCGTATCTTGAGCAGCGTTTTGTTATCCGTATTTTGAGCAGCGTTTTGTTATCCGTATCTTGAGCAGCGTTTTGTTATCCGTATCTTGAGGAGCGTTTTGGTATCCGTATCTTGAGCAGCGTTTTGTTATCCGTATTTTGAGCAGCGTTTTGTTATCCGTATTTTGAGCAGCGTTTTGTTATCCGTATTTTGAGCAGCGTTTTGTTATCCGTATTTTGAGCAGCGTTTTGTTATCCGTATCTTGAGCAGCGTTTCGTTATCCGTATTTTGAGCAGCGTTTTGTTATCCATATCTTGAGCAGCGTTTCGTTATACATATCTTGAGCAGCGTTTTGTTATCCGTATCTTGAGCAGCGAATGGAAGACATCCAATGAAATTCACCGGCGAATCACGATCCAGTGCTGCGATACAGCAATGTGTATGAGTGCAGTAAAACATTCCATAACGGCGAGAGTTCTGTGGCAGACTGTTCACCACTGGGTTAGGCATACCGAGTAGTGACCACAGAGTCGATTACAGCCGTTGACCGTCTCGTAAAGTCAAATCTTTGATTGGCTTGGCTTCGTTCGTTCTCAATCTCCCGCTACCAAACCCTAAAAGGGCTTACGTAGCAGAATGTAGTCCAGAGAACGGAATGGGTTGTGTCGTAGTTTACAGCATGACTGTGATATTTGCACCTTTCGGTCCAACACATCCGAATTCAGCAAGCATTGTTTGAGTACCGGGTTAGCATTCCCTCTTCTATCCCTTCTCCTTAGTCAGTCTGCCCTGCCACAGCCTGTTATCCAGGATCACCGCGTGGAGGTGTAGAAGGGTCTTGGCAGCTCTATTTCGCTTTCCCTGACGCTAGCAGTCAGCTATGGGTCGCTGACCACTGCAGCTCATGCGCTGCTCAGCATCAAAATCCTTGATTGACTGATAATGAAATGCATGCACCTCTGTACTGAACCTCATTTCGCCGATGAATTTGCCCCCTTCGCTGCTAAAAGAAAACAAGCGGATAACAGAACACTGCTCCTCTTTAGTACAAGTCAATAGTGGGGTTGCCATCTTGTAGCTGCAATTATGACGTCATGTTGTTCGTCTGCATCGTGATAGCACGTACAGGATACTCTTGATATTCTTAGCACCCATGTTAACAAGTTACAATACAAAGGCATTGTTTTTCTCATGCCTATCCCACTTCTAAGGTTTTCATTTGAAGTCCCCTCTTGTATGTGTGTGTATGTGTGTATGCGCGCGTGTGTTTTTATGTAAATGAGTGTTTGTATGTGTTGTTTACTTTGCAGCCGGACACAGGATCAGATAGATGTGTCACACTGTTTTAACAAAATGTTAAAGTGATGCCTCATGCGTTAAATTTGAGAAGCACTTTAACAGACAAACGTTGACAGGGATTCTTTTACTTATGTACGAAACTTATTAGTCAATTCTGATTCTTGTGAACCGCTACGTGGCAGAACGGGAAGAGCAGTTGTCTCTAGAGCCAAAACAGCTTAGTTTAATCCCCGCTCTCGACAAGCTTCAGTCTACCTATCTGTAAATGGGTACTAGCTGACTTAACACAGGTCGGACAGGAAGGGAACTGGTTACCACATCTCATTAAGCTTAGGATGTGAACGCTACAAGTGGAGACAGATGAAACATACTGACCAAGACCCCTAGCCCATGTCAGAAACAGGTGAAACATACTGACCAAGACCCATACCCCATGTCAGAAACAGGTGAAACATACTGACCAAGACCCCAACTCACTAAGGACACATCGTCAACAGTGAAGAACTCAGCCCGAGTAGCTTCCAACAACAATAACCACAGCCTCATTAAGTTGAAGATCCACCATAATGAGGTTGCTAACACGTCATCACTGACAACCGTGCATGCTATGAGACTACATTAACCAAACGACATTCCTCCTTTCCTTGTGGATGTCTAGTTCAACCGAAAAACACAAAAAAACGTGCCGAAATCGAGCCTATTTGTCAGGTAAACTAGATGAGACAGCACAGAAACTGCCAGGTAATTGGCTGCACGAAGCACTGGCATTTACAGCCGAACTGCAGCAATGTTCTGTGTAAAGTTTACCTGGATCTGCGACAGTAAATGGGGCAGGTGTGTCTGTGTGCATGTGTGTGGAGTGTTGCCTGGTTGTGACCAGGGTACTGACTGCTCCTATCATCGTATTTATGAAATGCATGTTGCTTATATTAGGGCTAGATTGTAATTGTCTTGTATTGTTTGTCTTGTATTGTTTGGCTTGTCTTTTATTGTTTGTCTTGTCTTGTATGGCTTGTATTTTATTGTTTGTCTTCTCTTTTATTGTTTGGGCTGTCTTGTCTTGTTTGGCTTGTCTTGTCTTGTATTGTTTGGCTTGTCTTGTTTGGCTTGTCTTGCATTGTTTGGTTAGTCTTGTATTGTTTGGCTTGTCTTTTATTGTTTGGGTTGTCTTGTCTTGTTTGGCTTATCTTGTCTTCTATTGTTTGGCTTGTCTTGTCTTGTATTGTTTGTCTTGTCTTTTGTTGTTCGGCTTGTCTTGTTTGGCTTGTCTTGTTTGGCTTGTCTTGTATTGTTTGGCTTGGCTCGTCTTCTATTGTTTGGCTTGTCTTACTCTGCTGTGAGAATTGATAGGGTCGAAGATGTAGCTAGCGAGTGAGTTAACAGTAGCTAACGACTCATACATGGGCGCTTGCATCAGGGTCAGTGACTCATAACTGGGGGCATGCATCAACGTCAATGACTCACAGCTGGGCGCTTGCATCAGGGTCAATGACTCATAGCTGGGGGCCTGCATCAACGTCAGTGACTCATAACTGGGGGCATGCATCAACGTCGGTGACTCACAGCTGGGCGCTTGCATCAGGGTCAGTGACTCATAACTGGGGGCATGCATCAACGTCAGTGACTCATAACTGGGGGCATGCATCAACGTCAGTGACTCACAGCTGGGCGCTTGCATCAGGGTCAGTGACTCATAACTTTTGGCATGCATCAACGTCAGTGACTCATAACTGGGGGCATGCATCAACGTTAGTGACTCATACATGGGCGTTTGCATCAGGGTCAGTGACTCATAACTGGGGACATGCATCAACGTCAGTGACGCATACATGGGTGCTTGCATCAGGGTCAGTGACTCATAACTGGGGGCATGTATCAATGTCAGTGACTCATAACTGGGGCATGCATCAACGTCAGTGACTCACAACTGGGCGCTTGCAATAGGGTCAGTGACTCCTAACTGAACATGACTCTATTTCGACCTCATGCAGCCTGGAGAACAGATTTGGTGTCGAATAAGGAATGGAAATCCGGTCCCAAAAATGCCTTGCTAAAATCGGATATAGCGGCCGATAGGCGAAAATATCGCAGCCTCGCTATAAATTACGTCACATCGTAAACATTCCTTTCAAGACAGACGACGGTGGCGACGATCTGCTCTCTTCTACTTGTACCGTGTTGAGGTCTGCTCCCTTCTACCTGTACCGTGTTGAGGTCTGCTTCCTTCTACCTGTACCGTGTTGAGGTCTGCTCCCTTCTACCTGTACCGTGTTGATGTCTGCTCCCTTCTACCTGTATCTTGTGACTTGGGCACCTGGAGACTCAGGATGTAAGTAATGTGACAAGCTCGGGATCTAACGCTGGACAAACGCCCAAACAAACGAGGTCATTTAAGAACAAGTTGTACTACCAGGGAATGAAGTCACTGTGACTGGCCTTATTCGTCTGGTCCATAAGAGCATGTAGCCACCAGTCTACTGGTCCACAAGGGCATGTAGCCACGAGTCTAGCAACTCTCAAGTAAAACAAAGCAGTATCATTCAACCATGTGATATGCCTGTATTGTTTCGTTTCTAAACTCAAGGAGGCCCAACTTTCAATCTGTGGGCTAGATTATGGCCGTCTAAGGTGTCTAGTTCGCCTTGCGACAAGACTTACAAGTTAACGTGCATCAGGGTTTCAGCGAAGGTTCTCAAAATGCTGGTACTGTGTAGTGTACGAAATCAACATAATTGTTACACATCTAACTTCCAACAGCACACACACATTGGCACACACACATTGGCACACACACACATTGGCACACACACATTGGCACACACGCATTGGCACACACACATTATATGTATGTGCCAGTTTTTACTTCTGTCGTGGATCGACAATCACAATCAAAGTCTTATCTTGAAAGCCTGCCAACATCCACTACCTGGTCGGTAAATGGTTGAACACATCCGGCCTGTCGTATGTCAGTTACTGGGACATCCGGTCTGTCATGTCACTTACTGGGACATCCGGTCTGTCATATGTCACCTACTGGGACATCCGGTCTGTCATATGTCACCTACTGGGACATCCGGTCTGTCATACGTCACCAACTGGGACATCCGGTCTATCTGAGTGTCACCTACTGGGACATCCGGTCTGTCATATGTCACCTACTGGGACATCCGGTCTGTCATATGTCACCAACTGGGACATCCGGTCTATCTGAGTGTCACCTACTGGGACATCCGGTCTGTCATATGTCACCTACTGGGACATCCGGTCTGTCATATGTCACCAACTGGGACATCCGGTCTATCTGAGTGTCACCTACTGAGACATCCGGTCTGTCACATGTCTCCTACTGGGACATCCGGTCTGTCATATGTCACCAACTGGGACATCCGGTATATCTGAGTGTCACCTACTGGGACATCCGGTCTATCTCAGTGTCACCTACTGGGACATCCGGTATGTCATATGTCACCTACTGTGACATCAGGTCTGTCATGTGTCCCCTACTGTGACATCCGGTCTGTCATATGTCACCTACTGTGACATCCGGTCTGTCATATGTCACCTAATGGGACATCCGGTCTGTCATATGTCACCTACTGGGACATCCGGTCTGTCATATGTCACCAACTGGGACATCCGGTCTATCTGAGTGTCACCTACTGGGACATCCGGTCTATCTCAGTGTCACCTACTGGGACATCCGGTCTGTCATATGTCACCTACTGTGACATCAGGTCTGTCATGTGTCCCCTACTGTGACATCCGGTCTGTCATATGTCACCTACTGTGACATCCGGTCTGTCATATGTCACCTACTGTGACATCCGGTCTGTCATATGTCACCTACTGGGACATCCGGTCTGTCATATGTCACCTACTGGGACATCCGGTCTGTCATACGTCACCAACTGGGACATCCGGTCTATCTGAGTGTCACCTACTGGGACATCCGGTCTATCTCAGTGTCACCTACTGGGACATCCGGTCTGTCATATGTCACCTACTGTGACATCAGGTCTGTCATGTGTCCCCTACTGTGACATCCGGTCTGTCATATGTCACCTACTGTGACATCCGGTCTGTCATATGTCACCTACTGTGACATCCGGTCTGTCATATGTCACCTACTGGGACATCCGGTCTGTCATACGTCACCAACTGGGACATCCGGTCTATCTGAGTGTCACCTACTGGGACATCCGGTCTATCTCAGTGTCACCTACTGGGACATCCGGTCTGTCATATGTCACCTACTGTGACATCAGGTCTGTCATGTGTCCCCTACTGTGACATCCGGTCTGTCATATGTCACCTACTGTGACATCCGGTCTGTCATATGTCACCTACTGTGACATCCGGTCTGTCATATGTCACCTACTGGGACATCCGGTCTGTCATATGTCACCTACTGGGACATCCGGTCTGTCATATATCACCTACTGGGACATCCGGTCTGTCATATGTCACCTACTGTGACATCCGGTCTATCTGTTTAACTGTATGTAGATTATTTGTTCCTTTTCTCTATTCTGTCTATTTGTATTCTAACTATTGCTTGAGATCATCTTTTGTTTAGCTTGCTGTTCACTGCTACTTCCTATCCCATGGTACTACAGAAGTTAATTAAAATTTAACAAAAACGTATGGAACAACACTAACATAATCACAAAAATAAAGATCCAGAGGATTTGCATCTTCCAGGTGGCAAGATACGGTTGCGAGACATGGTCAACATACAAACTTTACAGAATAGCATTGAATCATTCCAGCTAAAATGCTACAAGAAGGTGATCAAAATTCCATGGATAGCGAAAAAGAAAAACAGAAATCCTACAGGTGCAGGATTTAGAACACATGAGCTAGTAAATAAGATGACGTCTAGAAAATGAACATGCTCTGGCCACATCAAACGTCACGATGGACTAGAAGTAACGATAATGGAGGGAATGGTACCTGGACAAGAGGCATAGGCAGACCGAGGAGACAATGCACGAGGGACATTACAGAGGGTCTGGGGTTGATGGTGGTAGAGACGGAAGTGCTGGTCATAGATCGAGTCAGACAATGCACGAGGGACATTACAGAGGGTCTGGGGTCGATGGTGGTAGAGACGGAAGTGCTGGTCATAGATCGAGTGAGACAATGCACGAGGGACATTACAGAGGGTCTGGGGTTGATGGTGGTAGAGACGGAAGAGCTGGTCATAGATCGAGTGAGACAATGCACGAGGGACATTACAGAGGGTCTGGAGTTGATGGTGGTAGAGACGGAAGAGCTGGTCATAGATAGAGTGTCTTACAGATCGGCTGTTATGAGAACGTCGTTCTGTAAAGAACATGCCACATGATAATGTTGATGATTACTTCCTTCCTAGCTTTCTATCTAACTCTGTCAACTATTACTTCCTTCCTAGCTTTCTATCTAACTCTGTCAACTATTACTTCCTTCCTAGCTTTCTATCTAACTCTGTCAACTATTACTTCCTTCCTAGCTTTCTATCTAACTCTGTCAACTATTACTTCCTTCCTAGCTTTCTATCTAACTCTGTCAACTATTACTTCCTTCCTAGCTTTCTATCTAACTCTGTCAACTATTACTTCCTTCCTAGCTTTCTATCTAACTCTGTCAACTATTACTTCCTTCCTAGCTTTCTATCTAACTCTGTCAACTATTACTTCCTTCCTAGCTTTCTATCTAACTCTGTCAACTGTTATTTCCTTCCTAGCTTTCTATTTAACTCTGTCAACTATTACTTCCTTCCTAGCTTTCTATCTAACTCTGTCAACTATTACTTCCTTCCTAGATTTCTATTTAACTCTGTCAACTATTACTTCCTTCCTAGCTTTCTATTTAACTCTGTCAACTAGTACTTCCTTCCTAGCTTTCTATCTAACTCTGTCAACTATTTATTCTTTCCTGCCTTTCTATCTAACTCTATGTGAACTATTTATTATTTCCTGCCTTTCTATATAACTCTATGTGAACTATTTATTATTTCCTGCCTTTCTATCTAACTCTATGTGAACTTATTTATTATTTACTGCCTTTCTATCTAACTCTATGTGAACTATTTATTATTTCCTGCCTTTCTATATAACTCTATGTGAACTATTTATTATTTCCTGCCTTTCTATCTAACTCTATGTGAACTATTTATTCTTTCATGCCTTTCTATCTATGCCGACTATTTATTCTTTCCTGCCTTTCTATCCAACTATATGCCAACTATTTATTCTGTCCTGCCTTTCTATCTATGCCAACTATTTATTCTTTCCTGCCTTTCTATCTATGCTAACTATTTATTCTTTCCTGCCTTTCTATCTATGCTAACTATTTATTCTTTCCTGTCTTTATATCTAACTCTGTGTCAACTATTTATTATTTCCCACCTTTCTATCTATGCTAACTATTTATTCTTTCCTGCCTTTCTATCTATGCTAACTATTTATTCTTTCCTGCCTTTCTATCTATGCTAACTATTTATTCTTTCCTGCCTTTCTATCTATGCTAACTATTTATTCTTTCCTGCCTTTCTATCTATGCTAACTAGTTATTCTTTCCTGTCTTTATATCTAACTCTATGTCAACTATTTATTACTTCCTACCTTTCAATATAACTATATGCCAACTATTTATTCACTCGACTATTCTTTCCAGTTTTTCTACCTTTATGCCCACTATTGGTTACATCCTTCATTAGTGCGCAACTTGTATGCCGACTTTCCAATCCCTCTGTTATTGATACTGCTCGACAAAGCACAAATTTCGCTCACGAAGATCAAATAACCATTGTAGTAACATCAATAGCATTCAAGTACGAGTAACCTGGTATTAGCGTGATGCTGAACGTGACGCTGAACGTGACGATGAACGTGGTGCTGAACGTGACGCTGAACGTGATGCTGAACGTGATGCTGAACGTGATGCTGAATATTCGATTTTCTCAACCTTGTCAGGACGACGGAACCGGGACTCATTTTCAAGTCTAGCACATCGCACCAAATTTTACTTATAGCTGCAGCCTCGCTGTAGGTTCGTGCGACCAGTTAGTCAATAAGATAATCTATTATTATCGGATATGCTCATTGAACTGTTCGTAGTTTATCCTATTTACGGTATATAAGCGTATCGGCAATATCGAATTGTTGAGCCATTATAAGCCATGGCTGGAAACAGTAGGAGAGAGACACTAATCTCTTGATTGGGCACTCAAATAGTGGGTTCCTAGGTTTCTGCGCGTGCTGAGAGCTAACCTGTTGCATCTAGCCATCTATACTTGAGCCCTTCGACATCTCTCACCAAACCCCCAGTCATCTCTTACCAAACCCCTTGACATCTCTCCTTGAGCCCTTAGACATATCTCACCAAACCCTCAGACATCTTTTACCAAACCCCTAGACATCTCTCATCAAACCCCTAGACATCTCTTACCAAACCCCTAGACATCTCTCACCAAACCCCTAGACATCTCTCACCAAACCCCTAGACATCTCTTACCAAACCCCATACATCTCTTACCAAATCCCCAAACATCTCTCACCAAACCCCCAGTCATCTCTTACCAAACCCCTTGACATCTCTCCTTGAGCCCTTAGACATATCTCACCAAACCCTCAGACATCTTTTACCAAACCCCTAGACATCTCTCATCAAACCCCTAGACATCTCTTACCAAACCCCTAGACATCTCTCACCAAACCCCTAGACATCTCTTACCAAACCCCATACATCTCTTACCAAATCCCCAAACATCTCTTACCAAACCCCCAGACATCTCTCACCAAACCCCTAGACATCTCTAACCAAACCCCCAGACATCTCTTACCAAACCCCCAGACATCTCTCACCCAACCCCTGAACATCTCTCACCTAACTCCTAAACATCTCTCACCAAACACCTAGACATCTCTTACCAAATCCCCTGACATCTCTCACCAAACCCCTAAACATCTCTCATAAAACCCCCTAGACATCTCTTACAAAATTCATAGACATCTCTTACCAAACCCCCAGACATCTCTCACCAAACCCCTAGACATCTCTCACCAAACCCCCAGACATCTCTTACCAAACCCCCAGACATCTCTCACCCAACCCCTGAACATCTCTCACCTAACTCCTAAACATCTCTCACCAAACACCTAGACATCTCTTACCAAATCCCCTGACATCTCTCACCAAACCCCTAAACATCTCTCATAAAACCCCCTAGACATCTCTTACAAAATTCATAGACATCTCTTACCAAACCCCCAGACATCTCTCACCAAACCCCTAGACATCTCTCACCAAACCCCCAGACATCTCTTACCAAACCCCCAGACATCTCTCACCCAACCCCTAAATAGATATGGAGACAGAGAGATAGGATGAGATAGATATGTAGACAGAGGGCGACAGTATGAGATAGATATGTAGACAGAGGGCGACAGGGTGAGATAGATATGTAGACAGAGGGCGACAGGGTGAGATAGATATGTAGACAGAGAGATAGGATTTAGATAGATATGTAGACAGAGAGATATGATGAGATAGATATGTAGACAGAGAGATAGGATGAGATAGATATGTAGACAGAGAGATAGGATTTAGATAGATATGTAGACAGAGGGCGACAGTATGAGATAGATATGGAGACAGAGAGATATAATGAGATAGCTATGTAGACAGAGGGCGACAGTATGAGATAGATATGGAGACAGAGAGATAGGATGAGATAGATATGTAGACAGAGGGCGACAGTATGAGATAGATATGTAGACAGAGGGCGACAGGGTGAGATAGATATGTAGACAGAGAGATAGGATGAGATAGATATGTAGACAGAGAGATAGGATGAGATAGATATGTAGACAGAGGGCGACAGGGTGAGATAGATATGTAGACAGAGAGATAGGATGAGATAGATATGTAGACAGAGAGATAGGATGAGATAGATATGTAGACAGAGGGCGACAGGGTGAGATAGATATGTAGACAGAGGGCGACAGGGTGAGATAGATATGTAGACAGAGAGATAGGATGAGATAGATATGTAGACAGATATATAGGATGAGATAGATATGTAGACAGAGAGATAGGATGAGATAGATATGTAGACAGAGGGCGACAGGGTGAGATAGATATGGAGACAGAGAGATAGCAGGATGAGATAGATATGTAGACAGAGGGCGACATAGAGGGCGAGCGAGACAGTTGTATGAGTATGCTACAGCTCCGACAGACTTGAATTTTGGTGCTGGTCACGAACTTAGTCAGTCCAAGGTCAAGGATACAAGAAATCTTTGAAGTTGAAGTCACGTGTTATCCTGTTCCATGAAGGACAGAACGCCTGCTGTAACCGTACATCTATATCTAAGATGGTTGTAATGAGCGCTAGCAACCTCATCATGTGAACAAATGCCAAAAATGAACCGCGAATGTTCACGAAAGTCTTGACGAGGGCTTCCCGTAAAGGGCAACCTAAGTGGCGGCTCTATACTTCGCAGGAATCTAGAAATGGAAAAGAAGTTCGCTTTCTCAGTATAAGGTGTTTGTATAGATGGCAAGTATAGATGTCATCAAGTATAGATGTCAAGCACAGATGTTGTCAAGTATAGATGTCAAGTACAGATAGCATCAAGTATAGATGTCAAGTATAAATGTCATCGTATATTTGTCAAGTACAGATGTTGTCAAGTATAGATGTCATCAAGTACAGATGTCATTAAGTACAGATGTCAAGTAAACATGTCATGACTGTTCGTGTGAGGGATGTCGGATCAGGATATGTGTATGCCATTAACTCACACGTAGATTGTCTGTCGTCAGTTGACTCCATGTACCACTTCAATAGTTAGAGGCAGAAAGAACGAGTGGGTGGTTGTGGGTGCTCTAACGACTAGAGTACCGGCCCCCTATTCTAAAGGACACTTGTTCAAACCCGGGTTGCTGTTTGAAGCCAATCGTCTTAAGTTAATTCAAACTCTTCACCTTCTCTTTCGTATCCAGTTACGGATGTTCTGCTTACTTACTGAGGCGTACTTCAGAAAGTGGAACAGTATCTTCCTAGCCGTAGTACAATACGAAGCTCCACAGTTTTCTCACTACTATGGGAATTACAGTATCGAGAATCACCTCGTTGGCCAGGCTGCTGTGACTTGCGCCTGTTTTCTGAAGCACGAAAGAGGATGTGAGATAGGATCATTAGCATGTTTCACCTGAATTACTCTTTGCTCCCTTGACCCTGCTTAGGAATTGTGTCTTCATTTTCTGATCTACTGTAATATTCGAAAATTCATATTCGCTGCTCGGCGATTGCACGGAACACGACCTTTATTCTTCGTCCCTATAACTCTAAAAGCGATCCTCAAGTGTGGAAATAAGCGCCAATATGGCAGAGCAACTAAGCTGAACGGATATGGAATCTTTTAACGGTGCAATAGTTCCAGCATTATTATATGAAAGCAGACCTGTGTTGGTGATTGCCTTTGGAAATTGGTTCCTTACAAAAATGTTCTGAATATTACAATTATCACCAATTCCAAGCTAGTTCCATTTCGTATATTTAAACCATAAACGGGTCTGGACAGCTTGATTGCTTCCCGCTCTAAGCATTCCGTTTGATAACCAGCGCAATAATTCAGAGAACCGTATGCTAATTCAGGAATATGAGTATTCTAGCCGCCAGCGGGTAGCCGGCTGTTGGAACGTCAGAGCGGCATCACCCGTATCTGTCGCCGACTACAAGCGCTATTTATGACAACAACAGAGAATTGATTGGTTCTATCAGGAACTGACGCGGCAACAGATTGTAGATTCTTATTAATTTTCATCTCTTTATTGTTTCGTGTTGTTGTTTGTTGTTGTTGTGGGTTGTATATCTTTGTTCTGGATGATATTCCAAGTTCAGGATGCCGAATAGTGGATTGCTTAATGAAGGTACTACTATTAGCATTTACATTAGTAGTTGCATTATCAGTTGTGGTTGGTGTAGTAGTAGTGATAGTAGTAGTAATGGTAGTTGCAGTAGTGATAGTAGTAGTACTAGTAGTAGTAGTAATAGTAGTAGCAGCAGAATTAGCAAAAGATGCAGTAGTAGCAGCAGAAGTAGTAGTAGTAGTAGTAGTAGCAGTAGTAGTAGTAGTAGCAGTAGTAGTAGTAGTAGTATTAGTAGTAGTACTAGCAGCAGAAGTAGTAGTATCATCAATAGAAGTGAAATGCAGCAGCTGGTGTAGCTGTGTAGTTGTTTCGCTTTTGTTCTGCTAGTAATATTGGTATTAGTAGTAGTAGTAGTAGTAGTAGTAGTAGTAGTAGTGGTAGTAGTAGTAGTAGTAGTAGTAGTAGTAGTAGTAGTGGTAGTAGTGGTAGTAGTAGTGGTAGTAGTAGTAGTAGTGGTAGTAGTAGTAGTAGTAGTAGTAGTAGTAGTAGTAGTAGTGGTAGTAGTAGTGGTAATGGTAGTAGTAGTAGTAGTAGTAGTAGTAGTAGTGGTGGTGGTAGTAGTAGTAGTAGTAGTAGTAGTAGTAGTAGTGGTGGTGGTAGTAGTAGTGGTGGTGGTAGTAGTAGTAGTAGTAGTAGTAGTGGTAGTAGTAGTGGTGGTGGTAGTAGTAGTAGTAGTAGTAGTGGTAGTAGTAGTGGTAGTGGTAGTAGTAGTAGTAGTAGTAGTAGTAGTAGTGGTGGTGGTAGTAGTAGTAGTAGTAGTAGTGGTGGTGGTAGTAGTAGTGGTGGTGGTAGTAGTAGTAGTAGTAGTAGTAGTAGTAGTAGTAGTAGTAGTGGTGGTGGTAGTAGTAGTAGTAGTAGTAGTAGTAGTAGTAGTAGTGGTGGTGGTGGTAGTAGTAGTAGTAGTAGTAGTAGTAGTAGTAGTAGTGGTGGTGGTAGTAGTAGTAGTAGTAGTAGTAGTGGTAGTAGTAGTGGTAGTGGTAGTAGTAGTAGTAGTAGTGGTGGTGGTAGTAGTAGTTGTTGATGTTGTTATTGCTGTTGGTGTTGCTGTTGTTGTACGAACAGCTGTACACATTGTGCTAGAATGATTCCATAAAAAATGAAAACAATTCGTAATAACAACTGATAGAACATTAGCATTTTAAGAACTTTGGCGGAAAAACCAGCCTAAAAATCGGATTCAAACCCAGGTCTAACCAGACACAAAAGGTCTATCCAAACCCAAAAGGTCTATCCAAATCCAAATGGTCTACCCACGCCCAGATGGTCTATCCAAACTCAAAAGGTCTACCCACATCCAGAAGGCCAAACCCAAAAGGTCTATCCAAAGCCAGAAGGTATATCTTAACCTAGAAGGGCTATCCAAACCCAGAAGGTCAAACAAAAAGGCTGACACAAACAGAGAAGGCTGGCGCAACCAAAAGCTGACGCAAATCCAGAAGGCTGACGCAAAACCAGAAGGCTGACGCAAACTCAGAAAGCTGACGGAACCAAAAGGCTGACGCAATCAAAAGGCTGACGCAATCAAAAGGCTAACGCAATCAAAAGGCTGACGCAACCAAAAGGCTGACGCAACCAAATAGCTGACGCAACCAAAAGGCTTACGCAAATCCAGAAGGCTGGGGTGAACCAAGAGTACTGACGCAAACCCAGAGCGCTGACGCAAACCCAGAGCGCTGACGCAAACCCAGAAGGCTGACGCAAACCCAGAAGGCTGACGCAAACCCAGAAGACCGTTGGCACACATGAATGAGGGACTGTGTAAACCGAGACGCGGGTAAACCACATTGGCAGTCGCCTCATTCAACGTGCTCGCAGTGTAGCAGAGGGCCAAGCACTGTCTCTGTCACACAAAATCCTGCCAGGAAACCACTCGGGCAGCCACATTATTCAAAGTTCGAGGCTGTGACAGTTTTATCTCAAAGGTCCTTATCGACTTCCTATTTCTATGCACAGGCTGTAAATTTGGATTTTTTTTCTCCCCTTTTGGCTTACTGCTAGGAAATTGTCTGGCAACAGCTGCTGGTACGAGATGATCGAAGTGCCTGAAAGGACGCAGCTTGTGTATCGTATGATGATGGAGGGAAACAAAGACAGCTCTACCTAGGCTGAAACCGCAATAGGTTTGACTTTCTGGAGGAAGGGGGAGAATTGACTTAAAACGTCTGAAGGACAGAAGACATGCCACTTTGTTGTTTATTGTTGTTGTTGTTTACAAATGCCCACAATGAGTAGGTTACTCTTTGGTGCGCTCTGAAACGAACGTCAAGTGGCGGGTTGTAGTAGCTTTCCTCACATACCGAGCGTGCTGATGAAGGTTGACCGGGGTCCTCCGGGCGATTGTCCTATGCTTGGCTTCATCTGCGTGTCACTCACTACTACGGGGATCATGCCGATCCCTCACCTCGTTAGCCAAGCTGCAATGAAAACAGCCCGTCTCTAAGGAGGGCTACTAGGAAGCCGAGGTTCTTGGCCAGTATTACATGAGGTGTAGTGGCCAGTTCGCTTCCTCTCTGCCTTTCTTTCCATAACAATAAGCCAGGCAAATATTTACAATTAAGTCAACTGCAGTTAATTGTTAATTATGGGTGTACGTCAGCCATGACCGGAATGTTTATATGTCAGCCATGACTGGAATGTTTGTACACCAATCATGTCTGGTATGATGTTTGTATGCAATCATTCGTTCATATAATGAGTTCTTACGAAAGCGATTTTTTGGGTGGGTGTCAACCCTTATCAGGGTTAGGTAAAACATACTAACTAATATCCCACCTCATGTCAGGGTTAGGCAAAACATACTGACCAATATCCCACCTCATGTCAGGGGTAGGTAAAACATACTGACCAATATCCCACCTCATGTCAGGGTTAGGTAAAACATACTGACCAATATCCCACCTCATGTCAGGGTTAGTTAAAACATACTAACCAATATCCCACCTCATGTCAGGGTTAGGCAAAACATACTGACCAATATCCCACCTCATGTCAGGGTTAGGTAAAACATACTGACCAATATCCCACCTCGTGTCAGGGTTAGGTAAAACGTACTGACCAATATCCCACCTCATGTCAGGGTTAGTTAAGACATACTAACCAATATCCCACCTCATGTCAGGGTTAGGCAAAACATACTGACCAATATCCCACCTCATGTCAGGGTTAGGTAAAACATACTGACCAATATCCCACCTCATGTCAGGGTTAGGTAAAACATACTGACCAATATCCCACCTCATGTCAGGGTTAACATACTGACCAAGACCCAATTCATGTCAGGGTTAGGTAAAACATACTGACCAATATCCCACTTCATGTCAGGGTTAGGTAAAACATACTGACCAATATCCCACCTCATGTCAGGGTTAGGTAAAACATACTGACCAAGGAGAAGCGCATGGCCGAATGGTTTAGATGCCTACCTGCCGATAAGCAGGACTGCGTATTGAATCTCCAGTAAGACATGCTGTTTTGATGATGCAGATGAAATAAATACATATATAGTCAGCACACGACGCGGAGACAGCAGTGTCGATGCAGTCTTTAGTTCTCAGCCTAAAAATAACCTTTCAACGTCCTCAGCAATTGGATTAAGTGGTATTACCGCTGTATAATGATCAACCCCTTCTGTGTCTCCACGCTGCGCACTTTCTAATCAGGATGTTTTACAGCAGCCTGTCCATTCAGGTAGGGATCAAAACTGCCGCCACCCCCTCCCCCCTCCCCTTTTTCTAGTCGTGAGTCTGTTGTGAAGTCTTGCATACCACTACAGCGAGAAGGCAGTAGGCTCACCTTTTTTTTTAGTATGTTTCGCTATATAAGACTTCCTGCAACCTGCAAAAATAATCCGGATATGAGTAACTTCGACAACAGCAACAACAACAACAGCAGCAACAACAACAACAGCAGCAACAACAGATTGTTGTACATGATACGGTTGCTAGTGAGTCTTACAGTAGTTGCCTTTAACGACATGTTACAGTGGCCTTGTTCCGTACTGCCCGGGATCCATACGAGGAGTGTACAGCGTACTGTCAACTATTGCCACTTGTTTGAGGGTGACTTGTCAACCAGGGTTAAGTTTGTGAGCAGTGTAATCAAGAGATGCCACAGTATCGTATCATCTGTAATATAACCTTGTCAGTTTCTAGAACCAACTATGGTTGATACATTTGGGATGAATATTGTCTTTTTAGTTTCAGCCTGGGTTGTGTGTTCCTTGCCAGCTCCACAGCTGCTGCCACTGGCGTCACAATACAGCAAAGCTTTGCATAAAGCGAGAGATAGAAAGAGAGGGAGAGTGAATGATAGGGAGAGTGAGAGAGTGGGAACCGATATGAAACGATAAACGTGCTTGCATAATAATTGGGCCGACAGAGAATGGACGCGCGTGGTGCCAGATGGAACAAACAAACTGTCGGTTAGGCTTAGGTAGTGAGAGATTGATTCGGTATTGTATTCACACGTCAGTCATTGCCATCGATTCGTTGGCTTTGGATCGAGTTAAAGGATTCTCGTCAATCCCAAGACGACGTTTGGACCACATCGTGAAACAATCTATGTCGGCGGTAACTTTTCACCTTTCGAAATCGCTTAGTTACATAACTGTCCTGAATATTATAATAATTGACATTTCAGGTTAGTTATAATGTGGATATATAACATGTAGATAAGGTTCAGCACTCTTGTCGGCAAGGTACGCTCATTAGGTGATGGGTCGCTCCGGTTATATCAGGGCGTACTAACTAAAAATGAGGACCGCTATAGCTCAGAGGCAAGGTGCTGGCCTCACAAGATGAGTTGAGGTAGGCTACTGGCCTCACAAGGTGGGTTGAGGTACTCTACTGGCCTCACAAGGTGGGTTAAGGTAGGCTACTGGCCTCACAAGGTGAGTTGAGGTAGGCTACTGGCCTCACAAGGTGAGTTGAGGTAGGCTACTGGTCTCACAAGGTGAGTTGATGTACTCTACTGGCCTCACAAGGTGAGTTGAGGTAGGTTACTGGCCTCAATAGGTGAGTTGAGGTAGGCTACTGGCCTCAAAAGGTGGGTTGAGGTACGCTACTGGCCTCACAAGGTGAGTTGCGGTAGGCTACTGGCCTCATAAGGTGAGTTGAGGTAGGCTACTGGCCTCACAAGGTGGGTTGAGGTACGCTACTGGCCTAACAAGGTGAGTTGAGGTAGGCTACTGGCCTCATAAGGTGAGTTGAGGTAGGCTACTGGCCTCACAAGGTGAGTTGAGGTAGGCTACTGGCCTCACGAGGTGAGTTTAGGCTACTGGCCTCACAAGGTGGGTTTTTGTAGACTACTGGCCTCACAAGGTGGGTTTAGGTAGGCTACTGGCCTCACAAGGTGAGTTGAGGTAGGCTACTGGCCTCACAAGGGTTGAGGTAGGCTACTGGCCTCACGAGGTGAGTTTAGGCTACTGGCCTCACAAGGTGGGTTTTTGTAGGCTACTGGCCTCACAAGGTGGGTTGAGGTACGCTACTGGCCTCACAAGGTGGGTTGAGGTACGCTACTGGCCTCATAAGGTGAGTTGAGGTAGGCTACTGGCCTCACAAGGTGGGTTGAGGTACGCTACTGGCCTCACAAGGTGAGTTGAGGTAGGCTACTGGCCTCACAAGGTGAGTTGAGGTAGGCTACTGGTCTCACAAGGTGAGTTGATGTACTCTACTGGCCTCACAAGGTGAGTTGAGGTAGGTTACTGGCCTCAATAGGTGAGTTGAGGTAGGCTACTGGCCTCACAAGGTGGGTTGAGGTACGCTACTGGCCTCACAAGGTGAGTTGAGGTAGGCTACTGGCCTCATAAGGTGAGTTGAGGTAGGCTACTGGCCTCACAAGGTGAGTTGAGGTAGGCTACTGGCCTCACGAGGTGAGTTTAGGCTACTGGCCTCACAAGGTGGGTTTTTGTAGACTACTGGCCTCACAAGGTGGGTTTAGGTAGGCTACTGGCCTCACAAGGTGAGTTGAGGTAGGCTACTGGCCTCACAAGGGTTGAGGTAGGCTACTGGCATAACAAGGTGAGTTGAGGTAGGCTACTGGCCTCACAAGGTGGGTTGAAGTAGGCTACTGGCCTCACAAGGTGGGTTGAGGTAGGCTACTGGCCTCACAAGGTGAGTTGAGGTAGGCTACTGGCCTCACAAGGTGGGTTGAGGTAGGCTACTGGCCTCACAAGGTGAGTTTCGGTAGGCTACTGGCCTCACAAGGTGGGTTGAGGTAGGCTACTGGCCACACAAGGTGAGTTGAGGTAGGCTACTGGCCTCACAAGGTAAGTTGAGGTAGGCTACTGGCCTCACAAGGTGAGTTGAGGTACGCTACTGGCCTCACAAGGTGAGTTGATGTAGGCTACTGGCCTCACAAGGTGAGTTGAGGTAGGCTACTGGCCTCACAAGGTGAGTTGATGTAGGCTACTGGCCTCCCAAGGTGAGTTGAGGTACGCTACTGGCCTCACAAGGTGGGTTGAGGTAGGCTACTGGCCTCACAAGGTGGGTTGAGGTAGGCTACTGGCCTCACAAGGTGAGTTGAGGTACTCTACTGGCCTCACGTGGTGAGTTGAGGTATGCTACTGGCCTCACAAGGTGGGTCGCTATAGTTGTTGTAAGTCTCTACAACTTTATCCCATACAGCAGTGTCTGCGCTGGGACAACCTTATCTTTTGATGGTTAGCGCCTTATCTATTGATGTTATCCGCTCATGTTGCTTGGGAGAGGAGGCGGGGGTGAAAGAAGAGACGTTTTTCGGAGTGACAAAAAAAAGATCTCTTGCGGTTATCAGAAGAGTGGACGTCATGTTTTCATAGCCCACCCTCACCTCCAACCCCGTAAGATAAAAACAACTGTCCTTTAACACGGTCAGAACCCGTGTCCATCGTGCTCCATCCTAGCCTCTTGACAGCCCTCGGTTATCGTCATTATTGTTTCTCTTGTTTTGAGTGCCCACCATGAGTAGGTTTACTCTTTTGTGGGCCATGAGAAGAACGTTAAGTGACGGGCTGCAGTAGCTTTCCTCACATCTAGAGCGTGCTGATGATGGTGGACCGTGGTCCTCCAGGCGGTTGTGCTATGCTTAGCTTCATTTGCGTGTCGCTCACTACTAGGGGATCACGACGATCCCTCACGTTGTTAACCAGGCTGCCATTAAAAGAGCCTGTTTCCGGGAAGGGCTTCGAGGAAGCCAAGGTGAGGGTCTTGATTTTGCCTGACCCTAACTAACATGCCTGACCAGTATGTTTTGCCTGGCCCTGACTACCATGTCTGACCTGTATGTTTGGCCTGACCCTAACTAACATGTCTGACCAGTATGTTTGGCCTGACCCTAACTAACATGTCTGACCAGTATGTTTGGCCTGACCCTGACTAACATGTCTGACCAGTATGTTTGGCCTGACCCTGACTAACATGTCCGATCAGTATGTTTTGCCTGACCCTGACTACTATGTCTGACCTGTATGTTTGGCCTGACCCTAACTAACATGTCTGACCAGTATGTTTGGCCTGACCCTAACTAACATGTCTGACCAGTATGTTTTGCCTGACCCTGACTAACATGTCCGATCAGTATGTTTTGCCTGAACCTGACAAACATGCCTGACCAGTATGTTTTGCCTGACCAGACGTTAGTCTTCCTCGCCATCTCTCGTCATTAAACAATCTTAGAGAGAAATATGATTCGTCCCACTTAACCATTGTGAGGTTCATTTCCTTTTCCCAATTTTGACCACATGCCCAAACAACTTTATTCTACAGTATTCTGGGCGCTTCTCAAATCTTTGACAACCAAGGGCCTGATCATGGACCGCCTAAAGACACATGATCCACGAAAACTAAATTTTACCAACAAAGGATTTTATGAAAAACTGTTTTGGAAACACTTGAAATGTAAAACAATAAATAATGAGGAAGATGCTGCTGATAATAATAATAATTGAATAACATCAACCCCAGTGGTACATGGATTGGGGATGATCAATGTTGGGCCGACAGATGCAACACAGTGAGCTGACAGCAGCCAACGACTCATTCCCGGCTGATTACATCAGGGCCAGCGAACCAGAACTGACCAAGACACCATTCTGTATCCAGGCGATGGCCCTGGACCAGAACTGACCAAGACCCCATTCTGTATCCAGGCGATGGCCCTGGACCAGAACTGACCAAGACTCTATTCTGCATCCAGGCGATGGCCCTGGACCAGAACTGACCAAGACCCCATTCTGTATCCAGGCGGTGGCCCTGGACCAGAACTGACCAAGACCCCATTCTGTATCCAAGCGGTGGCCCTGGACCAGAACTGACCAAGACCCCATTCTGTATCCAAGCGGTGGCCCTGGACCAGAACTGACCAAGACACCATTCTGTATCCAAGGGAAACAATCTGCAATAGTATTTTCTGGCTAACAAAATAAGGATCGCAGTGGGAAGATAACTCCTGTGCCCAAAAAAGTCATCTGAAATTGGATGTGTCGGGCCGAAATGCAAAAATATCGTAGCCCCGCTGTATCTATAACACAGCGTCCCTACCGCCTTTTCAGGACGAACGCCGAAGAAGAAGATGTACCAATGTAATCTTTCAAGCATGCTATTAAACGTGAGTAAAGAAGTTGGCCCACAAGACTAACATCGGTATTATGTAAAATGACATGCTACTGAAACTACCACTACAATGGTGCTAGCACGTGCTTCCTGCATACAGACTTCCTGTTAGAAACAGGAGACAATCACATCAACAATAATAAAAACAATAATAACTTGACACAGCATGATTTTGCAATCGTTGATCTCTTCTGTGAGTGAGCTATGGGGTTGAAAGATGGAGGTCGCTTTCATCTGCAGTGTGCAGGTTGTTAGGCTTCAAGAAGGGGTCGTCTTCGTCTTCGTCTTCTTCTCCTCCTCCTTCTTCTTCTTCTTCGTTCTCAATCTCCTGCTACCAAACCCTGAAAGAGCTTGAGTAGCAGAATGTAGTCCAGAGAACGGAATACGTTGTGTCGTAGTTTACAGCTTGACTGCGATATTTGCACCTTCCGGTCCGACACATCCGACTTCAGCAAGTATTTTTTTAGTACCAGGGTTAGCATTCCCTCTTCGATCCCTTCTCCTTAGCCAGTCTGCACTGCTGCAGCCTGTTATCCAGGATCACCGCGTGGAGGTGTAGAAGGGTCTTGGCAGTTCCGGTTCGCTGGTCCTGGCGCTAGCAGTCAGCTATGGGTCGCTGACTACTGCAGCTCATGTGCTGCTCAGCGCCTTGATCCCCAAGAAGTGAGTCAAGACAGACATGTCTGACTGCGAATATGCTCTTGCAATTGTTGCTGTGATTGAGATTTCCGGTCAAGATGGCGGAGTATAAACAGTTTTCTTGTCTTTGTTGAAAGTGCAATATTGTTTCGTCTCATTTTAAAGAGAGGTGAATAGTTAATCAGGTAATCAGTTAATCATTGTTGATATGGATTAAAGCCGGAATTTCAGACACGCGCCGATGTGGGGGAGGTCAAAGAGACCGTAAAACATATTCTCAAAGTCTGCCGGATCCATTAGAGAAGCAGCATGTCAAAATGGCCCACTATAATCCAACGGATACATTACCTGTGTAGCGACGAGTAAAGATTGTCACATAACACTGGGCTGACGTGGTTGTCTAAGACACAACGAAACAGACATGGACTCAAAAATCAAGCGCTGTGTGTGGAATTATTTAACTATGTAATTTAAATGTGTGGTCTAGGAGTGAAGCGTTGGTTTCACTATTCTAATGTCTATGTTCGAATCCCGCCGTGCTCATTAAAAAAAATAATTTTTGGCGTTCGCCTTATTTCTCTAATCCCCAAGGCGGTGTGCGTTACACTGTGGTTTTTATTTTGCGCCTGTCGGCCCAGTGCATCCGATTTCAGCATGCATTTTAAGTAAGGGTCTGCTTCCTCCTGCATTTTCTAAGGGTTTGCTTCCCCGGGGTAACGGCCGGTGCTGTGATGGGGATCGAACCCAGCACCTTCCGGTTGTGAGCCGTGCCACTTAACCACTAAGCCACGCCGTCCCCACGTGTCCAGTTTGACAAATATGTTTTTGTTTTTTCTTGGTGCGTTCGCTCTTCACCTGTTTAGAAACTTTTAACAGACAAATATAGGTTGGAGGTTTTGAGAAGCGATGTTCGATAAAGGACATGACACTTATATATCCGATGTAAGGTTTACTTTATAGCTGCTGCTAAATGCTGTCATAGCCGGGAGTGAAAATGTGGACGTCCCAATGCTTACACGACTAAAGATTATCTCCTAGCCTATTAAGAAGAATCGAGGCGAGATGCGAGTTGTTGGCGTCCTTAAAGCAGAATACTCGGGGCAGACGAATCCACAAATGGTAGGGTATAATTAATCTATGGGGATGGACAATTCTCACTTTAAACTATTTGGATCTAGCAGGAAGTCTGGTCACAGTAACAAACTGATGAGTTGGCTGGAATAAATCGACATGACGATAGCGGATGTACCAGATCGTTAGTATGCAGATATTCTAACCCAACTATCAGATGATAAAACAACGTATCTTAGACCCCAACATCAGATATCCTAACCCAACTATCAGATGAGTAAACAACGTATCTTAGACCCCAACATCAGATATCCTAACCCAACTATCAAATGAGTAAACAACGTATCTTAGACTCCAACATCAGATATCCTAACCCAACTATCAGATGAGTAAACAACGTATCTTAGACTCCAACATCAGATATCCTAACCAAACTATCAAATGAGTAAACGTATCTTAGACCCCAACATCAGATATCCTAACCCAACTATCAAATGAGTAAACAACGTATCTTAGACTCCAACATCAGATATCCTAACCCAACTATCAAATGAGTAAACAACGTATCTTAGACTCCAACATCAGATATCCTAACACAGCTGTCAGATTAATGACAAACTCCCAGTGAATGTGGTCGTGCCAGTTTGGACCAAACTCCCAGTGAATGTGGTCGTGCCAGTTTGGACCAAACTCCCAGTAAATGTGGCCGTGCAAGTTTGGACCAAACTCCCAGTAAATGTGGCCGTGCAAGTTTGGACCAAACTCCCAGTAAATGTGGCCGTGCAAGTTTGGACCAAACTCCCAGTAAATGTGGCCGTGCAAGTTTGGACCAAACTCCCAGTAAATGTGGCCGTGCAAGTTTGGACCAAACTCCCAGTGAATGTGGTCGTGCAAGTTTGGACCAAACTCCCAGTAAATGTGGCCGTGCAAGTTTGGACCAAACTCCCAGTAAATGTGGCCGTGCCAGTTTGTACCAAACTCCCAGTAAATGTGGCCGTGCCAGTTTGGACCAAACTCCCAGTGAATGTGGTCGTGCCAGTTTGGACCAAACTCCCAGTGAATATGTTCACCAACTACCCCACAATAGTTCAACAGCTACCCCACTATAGTTCACCAACTACCCCACAATACGTCATCAACTACCCCACAATACTTCACCAACTACCCCACAATAGTTCAACAACTACCCCACAATAGTTCAACAACTACCCCACAATAGTTCAACAACTATCACACAATAGTTCAACAACTACCCCACAATAGTTCAACAACTACCCCACAATAGTTCACCAACTATCACACAATAGTTCACCAACTACCCTACACTAGTTCACCAACTACTTCACACTAGTTCACCATCTACCCCACACTAGTTCATCAACTACCCCACAATAGTTCACCAACTATCACACAATAGTTCACCAACTACCCCACACTAGTTCACCTACTACCCCACAATATTTCACTAACTACCCCACAATAGTTCACCAACTATCGCTAAATAGTTCACCAACTACCCCACAATAGTTCACCAACTATCGCACAATAGTTCACCAACTACCCCACAATAGTTGACCAACTACCCCACAATAGTTCACCAACTATCACACAATAGTTCAACAACTAACCAACAATAGTTCACCAACTACCCCACACTAGTTCACCAACTATCACACTTGGAATCCATTTCGACGCCTCTGACCAAGTTTCAGAGACTTCAAGATGTGCTCAAGCACTTCCCTAAATGGTCACCTTCCGACAAGTCCGTTTCCGGATGCGCGGTTTTGACCAGAGCGATACACCCCACTTGTAACTGCATTGGCGAGTACCGCGCCAACATCAAAGCCAGCGACCAGTCTCTCGTCTTTCCCGAGAATACCAACAAGAGAACAAAGCCATTACCGGATTCATTAAGTGAGACAGCTCGACTGTGTCCATTTATAACTCACCCTACATCGATGCCGGTTTGTAGTGAAGTAAGAATTTATAACGGATGTGCCTGTATGACTACACGGTTGGTTGGACTAGCAAGCAAGGGCGCTTGCATAATAAACTACTGCTTAGTTTCGAGTCCCCCATCCTACACAAATACGAGAACATAATCTATTCTCATATCAGTTTCAAGAACGTATCTTTTATCTTCGCCAGCACGTAACTGGGATAGCAATGTTTTTGCAAAAATATGTTAAATTAATGAAAAGAAAAACAAAAGACAACGAACTGATACCAACAAATATGTTGCCATAAAGATTGGCCAAGTGGGTTGTGTTTGAGACAATCTTTCCTCCAACTTTATACTCGATTGACATGACTGAGTATTCAAGATACAATGGCCTTGTTTAATGTACGCTATACTTGACAAACTCACCCGTTATCTGGTAACATCACACAGGTGAGAACTCATGAAAAGAGCTCATTTCTTCGGGACATGCGGGAACTACTCATAAACTACACGGCGCATTAACACAAACTCCCTTCTTTATAACAGAAACTTAATAACGTGCACACATAAACAGAAAACTGGTATGATTCTTAGACATATTTTGACATAGACAGGTAGAAAGCGTATGATTCTTAGACATATTTTGACATAGATAGGTAGAAAGCGTATGATTTTTAGACATATTTTGACATAGACAGGTAGAAAGCGTATGATTTTTAGACATATTTTGATGACACTAATATATATGGACGAAAAAAGACAAAGACAGACAATCAGAAAGAGTTAAACATAGAGGATAACTGGTTTATCAATTCCATTTTGGCCAGATAATGTAAATATTTTGGTCACATAAAGACACACAGCGGCCTTGAGAGAACACTGATTAAAGATATGGTGCCAGCCAAAAGAGCAAGGGGTAGACCAAGAATACATGACACCAAGATATCCAGGAATGCCCCGGTATGACTGTGGAGGAGGCTGCAATTTTGGCAAGGGAAAGAGTTTCTTTCAGACTGAAAGCAACTGCAACCATGCAGACTGGATACTGGATTAAGAATCAAAGAGGGAAAACAAACTTGGCCCCTAAAATGCCGAGATGAAATCGGATGTGTTGGCCGAAAGACGATGATATTACAGTCGAGCTGTAAACGACAAAACGTCTACAAACACCCTTTAAACGGTAAACGCCGTAGACGAAGAAGATGAAGAAACAAAGGAATAAGGAGAAACAGAAGAAAGATGAAGAAGAAGAAAAAGCAGAAGACATAGTTATCTCATGTAAGTAGGAACTGTCCTGGCACAAAAAGGCCAGAGCTGAGATTTGACTGTCAGAGACTAAACGCAGGGCATTTCTTGTGAGTATTTAGTTAGACATAAAAACTGATCCTAGGTTCCACATCCGCCTAAGACAGCATTTGGGACAATGTGTTATGTCGATCAATTGTGCTCAACTTGGAAGCCAACATGTATTTTTCTTTTCATGTAAATGTACAAACACACTCGCATATCACAAACACACACACGCATATCACAAACACACACCAGTAAAACAGTGGCAATACATCATTTTCTTCACGTGCGCTGATCCCAGCAGTATCGACTCTTTGTTGGTTCAGGCACCATGCCATAATCGAATCTGTCAAATCTTCAGTTACTAAACTGACAATATGTTACGAACAGAAGCACGATCCTGGTATTGACCGCTGCATACTCCAACCGCGCCGAGACCGGCCTGCAATATGAACCGATACACCAAATGCTGGCTACGTCAGTTTTTCTCAAGAGAACAATAATAGACTGCGCCTTTTCCCAGAAGCCTTCGTGCATCATTCTTTCACCTGCAGATCTCCAAGAAACGAACAACAGAGAGCCCAGATGATTCTCCACACACACAGAGACACGCACACAAGGAGACAGATTCAGAGGCGGTCAAAATGGCAATATAGCACAACCAGTGAACGTGGCAAACTTTGTTTAATTTAAATACTGATACAAATGGAAAACATGCACGAGTCTTTGTAACAGCATTGAAGAGTACCTTGGGAACATTCTTCTTCTTCTTCTTCTTCTTCTTCTTCGTTCTCAATCTCCCACTACCAAACCCTGAAAGGGCTTAAGTAGCAGAATGCAGTCCAGAGAACGGAATGCCTTGTGTCGTAGTTTACAGCTTGACTGCGATATTTGCACCTTCCGGTCCAACACATCCGACTTCAGCAAGCCTTTTTTGAGTACCGAGTTAGCATTCCATCTTCGATTCCTTTTCCTTAGCCAGTCTGCCCTGCTGCAGCCTGTTATCCAGGATCACCGCGTGGAGGTGTAGAAGGGTCTTGGCAGCTATGGTTCGCTGGCCCTGACGCTAGCAGTCAGCTATGGGTTGCTGACCACTGCAGCTCATGCGCTGCTCAGCATCTTGATCCCTGGAACATTCGAAGTACACAATTTAAGGGGCCTACTCTATCATCTAATCTCAGACAAATTGAGTTATCAACGCATGATCTACTGTAGCATAGTTGTAGCAGAAGTTACTTTCAAACACAGAAGACTATCCCACACTCAAAAGACGTTTTGGTGTGTGAGAACAGGGGGTGCACAATGACATTACTGTGAGCATCTTCTATGTTAGAGCGCATTGTTAGAGCGGGTCAGAGCGCATTGCCAGGTCCATTTTGTACGTGGTCCTTTTCTGGTCTATGTCAAAATTAGATCCCTCGAGGAAACCATTGTGGTAGAATAATGCGAGAGTTGATCACGAGATTAGCAACATGATCATGTAGAATAAACCACCACTGAAAGAACGGAAGGTGCCTGGGACTAACAAGTGGTGGTCTCGTGTTTCGCATAGAAAGAAGTGGAGATAATAATTATTATTATTTTAAAAAATAATACTAAGAAGAAGATGAAAAAGAAAAAGACAAAGAATAACAAGATGATAATGATTAAAATTATGAAGAAGAAGAAGAAGAAGAAGAAGAAGAAGAAGAAGAAGAAGAAGAAGAAGAAGAAGAAGAAACAGAAAAATAAGAAACAGAAAAAAAAGAAAAACAAAGAAGAAAAAGAAAAAGAAGAAAAAGAAGAAGAAACAGAAAAAGAAGAAACAGAAAAAGAAGAAAAAGAAAAAAAAAGAAGAAACAGAAAGAAGAAAAAGAAAGAAGAAAAAGAAGCAGAAAAAGAAGCAGAAGAAGATGAAGGAAGAAAGGAAGGAAGGAAGGAAGGAAGGATGGAAGGAAGGAAGGAAGGAAGGAAGGGAGGGAGTGAGTGAGGAAGGGAGGGAGTGAGGAAGGGAGGGAGTGAGGGAGGAAGAAGAAGAAGAAGAAGAAGTAAGACACTGCTTTTCAGATATCGTCATTGCAAGAGGACATTTATTTTTTTGAGGAGGATGTATTAGGACAGACATCTCAAACAGGTAGGCAGGATATGTTGTTGAGACAGACATCTCAAACAGGTGGGCAGGATATGTTGTTGAGACAGACATCTCAAACAGGTGGGCAGGATTTGTTGTTGAGACAGACATCTCAAACAGGTGGGCAGGATTTGTTGTTGAGACAGACATCTCAAACAGGTGGGCAGATATGTTGTTGATACAGACATCTCAAACAGGTGGGCAGGATATGTTGTTGAGACAGACATCTCAAACAGGTGGGCAGGATATGTTGTTGAGACAGACATCTCAAACAGGTGGGCAGGATATGTTGTTGAGACAGACATCTCAAACAGGTGGGCAGGATATGTTGTTGAGACAGACATCTCAAACAGGTGGGCAGGATTTGTTGTTGAGACAGACATCTCAAACAGGTGGGCAGATATGTTGTTGAGACAGACATCTCAAACAGGTGGGCAGAGTATGTTGTTGAGACAGACATCTCAAACAGGTGGGCAGAATATGTTGTTGAGACAGACATCTCAAACAGGTGGGCAGATATGTTGTTGAGACAGACATACCAAATAGGTGAGCAGGATATGTACAGGAACCATTCCCCATCAGAGGGGACCAATCATCACCATCTAATAATGGTGCCCCCCCCCCCCCCTCCCCAGCAACTTCATATCAGAAAGCGATACATGATATGAGCAAGGGGATAGCAGCAGGCAGAAATAAAATAAATACAGTAATTATAGAAGCTCTATAGGAATTCAGTGTAGATAAACATCACATTTATGTGTAATCGCATCTACAATATATGGTATTTATCGAGCGACCAGATTACATCTGCATTTTCGACATTTAAACCTCATGCAACCAAGTGTTCTGATTCTAGAACATCATACCTTGTGATCCCCACCATTTAGATACTGTTTAGAACTACACAGGAGAGGATTAGACTCAACTACGTCACTTTCATCAGCTCTGTCGATACAAAAGGTGTATAACCTTTCACACACACGTCATCTAGGGACCATACGTCAGTGAGCAAGGACATCCTAACATCTAGGGACAATACGTCAGTGAGCAAGGACATCCTAACATCTAGAGACAATACGTCAGTGAGCAAGGACATCCTAACATCTAGGGACAATACGTCAGTGAGCAAGGACATCCTAACATCTAGAGACAATACGTCAGTGAGCAAGGACATCCTAACATCTAGGGACAATACGTCAGTGAGCAAGGACATCCTAACATCTAGGGACAATACGTCAGTGAGCAAGGACATCCTAACATCTAGGGACAATACGTCAGTGAGCAAGAACATCCTGTCTGGTTTGAACCACACAGAAACATCCTGCATCACTTAAACACTAGTATGAGTACATGCAGACGCACACATGCATCCAAGCACCGGTTAATACGTCCTGATATCGCCTAATGGACTACGGTCAAGGGTGGAAAGGAGAGTGCCTCCGCCAGTAGAATACAAAAGGGCAAACCTTTTACACCAAGAGAAAAAAGGCGTAAAATCCAATAACGAAATTCACGATGAGTTATTTGTATTTATACAAAACAGGGGAAACACAAAATGTAATATTCTGTTTATGGACGCTAGCAGAAAAAACCAGAAATTCAAAAAAGCAGGCATGTCTGCTTTAAAGGCTAGAAAAAGGACAGAGGGTGTCTGCTTTAAAGGCTAGAAAAAGGACAGAGTCCACCCTGAGAAACTAATGACATGTCTTAGAAACATGGGCATGCATGGAAAAGACACAATAATAGTAAGTAATCTAGACTGAGAGCAAACTGCCACTGTAACATCTGATTGGCTTCAGTCACAATGTATAGATGTAAAGAGAGAAGTGCAGCATGGATGCACACTGTCCCCTTGTCTGCTTAACATTTACACAGAAGACAAGATAGAGCAGAAGCCAGGACTCATTGTCGGTGGAGTATCTTTATACAATCTCAGATATTCGGAGGAAGACACAGTAAACAGCGAACAAGGCGAACAGGAACTACAGGAATTAGTGACTCAAGTAAAGAAGAACAGTCAAGGATTGGACATTTAACACAAAGCAAACAAAAACCATGACAATTAACAATATAAACGCGAAACCTGTTCTACAGATAAAAATAGAAGTTCAAACACTGGGCTAGGAGGTCAAGAGCTTCTCTTATCTTAGAATACAACAACGGAAAATGCCAGATGATGGATAGAAATCAGGAAGAAAATAGGGTTAGCCAAATCTGTATTCACCAACATGAGTTATATCTTCATATCAAGGCAAGTCGCTCCCAAAATCATAATGTGTGATTATCTGTTATGTATACTCCTCTTTACTGTATGGTGGAGAAACATGGACAATGAATAAATTATTGGTGAAGAGAATGGATATATCTGAAATGTGTATATATATATATATATATATATATATATATATATATATATATATATATATATACACACACACACGTATATATAGAAGAATAAGGCATATCTTCTAGAACGAACAGAAAAAAAATTCAGAAGACTTGGTTAAATTAGGGGTACACAGAGAAATGAGAAACAAAATCAGAGTTCATCAATTAAGATATTTTAGTTAACAAAAATTCTGAAAGCAGTACTGGGAGGACAGAAAGAGGAGAAACGTGTCAGTGATAATAAAAACCCCCTCTATAAGTGGGAGGGATGGAAACAAAAGATGCACAAGGGAAAGCCTGGAAGATTTTACCATCAAGCGAGATAGAGGTCACGTTGGAGATCCATAGTAACCGATCTTAGCTATGTAGAAGGCACTTGAACTGAACTGAAAACTTCATAAAGAAGCTAGAATTATAAATAAAATAGCAGCCTCATACTCCACAGGGAGCGACAACATGGACCAGCAGACGAAGGCACAACATATTACTAGGATTATAGAAACGAAAAACAGACACAGATTAGCGATGCAGGATGTTTCAGTTAACCAAAATATCAACTGGAACCTATTAGCACAACCATACACATGAGGTAAGAGCGGTTTATGCGGTTGAGGAATGTACGTCGAGAATCCCCGCAGCTGCTGCATAGTGTGCAGATTATATTTTTTTAGCAGCGATTGAAAAAAAACTAAACTTAGTCTACTGGGCTAGACCCCGAGTCTTCATCGTAGAAGGCGGGGTAAGTTACCACGTGTATCATACATCGTAGAAGGCGGGGTATCTTACCACATGTATCATACATCGTAGAAGGCGGGGTATGTTACCACGTGTATCATTCATCGTAGAAGGCGGGGTATGTTACCACGTGTATCATACATCGTAGAAGGCGGGGTATCTTACCACGTGTATCATACATCGTAGAAGGCGGGGTATCTTACCACATGTATCATACATCGTAGAAGGCGGGGTATGTTACCACGTATATCGTACAGCGTAGAAGGCGGGGTATGTTACCACGTGTATCATACATCGTAGAAGGCGGGGTATGTTACCACGTGTATCATTCATCGTAGAAGGCGGGGTATGTTACCACGTGTATCATACATCGTAGAAGGCAGGGTATTTTACCACTACCACCACGTGCCTGATACGGATGGTTAAGCAGTTGAACCGATCGTAAAAAACATCTTATATTCCACACTGTTGAATAATGCTTCAGTGTCATGACGCCGCACCTTATTCACTGACTCTTTACTTTCATTGTTAGACACGTTCCAATTATGACATCTGGACTGTGAAAGTTGAACTTTTCGGTCCGACACATCCCCTTTCAGTAAGTCGCTTTGTATATTCTGGTCAACTCCTGTTCCCAGCGGAGAGCTGGTGGCTGAGCCGGCATGGTACATGTCTCTTGGTCAAGGGGGCACTGGTTTAAACATCCCAGGTGAGGTTTATGTTTTTGTACAATACGAGGTAACATTTGTTTTTAGACTTGCCTGCACGCTACGTAGTGACTGCAAGGGCGTGATGCGTTTATTCCTCAGTCCTTTAACCTTCTTGTGGTCTCTAACAATGGATACGTCTATTTTTAAACTCTTCCTAGCAAACTACCGGAAACATGCCGTGCTGTTTGGTCAGAGAGTATTCATTACTTTAGTGAAGCACCAGAGTGTACGGTCTTCATTGGTCACAACAATCTGGTTATAAGGCATCAGAGTCTGGTGTACGGCCTTCATTGGTCACAACAATCTGGTTATAAGGCATCAGAGCCTGGTGTACGGCCTTCATTGGTCACAACGATCTGGTTATAAGGCAAGCCTGGTGTACGGCCTTCATTGGTCACAACACTCTGGTTATAAGGCATCAGAGCCTGGTGTACGGCCTTCATTGGTCACAACAATCTGGTTATAAGGCACCAGAACCTGGTGTACGGCCTTCATTGGTCACAACAATCTGGTTATAAGGCATCAGAGCCTGGTGTACAGCCTTCATTGGTCACAACAATCTGGTTATAAGGCATCAGAGCCTGGTGTACGACATGAGGCACCAGAACCTGGTGTACGGCCTTCATTGGTCACAACAATCTGGTTATAAGGCATCAGAGCCTGGTGTACAGCCTTCATTGGTCACAACATTCTGGTTATAAGACATCAGAGACTGGTGTACGGCATAAGGCACCAGAGCCTGGTGTACGGCCTTCATTGGTCACACCAATCTGGTTATAAAGCATCAGAGCCTGGTGTACGGCCTTCATTGGTCACAACGATCTGGTTATAAGGCAAGCCTGGTGTACGGCCTTCATTGGTCACAACACTCTGGTTATAAGGCATCAGAGCCTGGTGTACGGCCTTCATTGGTCACAACAATCTGGTTATAAGGCACCAGAACCTGGTGTACGGCCTTCATTGGTCACAACAATCTGGTTATAAGGCATCAGAGCCTGGTGTACAGCCTTCATTGGTCACAACATTCTGGTTATAAGGCATCAGAGCCTGGTGTACGGCATGAGGCACCAGAACCTGGTGTACGGCCTTCATTGGTCACAACAATCTGGTTATAAGGCATCAGAGCCTGGTGTACAGCCTTCATTTGTCACAACATTCTGGTTATAAGACATCAGAGACTGGTGTACGGCATAAGGCACCAGAGCCTGGTGTACGGCCTTCATTGGTCACACCAATCTGGTTATAAAGCATCAGAGCCTGGTGTACGGCCTTCATTGGTCACAACAATCTGGTTATAAGGCATCAGAGACTCACACCTATATCCTTTACATATCATCTGACAGTACCAAACAATGACCCAAGGCATCCAGTGTGTGGATACCAGGTGAGGTGCACAAGACTCAAATATAAATGAAGTTTCTTACAGTCAACATATCCCCCCTCCCCCCTAACAGACTAGTCCCAAAATACGCCGCATCAATAAATGGAGTGTACGGACATATGTTCCCTAGATAGAGCCCTGTGAGGAGATGAGCCTGCCCCAGGACACTGCTGGCTTTACGTAGCTTGGAAGTTTCTATGGAAGCTACTAAGTAGTGTCCGATCTGGTGTGTACAGGAAGGAGCTTAGACATATGGGAGGGAATACAGGGATATTGAGACACGCGACTAATGAAGCAACACAAGACCCATAGCACCGGAGATCTGTCCAAACATTCTGGAAACATGCAATGTGGACGACATGTTCAGGGGGGATTGGCACATCAATACACGTGACTGAACATTAGAAACAAATATAATCATGACAGGGGAAGTAAGTATGGCATAGGAAACGGTGCCAATGCGAGGTAACGACGACAGATACACCTCTACTACTATAGGACAATCGTTGTACACGCATGGTGAGCGAGGATTTCATTCGAACTGAGTCCGTCTTGAAGTTTACTACCAGCGAAAAAGAATTTGGAACTGACATTTCCACTGGCATTTCCACTAACATTTGCAACATTATCGTAGATTTAAAGTCCTACAGCGTTAGAACAGACCGTGATGTACCAGAGGCTGCCACTGAGAGCTGTAGATATACAATACAATAGTACGCTTAGGCGACCAGGGTCCGTGGCGTCGAATGACCATCCCCATGACCACGTCTGATGGGCGAGTCCCAGGCGGCCTGCAGTTCTGTTGGGGAGGTGGAGATATGTTTTAGTCAGGTGTTCCGAGGGCAGCCTCTGAGGACGTCTCCGGATTGAGCTCGGCCTCTTCCCTTCCCGCGACTACACAGCTTGCCGGAGCATCTTGTGGGCTAGGACTTTCCGGGGGAAGCGAACAACGTGACGGAAAAGGGAGAGGCGACGCCGATGAATCGTTGAGACAATGTAGATTCGGTTGTACGAAATATGTTCCGCCCATCCATCACATTTTTGTTTGATTAAAGGTTTGTTTTCCCGGATTAAACTGGCTAAGGCACGATCTTTCCACCACAGAACGCAGTCATTTACGCGATATCAGGACACATTAGCCAGTGTATGAATGCGTAAGTATATCTGTTTGTAATGAGCTATACTATTGGGGTTTTGCAGTACAGTATTCTGCTAATCCTTTCTGTACGTGGAGAAGTGGTCAAACCGATAACAATCCCTGACATGCCCAGCCAAACTGGACACGAAGTGGTTTCGAACCCAGTGCATTGAACTCAGTTTCCGTTCTATTTACACCATGATACGACGTACAACCTTTTCCATTACATTTTCTAATGTATGCTAAAATAGTGCAAGGAACAGTCAGACAAGAAGGAAGGAATAGTCAGACAAGAAGGAAGGAATAGTCAGACAAGAAGGAAGGAATAGTCAGACAAGAAGGAAGAAATAGTCAGACAAGGAAGGAAGGAACAGTCAGACAAGAAGGAAGGAATAGTCAGACAAGAAGGAAGGAATAGTCAGACAAGAAGGAAGGAATAGTCAGACAAGAAGGAAGGAATTGTCAGACAAGAAGGAAGGAACAGTCACACAAGAAGTTGGGAACAGTGACGTCGCAGCAAAATTCCAGACTTGTGTATACATCATAGGCTTTGTCTAAAAGTAACAGGTACAAGAAGTGGCGAACATTTAATTCAATGACACATGCGACAAAACGAATCAATGATCTGGACTGCTGACGGTTTGGATCTTCAGTACCCAACCACAACCAGATGGACTGCTGACGGCTTGGCTCTTCAATCACCAACCACAACCAGATGGACTGCTGGCGGCTTGGCTCTTCAGTCACCAACCACAACCAGATGGAAACATAAAATAAGTAGACGTGATGAATGGACACAAATTGTGTCAGATGATACGCAACGAAAAAAAACCAAAAAAAACTACAAAGATTATGAGAATAAAAGTTCCTTACCACAATGATATTGTATTGAGGGAGACACACTCAAGCATAATGTAGAATCATTCAAATATATCGCTAGCAATATAGACAAAGTAGAAGGTATAGCTAGGGATATCAAAATAAGAATATATAATTCGAGAGGAGCTTTCTTTACGTTAGAGAACGTATGGTACAAAGAACAAAATTAAGTTGGCCGAAATAAATACAGAGCTCTACTGAACTCTTTCTGCCCTCGGGTGGGGGGCGGGGGGGGGGGGGGAGACTGCGATTGGAAGATGAGCCTAACGAGAATGTCAATTCGTTCGCCTACCTAGGCCAGGAAATCGATAACAGCCATGAGATCACATGCAGGAGAGCAGCCGGGTTGGTTCAGCTTCAGTAGCATTAAAACGATACTCCAGCAGATGAAGGATGTCAGGGTGAGCGTTCACACCTTCTATAGATTGGTTATTCCAGCATGTGGCTGTGAGTTCTGGAGCATTGGAGCGAAGAGTCCTTAATATCTCCCTAAGAAACCCTATCCGAAATACTGACATCCGAGACCAAACTGAGTTACGGGATGCCGTCGACTCTGGGTCATCACGAGTTGGGTCAGCCATGTGGTCCACATGATTGAGGGTAGATGGCCCGGCCATGTGGTCCGCATGACTGACGGTAGATGGCCCGGCTATGTGGTCCGCATGACCGACGGTAGATGGCCCGGTCATGTGGTCCGCATGACAGAGTAGATGGCCCGGCCATGTGGTCCGCACGACTGACGGTAGAAGGCCCAGCCATGTGGTCCGCATGACTGACGGTAGATCGGCAATGAGGATGTCTTTCTCGTGGCCATACAACTACAACTGTCCACCAACGAAATGGAGAGATGATCTGGGACCATCATGGTACTCAAAGGTGAAGGACAGACACAGATCCAAGTAGCTTTTGGCTACCTGGCATCCGACAGCCTTGTCTTATCCAATACCGGAGTTCAAAGTGAAGAAACTTTGCAGAAATAGCCAAAGCAAAGATGCACGAAAACCCCATGAACGTACTAACACCAAAGCCCATCCCTACTGTACGAAAACCTATCTGGAGGAAGCATATATTTCCAGAGGTGGTAGAAAATATACCAGGTATTGGAAACAAAAACTGCCAGTCTGAAAAAGAAAGAAGAGATACTATCCTGAGTTACATAACGGAAAACTATCCAAGCATGGACTGGACCCATGCATACACCGACGGTTCCGTAACAAATACAACACAGAACGGAGGGGCAGGAGCATTTCTGAACCTACCAAATGGCAGAAAAATAACACTGTCATTCGCTACTGGAAAATACACAAGCAATTTCAGAGCGGAGGCAGAGGCACTGAGGGCGGCAGTGGAAGAAATGGTGACAGGCAAAAGAAATAAAAGCCACATAGTCCTGCTTACAGATGCTCTGGCCGTAGTCACAGCACCAAAAAGCCAGAAAAATACTGAACTTAATGATTTATGAGCAGTACTCTGTCAACTATGCCAGCAGTCCGCACCAAAAAGGGTAGTGGTGCAGTGGGTTCCATCTCACTGCAACATCCAAGGCAACGAGGAGGTAGACAGACTGGCAAAAGAAGGTGCAAAACTACCAAAACCAGATACTAGTATGACATACGAAGAGTCAAAACGGCTTATTAGAGCCAGATACATGACCAAATGGGAAACAGAACATACTGGCTACACCAAAAACGATGCCTATTACCAGTTGAACAGAAGAGAGCAGGTCGTGGTCTCCAGACTTCGCACTGGCCACAATAGACTCAGGTACCACCTATTCAACAAATTGAAGATAGGTGGCACTGACGAATGCGCGTGTGGTACCAGGAAAATGACCGCTGAGCATTTGCTGCAAAACTGCCCGACATACGAGGATCAGAGAGAGCAGATGTGGCCATCACCAGTGGCAACACTAGATAAGCTCTATGGCAGTGTCGACAGCCTCGGGATGACCGCTGCCTTTTTCGAAAAAATAATGGTTACTGTCTGACTGCGTACGAAGAAGAAGAAGAATACCAGAGTTCAAGTAAAGAAATACACATTGTCAACCGCAATGCCAAAGTCCGTCCTATTCTATGGCGCTGTCTGTCCTATCGTATGGCTATGTCTGTCCTATTGTATGGCTCTGCCTGTCTTATTGTATGGCTCTGTCTGTCTTATTGTATGGCTCTGTCTGTCTTATTGTATGGCTCTGTCCGTCTTATTGTATGGCTCTGTCTGTCTTATTGTATGGCTCTGCCCGTCTTATTGTATGGCTCTGTCCGTCTTATTGTATGGCTCTGTCTCCCATATCGTATAGTGTTGTGACTTCGGGAACTACAAAGACAAAGATCCAAGCTTTCATCAATGGATGCATATGCCAATATAAATGGTAATAACATGGTATGATCATGCCATTAATATGGAAGTGTGCGGAAGATCTGGTCAGATATCAGTGCTACCTGATTTCAGGAGAAGATACGTGCTACCTGATGTCAGGAGAAGACACGTGCTACCTGATGTCAGGAGAAGACGCGTGCGTTGGATAGGACATAATTACGAAAATCAGTTGATAGTTTTTGAAGACATTCATTGTTATGGAATTCATAAATCTGGATGATTTCCCTCCCTTCATCCCTCTCTCTGTCTCTCTCTCTCTCTCTCTCGCTTTCTTTCATCCTTCTCCTTCCTTCGCTCCTTCCCTCCCTTCCTTCTTTCCTTCCTTCTTTTGTCTTCCTTCCTTTTTCTTTCTTCCTTCCTTCTTCTTTCTTCCTTCCTTCTTCTTCTTCTGACGGGATCAGGGATCAAGATACCGAGCAGTTCATGAGCTTTAGTGGTCAGCGACCCAGAGCAGCCAAGACCCTTCTACACCTCCATGCGGTGATCCTGGATAACAGGTAGCAACAGAGTAGACTGGCTAAGGAGAAGGGATTGAAGAGGGAAGGCTAATCCGGTACCAAAATGTGCCTTCTGATGTCGGACGTGTCTAACCGAAAGGTGCACATTTTGCAGTCAAGCTGTAAACAACGACACAGCGGATTCCATTCTCTAGACTACATTCCGATACTTGCAAAGTCCTTTTCAGGGTTTGGTAGCGGCAGATTGAGAACAATCACACAAAGAAGAAGAATTCCAAAAGAAAAGTAAAAGAGGCAGACCTAAACATCCATTGAAAAGAGAGCTTGCAACAAACATATAGGCAGTAGAGAGGACATGGACAGAGTTGGAAACCATAGCCTGCGATAAAGAGGCTTGTCGCTTATTTCTTTAAGACCTATGCTCTGCAGGGAACTGAAAGATTTACATGATGATGAAGAAATTATAAATATGATGATGATGATAATTACGATGATAATCGTAATGATGATGATGATGATGATGGTGATGACTTACTGACACAACCGTCGAGGATGGATTGTTAGACACTTCTCACTGCACTAGTTCTCTGTTTTGTCTGAACTAATATGGCATATTTCCCTAAATTCCTCCCTGTTTTGCCTCTATAACTGTATGTCAAGCCACAGTGTAAAGCTGGATAGACTAGAGCGTGTCGACACTGTGGATTGATCCGTTACAAGAGCACAGCTCGGTGACAGCTCGGTGATGCACGAGTGCCAGGTCAAGTAGGGACAAACGACCCAGAATGCACTTCCCCTGAACGGAAGCTATAGTTTACCGTCAAATATTCCCAAATTATTTTTTTCTTTTCTTACGATTTATCATTCAACATATGAATTGGGGACAGACTGCAGCTATATGAATTGGGGACAGACTGCAGCTATATGAATTGGGGACAGACTGCAGCTATATGAATTGAGGATAGACTGCAGCTATATGAATTGGGGACAGACTGCAGCTATTTGAATTGAGGATAGACTGCAGCTATATGAATTGACAATCAAGTTGGAGAATTTAAACAGATCAAACGGGTTAGTGAGGTAAGGTTGATTTTGTCCCCTCCCCCCGACCTATTCTCTCTATACAGCGAGTTCTTCTTGAGAGACATAAAGACAATGCCCGGAATATCAATTGACCGTCAGAACAAAAATAACCTAGATACGCTGTCAACATTGTATTGATAGTCCAGAATAAAACCGACATGCAGGAAATGGTAGACATGGTAGTTCAGAAAAGTGAAAACAAAGGTCTCAGTTTAAATCAAAATAAATCGGAAGTGATGGTAGTGACTAAGAAACCCGCCTCTCCAAAATGTTAGAGGGGATGGAACCAGATTAAGACAAGTTAACACGTTTAAACACCTGAGCACACACATAACATCAGATGGAAGGTGCTATTATGAAACATTCCAGACCATGAACAGAATATTGTGCAACAAATCCTTGTCACTGGAACTGAGAAATAAGAGTCTTTGGATGCTACGTGGAACCAGTACTGACATATGGCAGTGAATCATAGACAATCGGCAAGCAAGGGCATGAGTCTTTGGAAGCAGCGGAGGTGTGGTTTTACAGAAAATTGTTGTAGATCACATGGACTGCAAAGAAGACTAATAAAGCAGTACTCGAAGAGGCCTAAACACAGAGACTCATTGCAGGGATCAGAACAAGGCAGAGTTATCCTTGATTGGGCACGGTATGGGAAGAGGCGGCTTGGAGCACGTTGTTACAATAACAAAAAATAGCAGGAAAGAGAGACAGAGGAAGGCAGAAAGAGAAGATGTTGGACAGCCTGAGAGAATGGTCACGGGCGACAACCAAGAACAGAGTTGGTAAACGACACACGTGATAGAAGTGGGTGGAGGTCCATGATCGTCAACGCCAACCGGCAAGGCACCTGATGATGATGATCTAATTGTGTATCTACAGACCACGTATAATCAACTTACCTCACGAAATGTCTGTCGCTACATCTGCTCTCTGAACATTCCTCATCGAACTGCATGCAGGTAACGACTCTATGGCAGAGTCGACAGCCTAACGATGACCGCTACTTTCTTTGAACAATTTCAAGTTGACGTCTGACAGCGTACGAACAAGAATTATTGCATGCTATGGATTTTTTGGATGATTGAAATCTCCTTCCCTGTTGCCCAGTGTTGCAGCTCTCCACCACGAATCTGGTCGGTAACACTTCCTGCCAACATATCAAAATGAAAGGTCATGTAACTTTTGTTTTATCTCTCCTGCTAAATAAAAATATAAATATTCTATATTAATCGTACCTATTCTCACAACCTAAACATAAATGTACAGGAAAACATAGATATAACTTTGTTAAACACAGATAAATTAAGTTGAACATAGATACACTTGGTTTAACAGATAAATTAAGTTGAACATAGATACACTTGGTTTAACAGATAAATTAAGTTGAACATAGATACACTTGGTTAAACATAGATACACTTGATCCAAGTGGTTTGCCGGGGTCTATGTGTATGACTTCAATCCTATAGAACTAGTTTGGGTATAGGTTCAAGGGCAGAAGGCAGGTGACAAAACCTTCAAACTATCATATGTCCAGAAAATATGCTGCCCTCTCGGACTACGTGTGAGGCCCATGCCATGAAAGAAGAAGACGACCATTTTTGGCAGGAAAATGGTTTGGAATTCATTCAGTCGAAAAAGGTCATCAATCTCTTTGAGTCATGTGAATCAGAATGAGTACATTCTACATATATTTAAAACAAAAATTACTTTCATTAATACATGGTTAAACTTCTAAGGAAGTCGCGTTGCGCAGTTAGCGAGCTGGCTTAGCATTGCAGTTGTCCTGGGTTCATTCCCCAGTTGCGGAAATGTTTTTTCAGACCCCAATGGCTCCCTGGTCGACCCAGCCTTAAATGGGTACCGGTTCAGTCCGGGAAGTAAAGGCGGCGAGGGAGAGGAGATGGCTACCGCCCTCATATAGCCGAACCTTTGAAATGTGAGATCGCTAACACTTCACACCGCTACAGCAGTAATGCTATGGGTTACTTGGCTTTACTTAAACTTCTCATGAAGTTTGGAACATAATATTCGGTTAAAAAGAAACACAATCGCAAAAACAGTCATGTAATTGTCTTTCAACACACAACTTAGATGAAATACATAAGCATTAGTGCACATTTATATGGACAAATAATTGACTAATACCGCTATGATAAAGTAAGATGCATCTGCGGATTGTAGTGTATTATCAATTAACAGAAGCACTGTATAATGTGTTTTGTATGTAAGATATCAACATGGACATCACACAGAGATGGTTTCATAAATCCGTGCATTCTGCATACTATTTCTGCGTCCCATTAACGCCCTAATCAAATTAGGAGCGCATATAAACATTCCAGTGGACAGCTTAGAGATTCGGAGGATATATAAATTCATACGGTACGTATTTCTGAACGCCCTGTAGAACTTTCACCAGTTGTCAACCGTCCTTGTGGAGGAGCGCTCGTTTCTCGCATCATTTGTGCCAGGTTTGATCCGTGTTACCGATACGCTCCAGTCGACTCAGCCGTAAAGGTTTGCCTTAGCGACACAACGAATTCATTTCTCGGGACTACATCCTGCTCCTTGCAAATCCTTGTTGACGGGAGATTGACAACAAACGAAGAAAAAGAAGAAAGCTTTGCCTGGCTTACTGTCTGGAACGGAAACGCAGCAAGGAAGAGAACTGGCCGCCACCTCATAAAAAGCGAGGCATTGTACAGAAGACGTCATCCCCGACACCGGTGTCTCCTATAGGACGACGACAGCTGCCTTTCTTGAAAACACATTTATCAGAGATTTGAGACCATTCTCAGAATTGGAAAAACAAGCCGGGTTTGTGACGATCTTTGGAGCAGCAGAACCTAATGCGTAGACGCAATATGAACTACATCCTGAGACAATACATGGCGGGGTGTGTTTCTTGTCATTCAACACTTTCAAAGAGAAGAACGTAGCGTTTTATAAAGAGTGTTGTAGTAGAACAGGGCGTGGAAGACAGAGACACACAGACATGCGAATACACATATGGTCAGATAGGGAGGCTTTAGCATACAGATGCGCTGCAGTTATGTGTAGTATGGCCCAGGTATACAGACGGGCGGGATCCTCGAAGTAGTGAGCGATGCAAAACCGACTAGAGGACACAGGCCCATCTTAATCAGCGCGTTCCGCATGTGAGGAATGCTAGTGACACCCGCTACCTAACGACCGTTTCAAAGCGCACACGAGAGTAAGCATACTCACAGACGGACAGAACTATAGAGGGAGAGAGAGAGAGAGAGAGAGAGAGAGAGAGAGAGAGAGAGTAAGCATACTCACAGACGGACAGAACTATAGAGGGAGAGAGAGAGAGAGAGAGAGAGTAAGCATACTCACAGACAGACAGAACTATAGAGGGAGAGAGAGAGAGAGAGAGAGTAAGCATACTCACAGACGGACAGAACTATAAAGAGAGAGAGAGAGAAGAGCAGAAAGATATATGAGGCGGAAATATGGAGGGGAAGTGATAAGGATAGTAAGAACTATAAAAAGAAATAGGTGTATAAAGGAACATACACGAGTACACAAAGTCAGACACACAGAGAGACACACTCACGCAGACAAATACAGACACACAGACATAGAGAGACAGAAAGATATTCAGACAAGAGAGACAGCCAGACAGACATGCTAACTGATATACATACATTTAGGCAGACAGGGAAACAGACACAGAAAAACGCAAATAGTTTTAGAGATTTGAGGTTCAGTTTCTAGAGATTTGAGTGTGGGGTACATAGTATCTAGAGATTTGAATGTGACGTGCATAGTTACTAGAAAAATGTGTGACGTACACAGTTTCTTGAAATACCTTTCAAACCTAGAGACGTCACTACTTACTCAGCAGGCGTTTGACAGGTGTTAGTGGCGAGATGTATATACCACGAGTTATAGTGTCTTCTACCCTTTAGAGGCTAGATGAGCGTCTGCCTGTCCCAGACCTCAAATGCTACATTTGGTCGAGTCATTCTAAATTGGACACGCTGTAAAGTCTTTCCATCATGTCAATGATAATTAATACCCCATGAAGACTTAAACACCAAGTGTATGTGGAACCTTCTGTCGTGTGCCTTGTATATGTGACCATCATCACTTTCAATCCATGTCTTTGTAGTCTTTCTTAAACACCGTTAATTCGTTGCTTCCTTTGTCTTCTACCTGCTCCCGAAGTCCTGTTTTATAATGTTACTGGTTCGTGAAGCAAGTAGGTTTAGGGATGTGTCTATTTATAGTTGATAAGTGTGTCTTACATTGTGCCCAGCTCCTCAATAAACTCCACCTCTAGCTATGTAGCTGTTTCGTTTTTTCTACAAACTCCACCTCTACTTTATTAGCTGTGTCGTTTCTTTACAAACTCTACCGCTAGCTTTGTAGATGTGTCGTTTCTCTATGAACTCCACCACTAATTGTTAGCTATGTCGTTCCTCTACAAACAAACTGTGAAATAAACTGATCAAGACCCCACCTCACGTTACGGTCAGGTAAATCATACATTGACCAAGACCCCACCACACTTCGGGTCAGGTAAACCATACTGACCAAGACCCCACCACACTTCGGGTCAGGTAAACTACACTGATCAAGACCCCACCACACGTCAGGGTCAGGTAAACCATACATTGACCAAGACCCCACCACACTTCGGGTCATGTAAACCATACTGACCAAGACCCCACCACACATCAGGGTCAGGTAAAGCATACTGACCAAGTCAACGAAGTGGGGATAGACACCGTAATCCCCAAGGGCTTGAGCTTACTGATCAACCTCGCAATGCAGAATGGCCCGTCTTCTGTAGTACTCCATATGACGTGAGGAGAGGAACTGTAACCAGCTATCAAACAAACGTCAAGAGCTAGCGCTAATCACAGCACCAGCCTAGTTCAAACAACAACAACATATGTCCCATAGCTGAAAGTGCCGTGGAAGATGAAAGCGTTTCAGATATGATTCTACTAATCCAAAGATATGTGTGATGCGGGGTGGGCAGTTCCCTTCCTCGCTACATTTTTTCTCTAACCGTAGGCCAGGTACTTATTTACGAATGAACCCCCTATACAGATGGGTTAACTGAAGCGTGCCGGTAGTAGAAGTTGAACCCCGCACCTCTGCTTTGTAAAGCGTGTGCTCTACTCCTAAACTAATCCGCCACCAGAACAACCAAATGAATTCAGTTCTTCCAGTCGATAATTCCAGACCGGCTGCCACACAATGCTGATAGTGAAGCACGCCCCCGTATAACCGATAGGCTGAAAGCTGTGCACCTCGTCCCATTCAAACCTATAACAAACAATAAAGCCCTAGACTAACTCCAACAGCGTCTACAACATTTGTTGAATGTCCTATCGTTTCTGGCATTTGGTGACATCCCGGTAGCGAAGTTATAACACCTGCCGCTGTAACTCCAAGATTCCAGACAACACGTTTCTTATAGAAACAACTTCAAATTTAGCCAGCCATTGCATTGTGTGTATCGTTTGGTAACGAGAACAGAGTTTTACAACTTCAGACACCGACAAACAAATTTAAAAAAATTTTAAAAATGAAAGCACAAACGAATAAGGTGTGGCACACGTATGAACAAAGGTAGATTAGGCAGACAACAGAAACAGCTTCGACATTCTCACTGCTTCAAGTTTCTCACTTCTTGAAGTTGTGTCTGGAACATTCCGACAAGTTAACCATGCGCATTGTCAAGTACCAAGCGAGACTTGCTGTGAAGTACCAGTTTTATATAGCTTACTTCTATCAAAAGTTCAAGAGTAGTACCCCTGAATATATTGCTAAAATGTTGAGGGAAAAAATAGCTTAGGACTTTGCTAGAATAAATAGACGTGAAACGTACCTTACAAACAGACGGCATAGGTATTACCCTTCTACCCAATGAAACTTACCTGTGCCGCACCTCTCTAGATGTTATTTACCTCTGTCGCCCATTCTCTCATCTTTTGTTATCTCTGTAGTACCTCTTCGCACCTTATTTACATGTGTCGCACATTTCGCTATGTTATTTACCTGTGTCCCACATTTCCCTATGCTATTTACCTGTGTCGCACATTTCCCTATGTTATTTACCTGTGTCGCACATTTCCCTATTATTTACCCGTGTCACACATTTCCCTTTGTTATTTACCTGTGTCGCACATTTCCCTATGTTATTTACCTGTGTCGCCCATTTCTTTAATTTATTTACCTGTGTAGCACATTTCTCTATGTTATTTACGTGTGTAGCACATTTCCCTATGTTATTTACCTGTGTCGCAAATTTCCCGGTTATATGCCTTTGTCGCTCATGTTCCTATGTATTTACCTTGTCACACCTATCCACCTTGTGTATCATTGTAAACCACCTGTTTTATTTCACTTTAAAAAAAATTTGACAGGACTCATAGAACTGAGACCATCACAGACGAGCGCACTCACACACGGTTAGGCCCTGTCCATTCACTAACGAAATGGTGGGTCTGTCAAACAACGCGTCGTGATTTAAACCTGGTACGTTAAGATAGTAGACCAAACTCACAACCCCTCAGCCACATGCTACAACATCTTGTCCAGCCACACTCTCCCCCATCTCTGCCCAGCCACACTCTCCCCCATCTCCGCCCAGCCACACTCTCCCCCATCTCTGCCCAGCCACACTCTCCCACATCTCCGCCCAGCCACACTCTCCCACATCTCCGCCCAGCCACACTCTCCCACATCTCCGCCCAGCCACACTCTCCCACATCTCCGCCCAGCCACACTCTCCCACATCTCCGCCCAGCCACACTCGCCCACATCTCCGCCCAGCCACACTCTCCCACACCTCCGCCCAGCCACACTCTCCGCCATCTCTGCCCAGCCACACTCTCCGCCATCTCCGCCCAGCCACACCTCCGCCCAGCCACACTCTCCCACATCTCCGCCCAGCCACACTCTCCCACATCTCCGCCCAGCCACACCTCCGCCCAGCCACACTCTCCGCCATCTCTGCCCAGCCACACTCTCCGCCATCTCCGCCCAGCCACACCTCCGCCCAGCCACACTCTCCCACATCTCCGCCCAGCCACACTCTCCCACATCTCCGTCCAGCCACACTCTCCCACATCTCCGCCCAGCCACACCTCCGCCCAGCCACACTCTCCACCATCTCTGCCCAGCCACACTCTCCGCCATCTCCGCCCAGCCACCCCTCCGCCCAGCCACACTCTCCCACATCTCCGCCCAGCCACTCTCCCACATCTCCGCCCAGCCACACCTCCGCCCAGCCACACTCTCCCACATCTCCGCCCAGCCACACTCTCCCACATCTCCGCCCAGCCACACCTCCGCCCAGCCACACTCTCCCACATCTCCACCCAGCCACACTCTCCCACATCTCCGCCCAGCCACACTCTCCCACATCTCCGCCCAGCCACACTCTCCCACATCTCTGCCCAGCCACACTCTCCCACATCTCCGCCCAGCCACACTCTCCCACATCTCCGCCCAGCCACACGCATTACTATTATTTATATATAGCAGGGACACATATACACGTCTACAATCCTGTGTTGAGCTCAAAGCTCAGCCCTTCCCCACGCACGGTTCAAATCTGCTCACGAGTTCGTAACTGGTTAGCCAAGTGGGGGGAGAGACGTGCATTCAATACAGGTAGTGCTGAAACTTATACAAGCATTGCTAAACCTTACACAGGTTGTGTTAAACCTTATACAAGCATTGGTAAACCTTGTACATGTTGTTTTAAACATTATACGGGTTGTGTGAAACCTTTCACATGTTGTGGTAAACCTTATACATGTTGTGTTAAACCTTATATATGTTGTGTTAAACCTTTTACAGGTTGTGTTAAACCTTTTACAGGTTTTGTTAAACCATTTACAAATTATGTTAAACCTTATACACGCATTGCTAAACCTTATAGGGGTTGTGTTAAACATTATACAAACATTGTTAAACCTTATACAAGCAGGAAGAACCAACATGAAGTAGTAGACATTACATCAATTTGTAGTTGTTGGTGCAGGCACATGCTAAGTGGTGTGGTATGTGCAGGTGGGGTGGGGGTGGCTTGCAAAGAAGGAGACTTCTTCAGAGGACAACTGACACAAGGGTCTAGAAATAACACAGGTCTTATATGTCCCCAGCAGTGAAATGACCGGTTTGGATATAAGATGAAGGAAAGAAACATCCAAGACATGGACAATGTCTTCTAGACAAGGGAGCAGGACTAAGGCAAGTGGGACAGGGATAAGGCAGGTGGGACAGGGTTAAGGCAGGTGGGACAGGGATAAGGCAGGTGGGATAGGGATAAGGAGGCAGGTGGGATAGGGCTAAGGCAGGTGGGATAGGGCTCAGGCAAGTGGGACAGGGCTAAGGCAGGTGGGATAGGGCTAAGGCAGGTGGGATAGGGCTAAGGCAGGTGGGATAGGGCTAAGGCAGGTGGGACAGGGATAAGGCAGGTGGGACAGGGCTAAGGCAGGTGAGATAGGGCTAAGGCAGGTGGGTTAGGGCTAAGGCAGGTGGGACAAGGCTAAGGCAGGTGGGACAGGGCTAAGGCAGGTGGGATAGGGCTAAGGCAGGTGGGACAGGGCTAAGGCAGGTGGGACAGGGCTAAGGCAGGTGGGATAGGGCTAAGGCAGGTGGGACAGGGCTAAGGCAGGTGGGACAGGGCTAAGGTAGGTGGGACAGGACTAAGGCAGGTGGGACAGGACTGAGACAGGTGGGATAGGGCTAAGGCAGGTGGGACAGGGCTAAGGTAGGTGGGACAGGACTAGGACAGGTTTGGCAGGACTAGGACAGGTGGGGCAGGACTAGGACAGGTGGGGCAGGACTAGGACAGGTGGGGCAGGACTAGGACAGGTGGGGCAGGACTAGGACAGGTTGGACAAAAAATGTGATGAAAGAAGTAGATGTTGATAGGTCACACACTGCCAAAGCTCCAAGTCACAATCATCAGACAACCTGTGAGGGAACCACCAGGGAAACATCTGGAGAAGACCTAGAGGTGCATACAAGAAAACCAGAGAAAAGATCTGCAGAAAATATCACAGGGCATATTTAGTGAAGGTTGGTCAGTGTGTTATGTACCACAATGTGATAAATAGCTGGAAAAGATGAAGAGGAAGAAGAAGAAATAGAAGAACATTAAGACGTATGACGAGAAGTTAGAAACGGATGTACGGCATAGTTTCTCTTCTCTATTGAGGACGTGTGTGGAGGGGGGGGGGGAGAGAGGAGGGGGACTAGAGAGAAGGGGGTCTTTAAAATAAAAGACACTAAAATGTTGCCTGTACACTGTGTGACTGTCGGGGATAATATCCTTTATTCCTCAGTCCTAAGCCTCCCCCTCCTCCTCCACACACCCTCCCCAATCGCTGGAGGACCCAAGAAGAGTAATATGTGTCGTTAGTTTTTATTTTGTAATAATTTATTAGAGATTTGCTGAGAGAACACGACAAACTGCAACACGAGGAAGCGATACCATTGGATTGTCATGTTTCTTCTGATGCCGGCCATTGTTCTGTGAAAACAAAGAACCGGAAATGGCTCCACAAGCTGCGCACCAGCAGGAAGAGAGGTATGGAACAGCCGGCCAGGGCTAACGGAGTGCCTCTATTTGCTGAGTGATTGAAGGAGACTAGCAAACACAAACAAAAGTAAGATACTGAAAATGGGAAGAATAGAAGAAAATAATAGGTGATTGGAGAAAACGATGGTATTCAGACAACCTGTGCGAACCAATGTATCCTCAATGTCACAGATAACATCCGCATACAAGCTACTTTCGTATCTACAGATCAGAGACCTAATGTATCTACAAGTCAGAGAACTATTCTATCTATTGGTCAAAGAACTATTAAATCTACAGATCAGAATTGTATCTACAGGTCAGAGAACTATTGTATCTACAGATCAGATAACTATTCTACCCACAGATCAGAGACCTATTCTACCCACAGATCAGAACCCTATTCTACCCACAGATCAGAGCCCTATTCTACCCACAGATCAGAACCCTATTCTACCCACAGATCAGAGAAAGAAAACTATTCTACCCACAGATCAGAGAACTATCCTACCCACAGATCAGAGAACTATTCTACCCGCAGATCAGAGCCCTATTCTACCCACAGATCAGAGCCCTATTCTACCCACAGATCAGAGCCCTATTCTACCCACAGATCAGAGCCCTATTCTACCCACAGATCAGAGAAAGAGAACTATTCTACCCACAGATCAGAGAACTATCCTACCCACAGATCAGAGAACTATTCTACCCACAGATCAGAGAACTATTCTACCCACAGATCAGAGAACTATTCTACCCACAGATCAGATCCTTATTCTACCTACAGATCAGAGCCCTATTCTACCTACAGATCAGAGAACTATTCTACCCACAGATCAGAGCCCTATTCTACCCACAGATCAGAGCCCTATTCTACCCACAGATCAGAGCCCTATTCTACCCACAGATCAGAGAACTATTCTACCAGCAAAGTCCACTAATAAGGATAGATAAAGTAGAGACGGATATGTTAAATAGATACGGCTAATTAGAAAATATAGCCTATTTCTTGAGCATTAACTTGGCTGATCAGCGTAATGACAGAGCCCTCGCTTTTAATGGCAAAGGTACGGGTTTCAACTCACATTATCCAGTCGACCCAGTTGTAAATGGGCACCTGACTAGAGAAAGAAAAATGCAGCGAGGGAGGGAACTGGCCACCCCACCTCACAAAGATGTGACTTATTACAATGGACAGACTCCGAACTGGTGTATCACAGTTTAAGAGATACATGAAACGATGGGGGATAGGAATCAAGACGCCGAGCAGCGCATGAGCTGCAGCGGTCAGCGACCCATAGCTGACTGCTAGCGTCAGGGCCAGCGACCCATAGCTGACTGCTAGCGTCAGGGCCAGCGACCCATAGCTGACTGCTAGCGTCAGGGTCAGCGATCCATAGCTGACTGCTAGCGTCAGGGTCAGCGATCCATAGCTGACTGCTAGCGTCAGGGCCAGCGACCCATAGCTGACTGCTAGCGTCAGGGCCAGCGAACCAGAGCTGACTGCTAGCGTCATGGTCAGCGATCCATAGCTGACTGCTAGCGTCAGGGCCAGCGACCCATAGCTGACTGCTAGCGTCAGCGCCAGCGACCCATAGCTGACTGCTAGCGTCAGGGCCAGCGACCCATAGCTGAATGCTAGCGTCAGGTCCAGCGACCCATAGCTGACTGCTAGCGTCAGAGCTGCCAAGACCATACCTCCACGCGGTGATCCTGGATAACAGGCTGCAACAGAGCAGACTGGCTAAGGAGGAGGGATCGAAGAGGAAATGCTAACCCGTTACTCAAAAAATGTTTGCTGACGTCGGACGTGTTGGACAGAAAGGTGCAAATATCGCAGTCAAGCTGTAAACTACGACGCATTCCGTTCTCTGGACTACATTCTGCTACTTAGGCCCGTGTCAGGGTTTGGTGGCGGGAGTGAGAGAACGAACGAAGCCAGGCCAATCGACAGGTGATGACACCCAGACCACCTGATGACCTGCCCCAACCTCCAGGACACATGCTATAGGTGCGACATGGTGGCGGCAATTGTCGACAATCCATGTCACTGGGTACTGGATGCATGATGGATAAAGTGGTGCTTGGACACGGGAAGTAAGTAAGTATGTACAATGAAGGCTCTAACACTTTATCCTCCACGTATGCTGTAGGAATAGCTTTACTTTACCACAATTATCAGCTCAATCAGTTTTTGTTTATTGATTTGACTCAATCAAGATTTCTGTCGGTAAACCCATAGATGCTTTTCTTTGAACGCTAGGGTCTCTCACATAAATACTGTGGAGAAGACGACAATGGACCTGCATTAAGTGGACATCGTGTGACTATTAGAGGAGAGGTAGCCAGGTTGACAAGAAGAGAGCCCTGGACATCTTGTGACTATTAGAGGAGAGGTAGCCAGGTTGACAAGAAGAGAGCCCTGGACATCTTGTGACTATTAGAGGAGAGGTAGCCAGGTTGACAAGAAGAGGACCCTGGACATCGTGTGACTATTAGAGGAGAGGTAGCCAGGTTGACAAGACGACCCTGGACATCGTGTGACTATTAGAGGAGAGGTAGCCAGGTTGACAAGACGACCCTGGACATCGTGTGACTATTAGAGGAGAGGTAGCCAGGTTGACAAGACGACCCTGGACATCGTGTGACTATTAGAGGAGAGGTAGCCAGGTTGACAAGACGACCCTGGACATCGTGTGACTATTAGAGGAGAGGTAGCCAAGTTGACAAGAGGACCTTGGACATCGTGTGACTATTAGAGGAGATGTAGCCAGGTTGACAAGAGGACCATGGACATCGTGTGACTATTAGAGGAGAGGTAGCCAGGTTGACAAGACGACCCTGGACATCGTGTGACTATTAGATGAGAGGTAGCCAGGTTGACAAGACGACCCTGGACATCGTGTGACTATTAGATGAGAGGTAGCCAGGTTGACAAGAGGACCATGGACATCGTGTGACTATTAGAGGAGAGGTAGCCAGGTTGACAAGACGACCCTGGACATCGTGTGACTATTAGATGAGAGGTAGCCAGGTTGACAAGACGACCCTGGACATCGTGTGACTATTAGATGAGAGGTAGCCAGGTTGACAAGAAGAGGACTTAACTTCCCAAGTATGTTGTGAAAGGCAGCCAAAGTGGGTTGTGCATGGGGCTTACAGCCTCATCATATAAAAGCGTTGCTCCGGAAACCACCAACATAAACGTTGCACACATACTTCCTGTAAAAGAGTCAGCTGTAGTTCCGATCCTATGCTTCATTTACAGCAAAAAACAGTACTCAATCAATCAATCAATCAATCAATCAATGTGCATCTAAGAGAAACATTTAAATGAAGGAATAGAAACGATAAACTTAGCGCTGATCTGGGTATTTAAACTGCTCACAACAATGTCAATTTTAAGACTGACCCAGTTTGATGACATCTTGGGACACTAAGACACAAAGATAAAGATAGCCCTTTATCATTTTCTCGCCTCAGACGAAGCATCTGCCAACTGCAGCCAGCCTCCTTCCAGGAATCCTGAGCCATAGTATATTATTCTCTGGCAGTTGTGGTCGCTGTGTCGTTTTGTTTAACATTGTGAGATTGTCAGTACATGCAGATTCTCCTTTAGTAGTCTTTTACAAATGCACAGTAAAATGAATGTGTCTTTCTTATCTGTCTGTGCTTTCATTCATCCTTTTATACCAGTATCTAGTTTCTATATCCGTCCGTCCATCCATACAATCCCAGCTACCTATTCTTTGATCCATCCGTCCGTCCACCCATCTAATATCTTTCGATCCATCCTTCTATCTAGCTCTTTATCTGTCGATCTGCCTGCCTGTCTGTCTGCCATTTTGATATGTTTATCTATCTGTATATCCATGTATCTGTACAATCATCCATGTATCTGCACCGTCTATTCGCCACCTCTACCACCGCCACCTCTACCACCGTCATCTCTACCATCGTCACCTCTATCACCGTCACCTATACCATTGTCACGTCTACCATCGTCACCTCTAACATCGTCACCTCTACCATCGTCACCTCTACCACCATCACCTATACCATCGTCACGTCTACCATCGTCACATCTACCATCGTCACCTCTACCATCGTCACCTCTACCACCGTCACGTCTACCATCGTCAACGTTATTCCCATTGCTGAGACCCACTGAGGGGATTTACTTGGTTAATGAATAAAAATCGCTAGCCCCTATAGTCGAAATGCACTGTACAGGCTAGACTTAGTTTATTTTATTGAGGTTTTGAACACACGCCCTCGTGGTCAGAAGACCATTACCCACACGACGCAGTCAACCACTCATGCACATTTACAATGGTCATAACAATGAACAAACTAAATACAATCTCAGACCAAACTAAATACAATCTCAGAACAAACTAAATACAATCTCAGACCAAACTAAATACAATCTCAGACCAAACTGAATACAATCTCAGAACAAACTAAATACAATCTCAGACCAAACTAAATTCAATCTCAGACCAAACTAAATACAATCTCAGACCAAACTCAAAATGCCTGCGCACGACTAAACTGTTTCAAACCAAGTTATTTGGCCGTCATATCTGAAACCCTGCCGGCTAAACTGTGGATAGCCCCCAAGAGATAAGCTGCCAGTTTGTGAAACGGTGAAGTGGTTCTCTCGAAGAAGCTGACAGGAAACGCGTCTCTCTGTTCCGGCGTTCTCAAGTGGGCGTAACCGAGTCTGTTGTGTAGACGGGACTTGGGGCACGTCATTACATGTCCTTGTTGTCTTGGATATTAACTTAAGCTTACTTTTTGTAGCCAGCAGTTGATGCATTTCTTGGTCGCTCGTTCTCATACATCCTCATCTGTTTCTCTTATAAACTTGATGGCATTTCTCATGTTTCTCTTGTCGCCATACAACTTATCCCTCAACTAGCAAAGACAAGGCAATGATGTCACTCCGCACATCTGTCTATTCTCCTGACAAGAACAGATACTTACGTAATCATTGCGAGAATCATTGGCAGTTGTAGATTTCTGACAAGATTGTCACTAGTTAAAATGTTAATATTAACACTAACAAGTATTAGTCTGCTAAGGGTGTGCACAAATTCAAAAACAACATTCTCCATTATAAAGAAGAATACTTCGTCTAGATAAAAGGCAAAATAGAAGAGAATAATTAAGTATTTGATAGGACAGGGAATAAAACGAATATAGACATTGACTTCACTGGTACACACGTTCTTTGGAAATGACAGACGGGACAACATATATAGAAGGGACGGATGAAAGGGACGGATGAAAGGGACCGATGAAAGGGACCGAGGGAAGGGACCGATGGAAGGGACCGATGGAAGAGACTGATGGAAGGGACTGATGGAAGGGACCGATGGAAGGGACGGATGGAAGGGACGGATGGAAGGGACGGATGGAAGGGACGGATTGTTACGGATGTAATTTGGGGGGATAGCCATGAAAGAATAACGATGTATTTCACATGAAAATGTGGTTACGGGATCAAGATGCAGCGGTCAGGGTCAGCGACCCAGGGCTGACTGCTAGCGTCAGGGTCAGCGACCCAGGGCTGACTGCTAGCGTCAGGCTCAGCGACCCAGGGCTGGTTACTAGCGTCAGGGTCAGCGACCCAGGGCTGACTGCTAGCGTCAGGGCCAGCGACCCAGGGCTGACTGCTAGCGTCAGGGTCAGCGACCCAGGGCTGACTGCTAGCGTCAGGCTCAGCGACCCAGGGCTCGTTACTAGCGTCAGGGTCAGCGACCCAGGGCGTGTTACTAGCGTCAGGGTCAGCGACCCAGGGCTGGTTACTAGCGTCAGCGTCAGCGACCCAGGGCTGACTGCTAGAGTCAGGGTCAGCGACCCAGGGATGGTTACTAGCGTCAGGGTCAGCGACCCAAGGCTGACTGCTAGAGTCAGGGTCAGCGACCCAGGGCTGGTTACTAGCGTCAGGGTCAGCGACCCAAGGCTCACTGCTAGCGTCAGGGTCAGCGACCCAGGGCTGGTTACTAGCGTCAGGGTCAGCTACCCAGGGCTGACTGCTAGCGTCAGGGTCAGCGACCCAGGGCTGACTGCTAGCGTCAGGGTCAGCGACCCAGGACTGGTTACTAGCGTCAGGATCAGCGACCCAGGGCTGACTGCTAGCGTCAGGGTCAGCGACCCAGGGCTGGTTACTAGCGTCAGGGTCAGCGACCCAGGGCTGACTGTTAGCGTCAGGGTAAGCGACCCAGGGCTGACTGCTAGCGTCAGGGTCAGCGACCCAGGGCTGGTTACTAGCGTCAGGGTCAGCGACCCAGGGCTGACTGCTAGCGTCAGGGTCAGCGACCCAGGGCTGGTTACTAGCGTCAGGGTCAGCGACCCAGGGCTGGTTACTAGCGTCAGGGTCAGCGAACCAGGGCTGACTGCTAGCGTCAGGGTCAGCGACCCAGGGCTGGTTACTAGCGTCAGGGTCAGCGACACAGGGCTGGTTACTAGCGTCAGGCTCAGCGACCAAGGGCTGACTGCTAGCGTCAGGGTCAGCGACCCAGGGTTGGTTACTAGCGTCAGGCTCAGCGACCCAGGGCTGGTTACTAGCGTCAGGGTCAGCGACCCAGGGCTTGTTACTAGCGTCAGGGTCAGCCACCCAGGGCTGGTTACTAGCGTCAGGGTCAGCGACCCAGGGCTGGTTACTAGCGTCAGGGTCAGCGACCCAGGGCTGACTGCTAGCGTCAGGGTCAGCGACCCAGGGCTGGTTACTAGCGTCAGGGTCAGCCACCCAAGGCTGACTGCTAGCGTCAGGGTCAGCGACCCAGGGCTGACAGGACCTCTCTCCACCTACACCTGGTGACCCTGGATAACAGGCTGCAGCAGGACAGACTGGCTAAGAGAGGCGATCGAAGGTGGAAGACTAACCCGGTACCCCAAAATGCCTGCTGAAGTCGGATATGTCGGACAGACAGGTGCAAATATCGCAGCCAAGCTGTAAACTACGACACGACGCATTCCGTTCTCCGGATAACATCTTACTACTTGCAAAGCCCTTTTTGGACTTTGTGGGGAGAGTTTGCGAACAAACGAAGAAGAAAAAGAAGAAGAAATAATGTAGATATAATAAAAGATACGTAGATAAAAGCTAATAAGGGAATCTAGAAAAGGGTCAGAAATGTGTTGATCCCGTGAGCCCTCCCATGTGGAAGTTTGATACTGATCTGAACTTTTTAACACTATCATTACAGCGCATTTGCCATTTTAAGATCGCTTGAGCGCTGCCATATTGCCTCGCCATGTCATGCGAATTGCTAAATAAACCACCACTGTTGAAACGCACGTAACTGCTTGATCCAGGCTGCCTGTAAGGAGATTAGCTACAATGAGTTTACTAGTGTAGAAAATAGTAATCCAACAACATATACTGTTATCGGAGATGATGTATTAAAGACTTCATTGCAACTGTCTGTTAGTTGTGTATGCGTGGCCAATTCGCTTCCTCGCTGCCTTTCTGTCCCAAACAATGAGCCAGTACCCATTTTTACTAGGGTGACTGGAGTGTTCTGATAGCGCAGAACTAATCCTGTACCATGTACGATAACCGTTGACAGCATATCATGTCTTAACGAAAATGCGAGTTGATAATAATAATAATGCGAGAGGGAGGCTGGTGATAGTAGAGAGAGTAAGAAAGTGATAGCGTGGACTCTTTCTCTCTTTCTCTTTCTCTCTCTCTCTCTCTCTCTATGTCTCTTCAATACATCAGCTCTGATATCTGCTATCACACTTGCAAAGATCAATCTTCTCTCTCTATCGCCTAACTTAATTTAATGTAACGCCTTTATACTGGAGACTCGAGAGAGTCTGTATACAACCAATTTCATTTACATTTCCTTGCTCTAAAAACTACGCGCATCCAATCTATTCTTGAATGCATTAATTATGCCCGCCTCCACTATTTCATGTTGCAATGCATTCTAAGCAGTCACCACTCTCTGACTAACAAAATATTTTCTAATATTCAATCTGAACCTCTCCTTAGTTAATTTATAGCTATGCCCTTTTGTTCTTGTAGGTGGTTGTATTTAGAGAAAAAAAACGTGTTATAGTCTACTTTATCCATTCCTCTGATCATCTTATAAACCTGAATTAAGTCCCCTCGAATTCATCTCACTTCTAGACACTGTAGGCCGATTTTTCTGAGTGTGTCCTCATAACTGTAATTCTGGATACCCACTATCAGCTTTGTCGCTATTTTTTTTTTTTTTAAAATTCTTGTCAGCTAGTTTATATCTCCTCTATGACACAGACTTCACACCTGAACACGGTACTCCAATCTAGGTCTAACTAATGCTTTTTACAGTTTGACAATCACTTCCTTGCTCCAATGTTTATTATTTCTTTCTATCATACCTAACATTGCATTTGCCTTTTTTTAATGTTATCTGGACATACTTACCCGTATGATCTATTATAGCCTCTAAGTCTACTCACTCACTTTACCTGTATGATCTATTATAATCTCTGTCTACTCACTCACCCTACCTGTATGATCTATTATAACCTCTAAGTCTACTCACCCACAATACCTGTATGATCTATTATAGCCTCTAAGTCTACTCACTCACCTTACCTGTATGATCTATTATAACCTCTGTCTACTCCCTCACCTTACCTGTATGATCTATTATAGCCTCTAAGTCTACTCACTCACCTTACCTGTATGATCTATTATAACCTCTGTCTACTCACTCACCTTACCTGTATGATCTATTATAGCCTCTAAGTCTACTCACTCACCTTACCTGTATGATCTATTATAACCTCTGTCTACTCACTCACCTTACCTGTATGATCTATTATAGCCTCTAAGTCTACTCACTCACCTTACCTGTATGATCTATTATAACCTCTGTCTACTCACTCACCTTACCTGTATGATCTATTATAGCCTCTAAGTCTCTCACTCACCCTACCTGTATGATCTATTATAACCTCAAAGTCCTATGCTCTAGCATATTTTCTTACCTCTTTTCTGATATACAAGTATAAATATTGTCAAACTCCTACAATCTCTCATACCCTCTCTTTCTCGCACACACAACTTCTCACTCAATCGTTTTCATACATCCTCATCCACTCTTTCTCCCCTACACACTCTCACTCTTTCTCACACACTCTTTCTTTTTCTCATACACACCCACACAGGCTCACTCTCTCTCTCTCTCCCTCTCTCACTAGCCCTTTCTCTCTCTCACTCTATCACACATTCACTTCGGCACTCTATCTATCACAAACATCTCCCTCACGCTCGCAACACTCTCTTATTATTTTTAACTACATCTACCACTGCAACGCTCTATCTCTCTCTCTCTCTCTTACACACACACACTCTCTCTCATGTTCTCAAAATCTCTCACAAACTTTTTTCTCACCTTACCTCTCATTCTCTCTCGCATCCAGCCACTCAAACTCTCTCACTCACTCCCTCACACAAACTTTTTTCCCCTCTTCCTCCTGCTCATCAAAACACGCCTTAGCCTCCCCATCACCTCCTCCCAACTTAATCAACTTGGCCAGCCCTGCAGGGCATTATTCCTTTATAGCGTATTGATCAGGTGAGTCCAGGTGTTACCAGCGTCTTCCTAGGCCCAAGTATCACACTTTTATGGACTTTTCCTGCGACGTTTATACCAGCAGATAATCAGTTTCATATCTGGTGGCAAGTTGGCACGGTCGATGCAACAGAGTTGGTTAAGGTCACATTCAACACTTGTTTTTGGAACCAATCATGTTAACGATGAAAACCAGGTTCTAATCTCGTATTTGATGAAAACCGGGCTCTAAACTCGTATTTGGTGAAAACCGGGCTCTAAACTCTTCTTCTTCTTCTTCGTACCCTGTCAGACGTCAACCTTTATTTTTTCGAAAAAAGCAGCGGTCATCCTGAGGCTGTCGACACTGCTATAGAGCTTGTCTAGTGTTGCCACTGGTGATAGCCACATGTGCTTTCTCTGGTCATGTATGTCGGGCAGTTTTACAGCAAATGTTCAGCGGTCATTTTCCCGGTACCACACGTGCATTCGTCAGTGCCACCTATCTTCAGTTTATTGAATAGATGGTACCTCAGTCAATTGTGGCCTGTGCGGTGTCTGAAGACCACGACTAGCTCTCTTCTGTTCAACTGGTAATAGGAATCGTTTTTTGTGTATCCAATATGTTCTGTTTCCCATTTGGTCATGTATCTGGCTCTAATAAGCCGTTTTGACTCTTCGTATGTCATACTAGTATCTGGTTGTGGTTGTCGTGCACCTTCTTTTGCCAGTCTGTCTGCCTCCTCGTTGCATTGGATGTTGCAGTGGGATGGAACCCACTGTACCACTACTCTTTTTGGTGCGGACTGCTGGCATATTTGACAGAGTACTGCTCTTAAATCATTAAGTTCAGTATTTTTCTGGCTTTTTAGTGCTGTGGCTACGGCCAGGGCATCTGTAAACAGGACTATCTGGCTTTCACTTATTTTGCCTGTCACCATTTCTTCTACTGCAGCCCTCAGTGCTTCTGCCTCCGCTCTGAAATTGCTTGAGTATTTTCAGTTCCCACTGACAGTGTTATTTTTCTACCATTTTGTAGGTTCAGGAAAACCCCTGCCCCTCCGTTCTGTGTTGTGTTTGTTACAGAACCGTCGGTGTATGCATGGGTCCAGTCCATGCTTGGGTAGTTTTTCGTTATGTACCTTAGGGTTATGTCTCTTCTTTCTTTTTCAGTCTGGCTGTTCTTGTTTCCAATACCTGGTATATTTTCTACCACCTCGGGAAGTATATGCTGCCTCCAGGTAGGTTTACGTACAGTAGGGATGGGCTTTGGTGTTGTTAAATGTGATCATAGGGTCTTCGCTCATCTTTGCTTTGGCTATTTCTGCAAAGTTTCTGCGATTTAGTTTCCCATTTCCAAATCTATTTAGTCTCTGATGCATTAGATGGTCTGTCAGTCTTCTGAGTTTCTCTGCTTGCTGTTGGGCTCTGCAGTCTCTTCTGTCGGTCATGGAATGCAGATTTGTAATCTTTTCAAGTTCTACAATTGGCGTTGACTTCATGCCTCCTGTTATAACTCTCATGGCTTGGTGTTGGAATTTGCTAATTTTATCAAAGTTCGCCTTTGCTGCTGTTGTCCATGCCGCAATGCCATACTCGAGAACTGGTCTCACTCTTCCAGTGTACAGTTTCTTTAGTATACTTTCGTCTGCTCCCCAGCTTGTGCCAGCAAGTTTCCTCATGATTGCCATTCTTTGTCTGGCTCTCATTCGGTTTCTCTCGATCTGACTTTTCCATGTCATGCACCGATCAAATGTGACTCCCAAGTAGTTTGGGTTGTCGTTTGGCTGCAGGTATTTGCCGTTAAGACTTATTTTGGTGTTTTGGGGGTTTGTTTGAAAGCGAGAATATCGTACATGTTGTTTTTTTCTCATTTATTTTGACATGCCATGAGCTCGCCCACTCCTCCAACGAGGTTAGGTCCTGCTGCATCCGATTACTTGCTATGGTGAGATTTTTTTCATAGGTCCACATAGCCAGATCGTCTGCAAACATGGAGCTGTGGACTCTTTTTGGTATATTCTCTGAGATGTTGTTTATATACACCAGAAAAAGTGTGGGTGACAGTACTCCCCCTTGGGGTACTCCCTGCTCAAGTGTCACAGTTTTGCTCATCTGCCCTTGTACTTGAACTCTGGCTGTTTTGTTTTTGAGGTAGTGGCTGATCCATCTGTACATTTTCCCACAAACTTCACTTCTTCGTAGCTTGACTTTAAGTCCCTCTTTCCACACCTTGTCAAATGCCTTCTCTAAATCCACCCAAAATCGCTACTGTGTGTTTTTTTCTCATGGTAAGCTATTTCCTTTATTTCCTGGGCTATGAGAGTGATCTGGTCCTCAGTGGATCTGTGCTGTCTAAAGCCTGCTTGCTGTGGAATTAGTATGTGTTTTCTTCCAGATGCCACATCAGTGTGGTGTTTATCATACGCTCCATCAGTTTTCCTACACAGCTCAGCAGACTGATAGGCCTGTATACATTTGGATCTGCTCTATCTTTTTCTTTCTTTGGTACTGGTATAATTACAGCATCTTTCCATGCCTGAGGTACAATTCCCCTTTTCCAGCTTTGGTTCAGGACTGATAGTAACTTCCTCTTTGCTGCTTGGCCTAACCCCATCAGCATTTCGTTTGTTACGCCATCTTTTCCGGGCGATTTCTTTTTCTTTAGAGTTCTGATGGCCTCTTCCATTTCATTCATTGTTAGTTTTGCCATCATGTGCTCCTCTGGTGCCATATTGATGTTATCGTGGCTCTTTTGTTCTTCGTTAATTTATGTATGCCTGTTTGTAGGAACATCAATGTGGTTTGCTCTGGCATAATGTTCTATAAAGGCGTTTGTAGCTTTTTTTCCAGTGGGGCTCTAAACTCGTATTTGATGAAAACCGAGTTCTAAACTCGTATTTGATAAAAACCAGGTTCTAAACTCGTATTTGATGAAAACCAGGTTCTAATCTCGTATTTGATAAAAACCAGGTTCTAAACTCCTATTTGAAGAAAACCAGGTTCTAAACTCGTATTTGATGAAAACCAGGTTCTAAACTCGTATTTGATGAAAACCAGGTTCTGAACTCGTAATTGACGAAAACTAGGTTCTAAACTCGTATTTGATGAAAACCAGGTTCTTCTTCTTCTTCTGCGTACGCAGTCAGACAGTAACCATTATTTTTTCGAAAAAAGCGGCGGTCATCCTGAGGCTGTCGCCACTGCCATAGAGCTTGTCTTGCAGTTCCACTGGTGATGGCCACATCTGCTCTCTCTGATCCTCGTATGTCGGGCAGTTCTGCAGCAGATCTTCAGCGGTCATTTTACCGGTACCGCACGGGCATTCGTCGGTACCACCTATCTTCAATTTGTTGAATAGGTGGTACCTCAGTCTATTGTGGCCAGTGCGAAGTCTGAAGACAACGACCTGCTCTCTTCGGTTCAACTGGTAATAGGCATCGTTTTTGGTGTAACCAGTATGTTCGGTTTCCCATTTGGTCATGTATCTGGCTTTGATATACCGTTTTGACTCTTCGTACGTCATACTAGTATCTGTTTGTGGTAGTCTTGCACCTTCTTTTGCCAGTCTGTCTGCCTCCTCGTTGCCTTGGATGTTGCAGTGTGATGGGACCCACTGTACCACTACCCTTTTTGTTGCGGACTGCTGGCACAGTTTGCAGAGTGCTGCTCTTAAGTCATTAAGCTCAGTGTTTTTCTGGCTTTTTAGCGCTGTGACTACGGCGAGAGCATCTGTAAGCAGGACTATATGGCTTTCATTTTTTTTGTGTGTCACCATTTCTTCCACTGCCGCCCTCAGTGCCTCTGCCTCCGCTCTGAAATTGCTTGTGTACTTACCAGTAGCGAATGACAGTGTTATTTGTCTGCCATTTGGTAGGTTCAGGAATGCTCCTGCCCCTCCGTTCTGTGTAGTGTTTGTTACAGAACCGTCGGTGTATGCATGGGTCCAGTCCATGCTTAAGTAGCTTTTCGATATAAAGCTTAGGGTAGTATCTCTACTTTCTTTTTCAGTCTGGCAGTTTTTGTTTGCAATACCTGGTATATTTTCTACCACCTTTGGAAATATATCCTGCCTCCAGATAGGTTTTCGTACAGTAGTGATGGGTTTTGGTGTTGTTAGTGCGTTTATGGGATCTTCGTGCACCTTTGCTTTGGCTATTTCTGCAAAGTTTCTCCGCTTTAGTTTACCATTTCCCAAATTTTTTAGTCTCTGGTGCATTGGATGGTCAGTCAGTCTTCGGAGTTTCTCTGACTGCAGCTGGGCTCTGCAGTCTCTTCTATCGGTCATGGATTGCAGTTTTGTAATCTTTTCAAGTTCTACAATTGGCGTTGACTTCATGCCTCCTGTTATAACTCTCATGGCTTGGTTTTGAAGTTTGCTAACTTTATCGAAGTTCGCCTTTGCTGCTGTTGTCCATGCCGCAATGCCATACTCGAGAACTGGTCTCACTCTTCCAGTGTACAGTTTCTTTAGTATGCCTTCGTCTGCTCCCCAGCTTGTGCCAGCAAGTTTCCTCATGATTGCCATTCTTTCTCTGGCTCTCATTCGGTTTCTCTCGATCTGACTTTTATATGTCATGCGCCGATCAAATGTGACTCCCAGATAGGTTGGGTTGTCGTTTGGCTGCAGGAATTAATCAGTTTCTAATCTCGTATTTGACGAAGACCAGGTTCTAATCTCGTAATTGATGAAAACCAGTTTCTAAACTCGTATCTGGAGCCCGTGATGAAAACGTGGAATAAGTCAGTTTCTATAGCCATTATTTGGAAACAAGTTGGTTAAAACTCGCTTTTGGAGAAAATCATGAGAAATAATGGCAAGCTACCGTACTGCACACCTGCCAAGAAACTGATAACAGCTAAATAGGTTGACAGTTGTTAGAAGCGAAATTCTGCGAGGGACATGCTACTTTTGATGACCAGTTTCAGAACTCGAGTTTGAAACCAAAGATGCACGTTTGTTAAAACTATTTTTCAAACTATTTTTTTCTTTCAGCAATAAAAGCGAAGGTGTAGATTCCAAACACGTTTTGCCACATACAGTCAGTTGCAACCAGTTTATAAACTCGTTTTCTGGAACCCTTTACGGAAAGTCGGTTTCAACCAGTTTATAAACTCTTTTTGTGTGGCAAAAGTGTCATAAAGTCGGGGGTGGTCAGTTACTAATCTTGTTTTATGATAACTACAAAACATCAAACGGCGACGGTCCAGGCCCAAACACTTGTAAGTGGGCTGTTCTGAACAACGGGAATGGTTACAAAAATTGTAGATGTTCCAACATGTCACAAGATTATGCGGGCCCTGGTTACGCTTACTGCAAGACATTCTCAGTGGACTGGTTCAGGTGTGATCAAACAGGTCAGTTCAGGTGTGATCAAACAGGTCAGATCAGGTGTGATCAAACATTTCTTGTGTGATCTGCCATTTAGTTCTTGTGTGATCAACAAGTTAGTTCTTGTGTGATACGCCAGTTACTTCTTGTGTGATCAACAAGTTAGTTCTTGTGTGATCAACAAGTTAGTTCTTGTGTGATCCACCAGTTTGTTCTTGTGTGATCAAAAAGTTAGTTCTTGTGTGATCAACAAGTTAGTTCTTGTGTGATCCACCAGTTTGTTCTTGTGTGATCAACAAGTTAGTTCTTGTGTGATAAGCCAGTTAGTTCTTGTGTGATAAGCCAGTTAGTTCTTGTGTGATCAACAAGTTTGTTCTTGTGTGATCAACAAGTTTGTTCTTGTGTGATCCACCAGTTTGTTCTTGTGTGATCAACAAGTTTGTTCTTGTGTGATCAACAAGTTTGTTCTTGTGTGATCAACAAGTTAGTTCTTGTGTGATCAACAAGTTAGTTCTTGTGTGATCCGCCAGTTAGTTCTTGTGTGATCAACAAGTTTGTTCTTGTGTGATCCACCAGTTTGTTCTTGTGTGATCAACAAGTTTGTTCTTGTGTGATCAACAAGTTTGTTCTTGTGTGATCAACAAGTTAGTTCTTGTGTGATCCGCCAGTTAGTTCTTGTGTGATCAACAAGTTAGTTCTTGTGTGATCTGCCAGTTACTTCTTGTGTCATCAACAAGTTAGTTCTTGTGTGATCAACAAATTAGTTCATGTGTGATCAACAAGTTAGTTCTTGTGTGATCAACAAGTTAGTTCTTGTGTGATCCGCCAGTTAGTTCTTGTGTGATCAGCCAGTTCTTGTCTGGTCAACCAGGTAGTTCTTGTGTGAGCAGCTAGTTAGTTCTTGCGTGATTAATCACCAAGTTCTGGTGCGACCTATTCACAAGCTCGTGTGTGATCAATCACCCAAATCTTGAGTAATCAATCCCCTAGTTTGTTTGTGATCAATAACCAAGTTCACTAGCTATCAATGACGCAGCTCTTGCCGTCTGCTATCAATGACGCAGCTCTTGCCGTCTGCTATCAATGACGCAGCTCTTGCCGTCTGCTATCAATGACGCAGCTCTTGCCGTCTGCTATCAATGACGCAGCTCTTGCCGTCTGCTATCAATGACGCAGCTCTTGCCGTCTGCTATCAATGACGCAGCTCTTGCCGTCTGCTATCAATGACGCAGCTCTTGCCGTCTGCTATCAATGACGCAGCTCTTGCCGTCTGCTATCAATGACGCAGCTCTTGCCGTCTGCTATCAATGACGCAGCTCTTGCCGTCTGCTATCAATGACGCAGCTCTTGCCGTCTGCTATCAATGACGCAGCTCATGCCATCAGCTATCAATGACGCAGCTCATGCATAATCAATTGCTGTATTGTGTTATAATTCACTTAATTTTGTTATGATTAATCTGCTAATATTTGAAAATTCACCTAGTTCTTATGTGATTAATAACCAACATACTGTATTATCAATCATCTAGTTTTGTATGATGGATTACTTAGTACTTGTGTCATCAATCACCTTGATCTTGATTGAACAATCACTAGTCCCTTCGTGAAAATGTTTGATTGATCACCTATTTTGTGTGAGATAAAGTACCTAGTAGAAGTGTTTTTAATCACTTTATCCGATTGTTATCAGTCCTCTATTTTAATTCTTGTGTTATCAGTCATCTAATCTAATTCTTGTGTTATCAGTCATCTATTCTAATTCTTGTGTTATCAGTCATCTATTCTAATTCTTGTGTTATCAGTCATCTAATCTAATTATTGTGTTATAAGTCATCTAATCTAATTCTTGTGTTATAAGTCATCTAATCTAATTCTTGTGTTATCATACATCTAATCCTTGTGTTATCAATCATCTAATCTTTGTGTTATCAATCATCTAATCTTTGTGTTATCAATCATCTAATTCTTGTTATCAACCCCTAATGATTGTGTTATCGATCACATAATCCTTGTGTAAGATCAATCACGGGACACTACAAATGATATCAATCAGCCAGGTGCATCCAATATGTCTCAGTGCAGTACTTCCAATACTAGTTATGTGTGACATGTACGTATGGATTCTGACAAACATATCAGTACAAACCAACAGTTAAAGGAGGGTTTGTGGGAGGGGGTAGTGGAAACGTGTGGGGGATGGGGGGGGGGGGGTCAGAACCTAAGAAGAAATAAAATGTAGAGAAGTAAGAAAGGGAGTAACAATATCAGCCCCCCCGATAAATGCTACAGAAGACACACAGAGTGTGGTATAACACCGGCATAATTCTCTTTTCGATGCAACTCGGAGAGACAGAATGGGCAATGGAGATGTGATAAGAATAGTTGAAGCAAGAATCTGACCTGAATATACTGATGAGGAGAAGAGTCAAGTGGTTCGGCCACCTAATGAAAATGCAGCTTCACCAACTACGCATGTGCGCCTATAACGCACGCAGTTCGGGTTTTCGCAAACGTGGCAGACCGAGAACTAGATGGATAGGAAATGTTGCGGATATTCTACATCGTTATGGAATGACGACTACTTCAGCGACGCGTCTGGCCCTGGACAGAAAACTACGGCTCCCCACGACACCTCAGGGGATAAGTGGATAAGACAAGACTTCTCGTAGTCGATCCATTCATCTGAGAGGTTCTTGTTTGCGAATGCCTACATCAAGTAGATAACTCACTGGAGCAGTACAACCGGAATAATGGTATCCAACAGGATGATGATGATAATGATTTAACACAATTAACGATATTTGTTGTTATAGGGACAAAATAAAGTTGTGCTTATTTGTAGCAAAACTTGTGTTTTACAATGTGCAGTCTACAGGAAGATTTACTTACAACACAGAAACATGAACACAATAAGACGCTTTGGATTCAAAACCAATTCTAGACGTGAAATATGGTTCTATATATATATGATTCTACTTTCAAATGTAGGAATGAGATTAGTGTGGAAGTGAGATTAGTGTGGAGATGAGATTAGTGTGGAAGTGAGAATACTGTGGGGTAAGATTAGTGTCGGAATGAGATTAGTGTGGGGTGAGATTAGTGTGGAGGAGATGAGATTAGTGTGGAGTGAGAATAGTGTGGACAATTTGTAGAGATGAGATCAGTGTGGACAATTTGTAGAGGTGAGATTAGTGTGGACAAATTGTAGAGATGAGATCAGTGTGGACAATTTGTAGAGGTGAGATCAGTGTGTACAATTTGTAGAGATGAGATCAGTGTGGACAATTTGCTGGGGTAACAAGCTCCATGTACAGCTCATGTAACATTAAAATTGTAGAGGTGAGATCAGTGTGTACAATTTGCTGGGGTAACAAGCTCCATGTACAGCTCATGTAACATTAAAATTGTAGAGGTGAGATCAGTGTGGACAATTTGCTGGGGTAACAAGCTCCGTGTACAGCTCATGTAACATTAAAATTGTAGAGATGAGATCAGTGTGGACAATTTGCTGGGGTAACAAGCTCCATGTACAGCTCATGTAACATTAAAATTGTAGAAACAAGTAAAAAGAAAAGGGTTATTTTAATGAATAATCAAAGTGATGACATATTGACAGAACTACATCATGACATCAAAGAAGAAATATGACATGCTCTAGGAAGATCACCAATAATAATCCTGATCTGAAACGCTAGAAGGTATGGCTATAGAATGCAGGTTAATGCTCCCTTACAGTACGCACAGCCACTGAATAGAAGAGAAAGTGTCAAAGATAATATCACATTCTGGCTTAGCTTGTTGTTTGCAACAGTAGTCAGCTTTTCTTTTTCTTTGCTGTGTCATCTTCCATAACAGTAAGTAAGGTACCCATTTACATACAGGTAGTCTGGAACGTGTTGCTATAATTTTAATCTTACTTACTTGCCCACTCACTTGTGCAGTTTACCGTCATGGGGAGACTGTCTTGCGGGAAGTCTGTTGTGACAGCCTGTGTTGTCATAGGATTTCTGTTCCTTCATCTATCCATCTGCAACTCGGTCTTCCTCATGCCGTGTAATCAGATCTTCTTGAGTTGAAAGCATGCAGTGCCAGTTACCAGTTTATGCTTCCATGAGATGAGACAGCTATTTTTATTTCCATCTTGAAAAATGTCAGCACAAGCGGTAGTTTTCATCATATTTCTAATGTCATCATTTTGGGAGCCATGTATCGCAGTGGTTAGCGAGCTGGCTTTGCATCTGAGTGGTCCCGGGTTCATTCCCCAATTGAAGCGGAAATGTTTTTCTGACCACAACAGCTCCTGGGTCAACCCAGCCTTAAATGGGTACCGGTTCAGTCCATGAAGTAAAAGCGGGGAGGAAGAGGAGATGGCTACAGCCCTCATATAGCCGAGCCTTTGAAATGTGAGATCGCTAACACCTAACACCCCTACGACAGTAATGCTGTGGGTTACTTTACTTGACTTTACTTAAACTTCTGATGAAGTTTGGAACATAATATTTCTGATATCATCCTTTCTAATGTTATCGTTTCTAATGTTATAATTGCTAATATTATCCTTTCTAATACCATCATTCCTAATGTCATCATTTCTAATGCCATCATTTCTAATATAATTTCTAATGTATTCCTTTCTAATGTCATCATGTTTCACTTCATCTCTTCTGGTGACACCAACTTTTCTTCTACATTTCAATACATTCATTCGTTCTTGTCCTTTCCTGGGCCTCTGATAACTCCTAAGTATAGATATGATATACTGGTTATCAGTTCTTATTTGGTCACCAGCTGATGTACCGATGTTAAGCAGTGATACCAGTTGATAAGTCAAAGTGACATGAGACTTCTTCTGGCACATTGTCTACTTTCAGTTTGTTTATCTATAGTGATAATAGTGTCAAACCTTCCATCACCGGAAAAAAACAATTTCCAGATACTTGAATTCTCGGACCTGGTTAAGTTTGAAATTGTTTACACTTAATTCGTGGAGCTGGTGGACCTACTTAATCAACAAACACGAATAAGAGAGTTACAATGCATGACAACACACAGCGATCTTACCTTCTCAGCTTCTGCCAACCTGCTCTCTCCGGTGACACACCTCAGTTTACAACCTGTTGACTGTGACAGCTGGGCACAAAGTTCCTGAACAGCAGACTCGAGTAGTCAGACGAAGGAAGGCTCCCTCTGCTAGAACAGGAACCGTTTGAAGGAGTTGCGCTCCCCCGCCACGTGAAGCTGTCCCCACATATTCCTGGGATTCTGATTCTGTGCTGTCGCCAGGCTGTTGACGTTGTTGACAAATGGCGAGGCCCTGCCTGGGATGTGCTAGTGCTTGGAATAATAATGCGTTCTAAAGATAGAAGACATTCTACGCGTTTAGAATAAAAGAGGAAACAAACTTTTCTCAGCCTTATAATGTAATTGTGTGTGTATACTTGCATTGTCTGTGTATCATGTATTTGTAAACTATACGCAGAACATACAAAATTATCTAAGACTACTAACCGACAGCACAATGCACTTGGGCTACGATATTTTACAATTTTAAATATACCTGTAAATACAATAACAGTCTTAATTATATTGGCCCTTCCAACGTCTTAGTGGCCGAACGGTTAGAGAGCTTATCTCTTGTAGTGAAATAACTTAACTTAACGTCTTTAAACTGGTGTAGATGACTCCGCACAGTCTGTATACAACCAGTTCCCTTTGCATTCATTTGATATACAAATAATTGCTCACCCAATCTATTCTTGAGGGCATTCATTTACCCTGCCTCCACTATTCTCTGTGGCAATGCATTCCAAGCATTCCCCATTCTCTGACTAAAAACATATTTCAAATGACTAGGTTCAGTCCACGCTCCAACCAACCAAGCTGTAAAGTGGTCCTTGAATCACGAATTGATGTGCAAGGATACACGTTACCTCAGAAACATTCTTGAAATAGTTAGTGCAAGGAAGTATCTAACACAACAACACTGACGGCAACGTCCAACTACTGAGTTTTCATGTTTGTATGGGGACTAGCTAGCAAGAGCAATAACACCGAATTGTGTCGTCTTCACCAAGGTATGTTGATCCACTTGTCATGTGTTGATCCACGTGTCATGTGTTGATTCATGTGTCATTTGTTGATTCATGTGTCATGTGTTGATCCATGTGTCATGTGTTGATTCATGTGTCATGTGTTGATCCACGTGTCATGTGTTGATTCATGTGTCATGTGTTGATTCATGTGTCATGTGTTGATCCATGTGTCATGTGTTGATTCATGTGTCATGTGTTGATCCACGTGTCATGTGTTGATTCATGTGTCATGTGTTGATCCATGTGTCATGTGTTGATCCACGTGTCATGTATTGATCCATGTGTCATGTGTTGTTCCCTGTGTATGTGTTGATCCACGTGTCATGTGTTGATCCATGTGTCATGTGTTGATCCACGTGTCATGTGTTGATCCACGTGTCATGTGTTGATCCATGTGTCATGTGTTGATCCACGTGTCATGTATTGATCCATGTGTCATGTGTTGTTCCCTGTGTATGTGTTGATCCACGTGTCATGTGTTGATCCATGTGTCATTTGTTGATCCATGTGTCATGTGTTGATCCATGTGTCATGTGTTGATCCATGTGTCATGTGTTGATCCATGTGTCATGTGTTATTGTGCCATCCGCTACATCTTTCATCATATTGTTAGTTGCGACTTGCTAGCTCTCTTTATGCGAATCATTAAATTATGTGAATCTCGGAGAGTAAAGAACAGGACAACTGCCACTTTCCGCGCATATTCTAGATAGTACTAAACCATGGCCTTCTTGAATATTTAGAGATGGCCGTGTACTAAACAATGTTGTGCATGTAGTACTCGGCGTCAAAATGTACGACAAACTACTGCACAAACTTCCGGTGTAAGAATACAAAGTGCTTTGGGGCAGGTTTCAGTATGTGTTCTGTTCTGGTCACTTATGGACGGCACTGCACTCCGGGCAGATTCATAGGAGGTTCAGTCATCGTCCGCTAATGACGAAGAGTAGAGGATGCCATGAGTATATGTTACTGCGGCCTGCCCCTCCTGACAAAGTACATTTACTTCCGGACTGCCACGAGCAGACAGATTTGAGGAGAAGGATGCAGACCGACTGCCCTCGAGGAGGCACTGTACGTCGGCATTGAAACCCAAGAAAAGACAGCACACTTTATTGGAGAAGCTCGAGTCCATGTCTAAATGAGCAATGTTCGAGAAGAGAACAAGTTGTCATCTACCATGATAATCCTTTGCTCTGTAGGGAGCGGAATAGAGGTAAAGGAAAATACATTTTCATCCCTGGACTTTAGTAAGTTTATATTTGTTTTTTTCCAATGATCCTACTACATTAATTGAATATATGTTCTGTTCTAATGACATTAGTAGGTTTATTTAATGTCTGTGCTGATCTGTTCAAATGATCGAAGTAGTTCTGTTTAGTGTTCTGTTCTATTCTGTTCTGTTCCTAAGAATCGAATTTACTGTGCACCCAGCCTATCCATAGATGATCAGTCTATATTAGCAAACGGTGTAGTGTGTGATTACTGATAGTTCCTGTAGTTCGTTGGCTGTACACACTTCTGCTCTGTGTTCCCATGCATTTCATTCCGCTTGAACTTCTGTTGATTCCAAAGTTCTGCAGTCTGTGAAGTGCTGATGCATCTAACTCAGTGTTATCATCATCATCATGTGGCATGTCCCTGGCGGAACGTCGATCTTATCACAGCCACTCGATATGAATCTCAATCAGACGTCAGTCTACTCGCCTGCCCCATGCCCATGTCTATGGTGTCCTTAAAGTCTTGTGTCCATCTACGCATTGGTCAACCTCTGCCTGGTCTTCCTGGGACAATACCCTCCAGAAGTGCCTTTCCCAGTCCGTCATGGCATTTGATGTTGCCGACGACCCTCAGTTACCGAGACATAACCTGGTTTATAAGCCAGTCCTCTTTGACACTCAGATCTTGCAGGATGGCTTTATTTGTTATTTTCTTTACCCAAGGTATGTTGAGGATTCTTCTAGAACATTCTATCTCGAAAGCCCCAATCTTCTTTCTTGTGTGATTGTCCATGGCTCACATCCAATCATTTCCACCGGGAAGACGCAAGTTCTGAGGATCGTTAATTGTAATTCTTTGTTGGTCCACACATTTTGCATACTATTCATGTTCTGTCATGTTAGTAAACTCAGGCACACTGTGTTGCCAAGTGGGTCTTGTTATTTATGGATGTCATTGTATATATCTTTCTCTTTATCCTCTCACCCCCCCCCCCCATTTCACCTGTATGCATAACCATCATCACCACCAAACGACATGCCTCACAGCGCAAACATTTAATCTCTGCCACAACTATGTCGGTCAAACAATTTACTGTGTTCTGTGTTTTTCCATCCAATGTGTCATTTGCAGAGTGGTCCGCCGGGGTCTTTGTGTAGGACAAGGACAAGAATAGCACCACTGCCACACAGAGAGCATGTCGTAGGAGGCGACTAGTTGTGTCATATTGCATAACACATACCATGGTTAAGTGGTTTAATTAGAACAGCATAGATGGCGTCTAACAGGCTGCGGATATATTTTGCTCTAGTGTTTTGGTCAATTAAAATTCTCTCGCACATCGGTTAATCACCCACCTCGGCACTTGTTCTAACGTAGAGAAGTAAAAAGCTGCTCGAACCTATCCTGCTATGCAGGAAATCCTCCTCCCAACTAAATCCAGCTCACGCCAGAACTGGGACCTCCACAAGGGTATCTGCCCATATAGAAGTGCAGGTCCACTAAAACTAATATGTGTCATAAAAAACACATGTCTGTTTTCTCAGTCTTACCTGAATCATAATGTAAGAAACATCAACTGCACCAGGGGAAAAACCCCAGGAAAGAACCAACAGGATTCAGAGGAAACAAAGGATACAAGAACGATATTGTCTCCCACAGAAACACAATGGAACAATGCTTACAATGGCTTAGACAACTTGACAAGATATCATTGAATTTTGCCAACGGATTCCACGTCATAAACCGGGACAGTCTATGGATAATAACAATAAGAGCTGATGGTATACCTAGACTCGTAGTTGTAGCAATTAAAAGTGTCTATGCACTTGCCAAGAAACTTAAAACAGCCAAATAGCTGGGTGTTATAAGAAGCGACGCTCTGCAAAGGACATGCTACTGACTTTTTAAAATGTAGATTGTACATGTATTGTAGGGCATATCGACCATATTGTACATGTATTGTAGGGCATATCGACCATATTGTACATGTATTGTAGGGTATATCGACCATATTGTACATGTATTGTAGGGCATATCGACCATATTGTACATGTACTGTAGGGTATATCGACCATATTGTACATGTATTGTAGGGTATATCGACCATATTGTACATGTATTGTAGGGCATATCGACCATATTGTACATGTATTGTAGGGCATATCGACCATATTGTACATGTATTGTAGGGTATATCGACCATATTGTACATGTATTGTAGGGCATATCGACCATATTGTACATGTATTGTAGGGCATATCGACCATATTGTACATGTATTGTAGGGCATATCGACCATATTGTACATGTAGTGTTGGGCTGTGAGGACTGTAAGAAAGTTCGTATAGATTGCAGTCTTGTTCGCTGCACCTGGTATCCAAACATAGGGTGCACTGGGTCGTTTGCCTGTTTCTCTCTTTAAATTCCTGATGTGACACCTCTTCGTGCTGCAGGCTGTGCTATGTCACAATTCCTGATGTGACACCTCTTCGTGCTGCAGGCTGTGCTATGTCACAATTCCTGATGTGACACGTCCTCGTGCTCCAGGCTGTGCTATGTCACAATTCCTGATGTGACACCTCTTCGTTCTGCAGGCTGTGCTATGTCACAATTCCTGATGTGACACCTCCTCGTGCTCCAGGCTGTGCTATGTCACAATTCCTGATGTGACACCTCTTCGTTCTGCAGGCTGTGCTATGTCACAATTCCTGATGTGACACCTCCTCGTGCTGCAGGCTGTGCTATGTCACAATTCCTGATGTGACACCTCTTCGTGCTGCAGGCTGTTCTATGCCGATTACGGGCTATATTTGTTCAGCTGATGTAGGTTGTAGGCTTCACATATATATTCGCCACTCATTTATTGCTGTATCAATCAGTTTGACATATGCATAGTTTTGTCCAGACTATCGTGGCGTACTCAGCTACAGAGAAACACAGGTCGAGTGCTGATATTCGGAGGACATCTTGCTGTGCCCCCTATGATGTACCAGTCAATTTTAGATGATTTTATTATCTGGCATGCAACTTCCGCTTTGTTTGATGGCAGTGTATCGAGTAAGACAATGCGCGATTCAACTGTACGAGCAGGTGTGTGTGTGTGTGAACTGTACTGTGTCCCGACTCCCCTTCCTTGTTGTTCGATAGTTAATTTTTTTGTTTTTTTTGTTTGCGTTCGCCTTATTGTCTCTAATCCCCAAGGCGGTGTGCGATGCACTGTGGTTTTTAGTTTGCGCCTGTCGGCCCAGTGCATCCGACTTCAGCATGCATTTTATGTAAGGGTCTGTTTCCTCCTGCATGTTCTAAGGGTTTGCTTCCCCGGGGTAACGGCCGGTGCAGTGATGGGGATCGAACCCAGCACCTTCGGCTTGTGAGCCGTACCACTTAACCACTAGGCCACGCCGTCCCCTGATAGTTAATTTAATTTGGATCACTGTTCCTGGGATGGATAGCACATATTTAGGCTATGCTGGAGTTTAGTTTGATGTTATTGTTGTGGCAGTATACGGCAAGGGAATTTGTCAGTTTGTGTTCAACTTCTTCTAAATAATTTCCATTTGCAGCGACTGATATACCGTCGGCATATATGCGTTTTGCCACCTTTATAAGTGGGCCGTTGATATGTGTTTCACGGCATTGTTGCTAGGACGCTTCCTTGTACTTGGAGGTTTGTGTGTGTGTGTTTTCCCATCGACTTTTTTGTTACCTTCCAAAGTGACATAGGACCCAGTATTCTGCAATAAGGAACAAAGAACTAGCAAAGAGAGACACATTGACATACTCAGGAGGATAAAAAGTGGTTCATACAGAGCTACAATGATTCGACAAATAACTTAACAGTGGTTTGTGAACAACTACCATTGTATCGCAGTATGAAACAGAAAAGATCTGAACTGTGACTTCCATAGAAGTGCTGTGTGCTAACATATCTAAATGTTCAACAGACATCAAGGTGTTCCAGGTAAACGATAGCGCGCTGAGCAGACAAGTCATGCGCTGAGCAGACAAGTCATGCGCGTCATTGTTCTTCCTTGAACAGAACAGAAGCAGAGAAGAGAAGTCAAGGGAACCAGCTTATAAACATGGCCTGGGTCTGAGCCTGGGTTAGTTACTCGAAGTGATGAGTTGTCAGGGTTCGTCAATACAACGTGTTGTAGTTGAGAATGTGTGTGTTAGAGGTTTTAGAATAGATTGACTAAGGCACCGTAATAACACATACACAGGGCCAGACATACACGCTCACATACACACCTTCACGTACAAACTATTAGATATACACGCTCACATAATAACAATAATAATAATATTTGCCCATCTTAAGCGAAGATGGAGACATCATGAGACTTGTGCTGCCAGATGTGTTCTCTTACCATCGGAAAGACCTATCTGTGCGCGGCAGACGCTGTCACAACTGGGGCCCGCGCATGTAAGGAGCCGACTGTTGGGTCGTCCTGGCTTCTGCTCCTCCGAGCTGCACGCTTTCTCTGAGCCTCCGCGATCAATTTTCGTTCTACGACCTGAGCACCTTTGGTGACGCTTTCGCACCAGATGTAACGGTTTTGTACCAGCAACTCCCAGATAAGACATAACTGTTGAAGCTGTTCAGAAACACTTTCATGAAGCCTCTGTAACGTTTCTTTCACGTCCCACCTCTTCCCCGATGACCGTTTGTCTGGTCTGAGCTCTCCTTCTACGTCCCACCTCTCCCCCGATGATCGTCTGTCTGGTCTGAGCTCTCCTTCTACGTCCCACCTCTCCCCCGATGATCGTCTGTCTGGTCTGAGCTCTCCTTCTACTTCCCACCTCTCCCTCGATGACCGTCTGTCTGGTCTGAGCTCTCCTTCTACGTCCCACCTCTCCCCCGATGACCGTCTGTCTGGTCTGAGCTCTCCTTCTACGTCCCACCTCTCCCCCGATGATCGTCTGGCTGGTCTGAGCTCACTCTACACATTCCCTGTCCGTCTTTTCTAAAACATTTCCAGAAACGTTTGGATGATGATCAATGCTATCTTGCTTATAATTTCAGAGTTCGATACTTTGTCTAGCCACCTGATCCTAAGCAACACATCCACCCACACTAACACACTCCCCCTCACACACAGATACACACTCACAAACACAACACGCCTTCTTCTACGTTACATCCCAGTAAACCAATCATATTCTCTTTCATTCATGAACTCATCCATCATATAGTTCTATTGTTTCTAGAACTTTCTTTCAACCTTGGATAACAGTTTGTGTTTGTTGTCTGTTACAAGTATTTATGTTTGTTTAGGTGAAGGTACGCTACTGTCGATCATATAAAGAAGGAAGCTGGTGTTATCCATTAATGGTTTAGCATTTATGTCAAAGGTAAGCCCTCATATAACCTTAGGCATATTCCTTTACGTACTTATTAGGACGTGTACAAGTTACTCAACAGTCAACAGGCTTTAGTACACACACACGCAACACGCACGTACATATAAACACACAAGCACACATAAGCATACGCACACACATGCACACAGCACAGGAGAAAGAAACAGGTGCCAAAAATTGGATGCAGAATTATTTCAGACATAAATATTCGTTTCCCTAACAGAGCCCCAAGCTCGTTGGAGCGTTGAAATCCATCAGAGGAGGAAAAACGTGCCAGCGCTTTATCACAGGACCCGCATTCAACAAGTTACTGGGACCTGGGACAAACAGGGAGGGGTCTTTACAGGAGAGAGCTAGGCAAAATGCTGGCATCACCTGCCATTTAAGCTGCCTTAGTGGATAACCTAGGCTCCCGCCTTCTCTGCGACGTTTGTCACAGATAAGTGGAACTTACCAGACCTTGGCGGTCCCTCTTCAAGAGACAGGGAAGATAAAAGGACGCACTTAGTACCAGTGGCCTGGTTGTCTGTCCCCTTTAATTTAAGACAAGCCAAACTGGGAATGTTGAAAATTTAAAGTGAATTGAAATACGAGTGAATCTAATGAAGTACAGCATAAGTCAAACGTACTTTACTTAATTAATAAAAACGGATTCAAGCTGCAGAAACTGCAATGTGGGATAGCCTGGTACTGTTAGGGGCTTCTTGGAACATATACTTAGTGGAATTTTTGTCTGAGTTGGCAGGGATAATTTTTCTCTGCATCTTCGCTTTGCAGTTTCTAGTTGTGAGTAAAGTGCCAATTTGCCGTTGGATAGATTGGTAAACGATGACCAGGGATTGACCCTAATTCGAGTGCCCGTTGTGTCCACTGTCTACAGAGTAGGGAGGCTTGTGTGTGGGTTAGCAGCATCGTCATGTTAGGCAGGGCTACAGAAGCATGAACAGTATTTGGTACAGGCGTACTGTGAGGAGGGCAGCTGTATAAGTGACCCCACCCCCCTTCTTGTAAGCAAGATAATAAAATGATGATGGAGATGATTCGGTGATGAAGATGTTTCGGTGGTGGAGATGGTTTGGTGATGGAGATGGATCAATGAAAATGGCTGGATGGTGGAGATGGTTCAATGTGATAGTTTGGTGATGGAGATAGTTTGGTGATGCAGATGGTTTGGTGATGGAGATGGTTTGGTGATGGAGATGGCTCAGTGATGGAGATGGTTTGGTGATAGAAATGGTTCGATGAAAGAGAAGGTTCGGTGATGGAGATGGCTCAGTGATGGAGATAGTTCGGTGATGGAGATGGCTCAGTGATGGAGATGGTTAGGTGATGGAGATGGTTTGGTGATAGAAATGGTTAGGTGAAAGAGAAGGTTCGGTGATGGAGATGGCTCAGTGATGGAGATAGTTCGGTGATGGAGATGGCTCAGTGATGGAGATAGTTCGGTGATGGAGATGGCTCAGTGATGGAGATGGTTAGGTGATGGAGATGGTTAGGTGAAAGAGAAGGTTCAGTGATGGAGATGGTTAGGTGAGGGTGATAGGCACTAGGGTGTTTCCAGGGCCCGAAATAGGAGTAAAAAACAGAATGCTGTAAACCTGCACAAAATAAAGTAAAATAATACTAAGAGCGACTAGGGCACGGGGCAGGCAATCTTGTTCTGTAGAAATTGTGGGCCTCAGAAACTTCAGTTCTCCCTATACTTCTCTATCCTCTCTGCTAGCTTATCCCATACCTTCTCTATCCTCTCTGCTATCTCTCTCCACACCTTCTCTATCCTCTCTGCTAGCTCGCCTCATACCTTCTCTATCCTCTCTATGCTAGCTCACCTCATACCTTCTCTATCCTCTGTGCTAGCTCACCCTATACCTTCTCTATCCTCTCTGCTAGCTTATCCCATACCTTCTCTATCCTCTCTGCTATCTCTCTCCACACCTTCTCTATCCTCTCTATGCTAGCTCACCTCATACCTTCTCTATCCTCTGTGCTAGCTCACCCTATACCTTCTCTATCCTCTCTGCTATCTCTCTCCATACCTGCTCTATCCTCTCTGCTAGCTCGCCTCATACCTCCCTTATCCTCTCCGCTCGCTCACACAATACCTTCTCTATCCTCTGTGCTAGCTCACCCTATACCTTCTCTATCCTCTCTGCTAGCTCACACAATACCTTCTCTATCCTCTCTGCTATCTCTCTCCATACCTTCTCTATCCTCTCCGCTCGCTCACACAATACCTTCTCTATCCTCTGTGCTAACTCACCCCATACCTTCTCTATCCTCTGTGCTAACTCACCCCATACCTTCTCTATCATCTGTGCTAGCTCACCCCATACCTTCTGGTAGCTGATCGTTGCTGTCAGGTTTCTTCCGTTGTGCCTTCTCTTACAAAACGGCCCCAATCCTATAGTCAGGTCTTGCAAAAAGAGCTCGTCTGCTCGCCTGTGACGTGTAACAATTTGTGTTTGACGAGTATGTAGAAATAAAAGGGAATGAGTACCTACTCTAAATGTATTGCCATAAACTTCACGACTGTAGTCCGACCATGCTAACTGGTGACATGTTTCACTGTCTGGTGGGCTACCATAACAATTCTCAAGCACTGTACCTAGTAGACCCGGTTCAGATCTGGAATATTTGGTGACCACAAATTTGGGTTCAATGTATTCAAGTGTCTGCTGGGTGAGCAGAGGAGCTGTATCTTTACAGCAAAGAGCTGGAAGCTGTGACATGTCCTGTCCTTGATGCCAGCAAGAAGCCCTCCATTAGCAGTTCGTTGCTACAGACGTCGCCATCTGTTGTGATACCAGGTTGAACTGAATGAATTCCAGTGTGGTCCAGTGATGTTATACCAACAGGAAGCTTAACTGATTTAACATTCCAGTGTGGTCCAATGATGAGACACCAACAGGGACCTTTACTGATTTGACATTCCAGTGTGGACTAGTGATGTTATACCAACAGGAAGCTTAACTGATTTGACATTCCAGTGTGATCCAGTGTGGTCCAGTGATGTTATACCAACAGGAAGCTTAACTGATTTGACATTCCAGTGTGGTCCAGTGATGTTATACCAACAGGAAGCTTAACTGATTTGACATTCCAGTGTGGTCCAGTGATGTTATACCAACAAGAAGCTTAACTGATTTGACATTCCAGTTAAGTCCAGTGTGGTCCAGTGTGGTCCAGTGATGTTATACCAACAGGAAGCTTAACTGATTTGACATTCCAGTGTGGTCCAGTGATGTTATACCAACAGGAAGCTTAACTGATTTGACATTCCAGTTAAGTCCAGTGTGGTCCAGTGATGTTATACCAACAGGAAGCTCAACTGATTTGACATTCCAGTGTGGTCCAGTGATGTTATACCAACAGGAAGCTTAACTGATTTGACATTCCAGTTAAGTCCAGTGTGGTCCAGTGTGGTCCAGTGATGTTATACCAACAGGAAGCTTAACTGATTTGACATTCCAGTGTGGTCCAGTGATATGACACCAACAAGAACCTTTACTGATTTGACATTCCAGTGTGGTCCAGTGTGGTACAGTGATATGACACCAACAGAAACCTTTACTGATTTGACATTCCAGTGTGGTTCAGTGATATGACACCAACAGAAACCGTAACTGATTTGACATTCCAGTGTGGTCCAATGTGGTCCAGTGATATGACACCAACAGAAACCTTAACTGATTTGACATTCCAGTGTGGTCCAGTGTGGTCCAGTGATATGACACAAACAGGAACTTTTACTGATTTGACATTCCAGTGTGGTCCAGTGATATGACACCAACAAGAACCTTTACTGATGTGCTGGTACTGTTCAAAGCAACCTGTTAGCAGACATTTGTCCTTCTCTGGCCCGACCACTTTGCCGATCGGTTGGCTGAGTAACATCAACAAGTTTATGATCTGTGAAAAATATGAAACTCACTTTATGCTCATGGAAGCGGTACAAAAGATCATAGTACGGGGAAAGCCGTCAGTCTGTCGCGTTCAGTCAACTCTGTCGCCTGATGCTTCTTAAAGTGTTTTATCTCCAGTTCTTTTAAACAAATTATTTTGCCCACGAATATCCTTGACATTGCACACGCTTGTTAACGGCTTTGATATTTTCACCATTGAGTGGCTACAACAGTACCGGTTTGGTCTATCTTTTGCTAAAGATATGTCAGTCCCCTTAAAGTCCATCCTCGGTTTGGAAACTTCTTAAGTAATCTCTCTGCACCATGATATATGTTTAGTCCAAGAAAATGTATCTCCGTATTTTCTATTTCTTTGAACGTCATTTTGCAACAGACGAATTACAATTGTATGTCGAGCCACATGCTAGGCATAAAATTCGTGGTGCTACATTTGAGATCCGAAAATCACAAAGGGAAATCCTTCTTTTAGATGTCCCAAATACTATAGTAATCTGGTCCTTCTGTGTAAGTATTAACAAATGATTTCAAGGTCATGAATTTCTCAGCTTGCCCGTGTGTATGTCTGAATAGCGAGATAGAAATTATTAGATACTTTTGGGTCCGCTTCTTCTTCTTCTTCTTCTTCTTCTTCTTCTTCTTCGTCTTCTTCTTCTTCGTCTTCTTCTTCTTCGTCTTCTTCTTCTTCTTCTTCTTCTTCTTCGTCTTTTTGTCTTCTTCTTCTTCTTCTTCGTCTTCTTCTTCTTCTTCTTCTTCTTCTTCTTCTTCTTCTTCTTCTTCTTCTTCTGCTCGTTCTCAACTCCCGCTACCAAGCCCTGAAATGGACTTTGCAAGTAGCAGGGTGTTGTCCGGAGAACCGAGTGCGTTGTGTCGTAGTTTACAGCTTGACTGCGATATTTGCACCTGTTGGTCCGATACATCCGACTTCAGCAGGCATTTTTGAGTACCAGGTTAGCCTTCTCTTTTCATCTATTCTCCTCAGGCAGTCTGTTCTGTTGAAACCTGGTATCAAGGATCACGGCGTGGAGGTATAGGTGTGGAGGTGTGGAGGTGGAGGTGGACGTGTGGCGGTGGAGGTGTAGATGTGGAGGTGTGCAGGTGGAGGTGTGGATGTGGATGTGTGGGGGTGGAGGTGGAGGTGTGGAGGGGGAGGTAGAGATGTGGAGGTGGAGGTGTGGGGGTGGAGGTGTGGATGTGTAGGCGTGGAGGTGGAGGTGTGGAGGTGTAGGCGTGGAGGTGGAGGTGTGGAGGTATGGAGGTGTAGGTGTGGAGGTGGAGGTGTGGAGGTAGAGGTGGGGAGGTGGAGTTCTAGGCGTGGAGGTGTGGAGGTGGAGGTGTGGAGGTGGAGGTGTGGAGGTGTAGATGTGGAAGTAAAGGTATGGAGGTTAGATACGAGGTAACAATCTTCTTCTTCTTCGTTCATCCTCAGATCAAGGTTCCGGTTTCTCTTACAAAGGACACCGTTGTTTGTAAGGCTGTTTTATACAGCTTCTGTCTCATATCTGTCTCACGAGGCCAGCATTATTCTCTCTTTTCCTGCGTGAGTGTGCAGCTTTGCAGGATGTGTTCCACGGTCATGATATGCTCCCCACCTGTCATCTGACCCAATCCTCATTTTGTTGTAAAGTTGACCCTTGAGTCTGTTATGCCCAGCTCTCAGTCTGAAGATGATGACTTGCTCTTCTCTAGTTAAGTTATAGTAGATGTCTTCTTTTCGGAAGTCAGGGTGTTGATCAGTCCATTTTACGCTGAAGTTGGCTTTAATTATGGTCTTGGCCTCATTATATGTGATACTCAGGTCTGTTTGTGGGGATGCTCCTCCACTCTTTGCTAGTTTGTCTGCAGCTTCATTGCCTTCATTATTCCAGTGGGATGGGATCGACTGTATGACCAACCTTGGGTTTTCTGCTGAGAGCTGTGTCAGGGAGAACATTCATTGCTCGAGATCTTCATCTTTGTCTTAGGTAACAATTTGATCGTCGTCCATTCTTCTTTGTGCTTGCTGTTATATATGTTATATCAATACATAATACACTATTATAGCGCAGTGTACAGACTCGCATACGGTAGCTTGTCTGAGGAGTCTCTGTGAGTGATGTCTGTGTCATACAGGTGATAATATGATCGATGTGTCACTGGGAGCCTGTCGTAAGATGTCAGTTGACAGTACAGCCTAAATCATATCGGTAGAAGACTCACCAACTCACAGGGTTGCACACACCGCCGTTGACACAGGCCTAATCTCTGCTGCAGGTTAAAGAAAGGTCAAGAAACATTACTGTAAACACGATATAAGAATGAGAGAACAAACAGTTCATTTGTTCGCGCAATGAAAGAAAACATAATTGAAGAATAATAACAGAAGAAGAAGAAGAAGGAGACAGAATAAAACAAAATGATGTAGAACTTGGACACACTGGTAACAAGTTGAGTGATGTCTTATACACAAACCTAGAAAATAATAGATCATTTTAAAACAGCTTTCTAAAAATAATAGACAGATATTGTCACGAGTATTTGGTATGTGAGGGATCAGTAGTCTTGAGATAAGGTGTCTCTCTCGAGTCCCAGCGACTCGTAGCTGGCTGCTTCCATCAATGTTAGCCAACCCGAGCTCACTAAGAGGTCATTCCGTCTCCAAGCGACAACCCTGAAAACAGGCTGCATTAGTGCAGTCTGGCTGAGAGAATAGGGATCGTGTTGGGTAGAGTGCTCCACACAGGCAGCTGAAATAGGTTGTTTCAGGGTGAAAAGTACACATACCGCAGTCTCGCTGAAAACAGCGACACAATGTCACAACGTCGGCTTGTGGACGAAGGCCAATAAAGAAGAACATAAAAGAAGCAAAGAAGATGAATAAAGAAAAAGAAAAAGATGATCAAAAAGAAGATGAAGAAGAAGAAGAAGAAAAAGAGGAAAAAGAAGAAGAAGATCACGAAAAAGAAGAAGAAGAAAAAAGAAGAAGAAGAAGATGATAATGAAAAAGAAGAAGAAGAAAACGAAAAATAAGAAGAAGAAGAAGAAGAAGAAGAAGAAGATAACGAAAAAGAAGAAGAAGAAAACGAAAAATAAGAAGAAGAAGAAGAAGAAGAAGAAGATAACGAAAAAGAAGAAGAAGAAAACGAAAAATAAGAAGAAGAAGAAGAAGAAGATAACGAAAAAGAAGAAGAAGAAGAAGAAGATAACGAAAAAGAAGAAGAAGAAAACGAAAAATAAGAAGAAGAAGAAGAAGAAGATAACGAAAAAGAAGAAGAAGAAGAAGAAGATAACGAAAAAGAAGAAGAAGAAGAAGAAGAAGAAGAAGAAGAAGAAGAAGAAGAAGAAGAAGAAGAAGAAGAAGAACAAGAACAAGAACAAGAAGAAGAAGAAGAATTTATCAATTATGTCGCTGTCCGAATTCATTGTAATGGTTTTCAGCATTCCAGTATATTCTCTCTCTCTCTCTCTCTGTCTCTCACTCACTCTCTGTCTCTCTCTCTGTCACTCTCTGTCTCTCTCTCTCACTCACTCTCTGTCACTCTCTCTCTCTCACTCACTCTCTGTCTCTCTCTCTCTCTCTCACTCACTCTCTCTCTCTGTCACTCTCTGTCTCTCTCTCTCACTCTCTCTCTGTCACTCTCTCTCTCTCTCACTCACTCTCTGTCTCTCTCTCTCTCACTCACTCTCTCTCTCTGTCACTCTCTGTCTCTCTCTCTCACTCACTCTCTGTCTCTCTCTGTTTCTTCCCTTGTCTTCCTTTCACCATCTCCGTTTCTATCTCTGTTATTTACTCTCTCTGTCTCCCTCTATCTGCCTCTCAATGGCTGTCTCTCGCTCTCTCTCTCTCTCTGTCTCTCTCTGTCTCTCTCTCTGTCACTCTCTCTCTCTCTGTCTCTCACTCACTCTCTGTCTCCCTCTATCTGCCTCTCAATGGCTGTCTCTCGCTCTCTCTCTCTCTCTCTCTGTCTCTCTCTGTCTCTCTCTCTGTCACTCTCTCTCTCTCTGTCTCTCACTCACTCTCTGTCTCACTCTATCTGCCTCTCAATGGCTGTCTCTCGCTCTCTCTCTCTCTCTCTCTGTCTCTCCCTCTCTCTGTCTCACTCTATCTGCCTCTCAATGGCTGTCTCTCTCTCTCTCTCATTCTCTTTGTATCTGTCCCACTCTGTATCTCTATGTATGTCTCTGTATATAACTCTTATTTTTCTGCTTCTCTGTCTGTGTCTCTCACTCTTTCTCTCTCTCTGTTTGTCACTCTCTCTTCTTCCCTTTCTTTCTCTTTCTCACGATATGTGTCTCTCACTCTTTCTCTCTCTCTGTTTGTCACTCTCTCTTCTTCCCTTTCTTTCTCTTTCTCACGATATGTGTCTCTCACTCTTTCTCTCTCTCTGTTTGTCACTCTCTCTTCTTCCCTTTCTTTCTCTTTCTCACGATATGTGTCTCTCACTCTTTCTCTCTCTCTGTTTGTCACTCTCTCTTCTTCCCTTTCTTTCTCTTTCTCACGATATGTGTCTCTCACTCTTTCTCTCTCTCTGTTTGTCACTCTCTCTTCTTCCCTTTCTTTCTCTTTCTCACGATATGTGTCTCTCACCCTTTCTCTCTCTCTGTTTGTCACTCTCTCTTCTTCCCTTTCTTTCTCTTTCTCACGATATGTGTCTCTCACTCTTTCTCTCTCTCTGTTTGTCACTCTCTCTTCTTCCCTTTCTTTCTCTTTCTCACGATATGTGTCTCTCACTCTTTCTCTCTCTCTGTTTGTCACTCTCTCTTCTTCCCTTTCTTTCTCTTTCTCACGATATGTGTCTCTCACTCTTTCTCTCTCTCTGTTTGTCACTCTCTCTTCTTCCCTTTCTTTCTGTTTCTCACGATATGTGTCTCTCACTCTTTCTCTCTTTCTGCCATTCTCTCTCTCTCTCTGTTGGTCTCACAATCACTCAATTTCTTTCTCTGTCTCTCTGCCAGCCTCTGAATCTGTCTCTATCTCTGTCACTCTCTTTCTATATTTCTTTCTCTGTCTCTCTGCCAGCCTCTGAATCTGTCTCTATCTCTGTCACTCTCTTTCTATATTTCTTTCTCTGTCTCTCTGCCAGCCTCTGAATCTGTCTCTATCTCTGTCACTCTCTTTCTATATTTCTTTCTCTGTCTCTCTGCCAGCCTCTGAATCTGTCTCTATCTCTGTCACTCTCTTTCTATATTTCTTTCTCTGTCTCTCTGCCAGCCTCTGAATCTGTCTCTATCTCTGTCACTCTCTTTCTATATTTCTTTCTCTGTCTCTCTGCCAGCCTCTGAATCTGTCTCTATCTCTGTCACTCTCTTTCTATATTTCTTTCTCTGTCTCTCTGCCAGCCTCTGAATCTGTCTCTATCTCTGTCACTCTCTTTCTATATTTCTTTCTCTGTCTCTCTGCCAGCCTCTGAATCTGTCTCTATCTCTGTCACTCTCTTTCTATATTTCTTTCTCTGTCTCTCTGCCAGCCTCTGAATCTGTCTCTATCTCTGTCACTCTCTTTCTATATTTCTTTCTCTGTCTCTCTGCCAGCCTCTGAATCTGTCTCTATCTCTGTCACTCTCTTTCTATATTTCTTTCTCTGTCTCTCTGCCAGCCTCTGAATCTGTCTCTATCTCTGTCACTCTCTTTCTATATTTCTTTCTCTGTCTATGTCCCTCTCTCGCTCTCTGTTTGCCTCTCTCTCTCTCTTTCTTTCTCCGTCTTTCTCACTCTATTTGTCAAACTTTGCAGCTTACTCTTTCTGACTCTCTCTCTGGCACTAAATGCCAGTCTCTCCCTGCCTCGCTCCCTCTCTCTAATTATTTATATTTCTCACTCTCTCCCTCTCTCTGTCTCTATATGTTTCTGCCCTTGTCTCTCTCTTTCTGCCCTTATCTCTCTCTCTTTCTGCCCTTGTCACTCTCTCTCTGTTTATGCCCTTGTCTCTCTCTCCGTTTCTGCCCTTCTCTCTCTCTCTGTTTTTGCCCTTGTCTCTCTCTCTGCCCTTGTCTCTCTCTTTCTGCTCTTGTCTCTCTCTTTCTGCTCTTATCTCTCTCTCGTTCTGCCTTGTATCTCTCTCTTTCTGCCCTTCTCTCTCCCTCTCTCTCTTTCTGCCCTTGTCACTCTCTCTCTGTTTATGCCCTTGTCTCTCTGTCTCTCTCTCCGTTTCTGCCCTTCTCTCTCTCTCTGTTTTTGCCCTTGTCTCTCTCTCTGCCCTTGTCTCTCTCTTTCTGCCCTTGTATCTCTCTCTGTTTCTGCCTTTGTCTCTCTCTCTTTCTGCCCTTGTCTCTCTCCCTCTCTGTCTATCTCTCTGTTTCTGCTCTTGTCTCTCTCTGCCCTTGTCTCTCTCTCTCTTTCTGCGCTTGTCTCTCTCTCTCTTTCTGCCCCTGTCTCTCTCTCTGTCTCTCTCTCTGCCCTTGACTCTCTCTTTCTGCTCTTGTCTCTCTCTCTTTCTGCCCTTTTCTCTCTCCCTCTTTCTGCCTTTGTATCTCTCTCTCTTTCTGCCCTTGTCTCTCTCTCTTTCTGCCCTTGTCTCTCCCGCTTTCTGCTCTTGTCTCTCTCTCTGCCGTCTCTCTCTCTTTCTGCCCCTGTCTCTCTCTCTGTCTCTCTCTCTCTGCCCTTGACTCTCTCTTTCTGCTCTTGTCTCTCTCTCTTTCTGCCCTTTTCTCTCTCCCTCTCTCTTTCTGCCCTTGTATCTCTCTCTTGCTGTCCTTGTCTCTCTCTCTTTCTGCCCTTGTCTCTCTCTCTCTTTCTGCTCTTGTCTCTCTCTCTGCCGTCTCTCTCTCTTTCTGCCCCTGTCTCTCTCTCTGTCTCTCTCTCTCTGCCCTTGACTCTCTCTTTCTGCTCTTGTCTCTCTCTCTTTCTGCCCTTTTCTCTCTCCCTCTCTCTTGCTGTCCTTGTCTCTCTCTCTTTCTGCCCTTGTCTCTCTCTCTTTCTGCTCTTGTCTCTTTCTCTTTCTGCCCCCGTTTCTTTCTCTGTCTCTCTCTCTGTATCTCTCTCTTTCTGCCCTTGTCTCTCTCTCTTTCTGCCCTTGTCTCTCTCTCTCTCTTTCTGCCTTTGTCTCTCTCTCTGTTTCTGCCCTTGTCTCTCTCTCTGCCCTTGTCTCTCTCTCTCTTTCTGCCCTTGTCTCTCTCTCTCTTTCTGCCTTTGTCTCTCTCTCTGTTTCTGCCCTTGTCTCTCTCTCTGCCCTTGTCTCTCTCTTTCTTTCTGCTCTTGTCTCTCTCTTTCTGCCCTTGTCTCTCTCTCTGTTTCTGCCCTTTGTCTCTCTCTCTTTCTGCCCTTGTCTCTCTCTCGCTGTCCTTGTCTCTCTCCCTCTCTCTCTCTTTCTGCCCTTGTCTCTCTCTCTTGCTGTCCTTGTCTCTCTCCCTCTCTCTCTCTTTCTGTCCTTGTGTCTCTCCCCTTCTCTTTTTGTTTATTTCTATAAGTCTTCCTATCTCTCTCTCTCTTTCTGCCCTTGTCTCTCTCTCTTTCTGTCCTTGTCTCTCTCCCTCTCTCTCTCTTTCTGTCCTTGTCTCTCTCCCTCTCTCTCTCTCTTTCTGCACTTGTCTCTCTCTCTTTCTGTCCTTGTCTCTCTCCCTCTCTCTCTCTCTTTCTGTCCTTGTCTCTCTCCCTCTCTCTCTCTCTTTCTGTCCTTGTCTCTCTCCCTCTCTCTCTCTCTCTTTCTGTCCTTGTCTCTCTCCCTCTCTCTCTCTCTTTCTGTCCTTGTCTCTCTCCCTCTCTCTCTCTTTCTGTCCTTGTCTCTCTCCCTCTCTCTCTCTCTCTTTCTGTCCTTGTCTCTCTCCCTCTCTCTCTCTCTTTCTGTCCTTGTCTCTCTCCCTCTCTCTCTCTCTTTCTGTCCTTGTCTCTCTCCCTCTCTCTCTCTCTTTCTGCCCTTGTCTCTCTCTCTTTCTGTCCTTGTCTCTCTCCCTCTCTCTCTCTTTCTGTCCTTGTCTCTCTCCCTCTCTCTCTCTCTTTCTGTCCTTGTCTCTCTCCCTCTCTCTCTCTCTTTCTGTCCTTGTCTCTCTCCCTCTCTCTCTCTCTTTCTGCACTTGTCTCTCTCTCTTTCTGTCCTTGTCTCTCTCCCTCTCTCTCTCTCTTTCTGTCCTTGTCTCTCTCCCTCTCTCTCTCTCTTTCTGTCCTTGTCTCTCTCCCTCTCTCTCTCTCTCTTTCTGTCCTTGTCTCTCTCCCTCTCTCTCTCTCTTTCTGTCCTTGTCTCTCTCCCTCTCTCTCTCTTTCTGTCCTTGTCTCTCTCCCTCTCTCTCTCTCTCTTTCTGTCCTTGTCTCTCTCCCTCTCTCTCTCTCTTTCTGTCCTTGTCTCTCTCCCTCTCTCTCTCTCTTTCTGTCCTTGTCTCTCTCCCTCTCTCTCTCTCTTTCTGCCCTTGTCTCTCTCTCTTTCTGTCCTTGTCTCTCTCCCTCTCTCTCTCTTTCTGTCCTTGTCTCTCTCCCTCTCTCTCTCTCTTTCTGCACTTGTCTCTCTCTCTTTCTGTCCTTGTCTCTCTCCCTCTCTCTCTTTCTGTCCTTGTCTCTCTCCCTCTCTCTCTCTCTTTCTGTCATTGTCTCTCTCCCCTTCTCTTTCTGTTTATTTCTATAAGTCGTCCTATCTCTCTATCTCTTTCTGCCCTTGTCTCTCTCTCTCTCTTTCTGCCCTTGTCTCTCTCTCTCTTTCTGTCCTTGTCTCTCTCTCCTTCTAACCTTATACATGTTGCAGGAACGATTATGACCCATCCGTTTTTCTCGGAGTCAGAAAAAGGCAAGATAACGGAAGTCGCCTGGAAGGTATCGGTGGCCTTGTTCTTGTACCCCTGGATTCGCTCAGCTACTCATGTCATACTAATCAATTCTCCCTCAATGAAAACAGACTTCCATTGAAGAGCCAGGGTTCCATTATTGAGGAGGAGAGAGTAGACCCATTCCACCTCTACGCGTGTTTTTTTGTAAATACCGACTGAAGAAAGTTGTTAATGGGGAAGGCACACTCGTCATGTATTACAGACACCACCACTGCAACCTTACACACAGTGTGTCGGCCAGGATTCCTGATGTAGGTCAACTGTAGTGGTGAACCGATGCTCCTGCCGCAGCCAAACAGGATAAGAAGACGCAGAAGAACAAACATTGCCTCTTGGGAATGTTAATACTGGCGACAAACTCATGGGAAACGGAATGAAAGGTAGCAGAGAGTGCCGTGGGAGGGACGGAGGGAGGGAGGGACAAGCTTTCACCAGGTATGGCTCTGCCTGCCAAGCTAGTTGTCCCAGAAAAGCCAGTCGCAGGTGTCTCAAATGACGGCGGTACCTGACACAAGGCATCCACTCTAGGCACTCAGGCCTGACATTGCTAAACGTGCAGGGAGTGAAGGCTTGCAGATAGACAGATTTACGGTGGCGGAAGGAGAGAAGAAATTAGGAACATAGAAGGCGGCAGGATAGACCAGTTGCCTCAAGTGTATGTGTGTGTGTGGGTGTGGGTGTGTGTGTGTGTGTGTGTGTGTGTATGTGTGTGTGCATGTGGGTGGGTGGGTGTGTGTGGGTGTGTGTGTGTGTGTGTGGGTGGGTGGGTGTGTGGGTGTGTGTGGGTGGGTGTGTGTGTGGGTGAGTGGGTGTATGTGTGTAGCTGGGTGTGTGTATGGGTGTGTGTGTATGGGTGGGTTTGTGTGCGTGGGTTAATGTGTGGGTATGGGTGGGTGTGTGTATGTGTGGGTGGGTGTGTGTGTGTGTGTATGTTTGGGTGTGTGGGTGGGTGTATGTATGTGTGTGCTGGAAGATGGGATGGGAAGTGTCATTTCTAGTGTGCTGTAGTGGTGTGGGAAAATGGGGGTTAGACGAGTTATATCTAGCTGGAGGGGTGAGACGGTAGGGGGGTTGAATTATATTTGAATTGCGTGCTAAATGGGGGGGGGGCGCTAGGATGACATAAAGAGAAAGGGAGGAGGTGAGGTAAGATGACATAAAGAGAAAGGGAGGAGGTGAGGTAAGATGACATAAAGAGAAAGGGAGGAGGTGAGGTAAGATGACATAAAGAGAAAGGGAGGAGGTGAGGTAAGATGACATAAAGAGAAAGGGAGGAGGTGAGGTAAGATTACACAAAGAGAAAGGGAGGAGGTGAGGTAAGATGACACAAAGAGAAAGGGAGGAGGTGAGGTAAGATGACATAAAGAGAAATGGAGGAGGTGAGGTAAGATGACATAAAGAGAAAGGGAGGAGGTGAGGTAAGATGACATAAAGAGAAAGAGAGGAGGTGAGGTAAGATGACATAAAGAGAAAGAGAGGAGGTGGGGGTAAGATGACATAAAGAGAAAGGGAGGAGGTGAGGTAAGATGACATAAAGAGAAAGGGAGGAGGTGAGGTAAGATGACATAAAGAGAAAGAGAGGAGGTGGGGGTAAGATGACATAAAGAGAAAGAGAGGAGGTGGGGGTAAGATGACATAAAGAGAAAGGGAGGAGGTGGAGTAAGATGGCATGCAAGAGAAAGGGGTTGAGGGGGAGAGCGAAGCATGAATTGGGGACGATGAGGAAAGAAGATGTTTACCTTGTTACCCAAAATGGTTATAAGACTTTCATTGCACACCTCACGTTTTTGGGTTCGCTCTCCGTTACCGACACGCTCCAGTTTACCTGGTATAAAAGTGGATATGTGAACTAGACAGCGCTGATGGGAACGCGGCATCTCAATATCATTAAACACTTATCATGAGGCCCCTAACACTTGATCTCTATCGGCAGTGGGGATGTGACTCTACCCATCCAGCGCCCTCCCTCCCTACCGTATTGTGCTAGTCCACCGCTACCTGCGCTGCGACTGATGCGACAAAGTCTGGCCATATCTGGAACTGATCTGGAATCGCACAGGTAGCTCTAGCAGCGGTGGGCGTGGCACGGAGGCGGCTCAACGGGTGAGACATTGACACTGCACGCTGGGAGCTAACAATGGTGTGTCTGGGTGAATGTCTGGGTAGTGGTTGGGGAAGGGGCTGATAGTTCAGATCTGAGAGACTTGTGGAGGGGTGGGGGGGGGGTGTGGAAGGGGTAGGGGTAGCTGTGAATGGGAGGAGAGAATAAAAGCATTTAGATGTATAAAACGTCTGATATGTTCTGTCTATGTGTGGCTATATGTTCTGTATATCTGTGGCTATGTTATGTCTATATATGGCTATATGTTCTGTCTATATGTGGCTATATGTTCTGTCTATCTGTGGCTATATGTTCTGTCTATCTGTGGCTACATGTTCTGTCTATGTGTGGCTATATGTTCTGTCTATGTGTGGCTTTATGTTCTGTCTATGCGTGGCTATATGTTCTGTATATTTGTGGCTATATGTTCTGTCTATGTATGGCTATATGTTCTGTCTATGTGTGGCTATATGTTCTGTCTATCTGTGGCTATACGTTATTTTTATGTGTAGCTATATGTTCTGTCTATGTCTGGATATATGTTCTGTCAATGTGTGGATACATGTTCTGTCAATATGTGGCTATATGTTCTGTCAATATGTGGCTATATGTTCTGTCAATATGTGGCTATATGTTCTGTCAATATGTGGCTATATGTTCTGTCAATATGTGGCTATATGGTTTGTCAATATTTGTGGCTTATGCGTCTGCCTGGATATACGTGCGTATGTCTGTCATTCTGTCCGTATGCATATCTGCCTACCAATCTACCTATCTGACTACCTTACCTACCTGCTTATCTATCTATCTATCTATCTATCTATCTATCTATCTATCTATCTATCTATCTATCTATCTATCTATCTATCTATCTATCTATCTATCTATCTATCTATCTATCTAACTATCTATCTATCTATCTATCTATCGATCTATCTATCTATCTATCTATCTATCTATCTATCTATATATCTATCTATCTATCTATCTATCTATCTATCTATCTATCTATATGCATGGCTGCCTGTCTATCAGTCTATTTGGTCCATGTTTGTGATTACATTGACTTTTATCAAAGAAGCTTAGTAACGTATCTGTTATTTGCTCTCTCTCTCTCTCTTTCTCTCTCTCTCTCTCTCTCTCTCTCTCTCTCTCTCTCCCTCATACACGCACACATACAATCACATCTATTTTCTTTTCTACTTTTCTGCTTCTCTTACCTGCTCACATCGCTGTTTGGAACAAGATTAAACCTTTTTATCTCTTACTGCTTTGGCTAGCCTGTCTTCTCGAATATGTTTGGAACTACCGTAATAATGACTATCTGAGGCTGTCGTAACACGACTACTTTAGACTGTCATACCACTGAATATCTGAGACGGTCATAACACGACTACCTGGTACTGTCGTAACACTGACTACCTGAGGCTGTCGTAACACTGCCTACATGAGACTGTCGTAACACTGACTCCCTGAGACTGTCATAACACTGACTACCTGAGACTGTAATACCACTGACTACCTGAGACTGTCATAACACGACTACCTGGGGGCTATCATACCACTGACTACCTGAGACTGTCATAACACGACTACCTGAGACTCTGGAAACACTGACTACCTGAGACTGTCATAACACGACTACCTGGGACTGTCATACCACTGACTACCTGAGACTGTCATAACACGACTACCTAAGACTCTGGAAACACTGACTACCTGAGACTGTCATAACACTGACCACCTGAGACTCTGGTAACACTGAGTACCTGAGACTCTGGAAACACTGACTACCTGAGACTGTTATAACACGATTACCTGAGACTCTGGAAACACTGACTACCTGAGACTGTAATAACACTGACTACCTGAGACTCTGGTAACACTGAGTACCTGAGACTCTATAAACACTGACTACCTGAGACTGTCATAACACGACTACCTGGGACTGTCATACCACTGACTACCTGAGACTGTCATAACACGACTACCTGAGACTCTGGAAACACTGACTACCTGAGACTGTCATAACACTGACCACCTGAGACTCTGGTAACACTGAGTACCTGAGACTCTGGAAACACTGACTACCTGAGACTGTCATAACACGATTACCGGAGACTCTGGAAACACTGACTACCTGAGACTGTCATAACACTGACTACATGAGACTCTGGTAGCACTGAGTACCTGAGACTCTGGAAACACTGACTACCTGAGACTGTCATAACACTGACAACCTGAGACTGTCATAACACGACTACCTGGGACTGTCGTAACACTGACTCCCTGAGACTGTCATAACACTGACTACCTGAGACTGTCATAACACTGACCACCTGAGACTCTGGTAACACTGAGTACCTGAGACTCTGGAAACAATGACTACCTGAGACTGTTATAACACGATTACCTGAGACTCTGGAAACACTGACTACCTGAGACTGTAATAACACTGACTACCTGAGACTCTGGTAACACTGAGTACCTGAGACTCTGGAAACACTGACTACCTGAGACTGTCATAACACGATTACCGGAGACTCTGGAAACACTGACTACCTGAGACTGTCATAACACTGACTACCTGAGACTGTCATAACACGACTACCTGGGACTGTCGTAACACTGACTCCCTGAGACTGTCATAACACTGACTACCTGAGACTCTCATACCACTGACTACATGAGACTGTCATAACACGACTACCTGGGACTGTCATACCACTGACTACCTGAGACTGTCATAACACGATTACCTAGGACTCTAGAAACACTGACTACCTGAGACTGTAATAACACTGACTACCTGAGACTATGGTAACACTGAGTACCTGAGACTCTGGAAACACTGACTACCTTAGACTGTCATAACACTGACTACCTGGGACTGTCATTACACTGACTACCTGGGACTGTCACAACACTGACTACATGAGACTGTCATAACACGACTACCTGGGACTGTCATACCACTGACTATCTGAGACTGTCATAACACTGTTTTTAATGAAATTAATAAACCCCACATGTAACTCCACAATTTCAGCTTCTCACTAGAGGAGATAGACATATGCTTTTCGTGAATACGAGTCAGAACAAGCACAGAACAATAGTCAAGGACGCAACGTGAATAACTCCAGAGACCGTTCTTTCCCTTTTTAGTTTAGTTCCAATTAATCGTCCATTATTGACTTCTTGTAGTATATATGTGTCCCATTCTACTTAGCTGTGTACTCTTCATTTGTTAACAGAAGTTACATAATTGTTTAGACCAACGTATTGTCATAAGTCACACAATTGTTTAGGCCAACGTATTGTCAGAAGTCGCATAATTGTTTAGGCCAACGTATTGTCATAAGTCACATAATTGTTTAGGCCAAAGTATTGCCAGAAGTCACATAATTGTTTAGTTCAACGTATTGCCAGAAGTCACATAATTGTTTAGGCCAACGTATTGTCATAAGTCACATGATTGTTTAGGCCAACGTATTGTCAGAAGTCACATAATTGTTTAGGCCAACGTATTGTCAGAAGTCACAACAATAAGGTAAATTTAGCATGTCCTTTTTAAAACGTCGCTCTCATAACAGGCAATCTATTTGGCTGTTAGAAGTTTTTGGACAGGTGTGCAATGCGGTAGGCTGCCAATGCTTTCCATGCGTGGAGTGGAGTTTGTACCAAGAAAATCCCACGTGTCTGCCAAACTGCACATGTCGGGTGTCGTGCCAGGTGCGTTGGAATTGTGAAACCGAGCGAGTATCGTCTCTAGGCCACGTTGCCTCAAATAAGGTAATATTGGCTCTTTAAAAATTTCTGAATGCATTAATCCTTGTCTCTGTTTCTCATTTTCATTCTCATGGACAATTTTCTGGAAGTCTGCTTTAGTTAGGGCCATTTGTACGTTTTCCCTTGTAATAATCCTACCTTTTTTTGCTAAGATTGTTGTTAGTAATGTGCAGTTTGTTTCTTCTTCTTCTTCTTCTTCTTCTGTTTTTCTTCTTCCTCTTCTTCTTCTTCTTCTTCTTCTTCTTCTTCTTCTTCTTCTTCTTCTTCTTCTTCTTCTTCTTCGTACGCTGTCAGACGTCAACCTGTATTTGTTCGAAGAAAGCATCGGTCATCCTGAGGCTGTCGACACTGCCATAGAGCTTGTCTAGTGTTGCCACTGGTGATGACCACATGTGCTTTCTCTGGTCCTCGTATGTCGGACAGTTTTGCAACAGATGTTCAGCGGTCATTTTCCATGTACCACACGAACATTCGTCAGTGCCACCTATCTTCATTTTATTGAATAGGGGGTACCTCAGTCTGTTGTGGCCTGTGCGGAGTCTGAAGACCACGACTAGCTCTCTTCTGTTCAACTGGTAATAGGCATCGTTTTTTGTTTAGCCAGTATGTTCTGTTTCCCATTTGGCCATGTATCTGGCTCTAATAAGCCTTTTGGACTCTTCGTAGGTCACACTAGAATCTGGTTGTGGTAGTCTTGCACCTTCTTTTGCCAGTCTGTCTGCCTCCTCGTTGCCGTGGATGTTACAGTGGGATGGAACCCACTGTACCACTACTCTTTTTGGTGCGGACTGCTGGCATAGTTGACAGAGTACTGCTCTTAAATAATTAAGTTCAGTATTTTTCTGGCTTTTTAGTGCTGTAACTACGGCCAGGGCATCTGTAAACAGGACTATCTGGCTTTCATTGCTTTCGCCTGTCAGCATTGCTTCTACTGCAGCCCTCAGTGCCTCTGCCTCCGCTCTGAAATTGCTTGAGTATTCTCCAGTTGCCACTGACAGTGTTATTTTTCTACCATTTGGTACGCTCAGGAATACCACTGCCCCTCCGTTCTGTGTTGTGTTTGTTACAGAACCGTCGGTGAATGCATGGGTCCAATTTATGCTTGGGTAGTTTTCCGTTATGTACCTCATGATTATGTCTATTCTTCCTTTTTCAGTCTGGCTGCTCTTGTTTCCAATACCTAGTATATTTTCTACCACTTCCGGAATGATATGCTGCTTCCAGGTGGGTTTGCGTACAGTAGGGATGGGCTTTGGTATTTTTACGGTGTTCACAGGGTCGTCGCTCATCTTTGCTTTGGCTATTTCTGCGAAGTTTCTCCGCTTTAGTTTCCCATTTCCAAATCTATTTAGTCTCTGATGCATTGGATGGCCTGTCAGTCTTCTGAGTTTCTCTGCTTGCTGCTGGGCTCTGCAGTCTCTTCTGTCGGTCATGGATTGCAGATTTGTAATCGTTTCAAGTTCTACAATTGGCGTTGACTTCATGCCTCCTGTTATAACTCTCATGCTTGGTTTTGAAGTTTGCTAGATTTATCAAAGTTCGCCTTTGCTGCTGTTGTCCATGCCGCAATGCCATACTCGAGAACTGGTCTCACTCTTCCAGTGTACAGTTTTTTTTAAGTATTTTTTCGTCTGCTTCCCAGCTTGTGCCAGCAAGTTTCCTCATGATTTCCATTCTTTGTCTGGCTCTCATTCAGTTTCTCTCGATCTGACTTTTCCATGTCATGCGCCGATCAAATGTGACTCCCAAGTAGTTTGGGTTGTCGTTTGGCCTGTAGTTTGGCCGTTAAGACTTATTTTGGTGTTCTGTGATTTATTTGAAAGCGAGAATATCGTACATGTTGTTTTTTCCTAGTTTATTTTCACCAGCCATGAGTTCGCCCGCTCCTCCAACGATGTTAGGGCCTACGTGCAGTTTGTTTAATATCTATAAGTGCACTCATTTACCTTCTGTAGAACACCGACACCCCTCAACCAACCTCATATGCCAAAGGCAGAACCACGCAGAACCACGCAGGCTGGCTGAGAGGATAAGGATCGAACTCGTATCTAAAAAGGTGAGACCGGACGGTCGGGCTGAAAGGCGTAGGTGTGGCAGGGTTGCTGGAAATCACGACACAGAATCACAGCGTCACCACAACACAGCGTCACAACAGTACTTCGTCACAACAGCACAGCGTCATAACAGCACAACGTTGAGAAGTACGTTTAAGGATGAACACCAGGAAAAAAGGAGAAACACCAAATAGCATGACAATTTCGACTCCCACGACCATCAATCCATCCTCTCCCACGACCCTCAACCCATCCACTCCAACAACCCATCCCCTCCAACAACCCTCAACCATCCACTCCAACAACCCTCAACCATCCACTCCAACAACCCTCAACCCATCCACTCCAACAACCCATCCACTCCAACAACCCTCAACCATCCACTCCAACAACCCTCAACCATCCACTCCAACAACCCTCAACCCATCCACTCCAACAACCCATCCACTCCAACAACCCATCCACTCCCACGACCCTCAACCCATCCACTCCCACAACCCTCAACCCATCCACTCCAACAACCCATCCACTCCAACAACCCATCCACTCCAACAACCCTCAACCATCCACTCCAACAACCTATCCACTCCAACAACCCTCAACCATCCACTCCAAAAACCCATCCACTCCAACAACCCATCCACTCCAATAACCCATCCACTCCAACAACCCTCAACCCATCCACTCCAACAACCCTCAACCATCCACTCCAAAAAGCCATCCACTCCAACAACCCATCCACTCCAACAACCCATCCACTCCAACAACCCTTAACTCATCCTCTCCCACGACCCTCAACCCATCCACTCCAACAACCCTCAACCCATCCTCTCCAACAACCCTCAACCCATCCATTCCAAAAACCCTCAACCCATCCTCTCTAAAAAAAAAATCCCATCCTCTCCAACAACCCTCAACCCTTCCACTCCAACAACCCTCAACCCGTCCACTCCAACAACCCTCAACCCCACAACCCTCAACCCATCCTCTCTAAACCCTCAACCCATCCTCTCCAACAACCCTCAACCCATCCACTCAAACAACCCTCAACCCATCCTCTCTAAAAAAACCTCAACCCATCCTCTCCAACAACTCTCAACCCATCCACTCCAACAACCCTCAACCCATCCTCTCTAAAAAAAAACTCAACCCATCCACTCCAACAATTCTCAACCCATCCACTCCAACAACCCACCCACTCAAACAACCCTCAACACATCCACTCCAACAACCCTCAACACATCCACTCCAATAACCCTCAATCCATTCACTAAAACAACTCTCAACCCCACGACCCTCAACCCATCCTCTCTCACGACCCTCAACCCATCCACTCCAACAACCCATCCACTCAAACAACCCTTATCCCCACGACCCTCAACCCATCTACTCCAACAACCCTCAACCCATCCACCCCAACAACTCTCAAGCCATCCACTCCAACAACCCATCTACTCCAACAGCCCTCAACCCATCCACCCCAACAACTCTCAAGCCATCCACTCCAACAACCCATCTACTCCAACAACCCTCAACCCATCCACCCCAACAACTCTCAAGCCATCCACTCCAACAACCCATCTACTCCAACAGCCCTCAACCCATCCACCCCAACAACTCTCAAGCCATCCACTCCAACAACCCATCTACTCCAACAACCCTCAACCCATCCACCCCAACAACCCTCAAGCCATTAACTCCAACAACCCATCCACTCCAACAACCCTCAACCCATCCACCCCAACAACCCTCAAGCCATCCACTCCAACAACCCTCAACCCATCCACCCCAACAAACCTCAAGCCATCCACTCCAACAACCCTCAAGCCATCCACTCCAACAACCCTCAAGCCATCCGCTCCAACAACCCTCAAGCCATCCACTCCAACAACCCTCAAGCCATCCACTCCAACAACCTTCAAGCCATCTACTCCAACAACCCTCAAGCCATCCACACCAACAACCCTCAAGCCATCCACTCCAACAACCCATCTACTCCAACAGCCCTCAACCCATCCACCCCAACAACTCTCAAGCCATCCACTCCAACAACCCATCTACTCCAACAACCCTCAACCCATCCACCCCAACAACCCTCAAGCCATTAACTCCAACAACCCATCCACTCCAACAACCCTCAACCCATCCACCCCAACAACCCTCAAGCCATCCACTCCAACAACCCTCAACCCATCCACCCCAACAAACCTCAAGCCATCCACTCCAACAACCCTCAAGCCATCCACTCCAACAACCCTCAAGCCATCCGCTCCAACAACCCTCAAGCCATCCACTCCAACAACCCTCAAGCCATCCACTCCAACAACCTTCAAGCCATCTACTCCAACAACCCTCAAGCCATCCACACCAACAACCCTCAAGCCATCCACTCCAACAACCCATCTACTCCAACAACCCTCAACCCATCCACCCCAACAACCCTCAAGCCATCCACTTCAACAACCCATCCAATCCAACAACCCTCAAGCCATCCACTCCAACAACCCATCTACTCCAACAACCCTTATCCCCACGACCCTCAACCCATCCACTCCAACAACACTCAACCCATCCACTTTAACAACCCTCAACCCATCCACTCCAACAACCCTCAACCCATCCACCCCAGCAACTCTCAAGCCATCCACTCCAACAACCCATCTACTCCAACAACCCCTCCACTCCAACAACCCATCCACTCCAACAACCCCTCCACTCCAACAACCCATCCACTCCAACAACCCATCCACTCCAACAACCCATCCACTCCAACAACCCATCCACTCCAACATACGCTCCACTCCAACAACCCATCCACTCCAACAACCCATCCACTCCAACAACCCATCCACTCCAACAACCGCTCTCCTCCATGTCCGATAAAGTAGTCACAAACTCTCTTGTAAGGTGGCGTGTCTAGTACATTTCTCACTACCTCATCTCACTTGTCAGTCAGGTTACAAGTTACACCTGGATAGAAATGTGCTTGTTAAGACCGAGCGGCGGACCCATTACCTTCTAACTGAGAGACAATCGCTGGAACTGCTTTGACCAGCCTGCACATGCCAGCCGGTGTCATGCTATTGACGCCATCCCACTTTCACGTGTTGTCGTGTACCTCAGAGCACATCCCAGGTAAAAGCTGTCACATGATCCAGGCAACGTGCATCTGCTGCGCGTGATGTGCCCGAGGAATAAAGGACCAGGCTTGTATTCGTCTCATCATCATCATGCGCCTAGCCGACTTGTGTAGATCGTCTGCATTGCAAAACTGAAACTCATTCGTGTCGTGGAATGTCTTCCACGTCACGATGTTAAACTGCTTAGTATATTTCTCGGAACTTGCACCTTAATTCAGCCCAAACAAAAGAAATGTATATATTTAACACCCGATTTGAGGTAGTGACCTAACAGAATAGTTCACTTTTAAACTGATGGGAGTGTCAAACATTCTGCGAGAAAAGACGTGAATGCCTGCATTCCGTCTTAGCAATGAATTTCTTGAGTTAGGTATAGGGTTAGGTTAGGGTTAGGTTAGGGTTAGGGTTAGGTTAGGGTTAGGGTTAGGTATAGGGTTAGGGTTAGATATAAGGTTAGGGATAGGGTTATGGTTATGGTTAGGATTAGAGTTAGGATTAGGTTAGGGTTAGGGTTAGGGTTAGGTTTAGTGTTAGGGTTAGGTTAGGGTTAGGGTTAGGGTTAGGTTAGGGTTAGGGTTAGGTTAGGGTTAGGGTTAGGGTTAGGGTTAGGTTAGGGTTAGGGTTAGGTTAGGGTTAGGGTTAGGTTAGGGTTAGGGTTAGGTTAGGGTTAGGTATAGGGTTAGGGTTAGGGTTAGGTTAGGGTTAGGTATAGGGTTAGGGTTAGGGTTAGGTTAGGTTAGGTTAGGGTTAGGATTAGGTTAGGGTTATGATTAGGTTAGGGTTAGGGTTAGGTTAGGGTTAGGTATAGGGTTAGGGTTAGGTTAGGGTTAGGTTTATGGTTAGGGTTAGGTTAGGGTTAGGTATATGGTTAGGTATATGGTTAGGGTTAGGGTTAGGTTAAGGCTAGGTATATGGTTAGGTATAGGGTTAGGTATAGGGTTATGTACATGGTTAGTGTTAGGTTATGGTTAGTATAGGGTTAGGGTTAGGGTTAGGTTAGGGTTAGTATAGGGTTAGGTATAGGGTGAGGTATAGGGTTAGGATTAGTATAGGGTTAGGGTTAGTGTTAGGTATAGGGTTAGGGTTAGGATTAGGTAAGGGTTAGGGTTAGGATTAGGTTAGGGTTAGGATTAGGATTAGGATTAGCATTAGGTTAGGGTTAGGTTAGGGTTAGGTTAGGGTTACTATAGGGTTAGGGTTAGGGTTAGATATAGGGTTAGGGTTAGGTTAGGGCTAGGTATATGGTTAGGTATAGGATTAGGTATAGGGTTAGGGTTAGGTTAGGGTTAGTTTAGGGTTAGGGTTAGGGTTAGGTATAAGGTTAGGGTTAGGATTAGGTTAGGGTTAGGGTAAGGATTAGATTAGGGTTAGGGTTAGGATTAGGTTAGGGTTAGGATTATGATTAGGTTAGGGTTTATGGTTAGGTTAGGGTTAGGTTAGGGTTAGTATAGGGTTAGTGATAGATATAGGGTTAGGGTTAGGGTTAGGTTAGGGTTAGGGTTAGGGTTAGGTTAGGGTTAGGGTTAGGTATAGGGTTAGGGTTAGGGTTAGGTTAGGGTTAGTATAGAGTTAGTGTTAGGATTAGGTATAGGGTTAGGGTTAGGTTAGGGTTGCATTAGGGTAGGTATAGGGTTAGGTATAGGGTTAGGTATAGGGTTAGTGTTAGGTTAGGGTTAGTATAGGGTTAGGGTTAGGTATAGGGTTAGGGTTAGGTTATGGTTAGTATAGGGTTAGGGTTAGGGTTAAGTATAGGGTTACGGTTAGGATTAGGTATAGGGTTAGGGTTTGGATTAGGTATAGGATTAGGGTTAGGTTAGGGTTAGTATAGGGTTGGGTTAGGTATAGGGTTAGGGTTAGGATTATGTATAGAGTTATGATTAGGTATAGGGTTAGGGTTAAGTATAGGGTTAGTGTTAGGCATAGGGTTAGGTTAGGGTTGGGTTAGGGTTAGGTATAGGGTTAAGTATTGGGTTAGGGTTAGGGTAGGGTTAGTATAGGTTTAGGGTTAGGGTTAGGTATAGGGTTAGGGTTAGGGTTAGGTTAGGGTTAGTATAGGGTTAAGGTTAGAATTAGGTATAGGGTTAGGGTTAGGTATAGGGTTATGGTTAGAATTAGATATAGGGTTAGGGTTAGGATTAGGTATAGGGTTAGGTATAGGGTTAGGTATAGGGTTAGGGTTAGCTTAGGGTTAGTATAGGGTTAGAGTTAGGGTTAGGTATAGGGTTATGGTTAGGTAAAGGGTTAGGTTAGAGTTAGATATAGGGTTAGGTATAGGGTTAGGGTTAGGGTTAGGTTAGGGTTAGGTTTAGGGTTAGGGTTAGGGTTAGGTTAGGGTTAGGTAAAGGGTTAGGGTTAGGTTAGGGTTAGGTATAGGGTTAGGTATAGGGTTAGGGTTAGGGTTAGGTTAGGGTTAGTATAGGGTTAGGGTAAGGGTTAGGGTTAGGGTTAGTATAGGGTTAGCTATAGGGTTAGGTATAGGGTTAGGGTTAGGTTAGGGTTAGTATAGGGTTAGGGTTAGGGTTAGGTATAGGGTTAGGGTTAGGATTAGGTTAGGGTTAGGGTTAGGATTAGGTTAGGGTTAGGATTAGGATTTTGTTAGGGTTAGGGTTAGGTTAGGGTTAGGTTAAGGTTAGTATAGGGTTAGGGTTAGGGTTAGATATAGGGTTAGGGTTAGGTTAGGGCTAGGTATATGGTTAGGTGTAGGGTTAGGTTAGGGTTAGTATACGGTTAGGGTTAGGATTAGGTTTGGGTTAGGGTAAGGATTAGGTTAGGGTTAAGGTTAGGATTAGGTTAGGGTTAGGATTACGTTAGGGTTAGGTTAGGGTTAGGTTAGGGTTAGAGTTAGGGTTAGGGTTAGGTATATTGTTAGGGTTAGGGTTAGGTTAGGGTTAGTATAGAGTTAGGTTTAGGGTTAGGTATAGGGTTATGGTTAGGTTAGGGTTAGTATAGGGATAGGGTTAGGGTTAGGTATAGGGTTAGGGTTAGGATTAGGTTAGGGTTAGGGTTAGGGTTAGGATTAGGTTAGGGTTAGAATTAGGATTAGGTTAGGGTTAGGGTTAGGTTAGGGTTAGGTTAAGGTTAGTATAGGGTTAGGGTTAGGGTTAGATAAAGGGTTAGGATTAGGTTAGGGCTAGCTATAGGGTTAGGTATAGGGTACTACGGTAATCCTGCTAAGCCCGAGAGGAGCCGCAGACATTTGGTTCACGTACTAGGCGGATAAGCCAACGGTGCAAGGTGAGGGATTACGGCTGAACGCCTCTAAGCCAAAAATCCCGCCCAAAAGCAGCCCAGCACGAATGCAAAGGGAGGCTTCGACATGGTGGGGACCTCGGGGTCACGCTCCAGCCCCGCCCGGTCAAGCCGCAGAATGAGGTCTCTGCCGTCCGCTGATAAAAGCGGGCGGGAAGCTGCTCGATATTCACCCCATACGGCGATGTGGAATGAAATCATTTGTAGAAGACGTAGTTCTCGGTCGGGTGCCCTAAGCAGTAGATAAGCTACCTCACTGCGAACTGCTGAGACTCAAACCTTGACCATGAGATATGTCCGCTCCCTAGGCGGAGAACATCTCCGTGCAAGACTAGGCTTGTCACCTGGTCAAATGCACTATTTCGAGAGGAATCACAGGTCGCTGACATTTGGTCCACGTGCTTGGCTGATAAGCTACCATCTGAGGGATTACGGCCGAACGCCTCTAAGCCAGAATCCCACCCAAAATCTCAGCGCAGCTGAGATGGGAGGCTACGACATAGCTGGGGCTTGTTTCCCGGCCCGATCGAGCCGCAGGAATGCACCTGGTAAAATGCACTCCTTCTTCGCTCTTTGAATCTGTCTGCTATCAGTCATTCCAATGGACGCAGAAGAGATGCAGTCCAGCGGACATTGCACCTCCTGTCTTATGGTGACAAGCTCCCGGGTGGCGGGGAATGCTAGGCGTACCATCACTGCAGATGAGCCGAGAAAATAAAGCGAGCAAAAAGATACCTCACTCATATGCATATGCTACGTTTCTGGCAGGACGTGACGATCCTGGGAAAAAGTCACACTGGACTGCCTCTCTTCCGGGATAGTACAAACTAGTACATAGTCCATCATATCATTGCCAAACGCTATAGACACGAGTAGGGAAGACTCGATAATCCTGCAAGACAACTTCCCAAGAGAGACAACTCTGACCAAAAACAACTGCTGCCTTGCAGTTAGGCTTGGGACAGCTAAAAGCTAAGGAGGGCAACCCTACAGAAACGCCTGTTGAAATCGGATGCACTGAGCCACTGGCTAACAAATTAAATCAGTGCAACGTAAATATCGCTGTAAACAGCGTACGTTGAAGAAGAAGAAGATTTAAGGTTAGGGATAGGGTTAGGGTTATGGTTAAGATTAGAGTTAGGATTAGGTTAGGGTTTGGGTTAGGTTTAGTGTTAGGGTTAGGTTAGGGTTAGGATTAGGGTTAGGTTAGGGTTAGGGTTAAGGTTAGGTTAGGGTTAGGGTTAGGGTTAGGGTTAGGTTAGGGTTAGGGTTAGGTTAGGGTTAGGTTAGGGTTAGGGTTAGGTTAGGTTTAGGTATAGGGTTAGAGTTAGGGTTAGGTTAGGTTAGGGTTAGGGTTAGGTTAGGGTTATGATTAGGTTAGGGTTAGGTATAGGGTTAGGGTTAGGTTAGGGTTAGGTTTAGGGTTAGGGTTAGGTTAGGGTTAGGTATATGGTTAGGGTTAGGGTTAGGGTTAGGTTATGGCAAGGTATATGGTTAGGTATAGGGTTAGGTATAGGGTTATGTATATGGTTAGGGTTAGGTTATGGTTAGTATAGGGTTAGTGTTAGGGTTAGGTATAGGGTTAGGGTTAGGTTAGGGTTAGTATAGGGTTAGATATAGGGTGAGGTATAGGGTTAGGGTTAGTATAGGGTTAGGGTTAGGGTTAGGTATAGGGTTAGGGTTAGGATTAGGTAAGGGTTAGGGTTAGGATTAGGTTAGGGTTAGGATTAGGATTAGGTTAGGGTTAGGGTTAGGTTGGGGTTAGGTTAGGTTTAGTATAGGGTTAGGGTTTGATATAGGGTTAGGGTTAGGTTAGGGCTAGGTATATGGTTAGGTATAGGGTTAGGTATAGGGTTAGGGTTAGGTTAGGGTTAATATAGGGTTAGGTATAGGGTTAGGTATAGGGTTAGGGTTGGGTATAGGGTTAGGGTTAGGGTTAGGTATACGGTTAGGGTTAGGATTAGGTATAGGGTTAGGGTTAGGTAAAGGGTTAGGTTAGGGTTAGGTTAGGGTTAGGGTTAGGTTTAGGTTAGGGTTAGGTATAGGGATAGAGTTAGGGTTAGGTTAGGTTAGGGTTAGGGTTAGGTTAAAGTTATGATTAGGTTAGGGTTAGGTTAGGGTTAGGTATATGGTTAGGTATAGGGTTAGGTATAGAGTTATGTATATGGTTAGGGTTACGTTATGGTTAGTATAGGGTTAGTGTTAGGGTTAGGTCTAGGGTTAGGGTTAGGTTAGGGTTAGTATAGGGTTAGGTATAGGGTGAGGAAGAGGGTTAGGGTTAGTATAGGGTTAGGGTTAGGGTTAGGTATAGGGTTAGGGTTAGGATTAGCTAAGGGTTAGGGTTAGGATTAGGTTAGGGTTAGGATTAGGATTAGGATTAGGTTAGGGTTAGGGTTAGGTTGCGCTTAGGTTAGGGTTAGTATAGGGTTAGGGTTAGGGTTTGATATAGGGTTAGGGTTAGGTTAGGGCTAGGTATATGGTTAGGTATAGGGTTAGGTATAGGGTTAGGGTTAGGTTAGGGTTAGTATAGGGTTAGGGTTAGGTATAAGGTTAGGGTTAGGATTAGGTTAGGGTTAGGGTAAGGATTAGGTTAGGGTTAGGGTTAGGATTAGGATTAGGATTAGGTTAGGGTTTATGGTTAGGTTAGGGTTAGGTTAGAGTTAGTATAGGGTTAGGGATAGATATAGGGTTAGGGTTAGGGTTAGGGTTAGGTTAGGGTTAGGGTTAGGTTAGGGTTAGGGTTAGGTTAGGGTTAGTATAAAGTTAGTGTTAGGATTAGGTATAGGGTTAGGGTTAGGTTAGGGTTGCATTAGGGTTTGGTATAGGGTTAGGTATAGGGTTAGTGTTAGGTTAGGGTTAGTATACGGTTAGGGTTAGGTATAGGGTTAGGGTTAAATTAGGGTTAGTATAGGCTTAGGGTTAGGTTAGGGTTGGGTTAGGGTTAGGTATAGGGTTAGGTTTTGGGTTAGGGTAAGGGTAGGGTTAGTATAGGTTTAGGGTTAGGGTTAGGTATATGGTTAGGGTTAGGTTAGGGTTAGTATAGGGTTAGGGTTAGGGTTAGGGTTAGGTATAGGGTTAGGGTTAGGTATAGGGTTAGGGTTAGGATTAGGTATAGAGTTAGGGTTAGGATTAGGTATAGGGTTAGGTATAAGGTTAGGGTTAGCTTAGGGTTAGTATAGGGTTAGGGTTAGGGTTAGGTATAGGGTTAAGGTTAGGATTAGGTATAGGATTAGCGTTAGGATTAGGTATAGGATTAGGGTTATGGTTAAGGTTAAGATTAGGTATAGGTTTAGGGTTAGGTATCGGGTTAGGGTTAGGGTTAGGTATAGGGTTAGGGTTAGGTTAGGGTTAGTATAGGGTTAGGGTTAGGGTTAGGGTTAGGTATAATGTTAAGGTTAGGTCAGGGTTAGGATAGGGTTAGGGTTAGGGTTAGGTACAGGGTTATGGTTAGCTTAGGGTTAGTATAGGGTTAGGTATAGGGTTAGGGTTAGATTAGGGTTAATATAGGGTTAGGTATAGGGTTAGCTATATGGTTAGGGTTAGGGTTAGGTATAGGGTTAGGGTTAGGGTTAGGGTTAGGTATACGGTTAGGGTTAGGATTAGGTATAGGGTTAGGGTAAGGTAAAGGGTTAGGTTAGGGTTAGATATAAGGTTAGGGTTATGATTAGGTATAGGGTTAGGGTTAGGGTTAGGTATAGGGTTAGGGTTAGGTAAAGGATTGGGTTAGGGTTAGATATAGGGTTAGGGTTAGGATTGGGTATACGGTTAGGGTTATGTATATGGTTAGGGTTAGGTAAAGGGTTAGGTTAGGGTTAGGTAAAGGGTTATTAAAGGGTTAGGGTTAGGTTATCATTAGTATAGGGTTAGTGTTAGGGTTAGGTATAGGGTTAGGGTTAGGTTAGGGTTATTAAAGGGTTAGGGTTAGGTTATGGTTAGTATAGGGTTAGTGTTAGGGTTAGGTATAGGGTTAGGGTTAGGTTAGGGTTATTAAAGGGTTAGGTATAGGGTGAGGTATAGGGTTAGGGTTAGTATAGGGTTAGGCTTAGGGTTAGGTATAGGGTTAGGGTTAGGATTAGGTAAGGGTTAGGGTTCGGATTAGGTTAGGGTTAGGATTAGGATTAGGATTAGGTTAGGGTTAGGGTTAGGTTGGGGTTAGGTTAGGCTTAGTATAGGGTTAGGGTTAGGGTTTGTTTTAGGGTTAGGGTTAGGTTAGGGCTCGGTATATGGTTAGGTATAGGGTTAGGTATAGGGTTAGGGTTAGGTTAGGGTTAGTATAGAGTTAGGATTAAGTATAAGGTTAGGGTTAGGATTAGGTTAGGGTTAGGGTAAGGATTAGGTTAGGGTTAGGGTTAGGATTAGGTTAGGGTTAGGATTAGGATTAGGATTAGGTTAGGGTTTATGGTTAGGTTAGGGTTAGGTTAGAGTTAGTATAGGGTTAGGGATAGACATAGGGTTAGGGTTAGGGTTAGGTTAGGGTTAGGATTAGGTTAGGGTTAGGGTTAGGGTTAGGGTTAGGTTAGGGTTAGGGTTAGGTTAGGGTTGCATTAGGGTTAGGTATAGGGTTAGGTATAGGGTTAGTGTTAGGTTAGGGTTAGTATAGGGTTAGGGTTAGGGTTAGGTATAGGGTTAGGGTTAGGTTAGGGTTAGTATAGGGTTGGGGTTAGGTATAGGGTTAGGGTTAGGATTATGTATAGGGTTAGGGTTAGGATTAGGTATATGGTTAGGTTAAGGTATAGGGTTAGTGTTAGGCATAGGGTTAGGGTTAGGTTAGGGTTGGTTTAGGGTTAGGTGTAGGGTTAGGTTTTGGGTTAGGGTAAGGGCAGGGTTAGTATAGGTTTAGGGTTAGGGTTAGGTATATGGTTAGGGTTAGGTTAGCGTTAGTATATGGTTAGTGTTAGGGTTAGGTATAGGGTTAGGGTTAGGTATAGGGTTAGGGTTAGGATTAGGTATAGAGTTAGGGTTAGGATTAGGTATAGGGTTAGGTATAGGGTTAGTGTTAGCTTAGGGGTAGTATAGGGTTAGGGTTAGGGTTAGGTATAGGGTTAAGGTTAGGATTAGGTATAGGATTAGCGTTAGGATTAGGTATAGGGTTAGGGTTATGGTTAGGGTTAAGATTAGGTATAGGTTTAGGGTTAGTTATTGGGTTAGGGTTAGGGTTAGGTATAGGGTTAGGGTTAGGTTAGGGTTAGTATAGGGTTAGTGTTAGGGTTAGGTATAATGTTAAGGTTAGGTTAGGGTTAGGATAGGGTTAGGGTTAGGGTTAGGTACAGGGTTATGGTTAGGTTAGGGTTAGTATAGGGTTAGGTATAGGGTTAGGGTTAGATTAGGGTTAATATAGGGTTAGGTATAGGGTTAGGTATAGGGTTAGGGTTAGGGTTAGGTATAGGGTTAGGGTTAGGGTTAGGTATACGGTTAGGGTTAGGATTAGGTATAGGGTTAGGGTTAGGTAAAGGTTTAGGTTAGGGTTAGATATAGGGTTAGGTATAGGGTTAGGGTTAGAATTAGATATAGGGTGATAATTAGGTATAGAGTTAGGGTAAGGTAAAGGGTTAGGTTAGGGTTAGGGTTATGATTAGGTATAGGGTTAGGGTTAGGATTAGGTATAGGGTTAGGGTTAGGATTAGGTATAGGGTTAGGGTTAGGTAAAGGGTTAGGTTAGGGTTAGGTATATGGTTAGGTATAGGGTTAGGTATAGGGTTAGGGTTAGGATTCGGTATAGGGTCAGGGTTCGGTAAAGGGTTAGGTTCGGGTTAGATATAGGGTTAGGTATAGGGTTCGGGTTAGGATTAGGTATAGGATTAGGGTTAGGTAAAGGGTTAGGTTAGGGTTAGATATAGGGTTAGGTATAGGGTTAGGTGTAGGGTTATGTATAGGGTTAGGGTTAGGTATAGGGTTAGGTTTAGGTATAGGGTTAGGGTTAGGATTATGTATATGATTAGGCTTAGGTATAAGGTAATGTTAGGATTAGGTATAGGGTAAGGGTTAGGTAAAGGGTTAGGTTAGGGTTAGATATTGGGTTAGGTATAGGGTTACGGTTAAGATTAGGTATAGGGTTAGGGTTAAGATTAGGTATAGCGTTAGGGTTAGGTAAGGGGTTAGGTTAGGGTTAGGGTTAGGTTAGGGTTAGGGTTAGGTTTGAGTTAGGTATAGGGTTAGGGTTAGGGTTAGGTAAGGTTTAGGTATATGGTTAGAGTTAGGGTTAGGTAAAGGGTTAGGGTTAGGGTTAGGTATAGGGTTACGGTTAGGGTTAGGTATAGGGTTAGGTATTGGGTTAGGGTTAGGTTAGGGTTAGTATAGGGTTACGGTTAGGGTTAGGTATAGGGTTAGGGTTAGGTTTGGGTTAGTATAGGGTTAGGGTTAGGGTTAAGTATAGGGTTAGGGTTAGGATTAGGTATAGGGTTAGGGATAGGATTAGGTATAGGGTTAGGGTTAGGGTTAGGTAAAAGGTTAGGTAAAGGGTTAGGGTTGAGTTAAGGTTAGGTATAGAGTTATGTATAGGGTTAGGTATAGGGTTAGGGTTAGGTTCGGGTTAGTATAGGGTTAGGATTAGGGTTAGGTATAGGGTTAGGTTAGGGATTGTATAGGGTTAGGGTTAGGGTTAGGTACAGGGTTAGGGTTAGGTTAGGGTTAGTATAGGGTTAGTATAGGGTTAGGTATAAGGTTAGGATTAGATTAGGGTTAGTTTAGGGTTAGATATAGGTTAGGTATAGGGTTAGGGTTAGGTATAGGGTTAGGGTTAGGGTTAGGTATAGGGTTAGGATTAGGTATAGGGTTAGGGTTACGTAAAGGGTTAGGTTAGGTTTAGATATAGGTTTAGGGATAGGATTAGGTATAGGATTAGGGTTAGGTAAAGGGTCAAGTTAGGGTTAGATATAGGTTTAGGGATAGGATTAGGTATAGGATTAGGGTTAGGATTAGGTATAGGGTTAGGGTTAGGTAAAGGGTTAGGTTAGAGTTAGATATAGGTTTAGGGATAGGATTAGGTATAGGATTAGGGTTAGGATTAGGTATAGGGTTAGGGTTAGATATAGGGTTAGGTATAGGGTTAGGTATAGGATTAGGTTAGAATTAGGGTTAGGATTAGGTTAGGGTTAGGATTAGGATTAGGTTAGGGTTATGGTTAGGTTAGGTTTAGGTTAGGGTTAGTATAGGGTTAGGGTTAGGGCTAGATATAGGGTTAGGTATAGGGTTAGGGTTACGTTAGGGTTAGTATAGGGTTAGGGTTAGGTAAGGATTAGGATAGGGTTAGGTATAGGGATATGTATAGGGTTAGGGTTACGTTAGGGTTAGTATAGGGTTAGGGTTAGGTAAGGATTAGGATAGGGTTAGGTATAGTGTTATGTATAGGGTTAGGTATAGGGTTAGGTATAGGGTTAGGGTTAGGTTAGGGTTAGTATATGGTTAGGGTTAGGGTTAGGTATAGGGTTAGGGTTAGGATTAGGTTAGAATTAGGGTTAGGATTAGGTTAGGGTTAGGATTAGGATTAGGTTAGGGTTATGGTTAGGTTAGGTTTAGGTTAGGGTTAGTATAGGGTTAGGGTTAGGGCTAGATATAGGGTTAGGTATAGGGTTAGGGTTAGGTTAGGTTAGGGTTAGGGTTAGGTTAGGGTTATGGTTAGGTTAGGTTAGGGTTAGATATAGGGTTAGGTATAGGGTTAGGGTTAGGTTAGGTTAGGGTTAGGGTTAGGTTAGGGTTATGGTTAGGTTAGGGTTAGGTAAAGGGTTAGGTTAGGGTTAGATATAGGGTTAGGTATAGGGTTAGGGTTAGGATTATGAATAGAGTTAGGGTTAGGTAAAAGCTTAGGTTAGGGTTAGATATAGGGTTAGGTATAGGGTTAGGGTAAGGATTAGGTATACGGTTAGGGTTAGATATAGGGTTAGGGTTAGGTAACGGGTTAGGTTAGGGTTAGATATAGGGTTAGGGATAGGATTAGGTATAGGGTTAGGTATAGGGTTGGGGTTAGGGTTAGTTATAAGGTTAAGGTTAGGTATAGGGTTAGGTTAGGGTTAGATATAGGGTTAGGTAAAGGTTAGGGTTAGGATTAGGAATATGATTAGGGTTAGGTAAAGAGTTAGGATAGGGTTAGAAATAGGGTTAGGTATAGGGTTATGTATAGGGTTAGGGTTACGTTAGGGTTAGTATAGGGTTACGGTTAGGGTTAGGTATAGGGTTAGGGTTAGGTAAGGGTTAGTATAGGGTTAGTTATAGTGTTAGGTATAGGTTTAGGTATAGGGTTAGGGTTAGGTTAGGGTTAGTATAGGGTTAGGGTTAGGGTTAGGTATAGGGTTAGGGTTAGGATTAGGTTAGGGTTAGGGTTAGGATTAGGTTAGGGTTAGGATTAGGATTAGGTTATGGTTAGGTTAGGGTTAGGTTAGGGTTAGTATAGGGTTAGGGTTAGGGCTAGATATAGGGTTAGGGTTAGGTTAGGGCTAGGTATAGGGTTAGGTATAGGGTTAGGTACAGGGTTAGGGTTAGGTTAGGGTTAGTATAGGGTTAGGGTTAGGGTTAGGTATAAGGTTAGGGTTAGGATTAGGTTAGGGTTAGGATTAGGTTAGGGTTAGGGTTAGGGTTAGCATTAGGTTAGGGTTAGTATTAGGATTAGGTTAGGGTTAGGGTTAGGTTAGAGTTAGGTTAGGGTTAGTATAGGGTTAGGGTTAGATATAGGGTTAGGGTTAGGGTTAGATATAGGGTTAGGTTAGGGTTAGGGTTAGGTTAGAGTTAGGGTTAAGGTTAGGTATAGGGTTAGGGTTAGGGTTAGGTTAGGATTAGTATAGAATTAGGGTTAGGATTAGGTATATGGTTAGGGTTAGGTTGGGGTTGGGTTAGGGTTAGGTTTAAGGTTAGGTATAGGGTTAGAGTTAGGTTAGGGTTAGTATAGGGTTAGGATTAGGGTTAGGTATAGGGTTAGGGTTAGGTTAGGGTTAGTATAGGGTTAGGGTTAGGGTTAGGTATAGGGTTAGGGTTAGGATTAGGTACAAGGTTAGGGTTTGGATTAGGTATAGGGTTAGGATTAGGTTAGGGTTAGTATAGGGTTAGGGATAGGGTTAGGTATAGGGTTAGGGTTAGGTTAGGGTTAGTATAGGGTTAGGGTTAGGTATAGAGTTAGGGTTAGGATTAGGTTAGAATTAGGGTTTGGATTAGGTATAGGGTTAGGGTTAGGATTAGGTATAGGGTTAGGGTTAGGTAAAGGGTTAGGTTAGGGTTAGAAATAGGGTTAGGTATAGGGTTATGTATAGGGTTAGGGTTACGTTAGGGTTAGTATAGGGTTACGGTTAGGGTTAGGTATAGGGTTAGGGTTAGGTAAGGGTTAGTATAGGGTTAGTTATAGTGTTAGGTATAGGTTTAGGTATAGGGTTAGGGTTAGGTTAGGGTTAGTATAGGGTTAGGGTTAGGTATAGGGTTAGGGTTAGGATTAGGTTAGGGTTAGGGTTAGGATTAGGTTAGGGTTAGGATTAGGATTAGGTTAGGGTTATGGTTAGGTTAGGGTTAGGTTAGGGTTAGTATAGGGTTAGGGTTAGGGCTAGATATAGGGTTAGGGTTAGGTTAGGGCTAGGTATAGGGTTAGGTATAGGGTTAGGTATAGGGTTAGGGTTAGGTTAGGGTTAGTATAGGGTTAGGGTTAGGGTTAGGTATAAGGTTAGGGTTAGGATTAGGTTAGGGTTAGGATTAGGTTAGGGTTAGGGTTAGGGTTAGCATTAGGTTAGGGTTAGTATTAGGATTAGGTTAGGGTTAGGGTTAGGGTTAGGTTAGAGTTAGGTTAGGGTTAGTATAGGGTTAGGGTTAGATATAGGGTTAGGGTTAGATATAGGGTTAGGTTAGGGTTAGGGTTAGGTTAGAGTTAGGGTTAAGGTTAGGTATAGGGTTAGGGTTAGGGTTAGGTTAGGATTAGTATTGAATTAGGGTTAGGATTAGGTATATGGTTAGGGTTAGGTTAGGGTTGGGTTAGGGTTAGGTTTAAGGTTAGGTATAGGGTTAGAGTAAGGTTAGGGTTAGTATAGGGTTAGGATTAGGGTTAGGTATAGGGTTAGGGTTAGGTTAGGGTTAGTATAGGGTTAGGGTTAGGGTTAGGTATAGGGTTAGGGTTAGGATTAGGTACAAGGTTAGGGTTTGGATTAGGTATAGGGTTAGGATTAGGTTAGGGTTAGTATAGGGTTAGGGATAGGGTTAGGTATAGGGTTAGGGTTAGGATTATGTATAGGGTTAGGGTTAGGTATAGGGTTAGGGTTAGGTTAGGGTTAGTATAGGGTTAGGGTTAGGGTTAGGTATAGGGTTAGGGTTAGGATTAGGTACAAGGTTAGGGTTTGGATTAGGTATAGGGTTAGGGTTAGGTTAGGGTTAGTATAGGGTTAGGGATAGGGTTAGGTATAGGGTTAGGGTTAGGATTATGTATAGGGTTAGGATTAGGTATAGGGTTAGTGTTAGATATAGGGTTAGGGTTAGGGTTAGGTATAGGTTTAGGTATTGGGTTAGGGTTAGGTTAGAGTTAGTATAGGGTTAGGGTTAGGATTAGGTATAGGGTTATAATTAGGTATAGAGTTAGGGTTAGGTAAACGGTTAGGTTAAGGTTAGATATAGGGTTAGGGTTATGATTAGGTATAGGGTTAGGGTTAGGTAAAGGGTTAGGTATAGGGTTAGGGTTAGGATTAGGTATAGGGTTAGGGTTAGGTAAAGCTTTAGTGTTAGAATTAGGAATGGGGTTAGGGTTAGGATTAGGTATAGGGTTAGGGTTAGGTATAGGGTTACGGTTAGGATTAGGTATAGGGTTAGGGTTAGGTATAGGGTTAGGGTTAGGATTAGGTATAGGGTTAGGTTAGGGTTAGATATAGGGTTATGTATAGGGTTAGGTATAGGGTTAGGAATAGGGTTAGTATTAGGATTACGTTAGGGTTAGGGTTAGGTTAGGGTTAGGTTAGGGTTAGTATAGGGTTAGGGTTAGATATAGGCTTAGGGTTAGGGTTAGATATAGGGTTAGGTTAGGGTTAGGGTTAGGTTAGAGTTAGGGTTAAGGTTAGGTATAGGGTTAGGGTTAGGGTTAGGTTAGGATTAGTATAGAATTAGGGTTAGGATTAGGTATATGGTTAGGGTTAGGTTAGGGTTGGGTTAGGGTTAGGTATAAGGTTAGGTATAGGGTTAGGGTTAGGTTAGGGTTAGTATAGGGTTAGGGTTAGGGTTAGGTATAGGGTTAGGGTTAGGTTAGGGTTAGTATAGGGTTAGGGTTAGGGTTAGGTATAGGGTTAGGGTTAGGATTAGGTACAAGGTTAGGGTTTGGATTAGGTATAGGGTTAGGGTTAGGTTAGGGTTAGTATAGGGTTAGGGTTAGGGTTAGGTATAGGGTTAGGGTTAGGATTAGGTACAAGGTTAGGGTTTGGATTAGGTATAGGGTTAGGGTTAGGTTAGGGTTAGTATAGGGTTAGGGATAGGGTTAGGTATAGGGTTAGGGTTAGGATTATGTATAGGGTTAGGGTTAGGTATAGGGTTAGTGTTAGGTATAGGGTTAGGGTTAGGTTAGGGTTGGGTTAGGGTTAGGTATAGGTTTAGGTATTGGGTTAGGGTTAGGTTAGAGTTAGTATAGGGTTAGGGTTAGGGTTAGGTATAGGGTTAAGGTTAGGATTAGGTATAGGGTTAGGGTTAGAATTAGGTATAGGGTTAGGGTTAGGGTTAGGGTTAAGATTAGGTATAGTTTAGGGTTAGCTATAGGGTTAGGGTTTGGGTTAGGTATAGGGTTAGGGTTAGGTTAGGGTTAGTATAGGGTTAGGGTTAGGGTTAGGTATAGGGTTAGGGTTAGGATTAGGTATAGGGTTAGGATTAGGTATAGGGTTAGGTATAGGGTTAGGATTAGGTTAGGGTTAGTATAAGGTTAGGGTTAGGTATAGGGTTAAGGTTAGGATTAGGTATAGGTTTAGGGTTAGGATTAGGTATATGGTTGGGGTTCGGGTTAGGGTTAAGATTAGGTATAGGTTTAGGGTTAGGTATAGGGTTATGGTTATGGTTAGGTATAGGGTTAGGGTAAGGTTAGGGTTAGTATAGGGTTAGGGTTAGGTATAGGGTTAGAGTTAGGTTAGGGTTAGTATAGGGTTAGGGTTAGGGTTAGGTACAGGGTTAGGATTAGGTTAGGGTTAGTATAGGTTTAGGTATAGGGTTAGGGTTTGATTAGGGTTAGTATAGGGTTAGGTATAAGGTTAGGTGTAGGGTTAGGGTTAGGGTTAGGTATAGGGTTAGGGTTAGGGTTAGGTATAGGGTTAGGTATAGGGTTAGGGTTAGGATTAGGTATAGGTTTATAATTAGGTATAGAGTTAGGGTTAGGTAAACGGTTAGGTTAAGGTTAGATATAGGGTTAGGGTTATGATTAGGTATAGGGTTAGGGTTAGATATAGGGTTAGGGTTAGGACTAGGTATAGGGTTAGGGTTAGGTAAAGCTTTAGGGTTAGAATTAGGAATGGGGTTAGGGTTAGGATTAGGTATAGGGTTAGGGTTAGGTATAGGGTTAGGGTTAGGATTAGGTATAGGGTTAGGTTAGGGTTAGATATAGGGTTATGTATAGGGTTAGGTATAGGGTTAGGAATAGGGTTAGGGTTAGGATTAGGTATAGGGTTAGGGTTAGGTATAGGGTTAGGTAAAGGGTTAGGTTATGGTTAGGTATAGGGTAGGGCTGTATATAGGGTTAAGTAAAGGATTAGGTTAGGGTTAGGTATAGGGTTATATTAGGTATAGGGTTACTTATAGGTTAATGGTTAGGTATAGGATTATAGGTAGGATTATTATTAGAGTTAGTTATGCATAGGATTAGAATTATGGTTTCAGAGGCATAGATCTGGCTGTTCTGAATTGTTGTCATTGTTTTTTTACATCTGTTAATTAAGCATTTCAATGTTCTGACCTGTATACCTTTGACTTATGTGTCCGCTATTGATGGCTTAAAAATGTCTGTCGGTTGCGGTTCTCAGAGTAGTGAACTCTTCATTAGCTTTTCCTGTCTGGTCTCTCGAGGTGTCAAGGCATTTGAACTGCTCTACCTGTTCTAGAGGCTGGTCATCCAAAGAAGTTGTGATGTCGCTTCTCCCCCCTCGAGACCAGCATTTCTTTTGTTTGTGAGCATCTCTCTCCTCCAGCTACTCTTTTATGATTTGAAAGTTGGTCAGGAGACGTGCGTCTGATTTGGTATTGGGGCCACAACCTCGACAAACGCCAGATACGATGTTTAGGTTGGTCTCATCTTCCAGTACCTCACTGAGTACCTTTCTTTTATGTCCATAAAGGCCTTGATGACATCGATGGTACCAAGAGAGATGATGATATAATGTGGCCCTGTCCTAAACCACTCGCTGCCTTGAACGCTTCTGACTTTTGATATCCTGTCCTAGTGTATTTCATACAGATCTGATACAAACTGAGAACAGGAACGCTTTCAGATGGATGTCCAGGGACAAGTCAGAACCGCTTTCAGCTCTATCTCCAGGGACAAGTCAGAAACGCTTTCAGCTCTATGTCCAGGGACAAGTCAGAAACGCTTTCAGCTCTATGTCCAGGGACAAGTCAGAAACGCTTTCAGCTCAATGTCCAGGAACAAGTCAGAAACGCTTTCAGCTCTATGTCCAGGGACAAGTCAGAAACGCTTTCAGCTCAATGTCCATGGACAAGCCAGAAACGCTTTCAGCTCTATGTCCAGGGACAAGTCAGAAACGCTTTCAGGTCGATGTCCAGGGACAGGTCTTCTGGGTCATTTTCTATACCTGTTGAGATTTACCAAGTAGGCTGTCCTGTGCTTATCCATGAACTGACTACACTCTTTCACTACACGTGGGAAGCCGAGACGCATGCCCATTTTGTACAAATGTGCACACAATAGGGCAACAGTCAATCCTGCGGCAAGCACAGTGGCATCTCTTTGCTGTCAATCAAGGGCAAAATTTGGGTGGGAGCCCTGCTCAACCACCTAACTGGACGATTTGCGCAGGGTTTACTACAAGAGAGTCAGTGGGGTACTCGTGTAGATCGTGGTACTGTTGGTATGATATAGCCGCACGTCAACTCCAGGACAAATGTCAAGGACAGGATTGTGACCTGTACACAGCTTTAGTCGACCCGACCATGACCTTTGATACCGTCCATAGATAGGGACTGGTTAAAAAATGGCGACGTTTGGCTGCCTCGGCTGTCTCATTGCGCTTGTCCGCCAGTTTCAAGATCGCTGCACGAAGGAGAATTGTCTGTAAACTTCCCAGTCACCGACGATGTCAACCAGAGTCTTGCGCTGTTCCCGACACTCTTTAGCATGGTCTTTGCGCCAATGGTCGCTGATGATGCACATGCCGCTGCTGCTGGCAAGCCTATTAGATACAGACCGCTAGGTCGGCTGTTCGATCCGATGCACCTGATGTCTTAGAACAGGGTTACTGAAGCGACCATCTTGGATCTCGTGTTTGCGAATGACTGTGTCCTTTTCAGAACAAGATATGCAGTCCACCATAACGGAGTTCTCGACGGAGTGCAGTAATTTTGGTCTCCCGATAAGATTAAGAAAACGGAGGTACTCTTCCAGCCTGTTCCTGGAGAGTCGTACATCGAATCAAACGTTACTGTACAGCACGAACGTCTCCAGACAGTCGATAGCTTCACCTACTTAGGTAGTACCCTCACCAGTCGATGGCTTCACCTACTTAGGTAGTACCCTCACTAGTCGATAGCTTGACCTACTTAGGTAGTACCCTCACTAGTCGATGGCTGCACCTACTTAGGTAGTACCCTCCCCAGTCGATGGCTTCACCTACTTAGGTAGTACCCTCCCCAGTCGATGGCTGCACCTACTTAGGTAGTACCCTCCCCAGTCGATGGCTTCACCTACTTAGGTAGTACCCTCACCAATCGATGGTGTCACCTACTTAGGCAGTACCCTCACTAGTCGATGGCGTCACCTACTTAGAAGAGCCCATCCACAAGCTACTACAGTACGGACGTGACATGCCAGCTGAGCGCATCCCCAAGCAACTGTTATACGGTAAGCTCTGAGACGTTCACTATGGGATGGGGTTGCGCAGAAGAAATGGTACAGAGTCTCACTGAAAGTGTCTGTAGAAAGCTTCAACATTTATGCCACCTTCTGAAAGCTGCTTGTTCAAAGCCGTTCCATCTGGCTGGAAACCATCAAGAAAGGTGCTCTGATCGCAGAGAGACAATCCACCGTGGAGGCTCAGCGAAAGCGTGCTGTCCGAAAGAACAGAATGCGCGACGACCTCACCGTCTGACCGCCGTACCAGGATTGGTCTTTACTGTCGTAAAAGAGGACACATGACGCAGAACGAGTCTGAAGTTGTCGCCATCTTCACTCGCTAAAGGCAACTGTTATTGTAGAAACTCTCTGGGGCGGAGATCGGAAGTGCTGGGATGTTCTGCCTTTCCTGGCAGTCCAAGAGCCGTCTTTTGGAAACCTTATCGAATACCTATTTCGGGTCCAAGAAACTGAAATGCATTTCACCATCCTCATCATCATCATCATACTCATCATCATCCTCCATTATCATCATCCTCATCATCCTCCTCCTCATCATCATCATCATCATCATCATCATAATCGGCATTCTCATCATCCTCATCATCATCATCGATCTCATCATCATCCTCGTCATCATCATCATCCTCGTCATCATCATCATCCTCGTCATCATCATCATCCTCGTCATCATCATTCTCATCATCATCATCATCATCATCATCATCATCCTCATCATCATCATCGTCCTCATCATTATCACCCTCATCATCATCATCACCATCATCATCATCATCCTCATCATCATCATCATCATCCTCATCATCACCCTCAACATCATCATCACCTTCATCATCATCATCACCCTCAACATCATCATCACCTTCATCATCATCATCATCCTCATCATTATCCTCATCATCACCCTCATCATTATCCTCATCATCATCATCATCCTCATCATAATCATCATCATCATTATCCTCATCATTATCCTCATCATCATCCTCACCCTCATCCTCCTCATCATCATCCTCATCATCATCATCATCACCCTCATCATCACCCTCATCACCCTCATCATCCTCATCATTATCCTCATCATCATCATCATCACCCTCATCATCACCCTCATCACCATCATCATCCTCATCATCATCATCACCCTCATTATCCTCATCATCATCCTCATCATCATCATCCTCATCATCATGCTCATCATCATCATCATCACCCTCATCACCATCATCATCCTCATCATCATCATCACCCTCATCATCATCATCATCATCCTCATCATCATCATTCTCATCATTATCATCATCACCCTCATCCTCCTCATCATCATCCTCATCATCATCATCATCACCCTCATCATCATCATCATCCTCATCATCATCAACCTCATCATCATCATCCTCATCATCATCACCCTCATCATCATCATCATCATCACACTTAAGAGCTTTTTCACTGGGTTTCCGGAGTGTAAAGAAAAGGCCTCGAGTACTTCGGTTTGCTCTGAAACCTCAGTGGGCTTCGACCATCTGTTGGTCAGTCGTTGCTTCCGTATCATAAAGCAGCCTTTGCCGAGGACTTCATAGAGGGCTATTCCTCTATGCTTTTCACACTGTCGATTGTCATCGTATTTGAAAATCGTTACAATGATTTATATCTGCCAACACTTTGGTATAACCTTGCAGTGTCCCACGGACTGGAGAATCTTCTGGCGATTGTTTTTGTAAAAGTGTATTCTTACCACCCAGACGCTCTAACCACTCTCCAACCCAGACACTCTAACCACTCTCCAACCCAGACGCTCTAACCACTCTCCAACCCAGACGCTCTAACCACTCTCCAACCAAGACGCTCTAACCACCCCAACCACCCCGAAGCTCTAATCACTCTCCAATCTAGACGCTCTAACCACCCCAACTACCCCGACGATCTAAACCCACTCTTCAACCCAGACGCATGATCAGTACTAGATACATGTTGTGCATTGTTAGGGAGAGACGGAACTAGAACTGTCGGCACGACACATGATGATGAAAGCATAGCCCAGCACGATCACCTGTCTGATCACAGAGGCCACTTGTTGGTATCCAGTCTAGAGCAGTCACAATGAAGCGAATCAACTTAACTCAACTGTTGAATGTCTACTTTCCAGATCAATATTTCTGGCGACTCCCGAGTTCTGGCTGCGGGCCAGTGGACCCTACACAGCCGCGTTTTAGGTTAGGGTTTCTTTAAGTGAGCTATATTTAGCCTCCCCTCCCTTACCACCCCCACGTATCCACCGTCCTCTACCCCTTTCCCCAACCAAATGGGTCCCGCCCTTCGACACATGACCTTGGGGTTATATATCGTATTTGAAAGAAAAACCCATAAAGTAAAGTCTTCAGATCAGGGGACAAATTCCATGTCCACCCTGCCCAGGGTCTTTCCAGACCACATAGGGCTCATCAGTCACCTTCGAACCTAGGGTGGACGAACAACAACACTAACGGTTGCATCTTCTTCTTCTTCTTCTTCTTCTTTTTCGTTCGTTCGTTCTCGGTCTCCTGTTTCTAAGTCCTAAAAAGGGCTTTGCAAGTAGCAGTATATAGTCCAGAGAACGGAATGCGTTGTGTTGTAGTTTACAGATTGACTGCGTTATTTGTACTTTTAGGTCCGACATATCCGACTTCAGCAAGCATTTTTTAGTAACGGATTAGCCTTCCCTATTCGATCTCTTTAACCGGTCTGCTCTGTTTGCAAAATGGTATCCAGGATCACCGTGTGGAGGTGTAGAATGGTCTTGGCAGCTCTGGTTCACTGGCCCTGACGCTAGCTGTCAGCTATGAGTAGCTGACCGCTGCAGCTCATTCGCTGCTCAGATCTGGGACACTGGCCCTAACGTTAGCAGTCAGCTATGGGTTGCTGGCCCTGTCGCTAGCAGTCAGCTATGGGTCGCTGGCCCTGACGCTAGCAGTCAGCTATGGGTCGCTGGCCCTGACGCTAGCAGTCAGCTCTGTGTCGCTGACCGCTGCAGCACATGCGCTGCTCTGCATCTTGATCAATAAAAGATGCCACCAACGATGGGGACCACTTAAACTAGCAACTTATTCCAAGATTCCATTTTATGATTCAACAGCGAGGGAGATAAATTGTAACGACTGGCGAAGGTAGTGCAGAGAAAGTTGACGAAACATGTAATCTCTGTCATTATATGGTCTCAGCTGATTCTTCTTCTTCGTCTTCTTCTTCGTACGCTGTCAGACGTCAACTTGAATTTGTTCGAAGAAAGCAGCGGTCATCCTGAGGCTGTCGACACTGCCATAGAGCTTGTCTAGTGTTGCCACTGGTGATGGCCACATGTGGTTTCTCTGGTCCTCGTATGTCGGGCAGTTTTGCAGCAGATGTTCAGCGGTCATTTTCCCTGTACCACAGGTGCATTCGTCAGTGCCACCTATCTTCAGTTTATTGAATAGGTGGTACCTCAGTCTGTTGTGGCCTGTGCGGAGTCATTTTTGTGTGTGGTCTCAGCTGATTCTAATCTCATCGCTCTCTCTTTCTCACTCTCTTTCTCACTCACTCTTTCTCTCTCTGTATATATCTTTCTCACTCTGTCTTTCACTATCTGTCTCTCTGTCTGACCACCTCTCCCTCTCTCTCGGTTTCTATCTCTCTCTGTCTATCCCTCTCTCTCTGTCTGTCTGTCTCTCTCTCTCTTGAAAACGCGCACCTCTGTCAAAATCATGTTAAGTTCTACCTAAAACTCTTTCTCTCTGTCCCTCTCTGCCTGTCTCTCTCTCTCTCTCTCTCTCTCTCTCTGTATACATATCTCCGTGTCTCTCTCTTTGTCCCGCTAAATCTGTCTCCCACTTCGTATCTCTCTGCATATCTCTCTCTGTCTCTCTCTCCGGTTGTCCCTATCTGTATATATATATATGTATATATCTTTCTCTATGTCTGTCTCTCCTTCTCTCTGTATGTCTCTCTCTTTTTCTCTCTCTGTCTGTTTCTCTTTCTGTATGTCTCCTTCTCTCTGTCTGCCTCTCTGTCCCTCTCTGTCTGTCATGACCCTAACTGAAGCTTCGCTCCAGAAGTAGACCCTAGTTTATGCAAGGATGGCACGTTTGTTCCCCCCAAATTCCATCCAGTCTTCTCATGTCCTTCCATAAACCCGCCGATCCGTCCACTGGAGGTTCTAGCCAGCGCAGCAGAGCAAACAACCACCCTCAGAGAATCGCCTCAAATGTTTACGTTCTGCAACAGTCAACAGTGCCCAAGTTTGTTCCTGCAGTTGTCAGAGGGCCCTAACAGCGAAAGCGTCATATCCTTGCTAATCGCCAAATCACAAATATTCCAGTATTACATTAAAAATAGGCTTGAACTTTGGGAGAATGAAGACCCGCGAGATAAGGCTTAGAAAGAACGATCTGAAAAGATAGCGAGCGAGGTCCTCGTCAGTACAGCCCTACCCAGGTCTACTTGTGCCCGACTCCATGTTTTAAAACACATCACAGCAGGTAGCCCAGATACAACAAAGAACTTTGTATCCATAAATTCCAGTTTTGGCGTCCATTAACGTTCCATCAGGCAAGCGTCTAGAATGTTCATAAAACAAACTCGGTTATCACATGGTTTCTAGAACTATGCAGTTAGGACAGCGCTTTTGGTTTGGTCATAAATCTGAGATATTATCTGGCCTCGTCAAAATGTTCCATTTTAGTAATGCCATTTCCAGTAGCATAGGGTCGCTGCCAGTAGAAACAACAATGTAAATATTGCGAGGTCACTCGTGATACTAAAGAATGGATTGCTTGATAATTTTGGCGTGACGAGCAAATCTCCCTGATTTCGTCCTCGATACAAGCTCATCTGTATCGTTCATACCAGTGCATGTTTATCTTATTCTTCATTCAAACACGTACATTTTATCTTATACTTCATTCAAACACGTACATTTTATCTTATTCTTCATTCAAACACGTACATTTTATCTTATTCTTCATTCAAACACGTACATTTTATCTTATTCTTCATTCAAACACGTACATTTTATCTTATTCTTCATTCAAACACGTACATTTTATCTTATTCTTCATTCAAACACGTACATTTTATCTTATTCTTCATTCAAGCACGTACATTTTATCTTATTCTTCATTCAAACACGTACATTTTATCTTATTCTTCATTCAAACACGTACATTTTATCTTATTCTTCATTCAAACACGTACATTTTATCTTATTCTTCATTCAAACACGTACATTTTATCTTATTCTTCATTCAAACACGTACATTTTATCTTATTCTTCATTCAAACACGTACATTTTATCTTATTCTTCATTCAAACACGTAAATTTGATCTTATTCTTCATTTACACGTGCAAGTTTATCTTATTCGTCATACAAATACGTACATTCTATCTATCTCTCAAATAACTGTATATTTTCCAGTACCCCATATTTCTATTGTATAATACAGGACCATGATGTCAGTCTGTTCCTCTAGTGGAGTCATCATTCATGTGCAACAGGTTGTACTGTTTCGTTATATCCCCCTCCCACTCCACTACCACATGGCATATGTTGGTACCCTCACACTGATATCGTTGTTTTCTACTGACACGTGTATCCTCTGTTTGTCTGTTCTTTAAAGATCTCCTCCTCCATTTGTCTGTCCTGTACAGCTCTCAGTAATGGGTTATGTATCTTGACAGGACCAAACTATCTAGACAGAACCAAACTATCTAGACAGCACCAAACTATCTTGGACAGGACCTACTATCTTGACAGGATCACACTATCTTGACGGGACCAAACTATCTTGGACAGGACCAAACTATCTTGGACAGGACCAAACTATCTTGCCTACCCGATTCTGGTTTCGTTCACTAATTAATTATTTAGGAATGACTCTATAAGACATAGAAACAACTCTGATGACAAAAAAACCGATGCCTTGCGGACAGCATGTCGACAACCCCAAGCTTGAAGCATCCCTTAAAATGAATGCTGAAGACGGGTAGACCGCTCCCCAGGGCATAATCCAAGAGATATTCCTAGTCGCAGCTGTAGGCATAATGCATTAGAACCTCGCACATCAAGTCAAGACAGTCACGACCATATCGTTGGAGTCCTAGTCGTGGATGTCTGGTGAACCCTGAAACCGTTGAAGATCATTACTTCTCTAATTGTTTTCTTATATTTCTTGTCACCCCCCCCCCCCCCCCTTCCTTTCCACCAAACAAACACAAAAAACATCCTCAATTCTTGTATATTCCCACATTTCACAGATCTCGATTCGACATTCCAACTCTCCAATGTGTTTGCTCTATATCTTAATCAGTTGCCGTATCCAAACTCAAAGCCTCATTTGTTTTAGCTAAGTCCCTCTCTGCCCACTCAACGCTGGTAGTTCCCGACCCAAATGGGCACTTCCTCCTACCGACCCGATCAAAGGTATCCTGATACATCGAACGGAAACGTCGACATCTGACGGTCAGTAGAGATTTTAGCAATCATAGTAGAGCCGGACGGGGCGGTATGAGAAATTTCTGACTCACAGTGGAGGTTGTATCTAGCCAAGCGCAAGAGGACGGGCACAAAAGTGTCAAGACTGACTCATAGTAGCTGGGTGTATGCTCGTCTGCTCTTATCTACACCATCGGAATATATGGTGCTATCACTATCCTGAGTTGTCATTTATCAGCTAGTTAAACTACTGCTCTACGCCTCCTTTGCACCACTCTCTGCATTCCATACCCAGCGTTAAGATGGCTGTGGTATTATGTCAGTCTATCACCAGGCTGGACCCACATTTTGTTTGACTCACCTTGACTGTGGTATCATGTCAGTCTATCACCAGGCTGGACCCACATTTTGTTTGACGCACCTTGACTGTGGTATCATGTCAGTCTATCACCAGGCTGGACCCACATTTTGTTTGACTCACCTTGACTGTGGTATCATGTCAGTCTATCACCAGGCTGGACCCACATTTTGTTTGACTCACCTTGACTGTGGTATCATGTCAGTCTATCACCAGGCTGGACCCACATTTTGTTTGACTCACCTTGACTGTGGTATCATGTCAGTCTATCACCAGGCTGGACCCACATTTTGTTTGACTCACCTTGACTGTGGTATCATGTCAGTCTATCACCAGGCTGGACCCACATTTTGTTTGACTCACCTTGACTGTGATATCATGTCAGTCTATCACCAGGCTGGACCCACATTTTGTTTGACTCACCTTGACTGTGGTATCATGTCAGTCTATCACCAGGCTGGACCCACATTTTGTTTGACTCACCTTGACTGTGGTATCATGTCAGTCTATCACCAGGCTGGACCCACATTTTGTTTGACTCACCTTGACTGTGGTATCATGTCAGTCTATCACCAGGCTGGACCCACATTTTGTTTGACTCACCTTGACTGTGGAAACATGTCAGTCTATCACCAGGCTGGACCCACATTTTGTTTGACTCACCTTGACTGTGGAAACATGTCAGTCTATCACCAGGCTGGACCCACATTTTGTTTGACTCACCTTGACTGTGGAAACATGTCAGTCTATCACCAGGCTGGACCCACATTTTGTTTGACTCACCTTGACTGTGGTAACATGTCAGTCTATCACCAGGCTGGACCCACATTTTGTTTGACTCACCTTGACTGTGGTATCATGTCAGTCTATCACCAGGCTGGACCCACATTTTGTTTGACTCACCTTGACTGTGGTATCATGTCAGTCTATCACCAGGATGGACCCACATTTTGTTTGACTCACCTTGACTGTGGTATCATGTCAGTCTATCACCAGGCTGGACCCACATTTTGTTTGACTCACCTTGACTGTGATATCATGTCAGTCTATCACCAGGCTGGACCCACATTTTGTTTGACTCACCTTGACTGTGGTATCATGTCAGTCTATCACCAGGCTGGACCCACATTTTGTTTGACTCACCTTGACTGTGGTATCATGTCAGTCTATCACCAGGCTGGACCCACATTTTGTTTGACTCACCTTGACTGTGGTATCATGTCAGTCTATCACCAGGCTGGACCCACATTTTGTTTGACTCACCTTGACTGTGGAAACATGTCAGTCTATCACCAGGCTGGACCCACATTTTGTTTGACTCACCTTGACTGTGGTATCATGCCAGTCTATCACCAGGCTGGACCCACATTTTGTTTGACTCACCTTGACTGTGGTATCATGTCAGTCTATCACCAGGCTGGACCCACATTTTGTTTGACTCACCTTGACTGTGGAAACATGTCAGTCTATCACCAGGCTGGACCCACATTTTGTTTGACTCACCTTGACTGTGGAAACATGTCAGTCTATCACCAGGCTGGACCCACATTTTGTTTGACTCACCTTGACTGTGGAAACATGTCAGTCTATCACCAGGCTGGACCCACATTTTGTTTGACTCACCTTGACTGTGGTAACATGTCAGTCTATCACCAGGCTGGACCCACATTTTGTTTGACTCACCTTGACTGTGGTATCATGTCAGTCTATCACCAGGCTGGACCCACATTTTGTTTGACTCACCTTGACTGTGGTATCATGTCAGTCTATCACCAGGATGGACCCACATTTTGTTTGACTCACCTTGACTGTGGTATCATGTCAGTCTATCACCAGGCTGGACCCACATTTTGTTTGACTCACCTTGACTGTGATATCATGTCAGTCTATCACCAGGCTGGACCCACATTTTGTTTGACTCACCTTGACTGTGGTATCATGTCAGTCTATCACCAGGCTGGACCCACATTTTGTTTGACTCACCTTGACTGTGGTATCATGTCAGTCTATCACCAGGCTGGACCCACATTTTGTTTGACTCACCTTGACTGTGGTATCATGTCAGTCTATCACCAGGCTGGACCCACATTTTGTTTGACTCACCTTGACTGTGGAAACATGTCAGTCTATCACCAGGCTGGACCCACATTTTGTTTGACTCACCTTGACTGTGGTATCATGCCAGTCTATCACCAGGCTGGACCCACATTTTGTTTGACTCACCTTGACTGTGGTATCATGTCAGTCTATCACCAGGCTGGACCCACATTTTGTTTGACTCACCTTGACTGTGGAAACATGTCAGTCTATCACCAGGCTGGACCCACATTTTGTTTGACTCACCTTGACTGTGGTATCATGTCAGTCTATCACCAGGCTGGACCCACATTTTGTTTGACTCACCTTGACTGTGGTATCATGTCAGTCTATCACCAGGCTGGACCCACATTTTGTTTGACTCACCTTGACTGTGGTATCATGTCAGTCTATCACCAGGCTGGACCCACATTTTGTTTGACTCACCTTGACTGTGGTATCATGTCAGTCTATCACCAGGCTGGACCCACATTTTGTTTGACTCACCTTGACTGTGGTAACATGTCAGTCTATCACCAGGATGGACCCACATTTTGTTTGACTCACCTTGACTGTGGTAACATGTCAGTCTATCACCAGGATGGACCCACATTTTGTTTGACTCACCTTGACTGTGGAAACATGTCAGTCTATCACCAGGCTGGACCCACATTTTGTTTGACTCACCTTGACTGTGGTAACATGTCCTTATTTCACCAGTCTAGACACAAATCACCTTCCCTGTGGTAACATGTAATTCTATCATGTCTGGGCCCACATCTCTCTTGACTGTGGTAACACGTCATTCTATCATGTCTGGGCCCACATCTCTCTTGACTGTGGTAACATGCCCAACTATTTTCTGCATGTTCCATCCATGGTGTTCGTCTATTAATTATTGATATCTGGTATACTGTTGTACATCAGATGCCGTTTGTCTGTAGTAACAAAACTGATAGTGAAATTATGGAATTATAGTTATGAAGAACGACTCAGAAAACCCGACTACAGTGTCAAGAAAATAGAAGAATTTGAGGTGACGCAATACAGGTCTATAAGATAATCAAAAGTAAAGCTAAATTAGACTACAACAACGTTTTTTTTCTTCAAAATACAGCCGTCTACAAGAACATGAGGGCACATCCACACGTTAATTAAAGAAAGATCCAGATTAGATATAGTGAAATATTTTTTTAGTCAGAGAGTGGTGAATACTTGAAATTGAATTGCCACAGAAAAAGTGAAGGCAGGGTAAATTGATGTATTCAAAAAATACATTGCATGCGCATATGCCTCTTAAATAAAGTGAATGTACAATAAACCAGCTGCATACAGGATCTTTAGTGTCTTCTAAACCAGAATTAGACGTTGAGTTACGTTAACCCGCACGCAACCTTTGATTTGAGCCACTGTTCAATACTGGATGGCAGGAATTCATAACCAACAAAACAGAGAAGTCAGCAAACAACAATATGTTTCATCAGTCATCAGGAAAAATGGTGAACATACATCAGTCATGTGCTTAGAGTGGACATCAACAGACTCCCACGTAGACATATGTTGTATTCCCTCCCTCTCTACTCCTCTCCCACATGGACATATGTTGTAATCCCCCCTCTCTACTCCTCTCCCACATGGACATATGTTGTAATCCCTCCCTCTCCACTCCTCTCCCACATGGACATATGTTGTAATCCCTCCTCTCTACTCCTCTCCCACATGGACATATGTTGTAATCCCCCCCCCTCTCTACTCCTCTCCCACATGGACATATGTTGTAATACCCCCCCCTCTCTACTCCTCTCCCACATGGACATATGTTGTAATCCCTCCTCTCTACTCCTCTCCCACTTGGACATATGTTGTAATCCCTCCTCTCTACTCCTCTCCCACATGGACATATGTTGTAATCCCTCCTCTCTACTCCTCTCCCACTTGGACATATGTTGTAATCCCTCCTCTCTACTCCTCTCCCACATGGACATATGTTGTAATCCCCCCCCCTCTCTACTCTTCTCCCACATGGACATATGTTGAAAACCCTCCCTCTCTACTCCTCTCCCACATGGACATATGTTGAAAACCCTCCCTCTCTACTCCTCTCCCACATGGACATATGTTGAAAACCCTCCCTCTCTACTCCTCTCCCACATGGACAAATGTTGAAAACCCTCCCTCTCTACTCCTCTCCCACATGGACATATGTTGAAAACCCTCCCTCTCTACTCCTCTCCCACTTGGACAAATGTTGTAATCCCTCCTCTCTACTCCTCTCCCATATGGACATATGTTGTAATCCCCCCCTCTCTACTCCTCTCCCACATGGACATATGTTGTAATCCCCCCCCTCTCTACTCCTCTCCCACATGGACATATGTTGAAAACCCTCCCTCTCTACTCCTCTCCCACATGGACATATGTTGTAATCCCCCCCCTCTACTCCTCTCCCACATGGACAAATGTTGTAATCCCCCCCTCTCTACTCCTCTCCCACTTGGACATATGTTGTAATCCCTCCTCTCTACTCCTCTCCCATATGGACATATGTTGTAATCCCCCCCTCTCTACTCCTCTCCCACATGGACATATGTTGTAATCCCCCCCCCTCTCTACTCCTCTCCCACATGGACATATGTTGAAAACCCTCCCTCTCTACTCCTCTCCCACATGGACAAATGTTGTAATCCCCCCTCTCTACTCCTCTCCCACATGGACATATGTTGTAATCCCCCCCTCTCTACTCCTCTCCCACATGGACATATGTTGTAATCCCCCCCCCCTCTCTACTCCTCTCCCACATGGACATATGTTGAAAACCCTCCCTCTCTACTCCTCTCCCACATGGACAAATGTTGTAATCCCCCCCTCTCTACTCCTCTCCCACATGGACATATGTTGTAATCCCTCCCTCTCTACTCCTCTCCCACATGGTCATATGTTGTAATCCCCCCCCCCTCTCTACTCCTCTCCCACATGGACATATGTTGTAATCCCCCCCTCTCTACTCCTCTCCCATATGGACATATGTTGTAATCCCTCCTCTCTACTCCTCTCCCACATGGACATATGTTGTAATCCCTCCTCTCTACTCCTCTCCCACATGGACATATGTTGTAATCCCCCCCTCTCTACTCCTCTCCCATATGGACATATGTTGTAATCCCCCCTCTCTACTCCTCTCCCATATGGACATATGTTGTAATCCCCCCCCCCTCTCCACTCCTCTCCCACATGGACATATGTTGTAATCCCCCCCTCTCTACTCCTCTCCCACATGAACATATGTTGTAATCCCCCCCCTCTCCACTCCTCTCCCACTTGGACATATGTTGTAATCCCCCCCTCTCTACTCCTCTCCCATATGGACATATGTTGTAATCCCCCCCCCCTCTCTACTCCTCTCCCACATGGACATATGTTGTAATCCCCCCCCTCTCTACTCCTCTCCCACATGGACATATGTTGTAATCCCCCCCCCCTCTCTACTCCTCTCCCACATGGACATATGTTGTAATCCCCCCCCTCTCTACTCCTCTCCCACATGGACATATGTTGAAAACCCTCCCTCTCTACTCCTCTCCCACATGGACAAATGTTGTAATCCCCCCCTCTCTACTCCTCTCCCATATGGACATATGTTGTAATCCCCCCCCCCTCTCTACTCCTCTCCCACTTGGACATATGTTGTAATCCCTCCTCGCTACTCCTCTCCCATATGGACATATGATGTAATCCCACCCCCCTCTCTACTCCTCTCCCCCATGGACATATGTTGTAATCCCCCCCCCTCTACTCCTCTCCCACATGGACATATGTTGTAATCCCTCCCTCTCTACTCCTCTCCCACATGGACATATGTTGTAATCCCTCCCTCTCTACCCCTCTCCCACATGGACATATGTTGTAATCCCCCCCCCCTCTCTACTCCTCTCCCACATGGACATATGTTGTAATCCCCCCCCCTCTCTACTCCTCTCCCACATGGACATATGTTGTAATCCCCCCCCCCCCCCCTCTCTACTCCTCTCCCACATGGACATATGTTGAAATCCTCCGTCTAAAGTCTTAATTTTGATTAAACTCAACTTTAATCAAATTCTACAATTTTTTTTTCATGTTTTTTTTCCAATCCTCCCTCTACAGGCGTGTATGTGGTCACCATCTGGTAACAGGAAAAGAGGAAGACCGAAGATTACTCGTCAGAGAGGGCTCCGCTATGAGCTTGAACAACATACTGAAAGTGTGACGTCACATAGATCAACCTGGAGAGCCCTGGTTTCTCGCTTATGTATGTCACTTAAAGAACATTGTCACAGATGTCCTGGCCATGGTTACAGCACTAAAAAGCCAGAAAAATACTGAACTTAATGATTTAAGAGCAGTACTCTGTCAACTATGCCAGCAGTCCGCACCAAAAAGAGTAGTGGTATAGTGGGTTCCATCCCACTGTAACATCCAAGGCAACGAGGAGGCAGACAGACTGGCAAAAGAAGGTGCAAGACTACCACAACCAGATTCTAGTGTGACCTACGAGGAGTCCAAAAGGCTTATTAGGGCCAGATACATGGCCAAATGGGAAACAGAACATACTGGCTACACAAAAAATGATGCCTACTACCAGCTGAACAGAACAGAGCAGATCGTGGTCTTCAGACTCCGCACAGGCCACAACAGACTGAGGTGCCATCTATTCAATTAACTGAAGATAGGTGGTACTGACGAATGCACTTGTGGCACCGGGAAAATGACCGCTGAATATCTGCTGCAAAACTGCCCGACTTACGATGATCAGAGAGAGCAGATGTGGCCATTACCGGTGGCAACACTAGACAAGCTCTATGGCAGTGTCGACAGCCTCTTTTTCGAAAAAATACAGGTTGACGTTTGACAGCGTACGAAGAAGAAGAAGAAGAAGAAGAAGAAGAAGAAGAAGAAGAAGAAGAAGAAGAAGAAGAAGAAGAAGAAGAAGAAGAAGAATCCCCAGTATAACATATGTGGTTTTTCTGTTAGGGGTGAAATAAACAAAGATAGCCAGCACACGACGTGGCAACAGCAGTGGCGAAGCGGTCTGTAGTCCTCAGCCTAAAAACCTCTCCAGTTACCCCACAATGGGGAAACAGTCGTATAACAGATGAATGATACTGTCATCTGTCAATGCAGTTTTTTTTTCAGGTACCTAGCAACGTTAGTGCAGGAGTTTGTATAAACATAACGATAGTTTTTTAATTGTTAACTGATTTGCGGGGCATTCTCTTCACACAGTTTCTTCAAGGGACGAGGCTAAAGTTAATGAAAGCTCTGATTGTACTCAGTATCTGAACCAAACATTGCTTGCTGATATATTTATTGAGATGACTCTTACAAGCTCAGGGGAGATAACACATTAAATTACTCGTTGAACAAAACAATAAAGAGTTGCTTCCCTCGTTTCCCTCCTTTCATCCCTTGAAAGCGTTACAGCCCCTGGTACATGGTCTGGACAAGTGCATGCCGGGCCACACTGTTCTTCTACAATTCATCAGCATCGTTTTCTTTATTATTATCATCATAATTGCCACGACTACCATCATCACCAACGTCAACATTCTCCCCACCGCTGTCCTCATCAATAGAACCATTATCATTTCTATATCATTACTTTCGTCGCCGTCATCTTGAAGACCAGGATCTTTGTCTTATTATTAGTCTTGTTTTATCTTCATATGTTCTCACCTTTTCATTACCATCATCACCGCATCATCCAAACATCACTACCACCAATAGCCACTTCATCAGCACCATCATCATCGCAACATCCTCTTCCCAATTAATGCAATCATCATCAACACAATCATCATCTTCACTACCACAATCATCATCACCACCATCATCATCACCACCACAATCATCATCATCAATACCATCACCACCATCATCATCCTCACCACAATCACCACCATCACCACCATCATCATCACCACCATCATCATCATCACCACAATTATCATCACCATCCTCACCACCATCACCACAATCATCATCACCATCATCACCACCATCACCACCATCACCACAATCATCATCACCACCATCACCACCATCACCACAACCATCATCACCACCATCACCACCATCACCACCATCATCATCACCCCCATCATCATCATCACCACCATCATCATCATCACCACAATTATCATCATCACCACCATCATCATCATCACCACAATTATCATCACCACCATCACCACAATCATCATCACCACCATCACCACCATCATCACCACCATCATCACAATCATCATCACCACCATCACCACCATCACCACAATCATCATCACCACCATCACCACCATCATCACCACCATCATCACAACCATCATCACCACCATCACCACCATCACCCCAATCATCATCACCACCATCATCACCACCATCACCACAATCATCATCACCACCATCATCACCATCATCATCATCACCACAATTATCATCATCACCACCATCACCACCATCACCACAATCATCATCACCACCATCACCACCATCACCACCATCATCATCATCACCACAATTATCATCATCACCACCATCACCACCATCACCACAATCATCATCACCACCATCACCACCATCATCACCACCATCATCACAATCATCATCACCACCATCACCACCATCACCACCATCATCATCACCACCATCATTATCATCACCACCATCATCATCATCACCACAATTATCATCATCACCACCATCACCACCATCACCACAATCATCATCACCACCATCACCACCATCATCACCACCATCACCACAATCATCATCATCACCACCATCATCATCACCACAATCATCATCACCACCATCATCACCACCATCACCACAAGCATCATCACCACCATCACCACCATCATCACCATCATCATCATCACCACAATTATCATCATCACCACCATCACCACCATCACCACAATCATCATCACCACCATCACCACCATCATCATCATCACCACAATTATCATCATCACCACCATCACCATCATCACCACAATCATCATCACCACCATCACCACCATCATCACCACCATCATCACAATCATCATCACCACCATCACCACCATCATCATCACCACCATCATCATCATCACCACCATCATCATCATCACCACAATTATCATCATCACCACCATCACCACCATCACCACAATCATCATCACCACCATCACCACCATCATCACCACCATCACCACAATCATCATCACCACCATCACCACCATCATCACCACCATCACCACAATCATCATCACCACTATTACCATTGCCATCACTACCATTTCAACCACCATTATCCACACCAACGTCATTTCCTACCCCATGACCATCACCACCATCATCACCACTATTATCAACATCATTACCGCCCCACCACCATCGTAGTCTTCACCCTCCACACCATTATCTCCATTGCCACCAGCAGCATCGCCATCATCATCATCAACACCATCTAAACAACTGGCACCACCCACACCACTATCTTCATCCCGACTAGCATCAGCGTCATCATCATGAATACCATCTCAACCACTGCTACCATTCACACTACTATCTCCATCACCACTATCATCATGACCACAACTACCATCACCTTTATCAACACCATTATTATCATATGTATTCTAATAATAACAGAACAAAGGTCAGGATCATAAGAAGAGAGAATGTTCACAGCTCATCACGGCTTTCATCTACTTCTCTCTCTCTCTCTCTCTCTGTCTGTCTCTCTCTCTCTCTCTGTCTCTCTCTCTCTGTCTGCCTCTCTCTCTCTCACTGTTTCTCTCTCTCTGTCTCTGTCTGTCTCTCTCTTTCTCTCTGTCTCTCTCTGCGTCTCTCTCTGTCTGTCTCTCTGTCTCTCTCTCTGTCTCTCTCTGTCTCTCTCTATCACTCTGTCTCTCTCTGTCTGTCTCTCTCTCTGTCTGTCTATCTCTCTCTCTCTGTCTCTCTCTGTCTCTCTCTGTCTCTCTCTTTCTCTCTGTCTCTCTCTCTGTCTCTCTCACTCTCTCTCTCTCTCTCTGACTCTCTCTCTCTCTCTCTCTCTCTCTCTCTCTCTCTCTCTCTGAAACGGATTTCCGCCGGTGAGTCGTAGTTTACAGAAACAATGCTATATCTGCGCCTTTCGGTCAAGAGCATCCGTTTTCAGCACAGTATTTTGAGGAACAAGGTTTGATCCCTATTCTCTTAGCCAGACTGTCCGAGAGCAGTCTATTTGCAAGGGCCGTAACCTGGAGGCGGAATCATGACACTGGTGCAAATAGCCAACTGGCAGCGGATGAGCTACAGTGGTCAACGACCCATAGCTGACTGCTAGCGTCAGGACCAGCGAACCAGAGCTGCCAAGACCCTTCTACACCTCCACGGGGTGATCCTGGATAACAGGCTGCAGCGGGGCAGACTGGCTAAGGAGAAGGGTTCGAAGAGGGAATGCTAACCCTGTACTAAAAAAATGCTTCCTGAGGTCGGATGTGTTGGACCGAAATAGTGCAAATTTCGCAGTCAAGCTGTAAACTATGACACAACACATCCAGTTCTCTGGACTACATTCTGTTACTTAAGCCCTGTTCAGGGTTTGGTAGCGGGAGATTGAGAATTTCTGGAAGCCAAGCCAAGCCTAATAGCCAACTATGAGTCACTGGCTCTTGCTGTCAACTAAGATCTTGTTCTGCATCTAGCCCCCCCCCCTCCCCCCCCCCACGCCCCACCCTCGACCAGTTCCACCCCACACACGCCATCCACGTCTCATCTACCTGGGGAAGGCTTCCTGCTTTAGTCCCCTGTAGAGCTCCTGTTTGGAAATTATGGAAATTTTCGCACTTGTCTCTCAATATTCGTGTTTTTATGTATTCACGACACACGTTCCTTTCAACACTTCATAATGTAATCGTTTTGACAACATTTTGAACTGTAACATGGGATAACGATCAACGAAATTAAAATGATGCAACAATAGCACAACAAGGCAAACGCCGCTTGTTCTGCTACCAAATGTGTGCATGCTTTAGCTAATGTCTGTGCTGGTCGGAAGTACAGTCGACTTAACACCAGACAAACTTTCTTTTGATGGTGATTATAACCAGCTACCGATTATAGGACACATCTTTATTTCAATGTCGTATAGCTAGGGGAGGGGGGGGGGGGGTGAGGGGTGGGAGGGGTGGGGGTGTTGTATCTTGGGTGGAAGTGTGTCTTAGAATCCAAGAAATGTGGTAGTTTCCAAATGTACATTCAGCTTCTATTACTTGTTGTATTGTTCGTTTCTCAATTCTGTCAGTTCTTGTGTTCTCTTTGCAAAGAATAGTTCACAATGACATACGTGCTGTAAGGTTTGATGTTTGGTGGAGACAGAATGGTTAGCTCATAATGGCATACGTACTGTAAGGTTTAATGTTTCGTGGAGACATGAAGGTAAGTTGACAAGGACATACGTACTATAAGGTTTGATGTTTGGTGGAGACATGAAGGTTAGTTCACAAGGACATACGTACTGTAAGGTTTGATGTTTCGTGGAGACATGAAGGTTAGTTCACAAGGACATACGTACTGTAAGGTTTGATGTTTCGTGGAGACATGAAGGTAAGTTGACAAGGACATACGTACTATAAGGTTTGGTGTTTGGTGGAGACATGAAGGTTAGTTCACAAGGACATACGTACTGTAAGGTCTGATGTTTGGTGGAGACAGGATTGTTAGCTCACAATAAACATGGTATCTTTTATGGTTAGTACAACTTTCGCGGGTACATCTGACTGATTTGATAGATGTGACTGATGTGACTGATGCGACTGATGTGACTGACGTGACTGATGTGAATAATGTGACTGATCTGACTGATGTGATAGATGTGACTGATGTGACTGATGTGACTGACGTGATTGATGGGATAGATGTGGCTGATTTGACTGATGTGACGGACCAGACTGATCTGACTGATGTGACTGATTGTGCTTTGTGCCCGTAAATATCAACTATATTCTGCTAAAACAGTGATAGGGCATCTCCAGTTTTCTCCTTTGCTCAGCTAAAAGATACACGTGACCCAGGCCAAGCCGACACACACGTGGGCGTCATCATTATGGACAAGTGAAGCGTGGCGATTTCCCAGGAACCTTAGACTACATACAGTCTCTACTCTGTTACATCTGGCACAAGATGGTCTCCGCGTCTGATGAAGAACAGCGAGAAGACGATTATCATGGAGATGCAGCATGAGCACAGGCTGTAGATGAGGGGGACCCATACATTTCCAGTGGCGTCCATTAAAGGCCCCATGAAGGTGGACATAATGATGAAGTGGGTCGGCATTAGGAAACCGACTAGGGTCTTGACCTTCCCAAGTTTTCTGGCTGGTTGACCAACAGCGACGTTATTTGCCCTGATCTGTAAATGTCAGATGTTACAAAAGAGTTAGTAGGGGGAGGCAGAACTATAACAGCAGGGTTCATACTGTATGTGATGTAGCATGCGGGCATTAAGTGGTTTCATTTACTCTCTGCTATTCTTCCATGTGTTGGTGATGTTTTTTCTCTCAATCTTTTTCTACAGGAACATGGAGCCGGCTCATTGCCCAACCATCCATCGTCGCTTATCCTGACATGCCTGACAGGTTGCAGTGTTAGGATTCGTTGCTCCTATCAGGCCCTGATAATAGACAGAACATTTTAGCTAACACAGAGTACTACTTGGTAGTGTGTTACCGGGTCCGAGTGAGGAGCAAACGATAAAGGCTCTGTAACCTGACAGGCATTTCGAATAAGGCGACTAGAATGTGATGGCAGGGCATGGGACTGGACACCATAACCTGTAGAAATTATAAGCCACAATAAACAAAGAGTACCAAGTCAAGTATTAGCGAGTATTACTGCCACACAAGGAAGGAATTCGCCGAGCAGAATCCCTCTTCACATGTTCTTCTCATCACGCTGTCTCATCGCAATAATAAATAAAGACTCGGGACAAATAACACGACAAATAACACGACAAATAGCCCGACAATTAGAACGACAAATAACACGACAAATAACACGACAAATAACAAGACAAATAACAACAAATAACACGACAAAAAACACGACAAATAATATGACAAATAACAAGACAAATAACACGACAAATAACACGACAAATAGCCCGACAATTAGAACGACAAATAACACGACAAATAGTACGTCAAATAACAACAAATAACACGACAAAAAACACGACAAATAATATGACAAATAACAAGACAAATAACACGACAAATAGCCCGACAATTAGAACGACAAATAACACGACAAATAACACGACAAATAACACGACAAACAACACGACAAATAACACGACAAATAGTATGTCAAATAACAACAAATAACACGACAAATAACACGACAAATAATATGACAAATAACAAGACAAATAACACGACAAATAACACGACAAATAACACAACAAATAACACGACAAATAACACGATAAATAACACGACAAATAACACGACAAATAGTATGTCAAATAACAACAAATAACACGACAAATAGCCCGACAATTAGAACGACAAATAACACGACAAATAACACGACAAATAACACGACAAACAACACGACAAATAACACGACAAATAGTATGTCAAATAACAACAAATAACACGACAAATAACACGACAAATAATATGACGAATAACAAGACAAATAACACGACAAATAGTATGTCAAATAGTATGTCAAATAACAACAAATAACACGACAAAAAACACGACAAATAATATGACAAATAACAAGACAAATAACACGACAAATAACACGACAAATAACACAACAAATAACACGACAAATAACAAGACAAATAACACGACAAATAATATGACAAATAACAAGACAAATAACACGACAAATAGTATGTCAAATAGTATGTCAAATAACAACAAATAACACGACAAATAATATGACAAATAATAAGACAAATAACACGACAAATAACACGACAAATAACAAGACAAATAACACGACAAATAGTATGTCAAATAACAACAAATAACACGACAAATAATATGACAAATAACAAGACAAATAACACGACAAATAGTATGTCAAATAACAACAAATAACACGACAAATAATATGACAAATAACACGACAAATAACACGACAAATAACACGACAAATAGTATGTCAAATAGTATGTCAAATAACAACAAATAACACGACAAATAACACGACAAATAATATGACAAATAACAAGACAAATAACACGACAAATAGTATGACAAATAACACGACAAATAACACGACAAATAGTATGACAAATAACACGACAAATAGTATGACAAATAACACGACAAATAGTACAAGTGAGACGACAAAACACACATGACAAATGGAAAAACAAATGGCCTGACAAATGGTATGGTAAGCTTTTTTGTTGTTTTTTTCCTTAGGCTGATCTTTCATTTGGCTAAGGTACAGGTCTGTCAAACCCATCACGGCTCTTACATTACCTGTGATGCACTGAAGAAGGTGTTGATGCGTCCTTCTTGAGGTAGTGCAAAGCAAGACGTCTCAGTAGCCTCACCACTACGAGGATCACGGTGGTGGGGGTTCTACATTGCCCAGGATGTTACAACAAAGTTTATTTCCAGACGCATGAGGTGGATGTGAGGAAGAGTCTGGACCTGACCCTTGAAACTAGTCTTTGTGACGGATGTTACAACAAAGTCTTCTTCTTCTTCGTTCGTTCTCAATCTCCCACTACTAAACGCTGAAAGGGTAAGTAGCAGAATGTAGTCCAGAGAACGAAGTCGTTGTGTCGTAGTTTACAGCTTGGCTACGATATTTGCACCTTTCGGTCCAACACATCCGACTTCAGCAATCATTTTTGAGTTCCGGGTTAGTATTTCCTCTCCGATCCCTTCTCCTTAGCCAGTCTGCCCTGCTGCAGCCTGTTATCCAGGATCACCGCGTGGAGGTGTAGAAGGGTCTTGGCAGCTATGGTTCGCTGGTCCTGACGCTAGCAGTCAGCTATGGGTCGCTGACCACTGCAGCTCATGCGCTGCTCAGCCTCTTGATCCCACAACAAAGTCTATTTCCAGATGCATGAGGTGGATGTGAGGTAGAGTCTAGACCTGACCTTGAAACTAGTCTTTGTAACGGATTTCTTCCATCACCGTACCGATGAAAAATTTTTTGAAATAATTTGTTTACTGCATTTGCCTTATTTATCTATTATCCAAGGCGGTCTACGATGCTTTATGTTTTTATTTTGCGCTTGTCGGCCAAGTGCATCCGACTTCGGCATGCATTTTATGTACGGATCTGCTTCCTCCTACATTTTCTAAGGGTTTGTTTCCTCGGAGTAATAACCGGTGCTGTGATTGGGGAGCGAACCTAACACCTTCGGGTTGGAACAGTGTCAATTAACCTCTACCACACGCCATTCCCCTACCGCTCCGATTTGAACGTTGGTGCTAACAACAACCACACCATCATCCCTTAGATTATCATTTGTCCAGGTCAGTGCTCTTTGTCCGGGCCGTTAGCTCCAATTCTAACTTTAAGTTGGTGGTAGCAGAATAATGACAGAATAATGACAGAATAATGACACAATAATGACAGAATAATGACAGAATAATGGCACAATAATGACAGAATAATGACACAATAATGACAGAATAATGACACAATAATGACAGAATAATGACAGAATAATGACACACTAATGACAGAATAATGACAAAATATTGACAGAATAATGACACAATAATGACAAAATATTGACAGAATAATGACACAATAATGACAGAATAATGACAGAATAATGGCACAATAATGACAAAATATTGACAGAATAATGACAGAATAATGACATAATAATGACACAATAATGACAGAATAATGACAAAATATTGGCAGAATAATGACATAATAATGACAAAATATTGACAGAATAATGACACAATATTGACAGAATAATTACATAATAATGCCATTATAATGACAGAATAATGACATTATGTATTTAAAATATATTATTATTATGACAATGCAGAGGCTGCTACACAACCTGAAGAAACTATTACAGAATACAAGCAAAACCAACATAAAAATGACAACTCTGAATAGGGCTGTGAAACATGGACAGCCACTCAAACCTTAAGGAAGAGAATCTGGTCCTTCGAATCGATATGTAATAGGAAGCTTCTCTGAATACCATGGACAGAAAAAAGAAGAAAGCAGACATTCGACAAGTTGAGCATGGAGGGAAACTGTTTCATAAATTCCACTATGAACAAAAAAATGAAATACGTTGGTCACATAAAAAGATACAACGGTCTTGAGAGAACTGTAATAGAAGGTATGGTACTAGGCAAGAGAGGTAGGCCAAGAAGGCCATGGCATCAAGATGACAAGGAATGCTAAGCAGGACGAGGTGGGACGAGGTGCACTAGGAGGGACGAGGTGCACTAGGAGGGACGAGGTGCACTAGGAGGGACGAGCTGCACTAGGAGGGACGAGCTGCACTAGGAGAAGGACGAGGTGCTCTAGGAGGGACGCGGTGCACTAGGAGGGACGAGGTGCACTAGGAGAAGGACGAGGTGCACGAGAAGGACGAGGTGCACTAGGAGGAACGAGGTGCACTAGAAGAAGGACGAGATGACCTAGGAGAAGGACGAGATGACCTAGGATAAGGACGAGATGACCTAGGAGAAGGACGAGATGACCTAGGAGAAGGACGAGATGACCTAGGAGAAGGACGAGATGACCTAGGAGAAGGACGAGATGACCTAGGAGAAGGACGAGATGACCTAGGAGAAGGACGAAAGCTCGTCTCCTCGTTTCATAGGTCCACCGCTGGTTCTCAAAATATTCATCGAAACACAATCTCCCCAAAAGTTACGATATTCTAGTAAAGATCTCGAAAGTTTCAAGTTTTATTTTAAAATTTTGTAAAACTTGTTTTTAGAACATTGTCAAAACAGTTTGAGTGTCACCTTGGTGAAACCTTGTACTTCTTCGTCGCCCGTACTCAAACTTCCGCTACAAAGCCCTGAAAAGGGCTTTGCAAGTGGCAGAATGTAGTCCAGAAAACGGAATTCGTTTTGTTGTAGTTTACAGATTGATTGCGATATTTGCACCTCTCGGTCCGACACATCCGATTTCAGCTGATATTTTGGGGTACCGGGCTAGCCTTCCTTCTTCGATCCCTTCTCCTTAGCCAGTCTGGGTACCAGGTTAGCCTTCCCTCTTCGATCCCTTCTCCTTAGCCAGTCTGGGTACCAGGTTAGCCTTCCCTCTTCGATCCCTTCTCCTTAGCCAGTCTGGATACCGGGTTAGCCTTCCCTCTTCGATCCCTTCACCTTAGCCAGTCTGGGTACAGTGTTAGCCTTCCCCCATCGATCCCTTCACCTTAGCCAGTCTGCTCTGTTGGAGCCTGGTATACAGGATCACCACGTGGGGGTGGAGAAGTGGCCTGGTAGATCTGCTTCGCTGGCCCTTGCAACTCATGCGCTGCTCAGCATCTTGATCCCTTGTTGATGCGTTAATAATATGTGCAATAAAATAATGTCAGTGCATTACCGGGGTCCAAATCTGGATTTCTACGCCGCACCATAAAAATGGCCCACATTATTTTGTAACCAACGGTACATAGTGGATGATGTAGTCAGCTTCACAACGGCCGCCTTTACTTCTTACATGTTTCTGTTACCAAATTTGTGTGCGTCTAAATTTCCTATGTGCCGCATGGCATGGGTCTTTACTTTTTTTGTTACCATAATAGTGGAGCGACTTTACTGTAATTAAACTTTGACGCTGGCACAAACAGCCAATGACGTACGTCAAAATGTACCGGACAGGAACCCTCGCTTAACCAGATGGTCTTGCCTTGACCCGATGAAGGTTGCAGGTATCTGCCTTTAATGATAAAGGAATAAAACAGTGAATTGTCTGGATTGAAAGAAAAAGAAGATAATTACAGTAGTGAGGACATGTTGATGTCTTGATGGACGACGTTCGGGCACGCTGTAAGCGCGCGTACCGTACTTACATTAATATCTGGTAGATCTGCTCGAAGGACACACACATCTCAATGCCGAACAGGACAGACACTAACAAAATCTGTTTACAGAACCCGAATCCTTGTCGCCGCTGTTGCTGCTGACGCTGAGTGGATGGGAGGTTACGGTTCTGCTGTTGTCGCTGGTGATTTATAATAATGGAGGCCTGTATAGACTCAGACATAGACATCATAGCTGCCGCCATGTTGCCTACTCACGCCTCGTTGCAGACGTTTTGTGTTCACAATAAAAGTTCCATCATTTCTTATTTGTCGGTTTTAACAGTTTACCTTCGGCGACACGACGTATGGCTTAAACGTTCAAGTTCGGAAAATATATTGTTTTCTCCCTCGACCCTCGACAGGCTTCTTGCCTTGTATATATTCCTCTCACCGTGTGGAACACCTACACATCATATTTGTGTACATATAATGACCTGCTTTGGTGCGTACTAAATACTAGAACTCATATTGTGCCAAGGTTTCTAGTCAATCCATGCTCCACACAGACACATCAAACAAATTCACGGTACAAAACACAACAAACCACTGTTGAGAGTGATCCTTTCACAGAATCCTGCCCTGAAACCAACTGTATATCCATCTTTGTTCCCCGAGAACGCTATAATAGTTGCAATGATAGTTGAAACATGCAAGTTTCGTCATTTAGTCAGCCGTTGAATGTGACGTATCAAAGAGATTTATCAGTAAGTCAGAAGGCCTGTATCAACAGTAGGCTGTGGTTTGACCGTCTGATCAGACTAGCGATAAAGCATTCACTTTTCTTTACTCAGATACGAGATTCAACTTCCATTACGAGCCCACTCCAGTTGGCCAAGATGTAAACGGGTCACTGGCCTACTGTTAAGGAAAAAGGTAGTGGAGAAGCGAACTACCACTTCGCGTAATAAACAAATTGTGGCCTCGCACAAGATATCGCCTCTAATGTAACTAACTCCATCGTTAGTACAACTTCCTGAATATATTTTGGGATTCGTTCGTTTACATTTCTACAGTTGAACCGATTTGTGTAACGGTCATTAACCGAGTTTGTAGCCTGGAATGGCGTTAATGTCGTTAGCATTGTCAAATTAGCACATGTGTGGTACCGGGGCCTGTAATGATAATAAATAATAGTAACACTGTAAGCTGCCAAGGCATTTAGTAAAGGGTGATCAAGAAAGGAATGTATGAAATTGACAAGGTCGTTCTGTATAGACGATACAAGAAAGAAAAGTTCAACTCTTCACACCGACATGTAAGAGAAATGGCAACAGACAGAAAAGTTGACCTCTACACACCGACATGTAAGAGAGGCGAAATATAAGCACATTGTTAACAGGTTTTTTGTGTCGTGCCCTGGTAAGGACAACTGTAAACTGCCACACATGTTATTTGTAAACGCCGACAGAAGAAGTAGATTGTACACGGGAGTAGCAACCTCATTACATTACAACCAATTGTCACGGAAACCACAAAACAACAGTCCTATGACCATCCTACTCCACCATCCACCACCTTCCTCCGTTGTAGGTTACAGGCTCCCTGTAATGACCCAACTACAGTGGTCACCATATGTTTAGCACGGAGCGAGAAGGTGACATAATCTATACGTTTCATGACGAGATTTTGGGCAACTTTTGGCTACTATATGTTTCATGGCATGGGGCAGAGGTAGAGCAGAGGTGAGTGCACTGACTTCCCATCTGAGCGATTGTGGTGGTTGGGGAGCGAGGGGGGGGGGGGGGGAATTCCAGTTGATGAGGGATTTTTTCCGATCGCAAAACGGTTCCGAGGTCGACCAAGCCTCAACAATTGAGTACCATAAGAACTTCTACTTCTTCTTCTTCGTCGTACGCTGTCAGACGCCATAAGAACTTGAGAAGTAAAGGCCTGAAACTGACCACATTACATCTAATGGGTCGTTGTTCAAGAAAAATATGGGCCTAATACTATATTCCGAATATGGCACATTGGCGTGAAATTGGAATCTTGTATTGTAATGTAATATAATAAATGAAGTGTGGCGAAGTGTAGTGTAGTTAGCTTAGTGTAGTGTAGTGTATTGTAATGTAATGTAGTGTAAGTGTAATGTAATATAATGTAAACTATTGTAGTGTAATGAGCGTAGTGTGTCACCATTACTCTCATTTGATGCCCTCACAGTTTTCAATATACAATTCAGCCAATCAAAGCCAGCCACTCCTCTCCGTGGACCATTTGCCACATCTCACCTGCATACAAAGTCCTGAGCTGTTTTTCCTGCCTCTCTCCAGGTGTAATAATTTAATTTTAGTTCCTTTTAACATTCTCGTCTACATGAATTTTGTGTCTACCACTATCTCTCTTTACTGGAGTATTCCATGTTAGAGCCTGTCTGGCTATGTTGGACGGTGTCTTCCATATTGTGTGTCCTATCTTCCCATTTTCTTCACTTAATTTATTGTTCCAGTGGCTGTTGTTGCTTCCTTTCCCGTAGGTAGTCATTCCTCCCCATACCCTACCACTTTATGCCCATTATCTTTAGTAGGCATCTGTTAACGAAGGCCTGGAGTCTTTGTTGTGTGTCCTTGGTCGGTCTCCGTGACTCCTCTCCATACAGAAGCATCGACTTAACACTGGTGTTGATTATTCTTTGATGGGAATCTTGATTTCTCTGGATCTTCAAATGTTGCAGAGTGTCAGGAATATCATTCTTGCCTTTTTAATTCTGGCCCTTACATCTGCATTTATAATTTCTGATGTGCCAATTGTGTTGCCCAAATAGGCAAAGGGCTCTCCCTCCAGCATGATTGGCTCTTTGCTGATAGTGTTGAATATAAGCAGCTTGGTTTTCTTCATGTTGCATTTTAGTCCCAATTTGGCTGATTCTTCTTTCACCCTATCAAGCTTCTCTTACATTTAGCTATAACTGTGTGGCAAAAGTAGCAGACCATCTATGCAGGCCAGATCTTCCAATTCTGAATCCCAATTCTACAACTGCATCGAGTTAATTATTTTGTTCCTTTCTATTTACAATGAAATGTCATTATTTTTGTAATTTTTAAAGATCTCTTTGTCGACACAAGTACACTCTCACACACACATACAAGCGCACTCAAGCACACGCAAACATAAATACGACACACACATACAAGCACACGCAAACATAAATACGATACACACATACAAGCACACACAAGCACACGCAAACATAAATACGACACACACATACAAGCACATACAAGCACATACAAGCACACGCAAACATAAATACGACACACACATACAAGCACACACAAGCACACGCAAACATAAATACGACACACACATACATATACACATACAAGCACAAGCATACATAAATACGACACACACACACATACAAGCACACACAAACACACGCAAACATAAATACGACACATACACACATACAAGCACACGCAAACATAAATACTACACACACACACACACACACACACACACACAAGCACACGTAAACATAAATACCACACACACACACATACACACACACACGCGCGGACGCAAAAATAAATACGACACACACACACGCAATCACACAAGCACTCGCAAACATAAATACGACACACACACACGCAATCACACAAGCACTCGCAAACATAAATACGACACACACACACGCAATCACACAAGCGCACGCAATCACACACACACACACACAATCACACAAGCACACGCAAACATAAATACGACACACACACACACAAGCACACACAAGCACACACAAACATAAATACGACACACACAATAACACAAGCACAGCGCAAGTTCAAACTGCTACAGATTTCTCTGATGTGTCCTCTCAGGTACTAAGAAACACGTTGCATTGACCCATCCTAAACAGTTTTGTAGATATTTCACAAAGTAAACATACGAGACCTAATTGACTTGATGAGCTATTACTGCTGCAAGACTTCATGTACGAAGATTAATTATTCGTCTTGTGACCTAGACTGCCTCTGCATGTTTAATGTATTGTTTTTGTTACATGCATGTTATTGTGTTATGGCATTACTATTCAGATTTGTAGCTGATAGATTTGAAGTTATTCATGCGTTTTGTTAGCTGGTTTCTTTTCTGATGTCTTCTTTGTTTCTGCTGAATAGTTGTCCCCTTGATCGAAATGTCGACTCTCTTATCAGGCATGCATTAGCTAGGACGACGGCAATATATATTAAGAGAAAACAATGCAAACCAATATAAAGTAATAGCAGTAATTAGTTAGTTAGTTAATTAGTTAGTCGGTTAGTTAGTTAGTTGATTTGTTAGTTAGTTAGTTGATTAGTTGGTTAGCTAGAAAGCTACTTAGTTAGTAGTTGGTTAGTTAGTTAGTTAGCCAGTTAGTTAGCTAGTTAGTTAGTTAGCTAGCTAGTTAGTCAGTTAGTTAGCTACTTACTTGGTTAGTTAGTTAGTTAGTTAGCTAGCTAGTTAGCTAGTTAGTTAGTTAGCTAATTAGTTAGTTAGCTAGTTAGTTAGTTAGTTAGCTAGTTAGTTAGTTGGTTAGTTAGCTAGTTAGTTAGTTAGCTAGTTAATTGGTTAGTTAGTTAGCTACTTAGTTAGTAGTTGGTTAGTTAGTTAGTTAGTTAGTCAGTTAGTTAGCTAGTTAGTTGGTTAGCTAGCTAGTAGTCAGTTAGTTAGCTACATACTTGGTTAGTTAGTTAGTTAGCTAGCAAGTTAGCTAGTTAGTTAGTTAGCTAATTAGTTGGTTAGATAGCTTGTTAGTTAGTTAGCTAGTTAGTTGGTTAGTTAGTTAGTTAGTTAGCTAGTTAGTTAGTAGCTAGTTAGTTGGTTAGTTGGTTAGTTAGCTAGTAAGTTAGTTAGTTAGCTAGTTAGTTGGTTAGTTAGCTAGTTAGTTAGTTAGCTAGTTAGTTCGCTAGTTAGTTAGTTAGTAAGATAGTTAGTTAGCTAGTTAGATAGCTAGTTAGTCGGTTAGTTAGATAGTTAGTTAGCTAGTTAGATAGCTAGTTAGTCGGTTAGTTAGTTAGCTAGTTAGATAGCTAGTTAGTTAGTTAGTGAGCTAGTTAGATAGCTAGTTAGTTGGTTAGTTAGTTAGCTAGTTAGATAGCTAGTTAGTTAGCTAGGTAGATAGCTAGTTAGTTGGTTAGTTAGTTAGATAGTTAGTTAGCTAGTTAGTTCCTTGATCTGCGTCTCCTCGCCGCCTGCACCGCGCCCTCAATCGCCCCTGTGTGCTGTATACGTGGACTCAGTCCACATTCGACTCAGTAGATCGGCTGGCTTAAGGGAAAGCCCTCCAGAGAATAGCCCCCCCCCCCCCCCCCCCCCCCCCGGTCGAACCTGATCAAGGAGCTACACAAGAAGGACACCGGTGCCAGAATTCGACTGAGTGGCACTGTCTCTGACAGATTCCCCACTACTTCGAGTGTCAGACAGGGATGTGTTTTTGCCCCCGACCTATTCTGCAGGGCAGTCGACTGGCTTCTTGACCGTCTCAGCGCATACCAGGAGGGTATAGCTATTGATCAGTCAATCTTTACTGATCTCGTTTACGCGGGCAACATTGTCCTGTTCAGCACGGGCAGCTCTGCGCTGCAATGCTCTCTGGAAATGTTAGACAGCAAAACGCCCTCCATTGGCCTATCTATATCCTAGGTCAAGACCAAAGTTCAGAACCTCATTTCCGACCCAGCACCTCTTAGTATTGAAACACAAGATCCAAGAAACCCGAGAACTGCCCCTACGCAATGGTTCTATGCTCAGCTATACAAACACTGAGTGTGATCGCAGTGCGCCTGGCTGAGCAGTTTAGAGCAAGCAGCTTCCAGACAGAGGCATCACTTTAGAAACTATTGAAAGAAACTGTTAGAGCGTCTTCGTAGTTTCTTTTGTTTCCCCTCCCTCGCCAGGCGAGCGTTGTTCTGTCCTCAGCTCACCGCACAACAGTTGTTTAGGGAGGGGCTTATCCGACATGCGAACAGCATGCCCTGTCAATCTGATCTGGGTCTTCTGTGGCAGCGCTGGAATACCGGAGAGTCTCGCCCTACTGAGGATCCTGCCAACCGATCCTGGGCAGTCTGCTGAGACAGTTTACATGGAAATTACCCCGGGCTACACTCGAACAGCCAAGTGTACTGAAGGATATTGATCCAATATCAGGGTAGCAGAGCGCCGACATGGTACCTGTTCCTCGCTCCTGTGCATAACGCTACGGGTACCCAGCAAGAGTCCTGAATGAATGTCTGTCCCACTATAGCACCGGGTATCCAGCAAGAGTCCTGAATGAATGTCTGTCTCACTATAGCACCGGGTACCCAGCAAGAGTCCCGAGTGAATGTCTGTCCCGCTATAGCACCGAGTACCCAGCAAGAGTCCCGAGTGAATGTATGTCCCGCTATAGCACCGAGTACCCAGCAAGAGTCCCGAGTAAATGTATGTCCCGCTATAGCACCGGGTACCCAGTAAGAGTCCCGAGTGAATGTCTGTCCCGCTATAGCACCGGGTACAGAGCAAGAGTCCCGAGTGAATGTCTGTCCCGCTATAGCACCTTATACCAAGCAAGAGTCCCGATTGAATGTCTGTCCCGCTATAGCACCGGGTACCCAGTAAGAGTCCCGAGTGAATGTCTGCCCCGCTATAGCACCGAGTACCCAGCAAGAGTCCCGAGTGAATGTATGTCCCGCTATAGCACCGAGTACCCAGCAAGAGTCCCGAGTAAATGTATGTCCCGCTATAGCACCGGGTACCCAGTAAGAGTCCAGAATGAATGTCTGTCCCGCTATAGCACCGGGTACCCAGAAAGAGTCCCGAGTGAATGTCTGTCCCACTATAGCACCGGATACCCAGCAAGAGTCCCGAGTGAATGTCTGTCCCGCTATAGCACCTTATACCTAGCAAGAGTCCCGAGTGAATGTCTGTCCCGCTATAGCACCATGTCTCCTGCAAGAGTTCCGAGTGAATGTCTGTCCCGCTATAGCACCAGGTACCCAGCAAGAGTCCTGAGTGAATGTCTGTCCCGCTATAGCACCGGATACCCAGCAAGAGTCCCGAGTGAAAGTCTGTCCCGCTATATCACCGGATACCCAGCAAGAGTCCCGAGTGAATGTCTGTCCCGCTATAGCACCGGGTACCCAGCAAGAGTCCTGAGTGAATGTCTGTCCCGCTATAGCACCAGGTACCCAGCAAGAGTCCTGAGTGAATGTCTGTCCCGCTATAGCACCGGATACCCAGCAAGAGTCCCGAGTGAAGGTCTGTCCCGCTATAGCACCGGGTCTCCTGCAAGAGTTCCGAGTGAATGTCTGTCCCGATATATCACCGGATACCCAGCAAGAGTCCCGAGTGAATGTCTGTCCCGCTATAGCACCGGGTACCCAGCAAGAGTCCTGAGTGAATGTCTGTCCCGCTATAGCACCGGATACCCAGCAAGAGTCCCGAGTGAAAGTCTGTCCCGCTATAGCACCGGGTCTCCTGCAAGAGTTCCGAGTGAATGTCTGTCCCGCTATAGCACCGGGTCTCCTGCAAGAGTTCCGAGTGAATGTCTGTCCCGCTATATCACCGGATACCCAGCAAGAGTCCCGAGTGAATGTCTGTCCCGCTATAGCACCGGGTACCCAGCAAGAGTCCCGAGTGAATGTCTGTCCCGCTATAGCACCGGGTACCCAGCAAGAGTCCCGAGTGAATGTATGTCCCGCTATAGTACCGGGTCTCCTGCAAGAGTACCGAGTGAATGTCTGTCCCGCTTTAGCACCGGATACCCAGCAAGAGTCCCGAGTGAATGTCTGTCCCGCTATAGCACCGATACCCAGCAAGAGTACCGACTGAATGTCTGCCTCGCTATAGCACCGGATACACAGCAAGAGTACCGAGTGAATGTTTGTTCCGCACTGCCAACATATGTTGTATTTTGTCAGAGAATATCGGGAAACTCGTATTTAAAAAACAAATATTTAATGTAGCGACACCTTTGAAATATTTAGTGACTCATTGGTGTCATTAAATAGTTTCTTCTTCTTCTTCTGCGTACACAGTCAGACAGTAACCATTATTTTTTCGAAAAAAGCGGCGGTCATCCTGAGACTCTCGCCACTACCATAGAGCTTGTCTTGCAGTTCCACTGGCAATGGCCACATCTGCTCTCTCTGATCCTCGTATGTCGGGCAGTTCTGCAGCAGATGTTCAGTGGTCATTTTACCAGTACCGCACGGGCATTCGTCGGTACACCCTATCTTCAATTTGTTGAAGAGGTGGTACCTCAGTCTGTTGTGGCCAGTGCGAAGTCTGAAGACAACGACCTGCTCTCTTCGGTTCAACTGGTAATAGGCATCGTTTTTGGTGTAACCAGTATGTTCGGTTTCCCATTTGGACATGTACCTGGCTTTGATAAGCCGTTTTGACTCTTCGTACGTCATACTGGTATCTATTTGTGGTAGCCTTGCACCTTCTTTTGCCAGTCTGTCTGCCTCCTCGTTGCCTTGGATGTTGCAGTGTGACGGAACCCACTGTACCACTACCCTTTTTGGTGCGGACTGTTGGCACAGTTTGCAGAGTGCTGCTCTTAAGTCATTAAGCTCAGTGTTTTTCTATGGCTCTCATTTTCACTGTGTGTTGCCACTTCTTCCACTGCCGCCCTCAGTGCCTCTGCCTCTGCTCTGAAATTGCTCGTGTACTTACCAGTAGCGAATGACAGTGTTATTTTTCTGCCATTTGGTAGGTTCAGGAATGCTCCTGCCCCTCCGTTCTGTGTAGTGTTTGTTACAGAACCGTCGGTGTATGCATGGGTCCAGTCCATGCTTGGGTAGCTTTTCGTTATGAAGCTTAGATTAAATAGTTTAAGAGTGACTCATTGGTGTCATTAAATAGTTTAAGAGTGACTCATTGGTGTCATTAAATAGTTTAAGAGTGACTCATTGGTGTCATTAAATAGTTTAAGAGTGACTCATTGGTGTCATTAAATAGTTTAAGAGTGACTCATTGGTGTCATTAAATAGTTTAAGAGTGACTCATTGGTGTCATTAAATAGTTTAAGAGTGACTCATTGGTGTCATTAAATAGTTTAAGAGTGACTCATTGGTGTCATTAAATAGTTTAAGAGTGACTCATTGGTGTCATTAAATAGTTTAAGAGTGACTCATTGGTGTCATTAAATAGTTTAAGTAATTCTATTCCTTTTTAACTAATGTTTTGTCATCCATTCGTGACATTAAATAGTTTTAAGTAATTTGCTTCCTTTCTGCTTAAATGTTTAGTAATTCATTGGTGACATTAAATAGTTTCATGTAATTCACTTCCTTTTTTGTAATGATGTAACACTTTGAAACATCATATTTCAATTGTTTATATTTTTTTAATTATAGAAAAATGTCGGTTGACGTTTAGACATGAGCACCATGTTTGATATCAAACGTTCACCCACTATTCTTAAACTTTTTCCTCCTATCCTCTCTCCTCTTTGTTCGTTCTCAATCTCCCTCTAGCAAGTCCTGAACAGGACTTTGCCAGTAGCAGGATGAAGTTCAGGGAAAGGAATGCGTTGTTTCACTAGTTTACTGCGCACTTACACCAACTTGCGCCATTTTTCTGTTTTTGACTCTGATATGGTATGTAGTAGGTCTTACCTAGCCTGGATGGTTTCATCAGAGAGAATGTCACTTTCAAATAGTGCTTGGTAGTGCTCGTATAGCGCCTTTGATTCATCGTTAAGGCCTGGAGTACACTAAGATCTGCAGCCTTTTGGTACGTGGTATGGGGATTGGATGATAGGATAGTGATGAGGATGAGTCAAAGAAAATCAGTAGAGGGAACTCAGTCTGAGGACAACGAGAGATGGAGAGAGAAAGGGGGGGGGGGGAGAGGGCGAGAGTGGCAAAGTCAGGGAAACAGAGAGAGAGAGATACAGAACAACAGAGATAGAAAAAATGAAAGAAAGAGAGATATAGTCAGAAAGGGAGAGACAGAATGCAAGAAAGTATGTGTGTGTGTGTGTGTGTGTGTGTGTGTGTGAGAGAGAGAGAGAGAGAGAGAGAGAGAGAGAGCGAGAGAGAGAGAGATTATAGTTAGAGATTCTGACTGTAGTTTATGATTAGCTCAGATCACGTGTCATCTCCACGGGAGCGGTTGGTAATGATATACCGCCATTGTTCCTGCGTTTTTCTGTAGTTTGTACAATCCCAACCCCTGCCCCTCCCCTTCCTTATTACTTTTAACATTTATCTTTTACATTTCCTCTTCTCATTAATTATGTTCTTCTACGTATTCACCATCAACGTCCCTGAGCCAAAATATTAATTCAATCATTGAACATAATCTTGTCAAGTTCTAGGCTAGAGTTTCTCAGATGGTGTGAGGCGACACACTAGTGGACTGATCTGCTAATAGACTTTATGAAATGTGTTTTTCTCTCCAAATATAACTGATCGAACTGTATGCATCATTTTTATTACATTTTTAATCTTATTCGTTTACACTTTATTTTCTTTAACGAGCGAATCAATGTGACGCGTTCACGCACAGTTAATTTGGCAGCCATATTTGCGTCTTTCGGCAAGAAACAGCCACTTTCGGCCAACCCTATGATACGAGTTCACCCCACCCCCCTTGTCTTATCGCACAGAGCGTATCATGGACATTAAGCGACACATGTCTGTATCTAAGGTATCAATACTAACAGACCCATGCAGAACAGCTGCTCGTTTGCCCAAACTTCAACCCACCCATTTTTCTCTCTTCAACCCGCCCATATCCTACACACTTCAACCCGCCCATATCCTATACACTTCAAACCGCCCATATCCTACACACTTCAACCCACCCATATCCTACACACTTCAACCCGCCCATATCCTACACACTTCAACCCGCCCATATCCTACACACTTCAACCCGCCCATTTTTCTCACTTCAACCCGCCCATATCCTATACACTTCAACCCGCCCATTTCCTATACACTTCAACATCCCCCCTTCCCCCCCCCCATTTTTCTCACTTCAACCCGCTCATATCCTACACACTTCAACCCGCCCATATCATTCACACTTCAACCCGCCCATATCATACACATTTCAACCCGCCCATCTCCGTCCCACTTCAACCCGCCTCTCCGTCCCACTTCAACCCGCCTCTCCGTCCCTCTTCAACCACCCATCCTCTCTTCTTTCAGTCCCTCCTCCTCACCCATCATACCATCTCCTCACGTCTCTTCTTCTTGGGCCATAATAGTGCTCCCCATCATTCTAAACATAGTCCCCAGAGTACCTTGAGCACACTCATTAGGAGAAACACTATCATATGCACTTTAAACAAAATCAGGTTTATTTCACCAGAAATATGGAGCTGAAAATCAGGACAGACGCGCATGCGCACCCAAGACTGTAGATGAGAGGAATCCAGACGTTGCCTGTAGCTTCAATAAGTGGTCCCATCATTAGAGACAAGAGTAGGTAGTGAGCAGGAATCAGGAAACCGATTAGAGACATGATCTTCCCAAGATTTGACCTGCTGGTTTCAGTTTTTGAGGTCTCTTCGGTGTCCTGAAAATTAAGTAATGTATAAGTAATTTTTGTTTTGTTTTTAAAGTAAAAGAATACAAAACAACGAATAAATGTATGATGAAACATTTTTCGTTAGAAATTCGATTCTCGGTCATTATAATCAAAACTATAGAAATCAACAGCTAACATGGCGTCTGTCTCTCAGCCAATCAACAGTCTAATTGGATCAGCTGCCCTCGCCAATTTGTTAGCCATTAATGTTTATAGATTGAGTTAAAGGTCACATATGTCAATCTGTTACATCATTAGTCTTGCGCTCACCACAGCCAATCCACTAATGTATCCCTCCACCAATCATCAGTCGACTAGCCACTGTCAATTCACTAATGTATCCCTCCACCAATCATCAGTTGACTAGCCACTGTCAATTCACTAATGTATCCCTCCACCAATCATCAGTCGACTAGCCACTGTCAATCCACTAATGTATCCCTCCACCAATCATCAGTCGACTAGCCACTGTCAATCCACTAATGTATCCCTCCACCAATCATCAGTCGACTAGCCACTGTCAATCCACTAATGTATCCCTCCACCAATCATCAGTCGACTAGCCACTGTCAATCCACTAATGTATCCCTCCACCAATCATCAGTCGACTAGCCACTGTCAATTCACTAATGTATCCCTCCACCAATCATCAGTCGACTAGCCACTGTCAATTCACTAATGTATCCCTCCACCAATCATCAGTCGACTAGCCACTGTCAATTCACTAATGTATCCCTCCACCAATCATCAGTCGACTAGCCACTGTCAATTCACTAATGTATCCCTCCACCAATCATCAGTCGACTAGCCACTGTCAATTCACTAATGTATCCCTCCACCAATCATCAGTCGACTAGCCACTGTCAATTCACTAATGTATCCCTCCACCAATCATCAGTCGACTAGCCACTGTCAATTCACTAATGTATCCCTCCACCAATCATCAGTCGACTAGCCACTGTCAATTCACTAATGTATCCCTCCACCAATCATCAGTCGACTAGCCACTGTCAATTCACTAATGTATCCCTCCACCAATCATCAGTCGACTAGCCACTGTCAATTCACTAATGTATCCCTCAACCAATCATCAGTCGACTAGCCACTGTCAATTCACTAATGTATCCCTCCACCAATCATCAGTCGACTAGCCACTGTCAATTCACTAATGTATCCCTCCACCAATCATCAGTCGACTAGCCACTGTCAATTCACTAATGTATCCCTCCACCAATCATCAGTCGACTAGCCACTGTCAATTCACTAATGTATCCCTCCACCAATCATCAATCGACTAGCCACAATCAATCCACTTATGTATCCTTCCATCAATCATAAGTCCATTTTTAACCATTTCGTCCACCAGTTATTCGTCGGTCAATAATCTTTCCGGTTCCATCATTCGCTCTGCCTATTTCTCATTCATCCATTCATCCCTCTACGTGTATCAGATGATCCTGCCTATTTATCTCTCTCTGCCATTTATCTCTCCGTATCTATTAGTATCTATTGAAATCTGGCAAAGATGGCCCCGTAACTGGCTGCGAGTCTACATTTCTCTACTGTTTTTGATCATAATGGATGCCGCCAGACCACGGATTTGCCTGGAATTCACACTAGTCGACGACTTACACTTGTGTTCACGGATACGTGGAGTTGTTTTCCGTCTGGACTTGTTATTTCGTTCTTTTTTTGTGATTTCTTCCATCCGTTTATCCTGGTCTGGACGCCGGCTGAATGGCGCTACGCTTAAACTAGTTATACCTGTGTCGTATCTCACGGTTTAGTTCTGCCGGTTCACCTTCACGAATATGGCGTGTGGGAATTTTAGACTATGATGAACTGAATACAGCTGGGGAGAGATGCCAGACTCACTCACACGCTCATACGACCTCTTGTGGTTATCGAAAAGGCACGACAAACTGCGTTAGATGCCTTCCCACCTTTTTACCCTGCGGGTTACCTGTTTACGGAAAGGCTTCGGTGGTAACCATGAGGCAAAATCTGCATCCTATGCTATCTCCAGTCGTCTCGATGAATGTCTTGCCACTGGCAAAAGGTAGCTTAGGCTCTGTGAGTGAGGTTGACAAAAGGCGCAGTTTCTTCCTCACTTTAATCCAAATCTCCGCGCAAGTCACCCATTTCAGCGGACACAGCAAGAGATACGACTGTCCACACGGCTGAACAAAGAGAGTGATCTTCATCACTTGTGATGGACAAACTACAATCTATTAGTTCACCTCTCTTACAGTATCAGTTGTGCCCCCTGCTTGCTTGCCATCTAAGTCACAAATCTTCGGTATGAATGTCAGTATGTATACGTAAATTACAGCATATGAAGCCAAACATGGTACAGTCGCCCGGGGGACCCCGATTCATCTTAATCAGCACGCTCATCATCACTTGAAGGCCTTTTCTGGGCGCATTAGAGAGTGAACTTACTCATTATGTGCAGTCAACAACAGCAACAACAACGTTTCACGTACCTGCGAGATCTTATTTGCCATCACAAAGGGGAGAGTATACACCGTATGCCGGAACACGCCCATGGTGACGACGCTAACGAAGTAAGCTTCGATACACTGCGTCGTTACCAGGGCAGCAAGTGGGACCGCAAACACAAGATGGAAGATAATAAACAGAAGTTTTTCACCTGCAAAATAAACGGGAAAGGTCACTATATAGAACACCTTCTCATCTTTGGTGAGTAAAAACAATCGCGGTCACATGATCTTCTTGTCCCTATACTAGGTCAGACATACACACTTAAGTATCCAGTATCTGCTGTAGAATACTTGTCATTCAGCTAATCAAACCAGGTGATACACGTCTGCTGCCAGGCACCCGTAGGCTATCCATTGTAAGTTCGTTTTTGTAATTTTACTTCCTGTGACTTAACTAAACGTCTTTATACTGGTTTAGAATACTGCAGAGTTTGTACACAACCAGTTTCATTTACATTTCTTAGCTCTAAAATCTATGCGTATCCAATCTATTCTTAAATGCATTAATTGTCCCTGCCTCCACTACTTCCTGTGGCAAAGCGTTCCTAGAATTTACCACTCTCTGACTAAAAGATATTTCCTAATATCTAATCTGCATCTTTCTTTAGTTAATTTGTAACTATGCCCTCTTGTTCTTGTAGGTGTATTTTGTACAAACTTGTTATAGTCTAATTGATAGCAACAATATTGTTCGTGTTGTTGCTATTGTTCGTGTTGTTGTTGTTGCTATTGTTCGTGTTGTTGCTATTGTTCGTGTTGTTGATATTGTTCGTGTTGTTGTTGTTGCTATTGTTCGTGTTGTTGCTATTGTTCGTGTTGTTGCTATTGTTCGTGTTGTTGCTATTGTTCGTGTTGTTGTTGTTGCTATTGTTCGTGTTGTTGTTGTTGCTATTGTTCGTGTTGTTGCTATTGTTCGTGTTGTTGCTATTGTTCGTGTTGTTGCTATTGTTCGTGTTGTTGCTATTGTTCGTGTTGTTGTTGTTGCTATTGTTCGTGTTGTTGCTATTGTTCGTGTTGTTGTTGTTGCTATTGTTCGTGTTGTTGCTATTGTTCGTGTTGTTGTTGTTGCTATTGTTCGTGTTGTTGCTATTGTTCGTGTTGTTGATGTTGCTATTGTTCGTGTTGTTGCTATTGTTCGTGTTGTTGTTGTTGCTATTGTTCGTGTTGTTGTTATTGTTCGTGTTGTTGCTATTGTTCGTGTTGTTGTTATTGTTCGTGTTGTTGCTATTGTTCGTGTTGTTGTTATTGTTCGTGTTGTTGCTATTGTTCGTGTTGTTGCTATTGTTCGTGTTGTTGCTATTGTTCGTGTTGTTGCTATTGTTCGTGTTGTTGTTGTTGCTATTGTTCGTGTTGTTGTTGTTGTTGCTATTGTTCGTGTTGTTGATGTTGTTCGTGTTGTTGTTGTTGCTATTGTTCGTGTTGTTGATGTTGCTATTGTTCGTGTTGTTGATGTTGTTCGTGTTGTTGTTGTTGTTGCTATTGTTCGTGTTGTTGTTGTTGCTATTGTTCGTGTTGTTGATGTTGCTATTATTCGTGTTGTTGATGTTGCTATTGTTCGTGTTGTTGATGTTGCTATTATTCGTGTTGTTGTTGCTATTGTTCGTGTTGTTGCTATTGTTCGTGTTGTTGATGTTGCTATTGTTCGTGTTGTTGTTGTTGCTATTGTTCGTGTTGTTGATGTTGCTATTGTTCTTGTTGTTGTTATTGTTCGTGTTGTTGCTATTGTTCGTGTTGTTGATGTTGCTATTGTTCGTGTTGTTGTTGTTGCTATTGTTCGTGTTGTTGATGTTGCTATTGTTCGTGTTGTTGATGTTGCTATTGTTCGTGTTGTTGTTATTGTTCGTGTTGTTGCTATTGTTCGTGTTGTTGATGTTGCTATTGTTCGTGTTGTTGTTGTTGCTATTGTTCGTGTTGTTGCTATTGTTCGTGTTGTTGATGTTGCTATTGTTCGTGTTGTTGTTGTTGTTATTGTTCGTGTTGTTGCTATTGTTCGTGTTGTTGATGTTGCTATTGTTCGTGTTGTTGTTGTTGCTATTGTTCGTGTTGTTGATGTTGCTATTGTTCGTGTTGTTGATGTTGCTATTGTTCGTGTTGTTGTTATTGTTCGTGTTGTTGCTATTGTTCGTGTTGTTGATGTTGCTATTGTTCGTGTTGTTGTTGTTGCTTTTGTTCGTGTTGTTGATGTTGCTATTGTTCGTGTTGTTGATGTTGCTATTATTCGTGTTGTTGTTGTTGCTATTGTTCGTGTTGTTGTTATTGTTCGTGTTGTTGTTGTTGCTATTGTTCGTGTTGTTGCTATTGTTCGTGTTGTTGTTGTTGCTATTGTTCGTGTTGTTGTTATTGTTCGTGTTGTTGATGTTGCTATTGTTTGTGTTGTTGATGTTGCTATTGTTCGTGTTGTTGTTATTGTTCGTGTTGTTGCTATTGTTCGTGTTGTTGATGTTGCTATTGTTCGTGTTGTTGCTATTGTTCGTGTTGTTGATGTTGCTATTGTTCGTGTTGTTGTTGTTGCTATTGTTCGTGTTGTTGATGTTGCTATTGTTCGTGTTGTTGATGTTGCTATTGTTCGTGTTGTTGTTATTGTTCGTGTTGTTGCTATTGTTCGTGTTGTTGATGTTGCTATTGTTCGTGTTGTTGATGTTGCTATTATTCGTGTTGTTGTTGTTGCTATTGTTCGTGTTGTTGTTATTGTTCGTGTTGTTGATGTTGCTATTGTTCGTGTTGTTGTTGTTGTTATTGTTCGTGTTGTTGCTATTGTTCGTGTTGTTGATGTTGCTATTGTTCGTGTTGTTGTTGTTGCTATTGTTCGTGTTGTTGATGTTGCTATTGTTCGTGTTGTTGATGTTGCTATTGTTCGTGTTGTTGTTATTGTTCGTGTTGTTGCTTTTGTTCGTGTTGTTGATGTTGCTATTGTTCGTGTTGTTGATGTTGCTATTATTCGTGTTGTTGTTGTTGCTATTGTTCGTGTTGTTGTTATTGTTCGTGTTGTTGTTGCTATTGTTCGTGTTGTTGCTATTGTTCGTGTTGTTGTTGTTGCTATTGTTCGTGTTGTTGTTATTGTTCGTGTTGTTGATGTTGCTATTGTTTGTGTTGTTGATGTTGCTATTGTTCGTGTTGTTGTTATTGTTCGTGTTGTTGCTATTGTTCGTGTTGTTGATGTTGCTATTGTTCGTGTTGTTGCTATTGTTCGTGTTGTTGATGTTGCTATTGTTCGTGTTCTTGTTGTTGCTATTGTTTGTGTTGTTGCTATTGTTCGTGTTGTTGATGTTGCTATTGTTCGTGTTGTTGTTGTTGCTATTGTTCGTTTTGTTGATGTTGCTATTGTTCGTGTTGTTTGTGTTGCTATTGATGTTAGTGTTATTGTTGATGTTCGAATCTACTCGTGCTTGGCTAAGTTAATTCTCGCCGATGTCTCTTTAGTAGCGGATTGCACTGGCTCTTCTCACATCCCGGGGCGTAACTGAGAACTGAACTTGTGCCCTTCAGTGTGTAGTGCAATGTGGGACTCCTCAGTATGGTTACCACTATGGGGACTACAGTGCCAGTCCCCACCGCTTTAGTCAGTCTGCAGTGACACAGCCTGTTTTCAAGAGCAGAAACGAAGACAGACTTCCGTGATTGATAATCATGTTTCACCCGACCCTTAGTATTCTTCTTTCTCGTGCTACTGGGACAAAAGACGAACTTCACTACTTGATAATCGAATCAAATAAGTGTATTCGGATACTTGGCAAGTTTGCCCTTGTCCACTGACAGGCCTCGTTGTAGATTTTCAAAGACTGGCTGGAAGCAACACGTACTCGCATTGATGCATTTTCTATATATCGATCCCCATGAAGCTTATGACCACCGGTGCTCGATATTCTAATAGTGTTATCAACTTTTTAATTGGAAATGAGCACGGACAATCACTGGGCACCATGGTTTCTCAGCTATGTAGTAACACTGATGGAGCGTAGTCAGGGGAACAGACGGATCAAGACCCGACCTCCATCAGGGTCAGGTACAACATACTGGCTGGAGAACAGTGTCTGGATCTGCTAGAATTTGCTGACCCTGATGTAAGCAGCCAGCTATAAGTCGATCACTCTTTGCCGATGGCTGCTGTCAGCTCACTCCCTGTGCTGCTGGCTGCTGTTAGCTCACTCCCTGTGCTGCTGGCTGCTGTCAGCTCACTCCCTGTGCTGCTGACTGCTGTCAGCTCACTCCCTGTGCTGCTGACTGCTGTCAGTTCACTTCCTGTGCTGCTGGCTGCTGTCAGCTCACTCCCTGTGCTGCTGACTGCTGTCAGCTCACTACCTGTGCTGCTGACTGCTGTCAGCTCACTCCCTGTGCTCAACACCTACCATGTCTATGAAACCAATACTTCATCACACACACAAACTACTCTTCCATAATTCTTACCTACAATGTCTAGCAACTTATTGTTCACCAGGCTGGTTATTGTAAACAGGATGTAAAAAGTCAAGTTTCCTAAGGCTGCTGTCCGTAGCCCGCCGCGGTAGAGATCCATTCCCTCCGTGCCAGGCAGAGCACTAGGGTCACCGTGGAAGATCCCAATAGTCAGCGCGTTGGCCGCGTAGTACAAGAATGAAGCCGAGGCCCCGACTGTAAAAAATGTTGCCGTGGCAAGGATAGTTAGCCTCGTTTTCACATTACTTTTCCCAGCATTCTTATGCCTTTCCTGAGATTGCATGCTGGGAATGTCGTTAGATGTGTTCACTACAGCAACGTCTGAATCTGGTACTTGTTTAATTTCGGAAATTTGAGAGGAGATGAAACTTCTGTCATCAAAATTTGACTCATCAATTTCGGGCACAGTTTCTGAATGTGAAGCTCTTCGCGATTTACCAAATACATGACCTTTAGTATCCCTCGTGCCACTTCTATGCAGCTTGTGCGAATGGCTGACTATTTCCGATGGTGTGTCGTTGTCAAAGTTCAGATTTGAACTCGCGAAAGACGAGCTTATGTTCATAGTTGCATAGTTATTATCAGAGCTGATGTCGTGAAGAAGTGGGGTCTTTGAGGCATCTACTTCGTCAGTGTAAGGATCTTCAGATTTGTAAGAAAAATAGCCTCTTACGAATGATCTCTCTAAAGATTTGATCTTACTTATCATGGCAGGCTTGGAAACGGGGAGCTCTTTGTGTGGGAAATCCCGATTATTTGTCAGGAAATACCCGGTCAATGTCGTGGAAGTAAAACCCGATGTAACTACCACAAACAGAAAAACGCAAAAGAAAATCAAGACAGCTGATGTCCCGTCAACCTTGAAGGCGTGCCCAAG